>JABWTJ010000149.1:0-1200000 GCA_016801875.1 Solanum sitiens
GAATTTCGAGTGCTTCTACTGAGGAGGTCTACTAGCGGGAGTACCTGAGCCTGCAGCATGAAATGCAGCGTCCCCAATACGGGACGTCAGTACGAAAAATGTACTGAATATGTAAGGCAAAAAGTATATGTAATACAAGGCACAAATGAAATCAAGTAGCAACATATGAGTGCATAGATTAGGAGAGAAGACCACCTTTGCTTACTCTTGTGGAATCAAGTAAGCTAGATTCTTTTCTTTACCTTCTTTGTATGTTATAATATTTGTTGGGCATGTGATACAAGTGACCAGCTGATCAGTGGTAGAAGAGGATGACCCATGCTAGGTGTATTAACCCCTGGGATGCGGTTCTCATAATTACACAATTGGGATCGGCCCCATGCTAGGCTTTTCGCCCCTGAGCTGCCACCCTTCTATACCAATAGGGATCGGCCCATGCTAGGCTTTCGCCCCTGAGCTGCCACCCTTAAATTATATAGATTTTTCACTTTAGATCTTTAATCTGTAGCTATTGTTAATCAGTTCATAACTCTTTGACGATGTATTTTGGATATATCGTAACACTTTGAGATGTGATTTGGTGGTCTAATATCTTGGAGAGCATGAAATTACGGGGAACTTTAGTGGAAATACATGAAAACAATACTTTGAGGCAGGTAACAATGACATCAGGAGCTATGAAACATCAACATCTTACTTCAGACCTTAATTGGCACATTGACTTCAATTGGCTAGAGAAGGGATTCATCAAACTTTCTTTGCAAATACCATTTCTATAACAGCACAAGGGGAATTTACACAAGTATAGAGTAGTGAACATATAATGAAGTAGTTCCATGTACTTAGAATGGGGAAAGAAATATTGTTAGCTATTTGGATATAGTACGCTGCCACCATGCTTCCTTTTCTAGAAATAGAACTTATGAGAATCACTTCATTGATATTAATTGCAGGTGGCAGATTTCATACCAAAAGGATATAGAATCGAATAGCCTTACATACCTTATATTTATGACCAATACCACTATCACGATTCAGCCTTCCTTATTGGGTGCTAATCTACAACATAAGTCATGATTAAGCTAACATCAGCAGCTAATCACAATAAGGTTCTCCAAAACAGTAGCTAAAAAATATTTGATGGAAATCAGGCCCATACAACCCTTACATAAATGGTGAACCACCACACCCTTCCTCTACACATTAATACAACTTCAAACATCATTTCCAGAGATACTCAAACAGCCCGCAACAACAATATTCATAAGGCAGCCACTAACAATCTCAAATCTTTCAGCATAATAGGAGAATATTGACTCAAAGCTTTATCATCATCCATGAATTCTTGATAAATATATACAAAATTCTCCAATCCAAACATGATCAAAGAGAGGAAAACAAATGGGTTGAAGTCTTACCTTAATTCTGGAAATTTATCCTCTAAACTTGTACTTCAAGAATTCAAACTCTCCTTCAAACTTCTTACTTGAAAATGAGACAGCACTCAAGAATCCCTAAGGTGTTTTAGGGCTGCTTATTGAAGCCAAGAGAGACCAAGAAAGAAACTTAAGAAAATCTGAAATTTTGCAAGTTCAAAATGGAGAATAAGACTTGATCCTTATCCTTTGAAAAAGGAGGTGTTATGGCCGACACTCTTGACCAATTTTGGGCCATATAATGTCAAGTAGGTGCCCCACCTGCTTGTCCCTTTAAATTGGGCCTTTTTGGACTTAATATTATTGGACCTTGGCTGTCCATTTTCCCTTTGTTCTTTTATTCAACTTGGGACAGATATTAGCAAGTAGGTGGTATACACTTGGCCCAATAACATGGTAAAACAAAACTTAGGAGGTCATGCACTTACCTAGTTTCACTTGGGCTTTATTCATAATGGGCCAATTGGCAGATTTGGCTGTTGGGCCTTCTTGCATTCACATTTTTCTTTAATAGGTTTGGGCTTCAAATGAGCCTTAAATATAAGCCTAAATCTGGTCAATCAAACTTGGGCCCTTTAACTATAATATAGATCAAGTAGGTGATGCAACTGCTAGCTCAATTACCACCTTACTATAATTACTTAAATACTTTCCATCGGAGTTAACTTGCAATACATATGCTAAAACGTGCAAGGCATTACATCACCTTCCAAGCTAGTTTAAACCAACACTAATCATGTAAAAGAAACATGATCCCTCACCTACACTATAAGTATATGTCAAGTATAACATGAATAGAACTACCACATACAAAAAAATACAGGCCGTTACATCCTTCCCCCCTTGGAACATTCGTCCTCGAATGTTAGCATGGTTGTGCGGCCTAAACAAGTTCAAGCCTAAGCTAGTACTACTATTAATCACATTGAACATATAGACTTATACTTACTTGTCAATGCCTCCACTAACATTTTGATCATTCCCACCAGTGTGGAAGAGGTGAGGATACTTCAATTTCATTGCTTCTTCTGCTTCCCATGTAACTTCTTCTACTTGTTGGTTTCTCCATAGAACTTTTACAGAAGCTACTTCTTTATTTCTTAACTTCCTAACTTGTCGATCCAGAATAGCAATGGGTACTTCTTCATAAGTGAGATCTCCTGTAACCTGTACATCTTCAGTAGGAGTAATACGAAATGGATCACCTACGCATTTCTGTAGCATTGAGACATGGAACACCGGATGAACTGATGAAAGCTCTTGTGGTAGCTCTAACTCATAGGATACTTGGCCAAATTTTTGGATAATCTTATATGGCCCTATATAGCGTGGACTCAGCTTTCCCTTTTTACCAAACCTCATTACCCCTTTCATCGGAGACACCTTCAAGAACACCCAATCCCCCATAGAAAATTCTAGTCCTCTCCTTCTAATATCTGCATATGATTTATGTCGACTTTGAGCTATTTCTAGCCGCTGCTGTATCACTTTGACTTTTTCCATAGCTTGATGAACAAGATCTGGCCCAAATAAGCCAGTTTCACCCGTTTCGAACCAGCCAATTGGTGATCTACACTTTCGACCATATAAAGCTTCATAAGGTGCCATTTTAATGCTCGAATGATAGCTATTGTTATAAGCAAATTCAATAAGTGGTAGGTGATCATCCCAGCTACCCTTGAAATCTAATATACAAGCTCGCAGTATATCCTCAAGTGTCTGAATCGTACGTTCTGCCTGACCATCCGTTTGAGGATGAAAGGCTGTACTTAAATTCACTTGTGTTCCCAAACGCTTTTGAAATGACTTCCAAAAATTTGCTGTAAATTGAGCTCCTCTATCCGATATTATAGAGATTGGCACTCCATGTAGTCGAACTATCTCTTTAATGTACAACCTCGCATACTCTTCAGCTGTATAAGTAGTCTTCACCGGCAAGAAGTGTGCTGCTTTGGTAAGTCTATCAACTATTACCCATATGGAGTCAAACTTCCGGAATGAGCGAGGCAAACCAGTAACAAAATCCATGTTGATCATGTCCCATTTCCAAATTGGAAGTTCTATACGCTGCATGTAACCTTCGGGCTTTTGGTGTTCTACTTTTACCTGTTGACAGTTTGGACACTGAGCCACGAATTCTGCAATGTTCTTCTTCATGTTCCCCCACCAATACATTTCTTTCAAGTCATGATACATTTTAGTTGACCCCGGATGAACAGAGTACCTTGAATTATGTGCTTCCATCATGATCCTCTTTCTTAGTTCATCTATATTAGGTACACACAATCTGTTTTGACATCGAAGTACTCCGTCTTGCTTAAGCTCAAACGCCTTTGTCATACCATGTAGTACATTCTCTTTAAGTTGTAAAAGAATTGGATCAGTGTACTGCTTCTCTTTCACTTCCACTATTAATGAGGATTCTGCCGCATTTTGCACAATTACCCCTTCGTCTTGAGATTCAAGAAGGCGAACGCCCAAGTTAGCTAGTTGGGAAAGATCCTTAGTCATTCCTTGTCTTTCCATAGACTTCCCATAAGTGGTTGCCATTATTTTACGGCTTAAAGCATCAGCTACTACATTAGCTTTACCGGGATGATATAAGATGTCAATGTCATAATCTTTTAATAGCTCCAGCCACCTTCGCTGCCTCAGATTTAAGTCTTTTTGCTTAAAAATATATTGCAAGCTTTTGTGATCAGTGTATATGTCAACATGAACTCCATACAAGTAGTGGCGCCATATCTTCAAAGCAAACACAACTGCTGCTAGCTCTAGATCATGGGTTGGATAATTTTTCTCATGTGGCCGCAGCTGCCTTGAGCCATAAGCTATAACTTTACCATGCTGCATCAATACACAACCTAAGCCCACTCCCGAAGCATCACAATACACTACATAGCCTTCTGTACCTTCTGGAAGTACCAACACAGGTGTAGAAGTTAATTTACTCTTCAGCTCTTGGAAGCTCCTTTCACACTCATCGCTCCACAGAAACTTGGTTCCTTTGTGTGTTAGCTTTGTTAAGGGTGCAGCCATGGAAGAGAATCCTTCAACAAACCTTCTGTAATAACCTGCCAATCCAAGAAAACTACGGATCTCCGTAGGCGTTGTATTTGGTAACAAAAGAAGCTTATACAATGAAGACCCCTGAGTCCTTCGCACAGGCAGTCAAACCTGATTTAATTTCTGGGGTTTTGGAGGACAGTCTATCTGTGGAAGTTTTTGGGAAGTATTTGGTAACTTCGGATAATCAGCTAAGGCTGTGAATTTGTTTTGAAATGAAAGAGAAGGTCTTGGAGAAATTTCTGCTTTCATTGGTGTAAGGGGAGGGAGTTGGAATGGTCTAGCCATTCGTTGTTTTGGAGAATTCTTTTCTCCTGTAGGCTTAAATGGCCTCATGTTTACCCTGCAAGAATTCACGGGTTAAGAAATCAGGTAAAGAATTATCTTCTCCTTTGATAAATTCAATATCAAAATCAAAACTAGATAGGAGAGCTTGCCATCTAGCAAAGATTTGTTTTGAAACAATGTTTTTAACATCTTTTTGCAAAATTTCTTTTGCAGACTTACAGTCTACTCTTAATAAAAATCTTTTGTTTATAAGATCGTCTTGAAACTTTGTTATACAAAGTACAATGGATAAAATTTCTTTTTTAATAGTTGAATAATTCTTTTGTGAGGAATTCCAGATTCCTGATGTAAAACGAATTAATTGCTCTATAGATTCATGATCTATTTTTTGTTTAAGAATGCCTCCATAACCTGCATCGGAAGCATCAGTTTCAACAATCATAAAAGCATTAGGATTTGGGATTCCTAGGCATGGGATAGATTGAACAAGGGCCTTAACCCGGATAACAGCTTGAGATTGTTCAGAACTCCAAGGAACTGGGTTTTTTCTAAGCCTTTTATATAAAGGTTCACAAACCTGCCTAACTTTAGGAATAAAATCAGCGACATAATTTAAGCTTCCTAGAAATCTCTGGAGCTGGGATTTTTCAAGAATTTCATTAGGGAATTTAGAGGAGAATTCTAAAGCCCTGCAGATAGGTTTGTAAGATCCTTGGAAAAGATCATGACCTAAAAATCTTATTTTTGTTTGGAACAAAACTATTTTTCTGGCACTGACTACTAGACCATTGTTTTTAATAACATTAAAGAATGTGTTTAGATGTTTAAAATGAGAATCTATGTTCTCTGAGAAAATTAACACATCATCAATGTAAACAATTGACATATAAGAATACTCATTGAAAATGGAATTCATAATGTTTTGAAATTCTGAAGGGGCGTTTTTGAGCCCAAAAGGCATAACATTCCATTCGAATTGCCCAAATGGAACATTAAAAGCAGTTTTGTATTTATCTTTTTCAGAAATCTGTATTTGCCAAAATCCTGATTTCATATCAAATTTGCTAAATACATTTGCCTTAAAAGTTCTTTTTAAAAGATCTCTTTTGTTAGGTATTGGATACCTGATCCATTTTAAAACAGAATTTAAAGGTTTGTAATTGATTACAAGTCTGGGAGCACCTCTTTCTTTTTCAGAATTTTTATTAACATAAAATGCAGAACAACTCCAAGGAGATTTTGAAACTCTAATGATATTATTTTCTAAGAGAGATTTAATCTCAGTTTTGCAAAATTCCATCATTTCTTGATTCATTTGAATAGGCCTTGCCTTAGTGGTAATAGCCTGTTCATTAAACCCTTCAATGTATGGTAAAGAAACAATATGTTTCTTTCTTTTCCAAAATGCATTAGGAAAATCAGAACATATTTCTTTTTCAAATTTGTCTCGAAGATTTGTTATCTTGTTAACTATCTCCGGGGTTTTTAAAATCTGTTCGATTTTCTTAACACGAATCTCTTCTTTTAAAAAATTTAGATGAAGAGAGAGTTTGTTTATTTTAAAGACAGTATTTTGTCGAACAAAATCACTTTCTTTTTGTGAAAGAGTTTTTACAAAAGGGAAGAGTAATTCTCTTCCTAAGATATTAGTAGAAATACCATCCAGATTAGTAGAATACGGTTTTATTTGAGTAATAAAAGGTATTCCAAGGATGATATCTTCATTAATATCTTCTGTTATAACAAAATCATTTGTTAAACAAATGCCATTATTACAAATATGAGCCTTGGAGAGCTTGTAATTAATTTTTAAAAGTTCTCCTGTAGCGGAGTATAATTTGGAAGTACTTTTTTGTAAATACTGAATAGGAACAATACCTTTCATAATGCAATTCCTATCTGCACCGCTATCAAGTAAAGCAACTTTGTTAATAACAAAATGTTTATTGATAACTATTTTAATAGGTATATGATGACTCTGGGGTCTAATTGAGGTAATTACCGTTACTCCTGGTGCTGAAGTAGAGACGTCATTTCCTGTTTCAGTAAGGAAATCTTTAAGATGATCATTATTGATATTAGAAGGATTAATATCGTTGTCATCTTCAGAGTCCTTTGAAGAACTATGTCGAGATTCTAAGTCATGAAAAGCTGATTTCTTAGAATCCTGATGAATGGGAATATCAGTTTCTAAAATGGAAAGACGAGATTTGATATCTCTAATTTCATTTTTAAGAGCGGAGACTTCATGACGAAGGTCAGCAATAGTGGGTTCAGAATTATGATCAGAACGATTCATAATTTGTTTCATACTGAAGGGCTCAATATTCGGGCGAGGTTTAGGCTTGTCCGTATTGATAAGAATGTTTTTGAGTTCTAGTAGAAAACGATTTCTAGCCTCATTATCGTTGATATGTTGAATAACATCAAAGATAGCTTCCTTGGAATGATCTGAGAGAACTCTGATTTGTGGCTTGCTATCACAAGTACAAAAGGTTTCACTACAAGTACATTCTTTGCCTGATTTGCTGGAATCTGAATCATAGTTCAAATCTATGTCTTCACTATCACTGCATTCATCAGAAGTAAGTGAAATTTCAGAGAAAGGTTCATCAAGTATAGCAAGAAGCTTACCTTTCGTTTCGTCATCAATGTTAAGAAGATTAATTTTCTTCTTCTTTGTTTTTGAACGACATTCATTGGCCCTATGACCTGTTTTGCCACAATTCCAACAAACATCTTCCTTTTTGCTAATAGATCTTTTAGACCTATGTTGTTTTCTTCTTGGTTTAGAAGAATCATCCTTTCTTCGTGATTTTCTTCTGTAAGATTTTTCTTTATCCTCCTTTTTAATTTTATCTGGAGGAGTAATGAATCCAAAGTCTTTACAGAAACTTCCAAGTTCCTTTCTCGAAGAGGACTGTTCCTTTTTAAGCTGATGTTTTAGCTTAATATCTGTGCATAGTTCAAGAGCTACAACATTGATGGTGCTTACCAAATCACCATAAGTAAGGTTACCATAAGGAATACTTCCATTATTCCTGTCTTGTATTTTGGTTCTTACCTTATCTGCAAAAAGAGGAGGTAGACCACTAATGAAACGTTCTTTCCAATAATCCAAATTACAATCTGGACGAATCATAACTTTACTCAGAAAGGCATGCTTATAGTGAATAAAGTTATCTAAGTTTGGACAACTTAGATTTCTCAGAATCTGGAGACTTCTGTCTTGAAATAATTTTGGTTCTCCAATAAAATGTTTTGCAATATGGTAAAGTAGAGTAGCACAAGCATCTTCCCTTGTTTGGGTAGAAGTTGTTTGTGTATTACCTTCCATCTTTACAACAGTCTCATTTACCATTGCATTAATAATTAAATGCTTGATTTCATCAGTATAATAATTATCCCACCAATGTTTCAACATTCCTGTAAATCCTGCAATAATCATATTAGCAGCATCTTTGTCTGTTGATCCACGCATTTTGTACGCAGTAATTGCAACACCCATTTCATGGAGTTTATTGTAAACTTGATGTTCTGCAATGCCATCAATATTCCATTCAGTGATGCTTCTTCCTTCATGAGATGAAGTAGATAAAAAGGCATTTTCCTCATACTGAAGATCAGGAAAGGATGGTTTAGAATGGTAGTTTTTCATATTATGAAAACGACTACTAGCAAGTTTTTGGATAAGAGTGGTTTTCTCTTTGGATGAAGAACTAGGTTCTTTTTGGATAGTAGAAACCTTCTTGGGTTCTTTATCTTCTTTGGTAGATATGTTAAAATTATTAAGTTTAGCATTGATTTTTTCAATGATATGACCTGTTACTTCAAAAGTATCAGAAAGTTTTGGGAATTTTTCTTTGGAAAATTCTGGTATTCTGAATCCTGGATAGGTTTCAATACTATGATTGGATGAAGTAGAAGCCGGTGTTGGTCTTCCACTAAGATTTGGTTTGGTATCCTCTATTTGTCTAGAGATAACATGGAGAATTTGGTTTGAATAGTTATTTTGTTCAATAACCCTATCAATATCCGCAGATGTGAGGAGAGCACCTGTTTTATCACTTTTCTCCTTAAAGGGAGATGCTTTGATCACTGTACCTGCAATAGGAATATTGATTCCTTCAAGAGGAGGAGTAGTAGATTCAACTACTCTGTTAGAAGATGTATACCATTTGTTAATGATAACTTGTAAAGACTCAGTACAATTTTCAATTCTACCAGTCATTTCAAACCATTTGAAGAATTCGATTTCGCAACCGATTCTTCTCATATCTTTTATCCATATATCTCTAAAATTTTCTCTTTCCCTAAGAGTATAAGAAGATACATACCATTTTCTTTTGACTTGGTTGTCAGGATGAATCCATTGTTCCTGTAAAACACTAGGATTAGGTTCAAAAGGTTTGTTTACCTTTAACATTCCTAGCCAAGATGGTTTATCAGCAGGAGGTTCCATTTCACTAGCAGTTGGACTTCCTGAAATATCTTGATAATATACTTTAGGTACAGTACCTGTAAAGTCTACACCAGTGACATTTCCTTTACTATTGTCTGTAGATTCAGCAATAGTGATGTTATCTTCTTCTTCTTCCTCCGGGGTTTTTGAAGAAGGTGGTCTGGGAACCGTTCTCGAGGGACACGAAGTAGACGGAGAAGACCAAGATGACCTTCTAGCAGATGAAGATCGAATTGATGGATTATCTAGGAATTTAAGATCAATAGATCCATCTGGAAACTGAATTACTCTTTCGATCTGAGATCTTTGAGGTTGTGAAGAAAACGGTTGGGTGATATTCTCAAAATGCCAATCATTATTAGAGAGAATATCCTTCCATTGCAAAGTTCTAGGAACAAAGATAGAACTATGCGAATGGTTTGCTTCCATAAGCATGGTTTCACCCCTAGCACTTTCTAAACAAGCTTTGGGAGCAAGCTGAGTCTTCATGAGACGATAATAAACTCGGTAAATAATAGCTATTTCACGAGAGTCAAGTTTGCTATTGAGATTTTTGGTTTTGACATTGAGTGTCAAAGTATCCATGACATTAGGATCATTAATGTCAACAGAGAAATTGGGATAACAATTAAAGTAAACTGGCCCATTCGCAAGGTTACTCTGAATAACTCCTAAAAGAGAGTCGTCAAAATTTAAAAATATGTCATCTCTAAGGAGGACACAAACAGGAATATCAAGGCCTCTTCTAAATAAAGGCTTAACAGCAACTTGTACTAAACCTATATGCAAGTAATTGAAATTAGATTTATATTTATCTAAATCTTTTTCTTTAAGCAATTGAATAATTTCTGAAGAATTATTGATAGCAATTGTAGACTCACAAGTCTTAATATTACACTTCTTGTTCTTCATATTGTTTTTATACTTGGAGTGAGGCAGTCGTTCTTTGTTATGAATATGAGGTATCCGATTAATTTCCGGAGCACGCGTTGGTCAGCCTGAAACTAGGAAAAGTCGTTGTAGCCAGGAGGGCGTTTAGACTGAGTACTTATTGGTGGTCCCGTGACTAAGATGATTCTAACAAAGAACTGATTTGTAAGACCAAAAGAGCCTCTTATGAAAACATTATTTGGATCTTGAATTGTGTTATAATATCTTATACTTATTACTTGGCTTATTATTATTATAAATTTTACTTAGTTAAATATCAATCTTGTTATGTAAGTCCAATAGACAGTATTTATTTTATCATTTATAACAATAGCTATCATTCGAGCATTAAAATGGCACCTTATGAAGCTTTATATGGTCGAAAGTGTAGATCACCAATTGGCTGGTTCGAAACGGGTGAAACTGGCTTATTTGGGCCAGATCTTGTTCATCAAGCTATGGAAAAAGTCAAAGTGATACAGCAGCGGCTAGAAACAGCTCAAAGTCGACATAAATCATATGCAGATATTAGAAGGAGAGGACTAGAATTTTCTATAGGGGATTGGGTGTTCTTGAAGGTGTCTCCGATGAAAGGGGTAATGAGGTTTGGTAAAAAGGGAAAGCTGAGTCCACGCTATATAGGGCCATATAAGATTATCCGAAAATTTGGCCAAGTAGCCTATGAGTTAGAGCTACCACAAGAGCTTTCATCAGTTCATCCGGTGTTCCATGTCTCAATGCTACGGAAATGCGTAGGTGACCCATTTCGTATTACTCCTACTGAAGACGTACAGGTTACAGGAGATCTCACTTATGAAGAAGTACCCATTGCTATTCTGGATCGACAAGTTAGGAAGTTAAGAAATAAAGAAGTAGCTTCTGTAAAAGTTCTATGGAGAAACCAACAAGTAGAAGAAGTTACATGGGAAGCAGAAGAAGCAATGAAATTGAAGTATCCTCACCTCTTCCACACTGGTGGGAATGATCAAAATGTTAGTGGAGGCATTGACAAGTAAGTATAAGTCTATATGTTCAATGTGATTAATAGTAGTACTAGCTTAGGCTTGAACTTGTTTAGGCCGCACAACCATGCTAACATTCGAGGACGAATGTTCCAAGGGGGGAAGGATGTAACGGCCTGTATTTTTGTATGTGGTAGTTCTATTCATGTTATACTTGACATAGACTTATAGTGTAGGTGAGGGATCATGTTTCTTATGTGATTAGTGTTGGTTTAAACTAGCTTGGAAGGTGATGTAATGCCTTGCACGTTTTAGCATATGTATTGCAAGTTAACTCCGATGGAAAGTATTTAAGTAATTATAGTAAGATGGTAATTGAGCTAGCAGCTGCATCACCTACTTGATCTATATTATAGTTAAAGGGCCCAAGTTTGATTGACCAGATTTAGGCTTATATTTAGGGGCTCATTTGAAGCCCAAACCTATTAAAGAAAATTGTGAATGAAAGAAGGCCCAACAGCCAAATCTGCCAATTGGCCATTATGGATAAAGCCCAAGTGAAACTAAGTAAGTACATGACCTCCTAAGATTTGTTTTACCATGTTATTGGGCCAAGTGTGTACCACCTACTTGCACTAATCTGTCCCAAGCTGATTAAAAGAACAAAGGAAAAAATGGACAGCCAAGGTCCAATAATATTAAGTCCAAAAGGGCCCAAGTTAAAAGGACAAGCAGGTGGGGCACCTACTTGACATTATATGGACCAAAATTGGTCAAAGAGTGTCGGCCCATAACACCTCTTTTTAAAAGATAAGGACTCAAGTCTTATTCTCATTTTGAACTGCAAATTACTTCAGATTTTCTTAAAGTTTCTTTCTTGGGTCTCTCTGGCTTCAATAAGCAGCCCTAAACACCTAGGGCTTCTGAATGCTGTCTTTTTTGTCTCATTTCAAAAAGAGTTAAGACGTTTGATGACGGAGAGTTTGAATTCTTGAGTACAAGTTTCGAGGATAAATTTCCAGATTAAGGTAAGACTTCCACCCATTGTTTTCCTATCTTTGCTCATGTTGGATTGGAGACTTTTGTCTACATTATCAAGAATTCATGCGCTGATGATAAATCTTTTGGTCATATCTCCTATATGCCGAAAGATTTGAGATTGTTAGTGGCTGCCTTATGAATATTGTTGTTGAGGGCTGTTTGGGTATCTCTGGAAATGATGTTTGAAGTTGTATTAATGTGTAGAGGAAGGGTGTGGTGGTTCACCATTTATGTAAGGGTTGTATGGTCCTGATTTCCATCAAATATTTTTAGCTACTGTTTTGGAGAACCTTATTGTGATTAGCTGCTGATGTTAGCTTAATCATGACTTATGTTGTAGATTAGCACCCAATAAGCAAGGCTGAATCGTGATAGTGGTATTGGTCATAAATATAAGGTATGTAAGGCTATTCGATTCTATATCCTTTTGGCATGAAATCTGCCACCTGCAATTAATATCAATGAAGTGATTCTCATAAGTTCTATTTCTAGAAAAGAAAGCATGGTGGCAGCGTACTATCTCAAAATAGCTAACAATATTTCTTTCCCCATTCTAAGTACATAGAACTACTTCATTATATGTTCACTACTCTATACTTGTGTAATTTCCCCTTGTGCTGTTATAGAAATGGTATTTGCAAAAGAAAGTTTAATGAATCCTTCTCCTAAGCCAATTGAAGTCAATTGTGCCATTAAGGTCTTAAAGTAAGGTGTTGATGTTTCATAGCTCCTTATGTCATTGTTACTGCCTCAAAGTATTGTTTTCATGTATTCCACTATTGTTTTGTAATTTCATGTCTCCAAGATGATTATGACTACTAAATCAACATCTCAAAGTGTTACGATTATCCAAAATAACATCTCAAAAGAGTTATGAACTGATTAACAATAATCTCAAAGATTAAAGAATCTAAGTGAAGAAATCTATTTAATTAAGGGTGGCAGCTCAGGGGCGAAGCCTCCTAGCATGGCCGGGCCTGCTCCCTATTGTATAGAAGGGTGGCAGGCTCAGGGGCGAAAGCCTAGGCATGGGCCAATCCCAAGTGTGTTCTTGTAATTATGAGGACCGCATCCAGGGGTTTTTTTTTTTTTTTCTTTTTTTCATCCGCCTAGCATGGGTCCTCCTCCTTCTTACCACTGATCAGCTGGTCACTTGCATCAATTGTTTTCACAACAAAGATTATAAACATACAAGCAGGTAAGAAAAGAACTAGCTTACTTGATTCCACAAGAGTAAGCAACGTTGGTCTTCTCCCCTCAATCTATGCACTATATTGTTGCTTACTTGATTTCATTTTGTTGCATTGTATTTACATATACTTTTTGCCTTACATATTCAGTTACATTTTTTGTATGATGTCCCGTATTGGGGACGCTGCTTTCATGCTGCAGGGCTCAGGTTACTCCCGCTAGTAGACCTCCTCAGTAGAAGCCACTTGAATTCTGCCTACTTTTGGTGAGCTCCCAGTTGGATTCGGAAGCTTATAAGTTCCTGGTAAATTCGTTTGGTATTGTATCGTAGTTAAGGGTTAAGGCGGGGGGGTCTGTCCCGACCTTCCTCTATCTTTCTATCTTTTAGAGGCTTTGTAGACGTATGTACATGGTTCAGTTGTGTCTTAAGGAGTTGTGGCCTAAACGGCCAAGTCTTGTATATAACTTTTGGATCTACTTACGTTGGTTTGTATCGCTGCATCCAAAGTTAAATTGTCTCAATTGTTATAGTATATGCTCGGTAAGAACAGGTTGTAAGTTGTTCTCTCGGGCCTTTAGGGCATCGGGTGCCTGTCCGTCTTAATGGGTTTTGAGGCGTGACAGGTCCTTGAGAATGTGTATTGACTACCGCCAACTCAACAAGGTTACTGTCAAGAACAAGTATCCTCTTCCTCGGATTGATGATTTATTTGATCAACTCTAAGGAGCGACTTACTTCTCCAAAATTGACTTGAGGTTAGGTTATCACTATCTTAGGGTCAGAAATGAAGATATTCCAAAGATGGCCTTTCGGACTCGGTATGGGCATTATGAGTTCGTGGTTATGTCCTTTGGTCTCACAAATGCTCCGGCGGCGTTCATGGACCTAATGAATAGGGTGTTTCGAAGTTACCTTGATGCATTCGTTATTGTATTTATCGATGATATCTTGGTGTATTCAAAGAGTGAGGTTGATCACATGGGTCATCTAAGGGTGGTATTGCAAACCCTTAAAGAGCATAAATTGTTTGCCAAGTATAGCAAGTGTGAGTTTTGGCTGAGGACGGTGGCATTTCTTGGGCACATCATCTCTAGTGAGGGAGTTGATATTGACCCAAGGAAAACTGATGCGGTAAGAAACTGGCCTAGACCCTTGACCCCAACTGACATTAGGAGTTTCTTGGGTCTAGCAGGTTATTATCGAAGGTTCGTAGAAGGTTTTTCATCCATTGCATCTCCATTGACTTCATTAACTCGAAAGGGTAAAAAGTTTGAGTGGTCGGAGGCTTGCGAGAAGAGCTTCCAATTATTGAAAGACAAGTTTACTTCCGCTCCGGTGTTGACCTTACCGAAAGGTTCTACAGGGTTCGTGGTTTATTGTGATGCATCCCGCATAGGTTTGGGGTGTGTGCTTATGCAAATTGGGAAGGTGATTGCCTACGCTTCACGACAACTTAAAGTTCATGAGAACAATTACCCTACCCATGACCTTGAGTTAGCGGTCGTGGTGTTCGCTTTGAAAATATGGAGACATTACTTGTATGGTGTTCAAGTAGATGTTTTCACCGATCATAAGAGTCTTCAATATATGTTTACTCAAAAAGAGTTGAATCTCCGACAAAGAAGGTGGTTGGAATTGTTGAAAGATTATGATATGAGCGTCTTATATCATCCCGGCAAGGCCAATGTCGTGGCGGATGCTTTAAGTCGTATGACTATGGGTAGTGTGTCTCATGTAGAAAGAGACAAGAAAGAGCTAGTGAAGGATGTTCATGATTTGGCTAGATTAGGGGTACGGTTGGAGAGTTCTCTAAATGGAGGTGCCACGGTTCATCATAGCTCTGAATCATCTTTGGTGGTTGAGGTAAAGTCCAAACAACACCTTCATCAACTATTGATGGAGTTGAAGGAATCTGTTCTTGGTAAGATGAATGAGTCCTTCTCCTTAGGAGGAGATGGTGTGTTGAGGTACCAAGGGAGGTTATGTGTTCCTGATGTTGATGGATTGGGGGATCGGATCCTTGATGAAGCCCATGGATCCCACTATTCCATCCATCCGGGTTCTACTAAGATGTATCATGACCTTCGAGAAATATATTGGTGGGAAAGTTTGAAGAAGGACATAGTGGAATTTGTTGCTAAGTGTCCAAATTGCCAACAAGTGAAGGCGGAACATCAAAAGCCGGGTGGGTTACTACAAGAGATCCAAATTCCTACTTGGAAGTGGGAAGACATTAATATGGACTTTGTGGTAGGATTGCCTCGGACTCAAAAGTCATATGAGTCTATATGGGTGATTGTTGATAGATTGACTAAGTCCGCTCATTTTATTCCCATCAAATCTACATATTCGGCGGAGGATTATGCGAAGATCTTCATAGATGAGATTGTGTGTCGCCATGGTATTCCATTATCCATCATTTCGGATCGGGGTGCACAATTCACTTCTAGGTTTTGGAAGTCTTTCCAAAAAGGTTTGGGTACTAAGGTGAAATTGAGTACCGCCTTTCATCCTCAAACGGATGGTCAAGCGGAACGAACAATTCAAACTCTTGAGGATATGCTTAGAGCTTGCATTATTGATTTTAAAGGGAGTTGGGATAAGCACTTGCCGTTGGTAGAGTTTGCATACAATAATAGTTTTCATTCGTCCATCTCCATGGCTCCCTATGAAGCCTTGTATGGTAGGAGGTGTAGGTCTCCTATAGGATGGTTTAAAGTTGGTGAACCATCGATCTTTGGTCCCGACTTGATTTATAAGACATTGGAGAATGTGTATATCATTAGAAATAGGTTGCAAAGAGCCTATAGTCGACAAAAGTTCTATGCCGATAATAGGAGAAGAGATTTGGAGTTTGAAGAGGGTGACAAGGTGTATTTAAAAATCTCAACTATGAAAGGGGTGGTAAGATTTGGCAAGAAAGGGAAGTTGAGCCCTCGTTACGTGGGTCCTTATGAGATTTTGGAAAGGGTTGGTAAAGTTGCCTATCTCTTGAAACTACCTAACAATTTAGCTTCGGTGCATCCGGTTTTCCATGTCTCGATGTTGAAGAAGTGTGTCAGGGATCCCGAGACTATTCTCCCTATTGAAGGTCTTGGAGTCAAGGATAACCTCTCTTATGAGGAGGTTCCATCCAAATCCTTGATAGGCAAGTAAAACGGTTGAGGAACAAGGAGGTGGTTTCCGTAAAACTGTTATGGAAGAACCACCTAGTTGAGGGTGCAACATGGGAAGCCGAGGCAGACATGAAAACCCGATATCCTCATCTTTTTGATGATTAAGGTTAGTTATTCTTTCTAATGATATAATTATGCTAGATATTGTGAATCCTTGATGTTTTGGTGAATTTCTTCAAAAATCTTAGTTTTTGAGACTTCACAATTGAAGTCACTGTAAGGTGACCCTAAATAACTTTGAAATTTTGTTTTGCTTCTTGCATATTTGAGTCAAGTCGTGTATTTTTATATAGTGAATCCTTGTAGATGTTATATTAAGCATATTGATAAAATGAACCTTGTGCTAATCGACTTGTATACCAAATGATTGAGCTCATGTGTGTTGTGAGTAGAAAGTATCTCATGAGGAAACTTTGAGCTAATCCATCATAAATTGAAATTTTGAAGTGTTTTATTTAAAATAATGTGATTCATGATATTGTAAAATTGATGAGCTGCTAGTCTTGAGTCTTTTCCCTCATTTAAAGAGTGTTTAGTGTCATTCGGGGACGAATGTTCCTAAGGGGGGGATAATGTAACATTTCGAAATCCCAAAGTCATGTGGTAGGACTTAAACAGGCTCCTTAAGGTCTAAACTATTGATCCTGGCCATATTAGGCGTAGATGGAGTTGTTGAAGTGTTTTGGAACCAAAATGTTCATACTGTCCGGTAAGTTGGTTCATAAGAGGGCTAGAGTGTCCTTTTAGTTTAACCAAGTTAAAGAGTCGGAATTTGGTAAAGTTTGTAGCAATAGGTGTAACACATAGTGTGGGATGGTTTCATGTTGGAAAAGTCAGGGTACGACTCCCCGAGGATCAACCAAGGGCAGTGTGCCACAACGTATCCCATGATGGGGCTTCACAGGCGCGACGGGGCATCGAGGCCACCGTCGTGCCAGCCTTAGTTTATGGGAAGAAACCCTCGCCGGCACAGTCTTTGACCAACGCGACGAACGTGCAGGACGGAGGGGGGGTCTAGTCCGTCACACTCACGACGGCCCGTCGTCGGGGAGCCGTCGGGGAGGGTCTGTGATATTTTCAGGGATTTAAGTTATAGTTAATTATCTTATTAAATGTCTTAGGGGTAATTAGGGGATTAAGGGAAGACTAATTAAGTGACTTAAGACCCCACTATAAATACCCAACCTTCATTAACCTAATCACAATTCTCCAAACAAAAACTCTCTTCCTTCTCTCTACTTTATCTCTCTATTGGAAGACTCCATTGGAGAACAACTTGGGGAGATCATTGGGGGCTGATTTTGCACGAAATTCACCATCAAAACGTCATCAAACCTTAAGGTATCGGATCTAATTCACCTTTGAGACTTCTTTCCTCAAAGGTCTCCTTCAAAGATTTTCCAAAAGATGAGTTTCATATGGGTTTCATCCAATTTCTAGTTTGTTGTTATGAATTAAGTTGTTTATGTATTCTTTGGGTTATAATGAATAGATTATCATGTATTGTAGCTTGATTATGATGAATTGATGTGGTTTGGTCTAGATTGTGGGAAATGACCCTAACCCTTAACCCTAGGTATTGGGATTGATATGAATTTGGGTTGGATTGATGTAATTGATCTAATTATTGTTTAAATAATCTTTAATGGTTGTTATTGCATTGATCATGAGTATATTGTAATGAATGGAAGTTCTTCATGCCTATTTCTTGAGTATTAAACATAGGGTAAGAAAATAGACTTTGATATCATGTTTCCAAGCTTTGATTTAGTATTGCCTTGTGGTATAATGCTTTCTCTTAAATTAGTTCTTATGTTGACTATTGAATTACATTTGTATGATGACCCAAATTGGGTTGGTCTATGGGTTGATGGTAAGGCCCTTATTGTTGAACTATGGAGAAGTATTGGTAAGTCTTGATTATCCTAATCCTTACTTCAAATTGTGAATTTGTTTGTCATCAAGTGATAAGGTTGTATTGAAGTAAGCCTTGCTTAAGGTGATAGGTTGGTATGATGGTTGAATTGAAATGCTTAGGTTGGTTGGGAGGTTGCCTAGGAGTACATGATATAGGGAAGTTGTTATGTAAAGATGTGCCCTATTGTGATGAGATGTGCGTGGGCTAACTTCACCTATATGAATTGTTAATGAAAGGATTATTTCTCATACAATTCTTATTGATCTATGATATATATATATATATAGGTATGTATATTTATGATTATGATAAGAGTAAAGTCTTTTCAATAAAGGGACCTAGCTTAGCACCGAGTGAGCTTGTATGTGAGGGAGTGACACTTTCTTATATAAGGAAAGGTAGGGTTCACTACGGTTCTCATGGGGTGGATAGCCTCATGACCCAAATAGGGTGTAGAGTAGATATGTCCATGGTTCGTTTCCCCAAGCTCCATCAACTATGTTGCCACCATAGGATACTAGCTAGTGGATCCACCTAGATAGCTACATTTACGTTAGGTTCTACTTTGGCCGGTAGACCGACCACCTTCCATCGGTGTAAGGTTTCATGACACCGGATTCCACATTTGCTCATGTGGTCTATGTCGGTTAAGGCAAGGTTTCCCTAAATTAAAATGAATGAATAAGATATAGACTAATTGAAGTAACTTGAAAGGGTTTGGCTATAGCTTAGGTAGGGGTATGGGACTCTACTTAAGCCTTGCACTAGTTGGCCTTGATGGGAGCTTTGGGAGGTCAATATTATGTATGTAAAGTAGTCATGTAATGTAAATGACTTTGTACATTGAATAACATGCTTATGAGTATAAGGTTGTTGCTTTTGATTAAAGAAGAATATTTTCATAAAATGGAAGAGTATGTTAGGTAAGGCTGATTGCTAATTGTAATCTTGATAGGTTACTTGATTAAGTAAGAGTTATGGGAATTTACTTGATCATTGCACTTGTGACTTTATGAAGGGTATATTTAGTATGTTTTGCTTTACTATGCTTCACTCATATACATGTTTTATAATGATTTTTCTTAAATGTCCCTTTTTAAGTATATTTGATTGGTAATTGTATATGTGGTTCCATACTTAGTACATGTGGAGTACTAACCCCATTTCTTTCCCTTTTCCCAAAGATTTTAGGTTCGGGTCGTTGATCTTGCTCCGAATTGCTGGAAAGGAAGACTTGGATCTCTAACCATCCAAGTGGTAGGTCCTCATTCTCCCGAGGGCGTTGCCGACATCTTACTCCTATGTTACTTAGTTACTATAGTTATGTTTTGACTCATTTACTCATTTGAGACGATGTTGTATATGGCCTATATGTGGCTCCTTGTATTGATGTAGGGCTATGCCCAAGATTTATTGTCTTTGATAGATGGTTTATGAGATGAGACGGCTTTTATGACTATTACTTCTCCATTTATAAATGTGTGATATAAAAGTAGAAAACTATGTAATCTTCATATATGAACAAGTCTATGTATATTTGATATAAATATGATTATGTGTACGTAGAGGTCTATGTAAACCTCCGAGTAGTTATAGATAAAAAGTTTTAAATTTCTTCACATTTTTAATCGATGAATGCTATGACGAGGCTAAGAGGCTTGTCTTAGTCCTCAAAGAGGACGACGACGCCGGTTACGTCTAGGGGGTAAACCCGGATGTGACATATAAAAACACCATAAACTCATTTAATAACACAAAAGAAACAATAACAAAGAGTTAAGACTTACCAAAACCATTAATCCGGATTAATTATCCTTCCTAGCCCCCATCCCATAGGAAGGGTTCTTCTTGGGAGCATTAGGATCTAGGGAAGCTTGATTGACATCCTTACCCCTTGATTTGACGTTTGGGAAGTCCCTCATCTTGTGGCCCTTATTACCACATGCAAAACAACCATGCGTACCGGCAAGACACTTACCCCCATGTTGCTTGCCACAAGTAGGGCACCTACCCCTTTCATAGGAATGACCACCACCTTGAGAATGTTGATTTTGAGCCCTATCCTTGTTTCCCATGGAAGAATCTTGGGGATAAAACCATTTCTTAGGCTTTTGGTGACTAGAATCATCCGACCTAGGTCTCTTACCCTCTTGCCTTATCTCCTTAATTTTGGACTCCTCAATTTATTGCACATAAACCATGAGCCTAGAGATATCCATATCATTAAGAAGCATTGTCGTACGACACTCTTTCTCTACCAATCTAGACACGGCCATCACAAACTTGTTCATCCTAGCCCTAGGGTTGGCTACCATGGTTGGGGCATACTTAGAGAGTTGGGTGAATTTGAGAGGGTACTCTTGCACACTCATTCCCCCTTGACGAAGGTTCAGGAATTCAACCATCTTCTTCTCCCTCCACTCTAAGGGAAAGAACTTATCTAGGAAAGCCTCTTTGAATTCCTCCCAATCAACCGGACCTCTTCCTAAGGGTCTCTTACCCCTCCATTGCTCATACCACACTTGAGCCACCTCCTTTAGCAGGTAAGCGGCTAACTCCGCTTTTTCCCTTGGGGTCACACCAATAGCATCTACCACCTTGAAAACCTCATCTATGAAGCCTTGTGGATCTTTCTCCACCTTAGTGCCATGAAAGGTAGGAGGGTTCATCCTCATGAAATCCCGAATTCTTGAAGCAGGAGTACAAGCATTTGGTTGGGGCCTATCTCCTTGGTTAGCTTGGCCCACAAAGTGATTGTTGACAACATGAGCTTGAGCCGTCATGAGTTGGGTCAAGTTCCTTAGGGCAGCATCAACTCTGCATTAGTCATATCACCCTCAACAAAAGGAGTTTGAGGCATAGGAGGCACTTGAGGTCCTTGGGGTTCCGGAGGCAATTGAGGTTCTTGAAGAGGAACCTCCTCATTTTCCTCCCCTAAGCCAACAATAGGAACTTGGTCAACATGGGGAAGCACTCTCTCATTTGGTACACCTCCCTCCTCTCTTCTAGCAGTCGATCTCCTCGTATTCATGTCCTAAAAACACAAAAAGAATAGGTTGAGAAAAGACACCTTATATACTCAACTCTAAGGCATGATATTAGAATAGAGAAGAAAGTGAAACTTCTATCATCCTATAGCCTCTTGTCCATGGATGTGTCGCGACTCACACCATTGACCAAGATACTACTGGATGTGGCTTGTGAGACTTTTAGACCTTAAACTATTTCCCAAAACCTTATGCTCTGATACCAAGTCAGTCACGATCCGAAAGCACCCCCTAGAAGTTAGGGAAAATATTTGAATTGTGACTGGGAGTACTTGACCCCTTTGGGGTCTTGTACAAGCCCTTTAACTAGCATTCATTACATAAAGTATGAAAAGTAGTGCGGAATTAAAACTTGTCACGATAGTAGTAATAAAATAAGTCTTTTCATCAATACTAGGAAATCTTGTTGTCACAAGCCAAATTAAATACACAACGTAGAATCTTAGGGACACGACCCTTTACAATAAAAGGAAATACAAATTAAGTCTTAATAAAGAAACTAGGAAACATAAACTATGTCCTCGAATATATGAGGACATACCAAATTCTTGAGAGAAGAATTCCCAAGCTTCAACTTCGATCCTTCAAAAGGCTTCCAACCTATACTCATAAGATATATATAAAAGTATGGGGTTAGTACAACAATGTACTAAGTATGACATATGCAAAAACATGCCAAAAGGGACATTTTAGTAAAATAACCTTTCATGCAATTTAAATATAACATTCATGAATTTAGAAGCAAATCAACATAAGAACCATCATTTAGCACTTAAGGAATAACTCACATAATTTTGAACCAAAAGAACACTTTACAGTAACTTTACCAAAACTTACAGTAAACTAAAAAGGACATTACAGTGAACTTACTAAAACTTACAGTAAAATTGAATAAGCATTATAGTAAACATTTTGAATTTTTACAATGAAGACCTTACAAAGAATGGCACGGTCCAAGTCATATGAACTCTATTTCCTTTGAAGTTTCCCTAACCCAAGGTCATCCTAAGACTCCCTAAGGTGAGCCAAGAAGGGATCTTCATTACACCTCCCTTCAAAGCACACCAAAGCGACCCTTAAAACCACCAAATCTTAGGCTTACTTCGTTGGAAATCAAATCCACGCCCTTGGCTAACATATGCAAAACACTCATGGAAATATAGTAAGTGCAATGTGAGAGTAGCATCCCATACTACCACTCCCACTTAGTGCTCCTAATGGATTCCATTTACTCAAGTACTCCACAATAATCATCCATAACACCACACCATAATACTCATTCACACGGATTTCATGAAAGTACTCTTCTCTCATTGTAGGTATAGGTCACACCAAGTGCACTGTGAGAATATCATCCCATACTACTACTCCCACTTAGTGCTCCTACTAGGTAACTAATGTGGATCGAGCACTTCACGACATATATACACAATATCAACAATATACAAGTTAACTAGTTTCAAATCAATTCTTTTGTGGGAGTTAGCTAACCGACATGATCATGAGAGCTAGACATGGAATTCCGATATTAACCCCTATCGGATGAGGGATCCTTACTTGCCTAGTGTAAGGTCATGCTTCTTAGCGTTTATATGGATTTTCCAATAGCTACACCTATGTGCTCACATAGTTAAGGGATAAGGAGATTGCTACTAAGTAACTCACTCTCTACTAACAAGGAGTACTCATCTCAAGAGGTACTTCGGATTACAACATCTCAACTCACGAAGTGTAATCCACCCCCCGTTCATATCCTCTCGGTGCTAGGCATAACTCCCACGGATTTCTCAATATAATAGTCTATCTTAGAAAGATCACTAGGAATGGAGAGGTTGCTACTAGACACTACATCTCAAGTCCGAAGTGTGTCCACCTCAAGATTCTCCTTTTTAATCAACTTGGCATAATACATTCTTTAAAGTGTGTGTGTACATGTGAAAACCTTGCATATAAGCATCATTTCATTCAAATCAAGTTCTACACATACTTTAACCTTGATTCATCAAGTTACACACTCTACATGCTTCTCATAATCATATACTTCATTTAGACATAAATTAGGTCAAACATGCAATTCAAGCTACACCAAATACAATACAAGACCCATTTCCAAAATCTCTTCATTTCACAAATTAGACCTTCAAGATTACATATTCAAAACATACTAAATAACATCAAGTTCATCAATTAGCACCGCCATCCATAAGATGGACCATACCACTCAATATCAATTCATAATAAGAACTATATAATGAAAGCAACTCAACTGTAACGGCCTGTATTTTTGTATGTGGTAGTTCTATTCATGTTATACTTGACATATACTTATAGTGTAGGTGAGGGATCATGTTTATTACATGATTAGTGTTGGTTTAAACTAGCTTGGAAGGTGATGTAATGCCTTGCACGTTTTAGCATACGTATTGCAAGTTAACTCCGATGGAAAGGGCCCAAGGTGGTAATTGAGCTAGCAGTTGCATCACCTACTTGATCTATATTATAGTTAAAGGGCCCAAGTTTGATTGACCAGATTTAGGCTTATATTTAGGGGCTCATTTGAAGCCCAAACCTATTAAAGAAAATGTGAATGAAAGAAGGCCCAACAGCCAAATCTGCCAATTGGCCATTATGGATAAAGCCCAAGTGAAAATAAGTAAGTACATGACCTCCTAAGATTTGTTTTACCATGTTATTGGGCCAAGTGTGTACCACCTACTTGCACTAATCTGTCCCAAGCTGATTAAAAGAACTAAGGAAAAATGGACAGCCAAGGTCCAATAATATTAAGTCCAAAAGGGCCCAAGTTAAAAGGACAAGCAGGTGGGGCACCTACTTGACATTATATGGACCAAAATTGGTCAAGAGTGTCGGCCATAACACCTCCTTTTTCAAAGGATAAGGATCAAGTCTTATTCTCCATTTTGAACTTGCAAAATTTCAGATTTTCTTAAGTTTCTTTCTTGGTCTCTCTTGGCTTCAATAAGAAGCCCTAAAACACCTTAGGGATTCTTGAGTGCTGTCTCATTTTCAAGTAAGAAGTTTGAAGGAGAGTTTGAATTCTTGAAGTACAAGTTTAGAGGATAAATTTCCAGAATTAAGGTAAGACTTCAACCCATTTGTTTTCCTCTCTTTGATCATGTTTGGATTGGAGAATTTTGTATATATTTATCAAGAATTCATGGATGATGATAAATCTTTGAGTCAATATTCTCCTATTATGCTGAAAGATTTGAGATTGATAGTGGCTGCCTTATGAATATTGTTGTTGAGGGCTGTTTGGGTATCTCTGGAAATGATGTTTGAAGTTGTATTAATGTGTAGAGGAAGGGTGTGGTGGTTCACCATTTATGTAAGGGTTGTATGGGCCTGATTTCCATCAAATATTTTTTAGCTACTGTTTTGGAGAACCTTATTGTGATTAGCTGCTGATGTTAGCTTAATCATGACTTATGTTGTAGATTAGCACCCAATAAGGAAGGCTGAATCGTGATAGTGGTATTGGTCATAAATATAAGGTATGTAAGGCTATTCGATTCTATATCCTTTTGGCATGAAATCTGCCACCTGCAATTAATATCAATGAAGTGATTCTCATAAGTTCTATTTCTAGAAAAGGAAGCATGGTGGCAGCGTACTATATCCAAATAGCTAACAATATTTCTTTCCCCATTCTAAGTACATGGAACTACTTCATTATATGTTCACTACTCTATACTTGTGTAATTTCCCCTTGTGCTGTTATAGAAATGGTATTTGCAAAAGAAAGTTTAATGAATCCTTCTCCTAAGCCAATTGAAGTCAATTGTGCCATTAAGGTCTTAAAGTAAGGTGTTGATGTTTCATAGCTCCTTATGTCATTGTTACTGCCTCAAAGTATTGTTTTCATGTATTCCACTACTGTTTCGT
This sequence comes from Solanum sitiens, assembly GCA_016801875.1. Lineage (NCBI taxonomy): Eukaryota > Viridiplantae > Streptophyta > Magnoliopsida > Solanales > Solanaceae > Solanum > Solanum sitiens. The sequence goes on from JABWTJ010000149.1 coordinate 25,425, forward strand.
AATTTCATGTCTCCAAGATGATTATGACCACCAAATCAACATCTCAAAGTGTTACGATTATCCAAAATAACATCTCAAAAGAGTTATGAACTGATTAATAATAATCTCAAAGATTAAAGAATCTAAGTGAAGAGATCTATTTAATTAAGGGTGGCAGCTCAGGGGCGAAAGCCTAGCATGGGCCGATCCCTATTGGTATAGAAGGGTGGCAGCTCAGGGGCGAAAGCCTAGCATGGGCCGATCCCAAGTTGTATAATTATGAGGACCGCATCCCAGGGGTTAATACGCCTAGCATGGGTCATCCTCTTCTACCACTGATCAGCTGGTCACTTGTATCACAATCCCAACAAAGATTATAACATACAAAGAAGGTAAAGAAAAGAATGTAGCTTACTTGTTCCCACAAGAGTAAGCAAAGGTGATCTTCTCTCCTAATCTATGCACTCATATGTTGCTACTTGATTTTCATTTGTGCCTTGTATTACATATACTTTTTGCCTTACATATTCAGTACATTTTTCGTACTGACGTCCCATATTGGGGACGCTGCATTTCATGCTGCAGGCTCAGGTACTCCAGCTAGTAGACCTCCTTAGTAGAAGCACTCGAAATTCTACTACTTTTGGTGAGCTCCAAGTTGATTCGGAGCTTTATTAAGTCCTTGGTAAATTCGTTTGGTATTGTATCGTAGTTAAGGGTAAGGCGGGGTCTGTCCCGACCTACTCTAGTCTTCTATCTTTTAGAGGCTTTGTAGACGTATGTACATGGTTCAGTTGTGTCTTAAGGAGTTGTGGCCTAAATGGCCAAGTCTTGTATATAACTTTTGGATCTACTTACGTTGGTTTGTATCGCTGCATCCAAAGTTAACTTGTTTCAATTGTTATAGTATATGCTCAGTAAGAACAGGTCGTAGGTTGGTTCTCTCGGGCCTTTAGTGCATCGGTTGCCTGTCCATCTTAATGGGTTTTGAGGCGTGACAGAGTCATGACACACCCATGAACGAGAGGCTATAGGACACTAGAGTTTCCCTTATTTTCTACTCCTATGTCGTGTTGTAGAGTAAAATGTTATGAGTGTTCTTTTCTTATGGTTTTCCTTGTGACATAGGAGATGACTTCCAGAAGGATGGCCGTTAGAATGTGGGAAGATGAAGGAGTGCATGAGGAAGTTCCTCAAGGGAATGATGTCCAGGTGGTTCCCCCGGACATAACTAATAGGGAGATTATAGAGGCTGTACTTGCACTAGCCCGCGTCATAACAACTCATTCGAATAGGGGTGTTGAGCCTAGAATGATACTTTAGAGGGTAACATGACATCTAGATTGGGATACTTTGTGAGGATGAATCCTCTTATATTTCTTGGTTCTAAGGAGGGAGAGAATCCTCAAGAGTTCCTAGATGGTGTATACAAGGTGTTGAGTACCATGGGGGTGACTTCTAGGGAGAAGGCGGAGTTAGCTTCGTATCATTTGAGGGAGGTTGCTCAAGTGTGGTACACTCAATGGAAAGATAATAGGCCGGTTGAGTCGGGTCCTATAGAGTGGGATGAGTTCAAGAAGGCTTTCTTAGAGAAGTATTTTCTCCGTGTGAGAAGGAAGTTGAAGGTTGGGAAGTTCATTGACCTTAGTCAAGGAAAGGCGGATGTTGAAGAGTCCAAACATAGGAGAATTTCAAGCATTTTGAAGAGGAGCATGAGGTCTTTGAAGAAGAGTAAAGCCAATAAGCAAGGTCAACCTATGTGTAAGAAGAGGGCTCCAATGCAAGAGGGGTCTAGTGTTCTTAGAGTCAAGCTTGATGGTGGTAGTGGTTCCCAAGGCGGTAAGCCTACTTGAGTCACTTGTAGGAAGAGGCACTATGGGGAGTGTCTAGTTGGTACCGAGAATTTCTTTAATTGTGGTAAAGAAGGACAGAAGAGGAGATATTGTCCTATTTTTGTGACTAAGAGGAAGGAAGGCCAAGCAAGTTCCTCCTAATACTTTGGATGATTATTATGGTAAGTCCTAGTATTCCCTTTTGTTTTATGAGTTCCTTCTACGTGGGGGATTATGGTTAGTAGATAGGCTAGAAAGTCATAGAAGTATGTTGCATGTGCATGGTGTTTAGGAGTCTTATTTGAATTGAATTTCATTGGTTCCTTGCATTGTAAATTTCATGAAGTTATGATTATGTTTTAGAATATGTTTATAGGGTTTGATATTTCATACTAGCATGTCTCTATCATCAATTGCCTAAAAGGTGCATATTTGAAAATTTGAAGCATGTTCACTGTAATGAGACTGCCAGTTCACTATAAAATTTTTGCAAAATTGACTAATTCATTCTTTGGTTTAAAATTGTTGTAATGTTATTATAACTAATGTATATGAGCATAATAATGAATATAAAATGAGTTTTTACTATTCTGAATGAAGGATGTGAGTTTTATGGCGTGATGAGTTATATAATTTATTCTAGGTTTTTGATGTATTGTGAATCTCTTGAGTATGTGAAATTGATGTTTCTCCTAGATTGTGTATTGTATAATTTGTTATGTGGTATGGTTGAGAGTTGTTAACTGAATCCTTACTCTTTGAAGTGTTCGGAGAGTGGCAAGTGTCATTCGAGGACGAATGTTGTCCAAGTGGGGGGAATGTAAGATCCTAAAAACGACATAGGTGAACTAGAGCCTAACATGGTTTTTATAAAGGTCTAAGGTCCTAAAATGGTTTATAATGTGGTTAAGAGGAAGTGTCTAATGTATTAGGTGAATTGGAAGTCAAACATCAAGGGACGACTAAGACGTTCGACGACTAAGTCACATTTGTGCCTCATATGTGTTTATATATGTTAATGTGTGATTCATGAGGTTATGATGTCCTTAAATTATTTATTATAGTGTTTATGGTCAGTGTGTCAAGTTTCGTGAAGTTTGAAGGTCAAATATCCAAAAACGTCCATGACGTTCGAAAGGTTTGCCTTGAAACGACCTTGTATATCTTGGTATGTTTTGTCAAGTTTTACGTGTTCATTTTGGATAAAATTCATGTGGGAGGTCCTAAACTCGTATACGAACATTTTTGGATTGGAAACGTCCAGGCAAACTACCCACAGGACCATCCAAGGGTCCTTGAGGAAGGACCCATGTTGGTGGCCAAAACTGCCCAAGGCAGTCCCACCTACGGATGGCAAACGACGGCCAGTGGACTGGTCGACACCCCGTAGGTGGAGGGAGTAGATGGGTAATTAGACTAGGTATCTAAGATCCCATTTTCCAGGCTCTGACCCAATCGACGGAGGACAGTACGGTCAGTTTGTGGACTGACGACCTGTCGATGGTCTGTCTTCCTGCGCAACTTTACTGCAAGTCTAGGGGTGAAGTTGTAAATTCACCCCATGTTCAAATAAGAGAAAGGGAGGTTACTTAGGGGTATTTTGGGTATTCTAAACATGCTTATAAGCCTTTAAAACTTTTAAAAGAGTTCATTCTGCAATATCAAAACCCCAAAATGCCTAAGAAATTCTCTAGAACTCCATTGAAGCAAAAACTCAAGGAAGAGCTTGGATTGGAGATTTAAGTGGTGATTCTTCATCAATTTCTTGGATGAACATCATTGACGTATGGTTTTTGATCCTTGAAACTCTATTCATCAAGGAGCCCAAAAATTCAAAGAGTTTTCTAAAGTTTTCGAAGATGAACTTGTCCAATTTCATTGATCTATCCATGGGTTCTTAAATTAAAGGTTTTAAAGCATTATATATTGATTGAATTGTTGTTAATTACATGATTTCAACACAATTTGCCTATGAACCCATGTAATTGATGAACCCTAGTTTTTGACTACTTTATGGGTTACATGATCTTTCTTAATGCTTATGAATTCTAGTGTAGTATTTTTATTGGCTATCAGATAATGTAAGAATTGTATTCAATTTATGTATAGGTTGTCTTAGATTGATAAATTTGTATTGAGTTAACCTAGATTCATTGAGTATTATGATTTATGCATTGAATTGATGTTCATGGCCATGGGTAAGGATCTTATGGTATTTAATTGGATGATTTAGCTAAGGATTGAAGTGGAGAGAATGGATTGGTGGTACGCTGCCCTAATTCTCTTTATTTTATGTAATGTAGCTCTTGGATTATGTTGTTATTTGTACGGTCCACTTATGGTGGCGGTTTTATGTGATTTATGTGGCCTTGTCGGTGTTACTTTATGTATAATTATGATCATGGCCTTGTCGGCACTACTTGAAGTACTATGATGATGTGTGTAGTTGATTATATGAAGTATGATCATATCTACCTATATGCTACCAATGTGAAAGTTTGATGTTGTTAGGTGATTATGTTAGACTATGACTATGTGTTCATGTGTGTAGTCTTAGAGTTGATGCATGATTCTTCCTACTTGACTATATGAGTCTATGATGGTTATATTGATGATGTTATAATAATGTATAGGATTATATGAAGATGATAAGGGTTATTCCTAAGTGCTTCAATGTAACATTCAAGAAAACTACATGTCTAGTGAAGAGCCTAGTAAATTTTTAAGAATGTGTATTGGGATACATAGGCATCACAATTCCAAATATTGAGAAATATTGGGTATATTCTAGAATATTGTCTAAGGGGTGTTAGCCAATTTCTATATATCACAATTATTTAAAATATAATCCAAGCTTGTTTAAGAAACGTACCTGCAATGAAGACCCTAAGCTAAAAATACACATATTGATTCTCAATTTAACATATTAGGTACTAGGCATCCAAGTGTCAAGCCTAGTACCATAGCACATAACCATTTACAACGATCATATAGATTAAGCAGTGCCCAAGGACATAGTGAGGATCCTTGGGACAATAAGTGAACATTCCAAATAAACCTTCTAGAATAGTTAGTTAGGAAAGCGCACGCAACACATGTGCAGGCACACGTGCAACCGGCCAATGGACAAGCTAACCGATTCGGTTAGAGTGGTTGGGGACAGGCGCGCGTCTGGGTCCACCCACGTAGGGCCAAGCTCCCTAACCGGTCCTAGACCCTAACAAACTGACCTAACTAACTAACTATACTACGACAAACAAAAAATAACTAACTAAGGGACCCGACAACCTAAGACCTAACCGGGTGACATTAAGACAAGAAACTAACTAAGAGATATCCTAGTACCTAACCTAGGATGGTCCAAAGGGTTGGTTATGGTCCTAAAAACTTAGGGGTACTTTAGTAATTACCCTAGGTTACTTTATTAATTAAATTAGCAACTTAATTATTTAATTTAATTGGCCAAAACCGAAACCACTAAGCAATTTCCAGATTTAGGTTAAGTCTAGTATTCTCCTATCTCTAGTCAATTTAGAAAGGGCATTTTGGTAATTAGCTAATTGGTTTAATTTAATTAAGTTATATAGTCTAAGTTGAATTAGTTAACATTCAGTTCTTAAAAGACTTAGACTCATGTTATTCATCATAAAACGCTACAACTAAAAACAAGTGAAAACGTAAGAGAACCCTAGAGGATAGCAAGCTTTCTTCAAGGTTTTCATGCAAAGTGCAAGGTGATATTCGTAGATTTAATTCTACAGTAAGGTATGGCTTTTCTCTCCTGGAATTCTTTATCCAAGAGGCTTTTCAAAAGTTTGACTTCAAGAATATCGAAACTAGGGTTGTTCCCAACGAATCTCATGTTCATCTCCCTAATTCTCTCGATTTCCGATTCTTGTAGTATATATATAATATAAATCTCAATGCATGTGATACGCTCAAATTTACTTCTCGAAAATAAGTATAAGCGGTCGTATCAAGTAAAGAACCCAACTATGAGGTTGAGGTCGATCCCACGAAGAAAATGATTTAGACTTAACTTTAACCTACTATTACTTTTATTTAGTCAAGTCCTTTCCGAAAACAAATAACAAAAAGGGGGTTTTGAATAACAAATGTAATTAGCTAATTCTACGTAAACAAGTTACACGTTCAAAGATTTGATTTTTATCATGTAATGAAAGTAACTAGGGCTTAAGTGTTCCTCATAGGTTCATAACTCGGTAATTCTAGCTATAACAATCCTTTTTTAATATCTTGCATGCAAAGTGGTAAGTTATGTATCGCTAATTCCTTGGTCCGGCAACTAGGAAATTTCACTCCGCACCTTGGTCCGGCTACGTGTGTATACTTTACTAAACCTTACCTTTACCTCATATTAAGCATCATAATCGATATTTGGCTTAGTTGTTACTTCGCACCAACCAACACTAGCTTATTAGATAGTATATACTAAATCTACATTGATAATTCTTTTCTTATTATCTACCTCCTTGGTCCGGCAAGAAGCAATAAGGCAAGTTCTAACGTTGGCCACCGTTAAAAAGACTTCTAAATGAAATAATTGTCAATACATGCAAGACATTATTCGAGAATTGTTATTTTAGTTAGATTTTACCTTGTTATTTACCCATGGTTCCCACAACCCTAGTTATGGAGTTTAGTTACCCATGCTAATAATCACACAATTCATATTAATTAGATAAGAATTCATGCACTTACTTTGATGAGATTGAAGATAATCTAGAAAATTACTTGAATTAATCAAAAACTTGCAACAAACGATTCCGGAAAATAGAGTAATTTCCAAAATCCCAAAATTCAATACTTAGAACAATAAAACTAAAAAATATCCAAAAGTCTAACCCCAAAAACGAGGTGTTTTCAAGTATTTATAATACTAGAATCTAACAAAAGAGGGAAATCTATTTAAGGAAAATCTGTCCAAAAAATGCATCTGAGTCGACGACTGGAATGACAGACCATCGAGGGTACGACGGACCGTCGAGGCCCTCCGTCATTCCACACTTAGAATCTTTTGAAGATGGTTACTAGGGCTACTTTCTGTTGACGTTGATGGATGTGCAGGACGGTCCGTCGTGGCTATGACAGACCGTCGAGAGCCTCCGTTGCCCCACACTTGGTCAGTATTCCCCAACTTCTTTTCTCAGCCTTCTTTGTCTTACGACGGTGGCCACCTACGGACCGTCGATGGTTCCGTAGGTTGCCAACTCTGCAACTTTCAGCAAAGAACTCTCACGTTCTCCTTCTGGACAGATTTCCTGAAAACAAAGAGAAAATTACATTAAAACCAATACAAAAAGGCCTTAGACACGCACTAAACTTAAGGAAAAAGAATTGAAAGTACCGTATAGCCACGGTACATCAACACCCTCAACTTAAATTCGTTGTTTGTCCTCAAGCGACGCACTATGACTCACCATAAAATCTTTGTTCAAGAGTATCCTTATTTTAGGTTTTTGCAATCATCTGCTATCAATCCCGATTATTTTCAAATTGAGTTATGCATGCTATCACTATTAGGCTTGATAATGTGGATCAGACCATGACACAGACTCACCACACACAGACACCTATCCTCATTAATCTCTCACCAAGGTACCAATTTTCCGGTATTGCAACTAGTGTCCTCACTTCAAAACAACATCGTCATTTTTCACACAAGGATTTCAGTTTGAGTATAAGGATTATTTTTCAACACTCGCTCTCAGAACAACTTCGCATCTCATTTATACTTATTGCCATAGGCTTGCCCTTATTTTCACTGCTTAAAGTTCACCATAATAGCCTCTTAGGATCACGATAAGACTTTCTTAGCTTGTAACTTAGGCTCGGGGTCAGGTTGGATACATTTTGATGTACTTTTAGTGACTTATTGCCCTCCTTGACATAACGACTAAGCGTCCTACCTTTTCATCGTTTTATTCGGCCCTATTTCTTAATTTTCTTGCATTCTTTCACCTTGCTATTCTCCCTTCTTTCTCCTTTTTGTGTAAGTGACTCTTTTTACTTGTATTGTTTTTATTTTAAATTTATCACTTTTCTTTCAACTTTTCTTGAGTCACTTTCTTTTGCTCTTTCTCTCTCTTTATTCTTTCAACCTCACTTTCCGGGGCATTCCTCATAATAGCCACCCTCAACTCATGGCTTTGCCACGAGTCGAGGTACACAATACCCAAAGTTGGGTCAGGGCCACGACAAGGTTGTTTACTGCATTAGCCACCCTCAACTTATGCTTTTGGCATAAGCTGAGGTGCACATGTCCAAGGAGGGACCAGGGCCAAGACATTGTTCCCTAAAAGGAATCAGTTGGGGTGAAAAAGAAAGGTCTATTTTAGGCTTAATTCATTTGGATCAAGAAGAGATTAATTTCATTCGGTTTTCTGTTATTTAGCCTTAAGATTGACTGTATTGAACAAGGGCCTATGATACTTTCCTAATTGTCTATCACGACTTACTTTTTAGCAGGACTAACCAGGCAAGTTCTAGCTCAGTACAAATAGTGGACTATTCAAATTTTTCTCACACTCTCTTGACATCTCATTACTCTAACAGATTATCAGACACCCAGTTCGAGTCTTAGATTTAAGGTCATGCAGTAGTGTATCTGTGTGTCATGCTTAGAGCCATACATTTATCAGTTACTATGCCTAGTCATGCATCATGTTCGTTAAAATCGGGATATCATTTTTATTTAGCCATCATGCTTCAGAGTCTATTTCTATACTATGTACAAAAGATACCAACATGCCAGTTTAACAATAAAGTAATCAGTCTCTTGGGGGAAAAGAACACAGGCAAGAAAACCCCAAGAGAGGATCGTGAGTTGGGCTACTCAGACTTCACCCTAGCACTCACTATCCATTTACCCCACCCCCAACCAAAAAAACACAATTGTCCCCAATGCATAAAAATATATGAAATAGAGGGGTAGGTGAAGCAAACCTGAGGCGCAAAGCGCCGGTGATCAACAAGCTGGCGGGTCTGATTTTCCAGAACCCGCTCCCTCTGAAGTAGGGACACCATAAGTAGTGTCCTCAACAACGACAACACCATCAGTAGTGTTCCTCGCAACCTCTGCAACTCTAGAACTAGACGCTCCAGCAGCCACCTCAAGAACCCTCATTTGGCGAGCCTCCTCATCAATAAGCGAGGCTCTCCTCGCTGCCTCCAACTCATGGTGCTCCTTCTTCCGAGCTCGGGACTCCTCCTCATCTCTAGTCCAGTGCCTCTTGTCACGCTCTCGTGGTGGAGGTGGTGGCACATCAGTAGTGGTAAACAGGGCAGCCATCACCGTGTCCTCAGCAGGCTCTGTATAAGGGGCCTCAGACTCCGGCACCCGAGCCTCTAGTATCGTATCTAAGTGGCCTCGCAGACTCGCCACAACAGCCTAGAGGGATGTCACATCCATAGTAGGGGATGGTCGGGCAAGAACCTGCAGCTCAAAAGCATCCAAACGCTGGTGGACCTCAGACAAATTACTCAAACACCGCTCAAAGGAGTCACCAACCACAGAAAAATCATCCATAAACACATCAATAATGTCCTCCACCATATCGGAGAATATTGACATCATACATCTCTGAAATGTGGTCGGTGCATTACATAACCCATTTGGCATTCTCTTGAACGCGAAGGTCCCATATGGACAAGTAAAGGTGGTTTTCTCTTAATCCTCCAATGCAATAGAAATCTGATTATAACCCGAATAACCATCAAGAAAATAGTACCACCCCTTTCCTGCAAGTCTGTCCAACATCTGATCTATGAAGGGCATAGGAAAATGGTCCTTCTCGATCCATGCATTTAATTTTCGGTAATCCATATATACGCTCCGTCCAGTCACCGGTCTTATCGGACCAAACTCATTTTTCTCATTGGGGACCACAATCATTCCCCCTTTCTTAGGTACACACTGAACAGGGCATACCCAACTACTATCGGCGATTGGATATATCACTCCAGCATCCAACCACTTAATGATTTCTTTATTCACCACCTCTTGCATAGGTGGATTTAAACGTCTCTTGTGCTCAATACTTGGTTTATGATTGGGCATGATTTGGATTTTGTGCTCAATATTTTTAACAATGTCACCAAACTCTCAACTTGATGCACATTAAGATCTGATGCAATAATTACCGGCAAAGTGTCACCTTTTCCAAAGAATACACACCTCAGATGAGGTGGTAGAGCCTTAAGCTATAATTTCGGAGCCTCCTCTATAGATTGTTTCGCGGGTAGAGATTCGTGATGCTTCATATCTAATTCAAATTTCTTTTGTTTAAACCGAACATCACCTCGATCAAGTGCCGCGACCCATGACCCATAATCTTCAATGCAATCACTATCAAAATTCATGATCACTACTGCTAGTGCTTCTACACCCAGACGTTCTTCTATTTGTACCTCAAATGACTTTTCAACTCTATAATATATGACATATACTGATTGGAGTTCCCCACTCTGCCTCATGGACCTATAAATGTTGAAAGTCACTTCTTCATTGTTCAACGGAAATTTCATTTGCCCTTTTTCCATATAAACCAAGGCTCTACCCGTAGCAAAGAATGGCCTCCCAAGGATAATAGGCACCTCAAAATCGACCTCACAATGTCACGAAATCGGCCAGAAATATGAATGACTCCACCTTTACTAACACATCGTGGAGTATCCCAATAGGCCTCTTCACCGTTCAATCGGCCATCAGTAGCCGCATCGCAGTGGGCTTTGGGTCACCCAAACCCAACTTCTTGTAAATAGAGTGAGGCATGAGATTTATGCTTGCCCCAAGATCACATAATGCTTTCGCAAAGTGTAATAACCCGATTGTACATAGAATAGTGAAGGCACCCGAATCTTCCTTCTTTTGCACTAGACACCTTGTAGCAATAGCACTACAATGCTGTATTCTATCATCATCCTCAAAGCTGACCCATCTTTTCTTTGTAACCATATCTTTCATGAACTTGGCATAACCAGGCATTTGTTCTAGAACTTCTATCAAAGGGACATTGATAGAAAGTTGTTTCAACATGTTGATAAAACGCCGGTATTTACCATCCTCGGTCTTTTTTACTAACCTTTGTAGGAATGGAGGTGGTGGTCTAGTCATGGGGATCACCTTTTGGGGTACCTCAGCTTCTTTCCCCGTTTTGTCTTCTAACTCACCATTAACCTCCACTACCTCATCATCATCTCTTATCACCTTTATAACACCAGACGGCATCGGTGGGTCAATGGTTTGCTTACCACCTCGAGTTGTGACTGCCATACAATATCCATCATTTTTTGGATTTTGGATAGTGTTGCTAGGAAGAGTGCCTGGTTGGCGTGGGTTCACAGTCGAAGACAATTGGGCCAGTTGCAACTCAAGATACTTGATCGAGATTGCATGTGTATCAACTTTCTCCCCAATACTCGCTAAGTCACTCCTCAACTCTTTAGTGTGCTCATCACTAGCATCGAACCTCCTCCTCATTTACTGCAACATATCCTCAACTCGTGCCATACTACCTCCACCATCCCTAGGAGTAACTTACAATTTTGAGGTGGAACATAGGGCCCACTCCTATCATTTCTGTTACCATAGTTACCTCGATTGAAGTTGTTGTCGCTATTGTAATTCTCATATCGGACATAATGACCCTCTCGGTTGTAATTACCATAGTTCTGACCTTGGTTTCCTTGACCTTGGCGCCAATTCTCCTGATTGGAGCTTTGAGCTTTTGGTCGGAAACCCCCCATCTGTTCAGCTACCGCATAAGAGTCCTCCTCATAGTAATACTCATCAGTCGGCGGTGATGGTTTACACAAGTAGTTCACCGCATTTACCTTTTCAGCACCCCTAGTGACATGTTTCAACACCAACCCAATCTCAGTTATCATTTGAGCCATCTCTTCACGAATCTCGTCTGTGGCTGGGTTGTGTGTGGACTGTACTGCAAAAGTGTTTCTCCCAGTATCGGACTTCCTAATACTACATGCTTTATTATTTTGGGAGATTTTCTCCAACTTCTCTGCGATCTCAGCATAAGGACACTCCCTATAAGAACCACCCGCTATCATATCCAATACTGCTTTATTATTATCATCTTGTCCCCGATAGAAGTACTCTTTCAGCGACTCATCATCGATGCGGTAATTGGGGACACTTCTCAAGAACGAAGTGAATCTGTCCCAAGAACTACTGACTGATTCTCCCGGTAGTGCCACAAAGTTGTGCACCATATCTTTGTGGTTTAGATTCTTAGACACTGGGTAGTAACGTGCTAAGAACACATCCCTCAATTGATTCCAAGTGTAGATTGAGTTATAGGGGAGTTCTGTAAACCATATAGCAGCCTCTCCCATCAGTGAGAGAGGAAACACTCTCAACCCAATTACGTCCATATTCAAATCAGTCCTCCCTACACAACTCTTACACACCGACCTCACCTTGGCAATGTGAGCATGTGGATCCTCAGAAGGTAGCCCCGAAAACAAACCTCTAGCGGTGAGCATTTGCATCAGACTACTAGTTACCACAAAAGTATAGCCATGTGGTAGGGGAGGTAAGACAAGTGGCCCGTCAGATTCGGTAATATTATCATATCCCCTATAATACTCTTGAGGGCGTGGAGCGGGAGGTTGCCTCCGCATTTCATCTTCCCCACGATTTTCAGGTAATAACTGACCATGAGCATCAACCGGAGGTGGAATTTCTGGGTTGTGATCATCATCGCGAATACCCAAATTTCGATTCATCCTGCGTAGTGTACGCTACAGTTCGAGGTCGGGTGGAAGTATGGGTTCTCCTCGACTCCGCGTACTTGGCATACACGGAAGTTAGATCTGCAAGAGACAAAAAACAACAAGAAAAAGTAAAATTAGGAAAATATTGACTAAACTTTTTTAATAAGCTTAAAGTTAATCTAAAAGCCACTTTCTCCGGCAGCGGCGCCAAAATTTGATACGCTCAAATTTACTTCTCGAAAAGAAGTATAAGCGGTCGTATCAAGTAAAGAACCCAACTATGAGGTTGAGGTCGATCCCACGAAGAAAATAATTTAGACTTAACTTTAACCTACTATTACTTTTAGTTAGTCAAGTCCTTTTCAAAAACAAATAACAAAAAGGGGGTTTTAAATAACAAATGTAATTAGCTAATTCTACGTAAACAAGTGACACGTTCAAAGATTTGATTTTTATAAAGTAATAAAAGTAACTAGGGCTTAAGTGTTCCCCATAGGTTCATAACTCGGTAATTCTAGCTATAACAATCCTTTTCTAATCTCTTGCATGCAAAGTGGTAAGTTATGTATCGCTAATTCTTTGGTCCGGCAACTAGGAAATTTCACTCCGCACCTTGGTCCGGCTACGTGTGTATGCTTTACTAAACCTTACCTTTACCTCATATTAAGCATCATAATCGATATTTGGCTTAGTTGTTACTTTGCATCAACCAACACTAGCTTATTAGATAGTATATACTAAATCTACATTGATAATTCTTTTCTTATTATATACCTCCTTGGTCCGACAAGTAGCAATAAGGCGAGTTCTAAAGTTGGCCACCGTTAAAAAGACTTCAAAATGAAAGAATTATCAATACATGCAAGACATTATTCGAGAATTGTTATTTTAGTTAGATTTTACCTTGTTATTTACCCATGGTTCCCACAACCCTAGTTATGGAGTTTAGTTACCCATGTTAATAATCACACAATTCATATTAATTAGATAAGAATTCATGCACTTATTTTGATGAGATTGAAGATAATCCAGAAAATTACTTGAATTAATAAGAAACTTGCAACAAATGATTCCGGAAAATAGAGTAATTTCCAAAATCCCAAAATTCAATACTTAGAAGAATAAAACTAAAAAATATCCAAAAGTCTAACCCCAAAAAACGAGGTGTTTTTAAGTATTTATAATACTAGAATCTAACAAAAGAGAGAAATCTATTTAAGAAAAATCTGTCCAAAAAATATGTCTGAGTCGACGACTGGAACGACGGACCGTCGAGGGCACGACGGACCGTCGAGGCCCTCCGTCGTTCCACACTTAGAATCTTCTGAAGATGGGTACTGGGGCTACTTTCTGTTGACGTTGACGGATGTGCAGGACAGTCCGTCGTGGCTATGACGGACCGTCGAGAGCCTCTATAGCCCCACTCTTGGTCGAAATTCCCCAACTTCTTTTTTCATCCTTCTTATTCTTACGACGGTGGCCACCTACGGACCATCGATGGTTCCATAGGTTGCCATATCTGCAACTTTCAGCACAAAACTCTCACGTTCTCCTTCTGGACAGATTTCCTGAAAACAAAGAGAAAATTACATTAAAACCAATACAAAAAGGCCTTAGACACACACTAAACTTACGGAAAAAGCATTGAAAGTACCGTATAGCCACGGTACATCATCATGTTGTTTGTATGTAGTGCAAACTGATCATTATGTATATGTTTTAGTGATCTATATGTCGAATGAAAACATACATGTTAGATCTGCATACTTAGTGTGTTATTTACATGAACGTTAAATGTTGTAATGCCTACTTGTGTTCGAGAAGATGAAATTATTATAAGTTGTTCATTGAAATGTTTCATAGGCTAATCTAAGGTTAAAAGTTGGATTGTTCAATATGATAGATTACTATAATATATTTATGAACAATTGGCATTGTTAGTGATAATATTATTGCAAGTATCTAGTGAAACTGTGATTTATGCCAACAAATTGGATAACAAAACTATGTCCAATCACATTACTTCCAAATCATTTAAAGTCATACTAATCTCTACATCAATGAACTCATAACATAGGGTATGCCAATCAACGGGACAAGTCCCAACATACCCTATCCACACAAACTTGTGAACGTAATAGCATTGTGTAAGTAGTTATAACTCTCATAAAGAATCGTACAAGACTATCAATACAAGTTGAGGTGAGTAATGAAATAACTAAAAGCTTAAGTTATGAACTTGACCTAATATAGAGTGTTAAAAGAAGTGAGACAAGTCTCAATTGTACTTAATCGATTATGTAAAAAATACTCTCATAAGAGGGTGCTAGAGTCCGTGAGACAAGTCTCACTCGCACCATGATGATAATATAAGACTTAAATTCATATTCATCAAGTAAAGAAAGGGATGACCAGTCACCCATAGAGTTAATTAAACCTCACAACTAGAAGCTAGTTTCCATAATGTTTTAGTCAACTCTAAAAGATAATAAAGTAAAATAGATCTGAGCTTAGCACCGATAGACTAGCAATGAGCTTGTGCCAGCACATGTAAGCCACATGAGACGAGATCACCACCCAGGTGGACCAGGGTTTGCGTATGTCTCCTAGTCTTCGAATTATGTTTGCCAGCATAGGGGTACTAGCTAGTGGATGCCTCCACTTAAGAATGCTAGCAGTAGGTTTCACTTTGGCGGGTGATTCCACCTCTTTTTGGTGTGGGGGAAACACCAGATTTCATGTTTAGCTCACATGATATATGTCGGTTAAAGCTCAGGAAAGTATTTAGTTTACTATAGCCATGAACCCCTCTTTTCGGTGTGGGGAAGACAATGACTTGGTTTTACTTTAGCCGGTGAACCCCCCTTTTCGGTGTGGGGTAGACACAAATCTTGGTTCAACTTAACTGGTGAACCACCCTTTTCGGTATGGGGGAGAGACTGGATTTCACGTTAGCTCGCATGATCTACTTCCGTTAATTCTAGAGATTCTTTAAAGAAAGTAAGAAAGAATGAAAGTAGCATATTCAAAGTGAACAAAAGATCAAAGAAGTAGAAACGTAAGTTCAAAGTTAGCTAAGTAAGCAAGAGCTTAAGAATGTCAATCATTAGTGTTTGATAAGAATAAAGTATTAACAAGTTAGTGATTTATGCCAATATTGGAGTATGAATACATGCCTCAAAGATTATTATATGTTAACAACCAATTAATGGGCATAGCCAATAAAGATTGGCTTATAAATATATTCATCCCCATTTGACAAGAATAAAGAAATCTAACTTGTAAGTAATGTAGCCAAATTATTTCCTTATTCTTGTGAATTGCTTACTCGATTCTTTGTAGGTATGGGACTACAATGAATCATTGAACTTGTAAGTAAAACATAAGATCAAAGGAGATCATTGAACTACACAACAGAAAGAAGAAAACACTGAAAAATAAACTATGTCTAGGAATAGTAGCTCTCGGCCTAAGGGAGCAAAATCATAATGTTTTGTTTAAGTTGTTCGAAAATTATGTTCATGATTCCAAGGTCTTATTTTCATATAGAATATGAGTTTGTGCCTTAATTGCATGAGAACATGTCATATTCATAGCATGAATCATAAGTAATGATTTAAGAAAGTAAAGTGACTTAACTTTCCAGAAACGACATGTTGCTTTAGGAAGAGCTTTCCTTGATCATGAATAGCCCTTAAGTGTTTATGTGCATACACCCATACTTAGTACAAGTGTGTACTAACCCCATATATTATTACTATTTTTATAGGCGCAGGTTCTCAAGAAGATTGAAGATTCGACGAAGCAGTTTGGATCAGCGATCTCCAGACTTTGGTAGGTCCTCTTGAGTTCGAGGATACTACATTTATTATTCTATATTAGTACATTAAACATAGTTAGTGGAGATAGTCTCCAATGTTTCAATTCAAACATTTGTTCAAGCGTTTGTAATAAGGCCGATTGACAAACTATTATTATTACTACTACGATCATTTATTTCAAGTGTTTAATATTTAATAGATGGTTGTTTATTTTGAGCTCATTAGAATATCACTCTTATCCAGTACTATATGAAGTCTATGTATACTTTAATAAGTATTAAAAAGTTTAAAATTTTCCGCAAATTTAACTATTTGATTGTGATGAAAGCTAAGAAGAGGCTTGTCTGTGACCTCTGAGAGGTTAACGACGCCGGTTATATTCGGATTCCGAAATTCGGGTTTGACAAACTTGGTATCATAGCATGAGGTTATATTACCTAAGAATTAAGGCTCAACACAACCATGTTGCGTAGTTTCTAACTTATGGTTGTGAAGTGCACCACAATCATGACTTAGAGACTTTGTGATGTTATGAATTTTTCCTTCTTCTACTCTTTATCGTGCTGTCTAGAACTTTGACATTTTGTGTCATTCTAGTATATAACTTCCTTCTTGTGTATACATGTAGAAAATGAACACAAGAAGAAACACAAACAGAAGAGTCGAAGAAGCAGCTGGTGGAGGCAACCAAGCTCCTCCTCAAGCCCCAGTTGTTGAAGCACAAGTTCTTGTCAACCCAGTTGCAATGACGGATGGAGAAGTGAGGGCGACACTGCTTCAGATGGCCCAAGCCATCACTGTGCAGGCACAGGCCATCACGGCCCAAGCCACTAGAGAGGGTGCTCCCAGGGAGAACCCGCATACTAGCACCATGGCTAGTAGGTTGAGGGATTTTACCATAATGAATCCTCCAGTATACTATGGGTCCAAGACCAATGAGAATCCCCAAGAGTTTGTGGATGAGGTTCATAAGATTCTCTGTGCTATGGGTGTTAGTGAAGAGGAAAAGGGTGAGTTGGCTACTTACCAACTCAAAGATGTGGATCAGGTTTGGCACAGGATATGGGGATATGATCGAGCACCAGGGGAAGTCCCAATCACTTGGGACATTCTCAAGATTGCATTCCTGGAGAGGTTCTTTCCCAGAGAGCAGAGAGAGGCTAAGGTTGAGGAATTCATTAATTTACGATAGGGAGGTATGTCAGTCAGCGAATACTCCTTGAAGTTTGTTAAGCTTTCCAAATATGCTTCTTCTTTTGTGTCCATAGTAGGGATGAGATGAGAAGGTCTGCGACTGGTGTGTCAGAGGATTTAGAAGAAGAATGTCGGGCAGCGATGTTGGATGATAACATGGACATTGGTAGGTTGATGGTCCATGCTCAACAGGTTGAGGAGAGTCGTCGGAGAAAGAGAAGCCGAGAGAGCAAGAAATCTAGGCCTTCGGATCAGTTCGGTTTGAGCAATGGTAAGAATTCGTTTGGAGTTCGGGATAGGCCCAAGTTCAAGAAGGGGCACAAACACTCAGGTAATCCTACTCCTTTGAAGAACACTAATGCCAAGAAGGAAAATGATAAAAATAGCCAGCGTGACCGAAAGACGTGTGGTAAGTGTGGCCATGTGCATGGAGATGAGTGCATGGTAGGTTTTAATGGATGTTATGGGTGCTGTAAGAGTGGGAACGTGGTTAGGGACTTCCCAAATGCGAAGAATCAGGCCAAGAGAGATACTCAGCCTCGGCCTAATCCCACTGCTGCAACCGAACCTCCCAAGAGAAACCGGTTCTACGCGTTGAAAGGAAGAGAGGAGCAAGAGAAGTGCGTGGATGTGGTTACTGGTAACTTGCTTGTCTTTTCTTTTACTATTTATGCATTATTAGATCCAGTATATACCTTGTCTTTTGTACTCCTTTAGTAGCTAGTAAATTTGACTTGCTTCCTGAGATTTTGCATGAACCATTTCTAGTTAGTACTCCCATAGGAGACAGTGTTAGGGCCGAAAGAGTTTATAGAGATTGCCCAATAACTGTTCTCTATAAAGTTACTCATGCTGATCTAAAAAAATTAACCATGCTTTATTTTGATATAATTTTGGGTATGGATTGGCTTCATAAATGCTATGCTACCATAGACTGTCGAAACAGGGTAGTAAGTTTTCAGTTTCCAAATGAGTTAGATTTAAAATGGGAAGGGCGTGGTTCAAATCCAATAAGCCAAATAGTTTCCAATCTTAAAGTCAATAATATGTTATCTAAGGGATACTTATGCCACTTAGTTAGAGTCAAAGACTTAGAACAAGAAGTCCCTTCCATAGACTCTACGTCCGTAGTAAATGAGTTTCAAGATGTCTTTCCGGAGGATTTACCAGAGATCCCTCCAGAACGTGAAATTGATTTTGGTGTTAACTTAGATCCCAACACTAAGCCGATTTCCATTCCGCCTTATAGAATGGATCCAGCGGAACTCAAAGAGTTGAAGTTGCAGTAAAAATATTTACTTGATAAGGGCTTCATCCAGCCGAGCATATCCCCATGGGGCGCTCCAGTGTTGTTCGTTAAGAAAAAGGATGGAACTCTTAGAATGTGTATCGACTATCGACAACTCAACAAAGTCACTATAAAGAACAAATATCCTCTTCCTAGAATCGATGATCTTTTTGATCAACTTCAAGGTTCAAGTTTCTTTTCTAAAATAGATCTTCAGTCGGGTTATCACCAACTTAGGGTAAGACAAGATAAAGTTCCTAAGATTTCCTTCCGTACTAGCTATGGCCATTACGAGTTTCTTGTCATGTCATTTGGTCTCACTAACGCACCAGCCGCGTTTATGGACCTTATGAATAAAGTCTTCTATGAATATCTTGATTCTTTCGTCATAGTATTCATAGATGACATCCTCATATACTCTAAGTCCAGAGAAGAGCATGAACAACATTAGAGAATGACATAGCAAGTACTAAGAGAACATCAGTTGTATGCAAAGTTTAACAAATGTGAGTTTTGGTTGAGATCAGTGACCTTCCTTGGTCATGTTGTGACCGATCAGGGTGTTGAGGTTGATCCAAAAAAGATAGAGTCTGTAAAGAATTGGCCGAGACCCCTTACTCCTACTGATATTAGAAGTTTCTTGGGTTTGGCTAATTATTATCGCAGGTTTGTGGAGGGCTTATCCGCAATTTCTGCTCCATTGACCTCTTTAACAAAGAAGAAGGTGAAGATTGAGTGGTCTAAAAATTGTGAAAAGAGTTTCCAAGAGCTCAAAGACCGACTCACTTCGGCCCTAGTCCTCACATGGTCGATAAGTGGTGAAGGGTACGTTGTGTATTGTGATGCTTCCCGAGTAGGTTTGGGATGTGTTCTTATGCAAGATGGTAAGGTGATTGCATATGCATCAAGACAATTGATAATCCATGAGAAGAATTACCCTACGCATGATCTTGAGTTAGCCGATGTGGTGTATGCGTTGAAACTTTGGAGACATTACTTATATGGTGTACATGCCGATGTATTTACGGACCATAAAAGTCTTCAGTATGTTTTTACACAAAGAGAATTGAATCTTCGTAAGAGAAGTTGGCTAGAGTTACTAAAGGATTATGACATGAGTGTTCATTATCACCCAGGTAAGGCCAATGTAGTGGATGATCATTTAAGCTGATTGAGCATGGGCAGCGTGTCTCATATCGATGACGAGAAGAAAGAGTTGGTTAAACAAGTACACCAATTGGCTAGGTTAGGTGTACGGTTTGTAGATGCACCAAATGGGGGTGTTACGGTCCATTCAAGTTCCGAATCCTCATTTGTTTTAAATGTTAAGTCCAAGCAGCATCTCGACCCAGTACTCATGGAATTGAAAGATTCAATGTTGAGTAAGATGAATGAATCATTCTCCCTAGGGGGGATGGTGTACTTAGGTAGAAGGAAGATTGTGTGAACCGAATATTGATGAATTGTGGGCTAATATTATTGCAGAGGCTCATGGCTCTAAGTATTCCATTCATCCAGGTTCCATCAAGATGTATCATGATCTGAAGTAAATTTATTGGTGGGAAGGTATGAAGCGAGACATCTCTAAGTTTGTGGAAGAGTGTCCCAATTGCCAACAGGTTAAGTCCGAACACCTTAAGCCTGGGGCCTTACTCAATCGATTGAGATTCCAACATGGAAGTGGGATGCTATTAATATGGATTTTGTGGTTGGTCTGCCCAGAACCCGAAGACTACATGATTGCATTTTGTTCATCGTTGATAGAATGACTAAGTCTGCTCACTTCATTCCCGTGAAATCTACTTACCGAGCCGAAGACTATGCCAAGCTTTATATTGATGAGATCGTGAGGTGGCATGGGATTCCTTTATCTATCATTTCGTATAGGTGAGCCCAATTCACTTCTCATTTTTGGAGATCTTTTCAAAAGAGTTTGGGTACGCAAGTAAAGCTTAGCACTGCTTTTCACCCTCAAACAGATGGGCAACCAGCACGTGGACATGTTGAGAGCATGTGTTATTAATTTCAAGGGGAGTTGGGGCGATCACTTGCCACTAATTGAGTTCTCTTATAATAATAGCTACCATTCCAATATTGGGATGACACCTTTTGAAGCACTGTATGGTAGAAGATGTAGGTCCCAGTTGGATGGTTTGAAGTGGGAGAAAATACCATCCTTGGCCCTGAGATCGTACATGAGTCTTTGGAAAAGGTGCGAATGATCAGGGATAGATTCACTACTGCATACAGACGTCAAAAATCATATCCTGACAACCAAAAGGGAGCTTTTGAATTCAAAGTAGGTGATCAAGTATACCTAAAGATATAACCCATGAAAGGGGTGATGATATTTGGTAAGAAAGGGAAGTTGAGTCCGAGGTATATAGGTCCTTATGAGATCTTACAGCTAGTAGGAAATGTTGCTTACGAACTAAAATTACCGAATGACTTAGCTTCTGTTCATCCAGTGTTTCACGTTTCAATGCTTAAGAAGTGTCTAGGCGATCCAGCATCCATTCTACGCATCGAGGGGTTAAGAGTCGATGAGAACCTTTCTTATGAAGAGGTTCCCGTTGTAATTTTAGATCGTCAAGAGAAGCAACAGAGGAACAAGGAGGTTCTCACCGTGAAGGTGTTATGGAGGAACAACCTTGTTGAGGGAGCAACATGGGAGGCCGAGGACTATATGAGATCCCGTTACCCTCACTTTTTCAGTTCTTGAGGTAAGATATACTCTTTCTAAGTTCGATTTCATTAGTTAGACTCTAAATCTTAGTGCATTAGGCCGTTTTGGTGTTTTAAGTCCATAACTATGTGTTTTATACTTGCACTATATGAGTATTATGAGTTCATGCTTGCATTCATGTTGCTGTTTTTGTATAACGTTTACGTGATTTATGTGTTGCATGAGTTTGATGTGCATTAAGTTAAAGTAAGATTGAGAAGGAAGTTCCTCAATCTCAGATATGAAGCTTCAGATAAGCTTAGAGTAATGTGCATCATCCACAGTAAGTTGTGAATCAGATATTCACAAAGAGTAACGTTTAAAGTATGTTAATGTGTTTTCAAAAATACCCTCTTTGATTTAAAATAATATGTAGTGTCATTCGGGGACGAATGTTCTTATGGGGGGGGATAATATAACATTCCAGAAAATTACATGTTTAGTGAAGAGCCTAGTAGATTTTTAAGAATGCGTATTGGGATACATAGGCATCCCAATGCCCAATATTGAGAAATATTGGGCATATTATAGAATATTGGCTAAGGGGTGTTGGCCAATTTCTATATATAACAAGTATTTAGAATATAATCCAAGCTTGTTTAAGAAACGCACCTGCAATGAAGACCCTAAGCTAAAAATACACATATTAATTCTCAACTTAACATATTAGGTACTAGGCATCCAAGTGTCAAGCCTAGTACCATAACACATAACCATTTAAAATGATCATATAGATTAAGCAGCGCCCAAGGACATAGTGTCCTTGGGACAATAAGTGAACATTCCAAATGAACCTTCCAGAATAGTTAGCTAGGAAAGTGCACGCAACACATGTGCAAGAACACGTGCAACAGGCCAAGGGACAAGCTAACTGATTCGGTTAGAGTGGTTGGGGACAGGCGCGCGTCGGGTCCACCCACGTGGGGCCAAGCACCCTAACCGGTCCTAGACCCTAACTAACTGACCTAACTAACTAACTAACCTATGACAAACAAAAAATAACTAACTAAGGGAATCGACAACCTAACACCTAACCGGGTGACATTAAGACAAGAAACTAACTAAGAGACATCCTAGTACCTAACCTAGGATGGTCCAAAGGGTTGGTTATGGTCCTAACAACTTAGGGGTACTTTAGTAATTATCCTAGGTTACTTAATTAATTAAATTAGGAACTTAATTAATTAATTTAATTGGTCAAAACCGAAACCACTAAGCAATTTCAAGATTTCGGTTAAGTGTAATATTCTCCTATCTCTAGTCAATTTAGGAAGGGCATTTTGGTAATTAGCTAATTGGTTTGATTTAATTAAGTTATATAGTCTAAGTTGAATTAGGTAACATTCAGTTCTTAAAAGACTTATACTCACTTTATTCAGCATAAAACGATACAACTAAAAACAAGTGAAAACGTAAGAGAACCCTAGACGATAGCAAGCTTTCTTCAAGGTTTTCGTGCAAAGTGCAAGGTGATCTTCGTAGATTTAATTCTATAGTAAGGTATGAGTTTTCTCTCCTGGAATGCTTTTTCCAAGAGGTTTTTCAAACGTTTTGACTTCAAGGATATCGAATCTAGGGTTGTTCCCAACGAATCACATGTTCATCTCCCTAGTTCTCCCGATTTTCGATTCTTGTAGTACATGTAATGTAAATCTCGATGCATGTTGTTTGTATGTAGTTCTAACTGATCATTATGTGTATGTTTTAGTGATTTATATGTAGAATGAAAACCTACATATTAGATCCACATACTTAGTGTGTTATTTACATGAACGTTAAATATTGTAATGCCTACTTGTGTTCGAGAAGATGAAATTGTTATAAGTTGTTCATTGAATTGTATCATAGGCTAATCAAAGGTTAAAAGTTGGCTTGTTCAACATGATAGATTACTATAATATATTTATGAACAATTGGCATGGCTAGTGATAATATTATTGCAAGTATCTAGTGAAATTGTGATTTATGCCAACAAATTGGCTAAGAAAACTATGTCCAATCATATTACTTCCAAATCATGTAAGGTCATACTAATCTCTACATCAATGAACTCATAACATATGGTATGCCAATCAACGGGACAAGTCCCAACATACCCTATCCACACAAACTTGTGAACGTAATAGCATTGTGTAAGTAGTTATAACTCTCATAAAGAATCGTACAAGACTATCAATACAAGTTGAGGTGAGTAATGAAATAACTAAAAGCTTAAGTTATGAAATTGACCTAATATAGAGTGTTAAAAAAAGTGAGAAAAGTCTCAATTACACTTAATCGATTATGTCAAAAATACTCTCATAAGAGGGTGTTAGAGTCCGTTAGACAAGTCTCACTCGCACCATGATGATAATGTAAGACTTAAGTTCATATTCATCAAGTAAAGAAAGGGATGACCAGTCATCCATAGAATTAATTAACCTCATAACTAGAAGCTAGCTTCCATAATATTTTAGTCAACTCTAAAAGATAATAAAGTAAAATAAATCAAAGCTTAGCACCGATAGACTAGCAATGAGCTTGTGCCAGCACATGTAAGCCACATGAGACGAGATCACCACCCAGGTGGACCAGGGTTTGCGTATGTCTCCTAGTCTTCGAATTATATTTGCCAGCATAGGGGTACTAGCTAGGGGAGACACCGGATTTCATGTTTAGCTCACATGATCTAAGTCGGTTAAAGCTCAGGAAAGTATTTAGTTTACTATAGCCGTGAACCCCTCTTTTCAGTGAGGGGAAGACACTGACTTGGTTTTACTTTAGCCGGTGAACCCCCCTTTTCGGTGTGGGGTAGACACAAATCTTGGTTCAACTTAACCGGTGAACCAACCCTTTTCGGTATGGGGGAGAGACGAGATTTCATGTTAGCTCGCATGATCTACTTCCGTTAATGCTAGAGATTCTTTAAAGAAAGTAAGAAAGAATGAAAGTAGCATATTCAAAGTGAAGAACAGATCAAAGAAGTAGAAACGTAAGTTCAAAGTGAGCTAAGTAAGCAAGATCTTAAGAATGTCAACATTAGTGTTTGATAAGAATAAAATATTAACAAGTTAGTGATTTATGCCAGTATTGGAGTATGAATACATGCCTCAAAGATTATTATATGTTAACAACCAATTAATGGGCATAGCTAATAAAGATTGGCTTATAAATATATTCATCCCCATTTAACAAGAATAAAGAAATCTAACTTGTAAGTAATGTAGCCAAATTATTTCCTTATTCTTGTGAATTGCTTACTCGATTCATTGTAGGTATGGGACAACAATGAATCATTGAACTTGTAAGTAAAACATAAGATCAAAGGAGATCATTGAACTACACAACAGAAAGAAGAAAAGACTGAAAAATAAACTAAGTCTGGGAATAGTAGCTCTCAGCCTAAGGGAGCAAAATCATAAAGTTTTGTTTAAGTTGTTCTAAAATTATGTTCATGATTTCAAGGTCTTATTTTCATATAGAAAATGAGTTGTGTGCCTTAATTGCATGAGAACATGTCATATTCATAGCATGAATCATAAGTAACGATTTAAGAAAGTAAAGTGACTTAACTTTCCAGAAATGACATGTAGCTTTAGGTAGAGCTTTCCTTGATCATGAATGACTTAGTACAAGTGTGTACTAACCCCATATATTATTACTATTTTTATAGGCACATGTTCTCAAGAA
This sequence comes from Solanum sitiens, assembly GCA_016801875.1. NCBI lineage: Eukaryota > Viridiplantae > Streptophyta > Magnoliopsida > Solanales > Solanaceae > Solanum > Solanum sitiens. The sequence goes on from JABWTJ010000149.1 coordinate 50,688, forward strand.
GATTGAAGATTCGACGAAGTAGTTTGGATCAGCGATCTCCAGACTTTGGTAGGTCCTCTTGAGTTCGAGGATGCTACATTTATTATTCTAGCTTAGTACATTAGACATAGCTAGTGGAGATAGTCTCTAATGTTTCAATTCAAACATTTGTTCAAGCATTTGTAATAAGGCCGATTGACAAACTATTATTATTACTACTACGATTATTTATTTCAATTGTTTAATATTTAATAGATGGTTGTTTAGTTTGAGCTCATTAGAATATCACTCTTATCCAGTACTATATGAAGTCTATGTATACTTCGATAAGTATTAAAAAGTTTTAAATTTTCCGCAAATTTAACTATTTGATTGTGATGAAAGCTAAGAAGAGGCTTGTCTGCGACCTCTGAGAGGTTAACGATGCCGGTTATATTCGGATTCCAGAATCCGGGTGTGACATTCAAAGAAATATATACTATATGTAATAAAGTAAAGTATGTTGTGTCTTGTTTTGGTAGACTTGTGTCCCTTACTTAATACATGTATGAATTACATGTGAATATGAGATGTCTTGACTAGGTAAGCTTAGTGCACCCGTGTCATGTATGAAAGAATGATATGTGAGACCTTAAATGATGTTAAGGAGTTCATGTACGTGGAACCTTAAACCTAGTGATAAGGTTATTAATATTGAAGTCGAAAGCCGTAATGGTATCGTTCTTGTAATGAATGGTAGACTTATGGTTTATTGGTGGAACGACATCATATCATCCTTAAGAAAGTCATGATGAGCTATCTTTGTCGCCATTGTAAGGTAGACCTAGTGGACCTCTTTGGTAGGGTGAATTTGATTGGGTTATGAACTAGATATGGAACATGTTCATGTGATCATTTAATGTAAATTACTCCATAAAAACAAAGGCTAGCGCCAAGTGAGTATGTTATGGGATGTAGCTCTATTTTAGACGGAGACTAGAGTACAATATATCACTACTTGAGAATGATACTAGAGTACATAAAAGTCTTTCATATTCCTTAACCATGTGCCTACATGGGATGTGTCTTAGTTCTACCCTTGGCAAGTAGAACACCCACATCGGAGCAGGTTAGAACTCCGGATTCCATGTTTAGCTATCATGGTCTATGTCGGTTATTACCTATTCTCATCTTATGGGATACCTACTAGTATTTTAGAAGTCTATGAAGTTTAGGTGGTGATATGGGAAGCTACTTAGACATTGCACCCTTAGGATTTGAAGATGCTTGTGAGAGTCCCTAGGTCTTCTCCAAGACCATTACTTGAATGTCCTCTATGTGATGAATGTTTCGTAATGAACTAATTAAATAATGACATATGTTAGAAAGCATGTAAATGAGTGAGTACCTAATCTAGAGTGACTTAAGGATTACTTAGTTAAAGTGTGAAGGGGGCATAAGGGATGATCTCTTCATGTCTTATCTAGGGAAGTATTGAGAATGACTCTAGTTAGGGAAGTTGATTTATACTTTAGGAATAATCTAAACCTAGGAAGTTTATAGATTATTTAGGTAACCTTGAATAGCGTGTAGGGTGTTCTCTTTTAGGAGTACTTAAGTAAGTCTTTTAATAGCCTTGGTAAGGAGAATGTCATATCTTATATGTTCATGTGTTTGGTGTATTATAAGTGTGTATGTCTCATTATAGTGGTCTTAAGGATCATTTAGGTGTGCCTAGAGAAGGCGCATGAGCGGTCTCTCTTTGTTTTACTTAAGTGAGTCTTAGGATAGATTTTAGTGAGAAGACTACATGCTAGAAGGTGTCCAAAGTGAAGTTGAGAGACTTCATTGTAACAGCGAACGACTTCACAGTAAAGAGGTCTCTAAAATGTGATCAATTGCTTAAGTGTTATATTATGTGCTTCTAAGGTGTTAAATGTTGTTCTTATGATTATATTATGATATTTAAAACAAAAGGTGCATATTTCCAATAAATGTATGTTTTCATGATATTTATGCATTATGCCATACTTAGTACATATGTTTGTACTAATTCCATAATATTTCTATCTCCATAGTGGTTGGTAGGTGAATAGCATTGGGAAGCAAGGCTTGGAGTATAACATCATTCAATTGAAGTTGGAGTATGTCCTCTATATATTCGAGGGCATATTTATCCTAGTTTCCTTTAAGATTGAAGTATTGTAATAGATTAAGTATTTCTATCTTTCTGATGTATGGGTCGTGTCCCAAGTATTCTCGTGTCTAAGCTTTCATGAGGTTGAGACTTAGTATTTCCTATGATTTCTAATGAAAGATGTTATTAAAGATATTCTAATGTTTTGTGAAAAGGTTAATTTCCGCACTACTTTTCATTATGTATATGCGATGAACGATACGATAGGGTTTGTACAAGACCTCCGAGAGGTCAAGTACGCCAGTTGCACTCCGAGAGTGCCATATATTCTAGGGTGTGCTATTGGGATGTGAGAATGATCGTGAAGGTTGGCACTGCTAACTTGGCCTTGCTTCCTTATACCCCCTCTTAGGCACCTTTTTCGATCCTCATACCTCATCATGATCAAACCTTTTATGCCCCTCTTTAAGATCATCAAGGCACCACACTAGTCTAAGTTACAAGTTCATCGAACGTCGTGGACGTCCCTTGACGTTTTAACTCCAACACCTTCTAAATGATTTATATTCACTATTTTAGGCCTAATAACAGTGTTAGACATCTTAGACACTCATGTGAGGCTCTAGATAGGTTTTAGACTTTCGGAGTGTTACATTATCCCCCCTTAGGAACATTCGTCCCCGAATGAAACTAAAAATCTTTTGAAGGGAAAGGATAGACTTAAAAGTAGAAGCCTTACCAACAACAACATATCAAACATGAGTTACAACTCCAATCAAAACTTCAATTACCACACATCGGAAGTCAAAATCACAACATGAGGAATTTCCTTCTCACAACTCATGTGAGGCTCTAGATTAGTTTTTAGACTTTTAGAGTGTTACATCCACCCCTTAGTGCCCAATTATCCCTCCATTGCACGTACCAAGTATGGGCCACATCTTTAAGTTGAAAGGCCGAGTTATGGGCCACATCTTTGAGTTGATAGGCCGCCAACTCGTCCTTCTCAATTGGAGTCTCCCCATAGCAAAAAGAATCTTATAGACCTCATCGAGGAAATCTTGAGGGTCCTCATCCGACCTCGACCCAAAGAACATAGGTGGATTCATTTTAGTAAAGTCTCTCAAACGAGAGGCCATAGTGTTAGCATGTTGAGGCACTCAAGGTCCAACCTCCCTATTCACTTGGGCCGTCATAGCTTGTACTTGAGAAGTGACGGGATTTTCTTGAGAGGTCATAGCTTGGAACAAATTGAGAAAAGCATCCCTTATATCACCATTGGTCATCAGTGGAGGAACAACTGAAACTTTATAACCCATAACAACTTCTTCAAGTGGAGGCACTTGGTTGTCTTGAGCCCCCACATTAGCCACCTCTTCGTCGTCCCTTATAGCAGCTGCTCTTCGAGTATTCATACCTATAACCACGATACAAGGTTTAAGTGAAAGCACATAATAAGACTCTAGAGGCACGACATAGGAATGCAAGAAGATGAGAGTTTCCTAAGACTCACATAGCCTCTCATTCATGAGTGTGGCGCGTTTCACAATTATGATAAGAATCTACATAGATGTGGTTTAATGAGACATCGACTATAGGTATATTCAACCTCATGCTATGATACCAAGTTTGTCACATCCGGGGAGCAACCCCTAGACGTAATCGGCTTCGTCATCCTCGGAGAGGACTAAGACTCGCCTCTTAGCATTCATCATTACATTCATATGTTAAAAATTTGGAAAATTTAAAACTTTTCATCTACAATTACTTCATGAGGTTTACTTAGACCTCTCTCTTACATATAGTAAATTTTTAGAGAGTATCTATAGACTCCTCGTATAAGAAGATTACATAGTCTTCTACTTTATGACACACACATACACACAATATAGTCTTAAAAGGGATGTCTAATATTAAACCATCTAAACTGAATCGAAGCATATGGGCATAAGCCCTTAAACAATGTATAAATGCCACTTAGGGCTTACAACAATGTCTTGATACAAGTAGAATGAAATGATCCTATTTATACTATAACAAAGAAACCTAGCTAGAGTAACAAGGCATCATCCTCGTACTTGAGGACATACCCACTTGGAGAATGATTTGAAGCCTTCATTGCAAATGACCACAATCTCCTCAATGGACGGAACCTAAAATGTTGGGGGGGAAAGGGAGAAAAGGGGTTAGAACATCACTTGTACAAAGTATGAAATAATATGCACATACAACATAGAAATCATGCCAAAAAGGGGCATTCATTCAAAAGCATGCAAAGTCACTTTGGAAATACCTTATGCACATTCAAGAACCAATACAAGTCAATAAGCACATATTCCTTAGGTCAAGACCATGTGTAACACAAGACACACAATATCAAGTCTAGTCAAGTCAACATGCATATCAACATAATTGAGCACATAATCAATACAATTCTATCATCAAGTTATAATATCAACAAGCATTCATAAGAGTTCATGACATCATAACCTAAGCAAGACCATTACTCATAAACCCCCATTAAGTCCACTAGTGCAATAACTAAGTAAGGCCCCATAAGGGCATCTCCAACCCTACACTCTATTTTACTCTTCAAATATAGAGTTCTCTATTTTTTCAGACAATCAACTCCAACCCAATTCTCTATTTTACTTTCTAAAAAAGAATCTTTTTCTCTTTCCTCAATATTATATTATTATTTCTATTTCATTCTTATTTTCTTATTTCATGATATAAATCATTAATTTCTTTTCCCAATAATTATTTTATATAATTCTCATGTGATACAAAAAAATGTTTTTTTATTTTTTTACTTAATTATTATATTTTATTCAAAAAAATTAAATATCATAAATTGCATGAGAATATTATATAATATATAAATTAATGAACAAATTCAAATAAAATTGAAATACGATTGCATAAACATTATATAATCACTCAATTTTCGAAATTATTATGTTGCTCCCATAAATGCTCTATTAATGCATTACGACGTTCAAAATAATCTTTTTTGTCCTTAATTTTATTATGTCTAACTAAAAATTGTTAAATTAGAGACTTTCATCTAACACCATTTTTGTCGTTGGAGTTGGAGTCTCTACGACATCTTGAATTTGTGCATTAAGATAATGTTCATCCTCAATTATCACGTTGTGTAGTATAATATATGTAGTCATTATATCATGTATCACATTCTTTCTCCGAAAATGTGACGGACTTGCAATAATTGCAAAACTCTGAATTCTCGTTCAACATCTTTTTGACATATTACTCGTTTCATCGCGAGTTAATTATTATGTTATTATTGTATTTTATGTTGTATTTAAATTATTATGTTATGTATTGTATTGTTATCTTGTATTTAAATTATAATTTTCATAAATCATTTTAATTTTGTGTATTCTTTACAATGAAGATTAGTAATAAAATAAATTTTTGTTATTGATGAAAATTATAAAAACAATATTAATTTGAAATTAAAGTAGTTTATATTAAATAATATATATTTTAAACTATTATATTATATTATATTTAAAATGACTTACGAATATTAGATATTTAATTAATGAAACTATATGTAAAATAATATGTTAAGAGGAAAGTAATGAAAATAATAATAAAATATTGAAAAATTAAAATATAGAGTGTGAATATTAGTTCTCCAAATTTGGACAACTACTATTCAACTCTCTAAATTTGAATAATAGAGAGTGATTTGGAGGTGGGTCGGAGTGCCAATCTCTATTTTACTTTCCAAGTATAGAAAATAGAGAGTAAAATAGAAGTGAGTTGGAGATGGTCTCAGCTTACTCAATCAAGCAAACCAAACAAGGAGCATAAGCAATGGCTAACTTTACATACTATAACATCATATTCATATCATTTTCATTTATAAGCATTTAAGTACATAAGAACATCTTTCTAAGACTTCCCTCAAGGCTAACTAGTGCATTGTATAGGTAGAGTTCCATACCCCTACCTAGGCTAAGCCAAACAACTTAGGTCATCCTAGTTAGAGTTCACTTTATTACATCATTTTACCTTTGCGAAAATCTTGCCTTAGCCGACGTAGACCACATGAACTAATGTGGAATCTGGTATCATGGAACCCTACACCGGAAGAAGGTGGGCAATTGCCAAAGTAGTACCACAACATTAACATAACATCTATGTGGATCCACTATCTAGTATTCTTATGGGGGCAACATAGTTCAGGAACTAGGAAATGTATTTGGGACCCTCTTTATGCTCCATGCATTATAGTCTCCAATCTAATGAGTACAATAGTGAACCTACCTTCCCTATGTGGGAAGGGACACACCTCAGTTCTAGTTCACTCGGTGCTAAGCTAGAGTCCCTTTTGAAATGTCTTCATTAATTATCATAACTTAGTTTACGTCATAGGATACTACCCCTTATATAGTCATAGACTGCTCAATAGGAATTACATGAGAACATCCTTTCAATGCAATTCACACATGTGAGGTTATCACATTTACAATACCATATCATAATAAGGCACATAGGCAATTCACCACCAACCTTATATCATTACATCCTAGAAGACAACTCACAAGACATAAATCAAGACATTTTAATTCAACGTCATACCCCTAATCAATCTTGTCATAAGGTGTACTTCAATAGAACTTCATCAGTAAACACAAGTAATCATAATTGAGGTAATGGTTTGAGATCACAAGACTTACCCCAATTTTCTTCACAAGCCATCATCCAAGATTCTACCATCAACCATCCAATTCAACCCAACAATGGGTTTAATATCATTACACTCTAGTAATGAATACAATAATGAAGTCAATTGAATCACTACACCAGTTCATTACTAGTTCATAACCTAGAGTTAGGGACTTGATCAATTTCATCATCTACTTCACATACTAGATTAATTCATCTAGAACTAGCATAATTGAATCCTAATACATCATAATATAAGTATAATAATCAAACGAAACCATATAAAATACATTTTAGAAGATCAAATTCGTAATACAATAAAACCCACGTGAAACTCATCTTTTTGAAATCAATTTTTGGAAGAACCCTTTGGGGAAAGGAATCCCAAAGGTGAAAGGATACCATACGTTGTTAATTGTTGAAAACTGATGGACAAAAGCACTCTACTTGCTGCAATAATGACCTAGCCCTAGCCCTTTAATGGAGTTCGTCTTTTTTTAGGGAGAGAGAAAGAAGAGAGAAGGAAGAGCAATTGTGTTTTGGAATTGCAGGAGTTAGGTTAGTTTAATTAGGCTTAGGTCTTTATATAAGTCATTAACTAACTTAATTAGACCTCCCCTAACCCCTAAATAATCAACTAAACAACTAATTAATAAATGAAGTAACTTAAAACACACTAGAAAAACGCAGGCCTGACCTACGAGACCTCGAGACGTCCATGACCCCCACCGTCCTGCACACCATTGTTTTGGTCACAGACTTGCCAAAATGGTTGTATTCATTGATGGAGGCGTCGACTCCCCATTTATTGACTTACGCCTCGTCACTTGCACCTCGTCGATGGCTTCTGTCTCAAGACAACTTTTAGCCAAAATGGGAGGGTCCTCCTCAAGGACCCTTTGGTTGGTCTTCGGGGAGTCGTACCCGAACATTTTAATCCTAAACCAACTCTAATACATGTTAGACACCTTACCACCAAATTGCATGAATTTTTTACTTTTAAAACCCTGTGAAATAGGCTAAGGCACACTAACACCTTTTTCACTAGTCTCGAGACGTCGTGGACGTTCCTTGACGTTTTGACTCTATAACTTCCTAAATGAATTTTATACAATATTATTGACCTTAAAACAGTGTTATAACCCTTGGACACTCATGTGAGACTCTAGATTAGGTTTTGAACTTTTGGAGTGTTACATCCGCGACGTGGACACATTTCTTCTATGTGTATTTTAGCTGCTGCTTTGGCAGCTTGCTTGGCCAAGTTTGGGGTCCTTTCGTGGACCCCTAGGGAGACCCTTGGGGGTCTAACCTGAACTTTTCTACCCTATACACATGTTTTAACCTATTTAACGTCATTTTAAAAGTTTTAGACCTCATACAACACCTCTAAACCTATCCGAAACCTAAGGACGTTTCACTAGTTAAATTAGACTAGCTTCCGAACGTCTTGGACATTTCTTGACGTCTTGACTCTAAAATTTCCTAAATGGTTTATAAAAATTATTTTAGTCTTAGAAACAGTGTTTTAAGGTTTAGTTCATCATGTGAGGATCTAGTTTAGGTCATGGACTTTCGGAGTGTTACAATGCATCTCTAGCTATTTACCTCACTTCTTCAGAGCATTTAAAGTCTAATCCATATCATAAGACTATCATCATACAAAACCATATAGAATCTTATCATTCCATCAAAGGAAACTCATTTTAACCATAACAACTTTTAACAAGTTATAACCATATCATAACATAAATCTTCACATAATATGTCATTTCACATAGATCTCATATATAGCCATAAGTGATATCACATCATCAAAGCATGTCTAAATTCACCTTCACACATACTCATCAAACCATAAAACCAAGATATCATCAAAATTCACCTTTTATCCCTCAAGCATAGAGATACCATCTCATCCAAGAAATCACATCTAAAAGACCACCGGACAAAAAAAATAAGAGAGAGATCTTATAGAGTTATGTTCTATGGCACGACCTGAGAATAGTGAAGAAGGTAAACTCTATTGTCCTATAGCCTATCGCTCATGGATGTGTCGCGACTCAACATGAATGAATGAGACTCCACTAGACTTGGCAATATGAAAATTTGGACCCTAAAACCACTTTTATAACCTCATGCTCTGATACCACGTTTGTCACGACCGGGGAGCACTCCCTAAAAGTAACATGCGTACTTGACCTCTCGGAGGTCTTATACAAACCCATAGTTATCATTCATCGCATTGTCATAGGTAAATTTAGCGGAAAATTTAAAACCTTCATAGCATATCATATGCTAGAACATCACTTCCATTATATATATAAAATATCATATTACATAGTTAAAGACTCTAAATATCTTTGCCATCTTAGACTCAACATCATTTGAGTACATTAGGGACACGAACCTTATAACATATATCATAAGTAAACTATTACAAAACTTTACATAAGCATAATATAGGGAATCCTTGAAACATAAGGATCCCTTTCCTTGAGCTTGGGAACTATATATCAAGCCCTTCACCTCACATACATCCTTTAAGAATCCATAACCTACACTTTGTGTAAAACGGTGAAGAAGAATGATGTTAGTACAAGAATGCACTAAGTATGGCAATCATGCAAAAACATGCATTTAAAGGGGACCTTTTACTTTGAATCAATGCATCATGCCTTCTGTGAAAAGTTCATAAAACTTGATACAATAAGCATCATACCGTTCACATAATTATTTTACGCATATACAATAGTCATAACATCACATAATTTATATATTGAATTTAAGGCACATTTGCATCACTTTACAGTAAGCTTATTTCATTTTACAGTAAGCTCATTCCCTTTTGTTTAAATCTTTAACTTCCTAAGTAACCCTCTAGTGATACTTGGTGCAATGTATAGATAATGTCCCATTACACTATCCACACTCAAGCATCACCTTAAGGCCACTAGGTAGTCATACATACAACCTTCATTAATCAATACATACATTCATAGAACCATTTCATATAACAAGACATATATCTCACATTTGACCCAACATACTTTATGGACCACATAAAATAACTCATTCCAAGACTACCAACATCATCATAGTAAGACAATAGCCAACATTAACATACTTGGACTTCACTTCACAAAGACATTATAGAACCCTACTCATAATATCATTCTAAGGCTACTAGTGCAATGTACATGTGAAGTCCCATAACCTCACACATACTAAGTAAACCTACAAAGAGACTACAAGCCTTAACATGTACTTCATATATCAACCGTGATACTATAGTCAACTACAAGCATATGAAGTAGGACCTTCATCATATGTCAACTAACACCAACATTATGCATATAAGGTAAGACCTCATCATATAGACTCAATAGGACTCCTACCTTGCATATCGTCACAACAAGTAAACCATACTACAATGTCATGTATAAGGGACATAAACATAAACATATAAATTAAAAAACCTTCCTAGAATTCCCTTCAAGAGATACTTGTGCAATGCATAGGTAAGTTCATTACTCTCACCTATCATAAGTACCTTCCCTTAGGTTATCCTAGTTAGGGTCCTTTACTTTACTTCCATTGTCCATTTTACTTTAGGAAAACTATAGACTTAACCTACACTAATACCATGGGTGCTAAACATGGAATCCTGTGTTGTGGAACCTCACACCAAAAGAGGTGATATACCTTGCCAGTGTAGAACATTAACATCATGCTAGCATATTAGGTGATATCACTTGTGTAAGATCCTGAAAATGACTTAGACGAATCTAGAGCCTAAAATGGTTGTCATGATGGTCTAAGGTCCTAAATTGGTATATAATGTTGTATTGAGGCAGTGTCTAAGAGTTTAGGTGCATTGGAAGTCAAACGTTAAGGGAGTGTCTATGTGCCTCATATGTGGTTTTATGTGTTTATGTGTGATTCATGATGTTATGAGGTACTTAAATGACTTATTACAGTATATATAGGAAGTGTGTCATGTTTCGTGAAGTTTGGAGGTCAAACATCCAAGAACGTCCATGACGTTCAAAATGTTTGCCTTGAAATGACCTTATGTGTCTAAGCATGCTTCATCGAGTTTTACGTGTTTGTTTTGGGGTGAAATTCATGTGAGAGGTCCTAAAATCGTATACGAGCATTATTGGGTTGGATACATCTGGGAAAACACCCCCAAGGACCATCCAAGGGTCCTTGAGGAAGGACCCTTTCATTGAGCAAAGACTGCCCAAGACAACCCAACCTACGGAGGCAATCGACGCCCAGTGGGTCAGTCGACACCCCGTAGGTGAGGGGTAATTGGTAAAAACTTAGGATTGGGGAAGGATAAGCCAAATACCAGCATCAGTCCCAAACTTCAGACCAACAGTACGGTCTGCTTATCAAGGGACGGGCCGTCGATGGTCTTCCGTCTGTGAGCCTGTTCTCCTGCGCAGGGTCACTGTAATGTTAGGGGTGAAATTGTAAATTTACCCCACGTCCAAATTAGAAGTTAGGAGGTTTTTTAAGGGTATTTTGGGTATTTTAAACATGTTTATAAGTCTGTAACACTTAGAAAAATTCATTCTTCAAAATCAAAACTCAAATTCCCTAGAACTCCGTTGAAGCCAAAACTCAAGAAACATCTTGGATTGGAAATTTTAGTGGTGATTCTTTATAAAATTGGAGTATTAGCATCATTGAGGTATGGTTTTTTATCATTGAAACTCTATTCATCAAGTAGCCCAAATTCAAAGAAGTTTTCTAAAATTTTCAAATATGAACTTTTCCAATTTCATGATCTATCCATGGGTTCTTGCATTAAAGGTTTTTAATCATTAAGTATTGATTATATTGGTGTTAATTATATGATTTTAACTCAATTAACCTATGAACCCATGTAATTGACGAACCCTAGTTTTTGACTACTTTATGAGTTACTTGATATTGACTTAATGCTTATGAATTATGGTGTAGTTTTCTATGGGCTATCTGATGATGAAAGAATTGTATTGAATTGATGTCTAATTGGTCTTATATTGATAAATATTTATTGAATTGACTTAGATTAATTGAGTATTATGATTTATGCATTGAATTGAAGTTCGTGGCCATGGGTAAGGGCCTTATGGTATTGTATTGGATGATTAAAAAATGGATTGAAGTGGAGAGAATTGATTGGTGGTACACTGCCCTATTTCTCTTTATTTTAAGTATTATATATCTTCAATTATGTTTTGATTGGTATGATCTACTTATGGTGGCGGTGTTATGTGATTGATGTGGCCTTGTCGGCATTATTTTAAGTATTATAATGATCACGGCCTTGTCTGCAACTACTTGAAGTAAATTGATGATTTGTGTAGTTAATTATGTGAAGTATGATCATATATACCATAGGAACCCACACAACGAGGACTCAACTTCCCTTTCGTTCCAAATCTCACCACTCCCTTCGTGGGTGAAATTTTTAGATACACTTTATCACCCTCTTGAAATTCTAAGTCCCTTTTCCTATGGTCGACAAAAGACTTTTGCCAACAATAGGTTGTTTGCAACCGGTTCCTTATTATTTGAACTTTCTCTAAAGTCTTATAAATCAATTCGGTACCCAAGAGTGAAGACTCTCCCACTTCAAACCATAAGCATATCCTCAATGGTTTAAATAGTACGCTCTGCTTGACCATTCGTTCGGGGATTAAAAGTGGTTCTTAACTTCATCTTTGTACCCAACCCTTTTTGGAATGACCTATAGAACCTAGATGTGGATTGTGCACCCATATCCGATATGATGGTTAATGGAATACCATGACGACATACAATCTCATCTATAAAGATCCTAGCATAATCCTCCGTCGAGTATGTGGGCATGACGGGTATAAAATGAGCGGATTTGGTCAACCGATCCACAACCATCCATATAGAGTCATGTTGCCTTTGTTTCCGAGGCAAACCTACCACGAAGTCCATATTTCTATCATCCCATTAAAACACTTCTCTAAGGTCATGATACATCTTTGTAAAACCCGGATGAATGGAATAACGCGAACCACGAGGTTTCTGAGGAATCCGGTTTCTCAAGTCATTAACATTGGGCACACACAATCTTCTTTGATACCTCAAAACACCATTCCCCCTAAGGAGAATGACTCATTAAGTTTACAAGGAACTGATTCCTTCAACTTCATCAATGGTTTCTCAAGGTGTTGCTTAGACTTCACCTCAACCACCAAAGATGATTTGGAGTTATGATGGGTCATAAAACAACCATTTGGAGAATCTTCCAATCTAACACCCAAACGAGCCAACCTATAAACATCTTTTACTAGGTCTTACTTGGCTTCTTCTACATGAGAAACACTACCCATGGTCATAAGACTTACAACATCCGCAACCACAATGGCTTTGCCGAGGTGGTAAAGAACACTCATGTCGTAGTCTTTCAACAATTCCAACCACCTTCTTTGTCGGAGATTTAACTCCTTTTGAGTAAACACGTATTGAAAACTCTTGTGGTTGGTATAGACATCAACATGAACACCATACCAATAATGCCTCTATATTTTTAAGGCAAATACCACGGACAGTTACTCAAGATCATAAGTTCGATAATTCTTCTCATGCACCTTAAGTTTTCAAGAAACATAAGCTAATACTTTCCATGTTGCATAAGGAAACACCCTAATCCCACTCGGGATGCATCACAATATACAAAAAAGCCCTTGGTACCTTCTAGTAAAGTCAACACTAGAGCGGAAGTAAGCCTATCCTTTAAGATTTGGAAGCTTCTTTCACACGCCTCCGACTACTCAAATTTCATACTCTTTTAGGTCAAGGTAGTCAAGGGAGATGTAATTGACGCAATACCATCCACAAACCTCTTATAATATCATTCGAGACCCAAAAAGCTTCTAATGTCTGTTGGAGTCAATGGTGTGGGCCAATTCTTTACCGCCTCGGTTTTCCTTGGATCAACCTCAACTCCCTAACTAAAGATGATATGACCAAGAAATGCCACCGACCTAAACCAAAACTCACATTTGCTATACTTGGAAAATATTTGGTTTTTCTTAAGAACTTGCAACAACACATCTCAAATGATCCATGTGCTCACTCTCATTTTTCGAATATACCAAGATGTCGTCAATGAAGACAATGACAAATGAATCTAGGTAACTTCGAAACACCCTATTCATGAGGTCCATAACGCTGTTGGGACATTAGTGAGACCAAAGGACATTACTAAGAACTCATAGTGACCATATCTAGTTCGAAATGACATTTTTGGTATATCCTCCCATCTCACCCTAAGTTGGTGATACCCCGATCTCAAGTCAATCACATAGAAAAGTAGCTTGCCCCTTGGAGCTGATCAAACAAGTCGTCAATCCTAGGGAGAGGATACTTCTTCTTAATAGTGACTTTATTGAGTTGGCGATAATCAATGCACATTCTAAGGGACCCATCCTTCTTCAAAAACAATACTGGAGCGCTGCAGGGAGAATTGCTAGGTCTAATAAAGCCTTTGTCTAGAAAGTCTTTGAATTGAGCCTTCAACTCTTTCAAATAGGCCGGAGTCATCCAATAAGGAGGAATTGAAATGGGGTTTGTATTCGGTAGCAACTTAATGCAAAAATCAAATTACCGTTCAGGAGGGATTCCAAGAAGATCATTAGGAAAAACCATTGGAAATTTCCTTACTACGGGGACTAACTCAATGGGAGGATTTTCGGAGTAGAAATCTTTGACTCTTACAATATGGTATTAACACCCTTTTGAGATCATCTTACAAGCCTTAAGATAAGAGATGATACGACCTCTAGGAATAGAATTTCCCCCCTTCTACTCTAAGACAGGTTCATTTGGAAAATTGAACTTGACAATTCTTGTTCTACAATCAATGGAGGCAAAACAATCATGCAACCAATCCATCCCCAAAATGTCATCAAAATCGACCATATTAAGTTCTACTAATTCAACATGAGTATTCAGAAACATTATTGGACAATTTCAATATACACTCTTTGCGCTCACCTACCGGGGTAGTTACCATAAAATGTTCATTTAGGTTATCGGGGAAAATATCAAACATCCTAGCTATCAAGGGAGTAAAAAAAGATGATATAGCACCTGGATCAAGTAAAGCATAAACATCAATAGAAAAGACCTGTAACATACTGGTCACCACATCAGGAGAACTCTCTTGTTCACCCCGAGAGAGAAGACCATAAAAGAAATGCTTCTTTGGAGCATCCACGTTAGAACCACTAGCCCACTTCCTTTATCTTGCTCCTTTAAATTAGGGCAATCCCTAATCTTCTGGAAACTTTTGCCACACCCAAAGCAATTGTCCATCCCAACAAGGCAATCACCATAATGTTTCTTTCCACACTTTACACAAGTTGGCTTCTTAGCTGGTGAACTAGTACCTCTTCCCTTTTGAGACTTAGGGTTAGACACCCTATCATCACGAGCCTTGGGAAATTTTTAAGGAACTTGATTGGATAATCTCTTCTTGAATCTAGGATTGTCTTGAATTTCCAACCTCCCCTTTGAAACACCACCATCATAAGACTTGACCCTCTAGACCTCTCTATTCTTTCTCTTAACCTAGTTTCTTCCACTTGTTGAGCATGAACCATGAGACGAGAGATATTCAAATTATGATAAAGCATAGCCGAATGACATTCTTTTACAAAGTCTTCAGACACCCCCGTAAGAAAACGACTCATCTCATCCCTTGGGTTTGACAGCAAGGATAAAGCATACTTGGACAATTTAGTAAATTTAAAGGATTAGTCAAGTACACTCATACCTCCTTGACGAAGGTTGATAAATTCTTCCACCTTAGCTTCCCTCAACTCTCTAAGAAAGAACCTATCAAGGAAATCCCTCTTGAACATCTCCCAAGTTACCGGTCCACTGTAACATCAGGGAAGTACCCCCTATACGTAACCAGTATCGTCGTCGTCGAGGAGGAATCAGACTAGCCTCTTCGCATTCATCAATATATTCATAGGTTAAAAATGCGGAAAATTTAAAACTTTTTATCTACATCTACTTCATGAGGTTTACTTAGACCTTCGTTTACACATAATATATTTATAGCGAGTATACATAGACTCCTTATATAAGAAGATTACATAGTCTTCTACCTTTATGACACATATACATATAGGAAACACAATATAGTCTTAACAGGGATGTCTCATATTAAGCTATCCAAACGAAATCGAACCATATGGGCACAAACCCTTACACAATGGATAAATGCCACTTAGTTCTTCAATAAATCTTGAAACAAGTAGAATGAAATGATCTTCTTTAGACTAAACAAAGAAAAATAACTAGAGTAAAAACAAGGCATCATCCTCGGACATGAGGACATACCCACTTGGAGAATGATTCCAAGCCTTCCTTGCAAATGGCCACAATCTCCTAACAGAGAGAACCTAAAATGTTGGGGAAATAGGTATAAATAGGGTTAGCACATCACTTGTACTAAGTATGGAATCATCTGCACATATAACATACAAATCATGCCAAAAAGGGTCATTTATTCAAAAGCATGCAAAGTCACTTTGAAAAGACCTTATGCACATTCAAGAACCAATAAAAGTCAATAAGCACATATTTCTTATGTCAAGACCATGTACATTACAAGACCAACAATATCAATTTTAGTCAAGTCAACATGCATATCGACATAATTGAGCACATAGTTAAGACAACTCTAACATCAAGTAATAATATTACCAAGCATGAATAAGAGTTCATAACATCATAACCTAAGCAAGATTGTTACTCATGAACCCCAATTCAGTCCACTAGTGCAATGACTATGTAAGGCCCCATAACCTTTCTCAATCAACGAAACCAAACAAGGACCATACTCAATGCCTAACTTTTCATACCATAACATCAAGCATAATCATCATCATATCTAGCAACGGAGACCAAGTACAGATTCATAAGTGAAACCAATATTGCATAATGTCATTAACATGTAAGATCAACATATACATATCATTTACATGTATAAGAATATAAGTACATAAGTGCATCCTTCTAAGACTTCCCTCAAGGCTAACTAGTACAATGTATAGGTAGAGTCCCATACCCCTACCTAGACTAAGCCAAACCCCTTAGGCCATCCTAGTTAGAGTTCACTTTATTATTTCATTTCACCCTTGGTAATATCGTTCCTTAACCGACATAGACCACATGATCTAATGTGGAATCCGGTGTCATGGAATCCCACGCAGAAAGAAGGTGTACTACTTGCCAAGGTAGTACCAAAATATGAGCATAGCCTCTATGTGGATCCACTAGCTAGTATTCATATGGGGGAAACATAGTTCAAGAACCAGGAGATGTTTTTGGGACCTTCTTTATGCTCCATACATTATAGTCTACAATCTCATGAGTACAATAGTGAACCTACCTTCCCTATGTGGGAAGAGACACTCCTCACTCTAGTTCACTCGGTGCTAAGCTAGAGTCCCTTTTGAAATGTATTTACTTAATAATCATAACTTAGTTTAGGTCATAGAGGTCTTCTCCTTATATGTTCATACTCATTAGCTCAGTAGGAATTCCATTTCAATAATTCACACATGTGAGGTTAGCATATTTACATCACCATATCAGAATAAGGCACCTAGGAAATTCATCACCAACCTTATATAATTATAATAACGCACCTAGGCAATTCATCACCAACCTTATATAATTACATTCTAGCGTATAACTCACAAGCCATAAATAAAGACATTTCAATTCAACATCATACCAAAAATAATCAATATTATCATAAGGTGTACTTAGATAAAACTTCATCACTAAACAAAATAAATCATATTGAAGTAAAGGTTTGAGATTACAAAGACTTACCCAATCTCCTTCATAAGTCATCATCCATAGTTTCAACATCAACCAATCAATTCCACCCAACAATAGGTGTAACAACATCATACAATAGTAATCTATACAATACTAAGACAATTGTATCATCACTATCCCAAATAAACTTCAATTCATAACCTAGGGTTTAAGGAAGAAGGGTTCATCATGAATTCTTCAACAACAAGGTCTAATACCAACAATACATGTCCCTAGGCAATCCATAAATTGAACAGGACAATTACAACAATCAAGACATTCATAATTCCCCTTCAATTCGTGAGTAAGAACCAAGATTAGGGGAAATTTGGGAAAGGACATGAGCTATACAAAACATAATTAATCATCAATTTTGACTTTAGAAGCAAACCCATTTGTAGAGAAAAACCCTAAGAATTTGTGTAATTAAGATTCAACTTTGAGAGGACCGCTTGGGGAAAGGAATCCCAAGAGTGAAGAACCCATACCTTAATGAAGCTTTTCCCACGAAAGTTGAGTGAAAAACTTGGAAACTTTGTCTTCTTCCTCAAGATTCTTGTTCTTCATTGGAGGATGAATGGTGAGAGAGAAAGTAGAGAGAAGTGGGAGCAATTTGGTTTTCAATATGTGTTTGAGTTTTGGAGTGGGAAATGAATGAAAATTGACCTAAAGTCAATATATAGTGCACCCCCAAACTACGTAAACCACCTCTAATTAAGTTGGACTTCCAAAAAGTGAAGTACAACTTAACTTAACTATGAACCCCCGTCCATCTTCACTCCCCACTTCATAGTCCATGAAGTGCCTGATGTACCATGGTGGTGGCCGTGGAGTGGTGAGGCAGTAGCTCCCTTAAACGACCACCTCCACTTTTCCCTCTAAAGAAACTTCACGAGCTAGCTTGACCCCCTCCGTGAAGATGCACCACGGCCCCGTTAAGTGGCTTGTGGTGCTCTTGGGCAGTATCTCCCCCAACGCCTCACCAAACTCCCCTCAGTTGGCTAAGGCATTTTCACGGCAGCCTGCCCCCTTTCGTCAAGTTCACCACGAGTCATGAAGAGGCTCGTGGTGTATTAGAAATTAGCTAGGTCCAAATATCTCTTACCCTTCTTATCTAAGTCATCTTTACCAGCTCCACACCTTGGCCATGGTCATGCTCATGAAGAGTGAGGCAGTAGCCACCTTTCTTAGGCAGCCTTGGCCTCTTGGCTTTGGCTTGCCCTTGAAGGTTGGCACTCCACACTTGGCCTTGCTTCCTTATACCCCTTCTTATGAACCTATGTCGATCCTCATTACCTCACAATGATTAACCCTATATGTACCTCTTTAAGATCATCAAGGCACCACACTATTCCAAGTTACAAGTTCACCGGACGTCGTGGACGTCCCGTGACGTTTTAACTCCAACACCTTCTAAATGATTTATATTCACAATTTTAGGCCTAATAATAGTGTTAGAAACCTTAGACACTCATGTGAGGATCTAGATTAGATTTTAGACTTTCCAAGTATTTGTCACATTATCCCACCCTCTTAGGAACTTCGGAATGACACAAAAAATCTTTTGAAGGGAAATGATAGAATCAAAACTAGCAACCAAACCAACAACATAATATCAAACATGAGTTACAACTCCAATCAACATAATCTACATAATCAACATGGTATTTACTCATAGCAATTCAAAACTTCAATTACCACGCATGGGAACTCAAAATCACAACATGAGAAATTTCCTTCTTACAACAACATGAGCTTAACACACCAATAAAGAGTCAATTATGCCAAAATTCAATCTATCAACATGCTCTTTATCATTTCATAAAGTCAAAAACATACCAAGTAGACATTAAGAGCAACATTGAGCAAAGAGCATTTTCATATGAAACTTCTTTTTAGCAAAAATTTTTATCATAAATATGCACATCCTTGCAAAACTAGTCAATTTCAATTTATTCATTATATTCATTATTATTAGGAACAACTAACCTTATTCAACAAAGAGATGAGGGTAACGTGACTTCATGTCGGCCTTGGCATCCCATGTTGCTCCGTCAACTAGGTGGTTCTTCCATAATATCTTTACGGAAGCCACCTCCTTGTTCCTTAACTTCTTCACTTGTCTATCAAGAATTTCAACCAGGACCTCCTAATAGGAGAGGTTCTCTTCTACAGCTAGACCCTCATTAGGAAGAATGGACTCGGGATTACCAATACACTTCTTAAGAATGGAGACATGGAACACCGGATGAACCAAAACCAATTCACTAGGTAATCTCAACTCATATGCAATCTTTCCAACACTTTACAAAATTTCATCGGGACCCACATAATGAGGACTCGACTTCCTTTTTTCGCCAAATCTCACCACTCTTTTCATGGGTGAAATTTTTAGATATACCTTATCACCCTCTTCGAACACTAAGTCCCTTCTCCTATGGTCGGCATACGACTTCTAGTCACGACCCTAAAGAACCCCCTGGAAGCTAGGGATAACCCTCGGATCGTGACCGGGCGTACTTGACCCTTTGGGGACTCATATAAGCCTTTTAAATATCGTTCATTACATAAGACATGAAAAGTAGTGCGGAATTTAAAACTTTTCATGAATAATTAAATAAGGGAAGTCTTTCATAAATATTAAGAGAATCTCAGCGTCACAAGCCAACTTAAAGACACAACATAATATCTTAGGGACACGACCCTGTACATTAAAAGAGAGATACACAATAAGTCTTTAATAAGAAACTAAGAAAAGGACTATGCCCTCGAATATATGAGGACATAGTTTGTCTTGAGAGGAACTTTCCCAAGCTTCACCTTCAAACCTTCAAAAGCTTCCAACCTATATTTATAGCGTATAGAAAAGTATGGGGTTAGTACAAAACAATGTACTAAGTATGGCATATGCAAAATCATATAAAAAGGGACATTTTTAGTAAAATAAGCTTTAATTCCAAATAATTATAACATTCATGAATTTAAAAGAAAAACACCACAAGAAACATCATTTAACACTTAAAGAAGGATTACCATAATTTTAACCAAAAAGGAGCATTTACAGTGAACTTACCAAACTTTACAATAAGCCTATTTTTGACTTAACAGTGAACTACTAAGACTCCAACAATGGTGAACTTCCAAGGCCAAGCAAAGAGGAAGTGAACTCATTTTTGTATGAGTTTCCCTAACTAAGGATTATACTAAGACTCGCCAAGGTAATACATGAAGGAAGTTACATATGCCTCCTTCAATACACACCAAAGCGATCCTCAAGAGTACCCTATTCGGCTTACTCACCTTGGGAAAACAAGCCCCCAATCAATGACAAGAAATTAGATGAACACCCAACAAAACACCAAAGACTTCTATTTCGGAATGCCTACTTAGTTCAATGAGTAGATGGCATCCCATACCACCACCTACCCTAAGTAGTATACTCTTATAGAAGGTTTGGCACCAAGTCTTCCCTTTCAGAAGGTCCTACTTAGTGCAATGGAAAGATAGCATCCCATACCACCACCTACCCTAAGTATCACATTCTTTTAGAAGACTTAGTTCATTAAAGTCACAAAAGTATCACATTCTTTTAGAACACTTAGTACTTTCATTACTTTTTTTGGGGTTAGATTAACCGACAAAGACCATGAGAGCTAGACATGGAATCCCGATATTAACCCCTATCAGATGAGGGATCCTCACTTGCCTAGAGTAAGGTCATAATTCTTAGCTTTTACATGGTATTCCCAATAGCTACACCTATGCGGGCACATAGTTAAGGGATAAGGAGATTGCTACTAAATAACTCATTCTCTACTAACGAGGAGTACTCATCTAAAGAGGTACATCGGAATACAACATCTCAACTCACGAAGTGTAATCCACCTCTTCTTCATATCCTCTCGGTGCTAGGCATAACTCCCCACGGATTCTCAACATTATACTATAGGCTAAGGATAACTTGTGAATACCACATCTCAACTCACGAAGGGCATTCATCCTCAAACCTACCTTAGAAAGCTCATTAGTAATAGTGAGGTTGCTACTAAACACTTCATCTCAACTCACGAATAGTGTTCACCCCAAATCTCCCCTTTTGACTTAACTTGGCTTCTTTCAAACATTCAAGTGTGATTGTGTGTGTGAGAATGTCAACACACCATGCACATAAGCATAATTTCATTCACATTTCATTCTATACATGCTTAGACTTTCTTTCATCACATCGCACACTTTAACATACTTTACATGATCATATAAGTCATTTAGGCATACTCTCTAGCCTACTTCACATAATAGCCTCATAAAGCACATTTAACAAGAATAACATCATTTTCATTCTTACTTCACCTAACAAGTCTTCATGGACTCATTCACAACACACAAGTAGCTTTACATTCATATAAGTCATTTAGACATAATATCTAACACACTTCTCATAATAAGCTCCATAAGCCATATTATATAGACTAACATCAATGTCATCTTAATTCACATAATAAGCCATCATGGACTTATTCACAATAAACAAGTAAATTCACATCCTTACAATTCAAGTAAACACCGCCACCAAGAAGGTGGACCATACCACTCAATAGCATTTCGAAATTAAAGCTAAACAACATAACCAACTTACCCTTTTCTCCAAGCTTTCATCACCTATAATATTTTACTCAATATTTCATCATAAGTTAGCCCTTTGGGTAGTAGCTCAACATCAATATCGACATAAGGAAACCAAAGTTCAAAGACTACAAAGTCATGCTCATTTAGACCATTTCTTAAGCCAAAATTTAATAAAAAGCTTTAACATGATTTCATTGAAGTTTTAGTCTTAAAATCATCAACTAACATTAGAATAATCATTAATAATTCATTTAAAACATTTTCAATCAAGACCCATATTTGAAGTTGAAAATAGTAGAAGCTAGGGTTGAAACCCCCTTTTTCAAAATTCATTAGAAGGGACTCTTTAAATGGAAGAGAGTTCAAGGATGGATACCATACCTCACACCCCAATTATTTTTTATGAAGAAATGCCCACCAACAACCCACCTAGTTCCTTCTTGAGTTCTAGCTTTCACGGTGACTTGAGAGAGTCTTCTAAGAGAGAGGGGTTTTGGGTTTTAGGAAATAGAGTCTAAAATTAGGTATTAGGGTTTGGAACACTTTAATATACCTAAATAACCCTAAAAATAACTCCCTAGGGTCATAAAAGACTTGGGGTGAATATACCAAACACCCCAAGACTTTACAGGAAACTTACAGCTTTTGGGGCAGTCTCATAGAGGGACCAACCAATGGACCGTTGGTGGGTTATCGTTGGTTGATACTTAGCACCATTTTAAAGTACGCCATCCTTCCTTGCAGGTCCAATCGACTCCCTTAGTCGACAGACCAATGGTTGACCAACGGACCATCCTTTGGGTCGTCGTTTGGTCACTCTTTTGGCAGTTTGGTCCAAGTCTTGGGCCCTTCTTTAGGGCCCTCTTGTGGGTCCTAGGTGGGGTCGTACTCGAACGATAGACCCCTAAACTAATTCATCTAGGTTTTCTTAACATATCATACAAGCTTCAAGCAAAACGAACTCGTAAAACTCACTCAAACACATTGACACACAAATACTTTCTAAGGCACACCTTCCGAATGTCATGGACGTTCTTGGTCGTTTGACCTCCAAACTTAACCAAACTTCACACACTGCCTAAGAACACTAAGGTAACTCATTTTAACACAAAATTCACTCAATAAACATTCACGAAGCTCTAGTTCACCTTATTTTGTTTTAGGGCGTAACATTCTCCCCTACTTGGAATAACATTCGTCCTCGAATGACACTTAAACTTTAAGAACAACAAGGACTCACTTAGAATCACATAACACATTGAATTCATGATCAAAACATCCAAAAATCAAAGCATCAACTAGCAAGGAGCATCAATTCACACTTTCAAACACTAGCAACATAAGCAACTTTTGCCAAACTTCACAAAGTCAAAATTCATTCTTAACTTTCTCTTATGGAGGAACTACCTTCTCCAAAATTAAACATGCTCATATACAACACTTTTTAACACATTGAAACTTCAATTCAAGACAAACCAATTTTCTTCAAAAATGAGAAACTATACACAGACAACTTTACAAAACTTCACAAATTCAATGACTTTCATTTCTTTACTTATGGAGGAACTACCTTCTCCAACATTAAACATGCTCATAAACATCATTTCTAAACACATTGAAACCATTGTTCTTGAAAAATGCATTTTTCTCAGAATTTGAACTTCTTTATAGTGTCAAATGCTTAAGATTTCTATAATGCACCTTTTAAAGCAACTTTAACAGATGGCATAAAAATATGAGCGACAAGACCATTCTATCTTACTCCAAAGAGACTTAGTAAGTTATGCTAAGTGTAATGTGAGAGTAGCATCCCATACTACCACTTCCACTTAGTGACCCTTGAGGATTCTCTTGGACTAAATACCCTACATGCAATTCTACTCAACATTCATCATGCAAAACTTAGTTTAACTTGCTCCTTTAACATTAAACCTTATGTCATCTAGCTTCATATGCAATACAACATAACTCATACTATTATGAAAGACTCTTAATCATTACCAAACTACTAAGGATTTGGTCTCAAGCTTGAATAAGAACAAAAAGGAAAGATGAGGCTAACTTTCTACTAAACTCATTCTCCCCTACTTAGGGTAAAGCCATCTTCAAGGTGTCACACTTCAAAGAACCATTAAGCCTCTCACAAGGTAGTAACTCACACCACCCTCAACTCATGCACCATCAAGACCAACATCAACTCTACTAGTCAAGCATAACACTCTCATCTTAGGGTTCAAGCCTAGACAATCTTTCTTAAACACCACCTCATTCAACTCTTAGGAACCCCTTAAATCAAACTCATGGAATTAAACTCCCTTACTATGTATTCATACCACATTTCTCCCTTAGGGTAAACCTGCACAACAACTTCAACTCATCACAAGAACAACTATGGAACATTAACCACACAAGAGAGTTGCCTTCAACTACTACAAAATCTCCACATTCTCTCAACACTCCTCAAATTTTCACCTTAAAGCTTTCTACCATCATTGAACATATTCTCAAGATAACTCATTTGTTCTCAAAGGAACTTTATTCAATCATTATACCCTTACCATGTTTAGAACTACATCACCATACAATTTCTCATCACAATACTTCCAACCTCATAAGTCACACATAGCCATAAATGGCTTCACATCACAACTCTCAAAACTAGCCTTCACATTTACTCTTCTAGCCACCAAATCATCATAAGCATCAAAACTCACCCTTTTATCTCCCTAAAAATTAGAAACATCTCCCTTTCCAAGCAATTACACCTAGAAAACCATCGGACAAAGGAGAAGAAGAGAGAGAACTTATAGAGGTAAGTTATATGTCACGATACAAGAGTAATGAAGAAAGTGACACTCTATCGTCCTATAGCCTCTTGTCCATGGATGTGTCGTGATTCACATCAATGACCAAGATACTACAAGACGTGGCTTGTGACACTTTTAGACCTTAAACTATTTCCCAAAACCTTATGATCTGATACCAAGTCTATCACGACCCTGAAGCACCCCCTAGAAGCTAGGGATAACCCTCGGATTGTGACCGGGCGTGCTTGACCATTTGGGGTCTCATACAAGCCCTTTAACTATCGTTCATTAAATAAGACATGAAAAGTAGTGCGTATTTTAAAACTTTTCACAAATAATTAAATAAGGGAAGTCTTTCATAAATATTTAGAGAATCTTATTGTCACAAGCCAACTTAAAGACACTACATAATATCTTAGGGACACGATCCTATACATCAAAAGAGAGATACATAATATGTCTTTAATAAAAATCTAAGAAAAGGACTATGCCCTCGAATATATGAGGACATACTTTGTCTTGTGGAATCAAGTAAGCTAGATTCTTTTCTTTACCTTCTTTGTATGTTATAATCTTTGTTGGGCATGTGATACAAGTGACCAGCTGATCAGTGGTAGAAGAGGATGACCCATGCTAGGCGTATTAACCCCTGGGATGCGGTCCTCATAATTACACAACTTGGGATCGGCCCATGCTAGGCTTTCGCCCCTGAGCTGCCACCCTTCTATACCAATAGGGATCGGCCCATGCTAGGCTTTCGCCCCTGAGCTGCCACCCTTAATTATATAGATTTCTTCACTTCGATTCTTTAATCTTTGAGATTATTGTTAATCAGTTCATAACTCTTTTGAGATGTTATTTTGGATAATCGTAACACTTTGAGATGTTGATTTGGTGGTCATAATCATCTTGGAGACATGAAATTACGAAACAGTAGTGGAATACATGAAAACAATACTTTGAGGCAGTAACAATGACATAAGGAGCTATGAAACATCAACACCTTACTTTAAGACCTTAATGGCACAATTGACTTCAATTGGCTTAGGAGAAGGATTCATTAAACTTTCTTTTGCAAATACCATTTCTATAACAGCACAAGGGGAAATTACACAAGTATAGAGTAGTGAACATATAATGAAGTAGTTCCATGTACTTAGAATGGGGAAAGAAATATTGTTAGCTATTTGGAGATAGTACGCTGCCACCATGCTTTCTTTTCTAGAAATAGAACTTATGAGAATCACTTCATTGATATTAATTGCAGGTGGCAGATTTCATGCCAAAAGGATATAGAATCGAATAGCCTTACATACCTTATATTTATGACCAATACCACTATCACGATTCAGCCTTCCTTATTGGGTGCTAATCTACAACATAAGTCATGATTAAGCTAACATCAGCAGCTAATCACAATAAGGTTCTCCAAAACAGTAGCCAAAAATATTTGATGGAAATCAGGCCCATACAACCCTTACATAAATGGTGAACCACCACACCCTTCCTCTACACATTAATACAACTTCAAACATCATTTCCAGAGATACCCAAACAGCCCTCAACAACAATATTCATAAGGCAGCCACTAACAATCTCAAATCTTTCAGCATAATAGGAGAATATGGACTCAAAGATTTATACATCATCCATGATTCTTGATGAAATATTACAAAATTCTCCCATCCAAACATGAATCAAAGAGAGAAAACAATGGGTTGAAGTCTTACCTTAATTCCTGGAAATTTAATCCTCTAAACTTGTACTTCAGAATTTCAAACTCTCCTTCTCCTTCAAACTTCTTACTTGAAAATGAGACAGCACTCAAGAATCCCTAAGGTGTTTTAGGGCTGCTTATTGAAGCCAAGAGAGACCAAGAAAGAAACTTAAGAAAATCTGAAATTTTGCAAGTTCAAAATGGAGAATAAGACTTGATCCTTATCCTTTGAAAAAGGAGGTGTTATGGCCGACACTCTTGACCAATTTTGGTCCATATAATGTCAAGTAGGTGCCCCACCTGCTTGTCCTTTTAACTTGGGCCCTTTTGGACTTAATCTTATTGGACCTTGGCTGTCCATTTTTCCTTTGTTCTTTTAATCAGCTTGGGACAGATTAGTGCAAGTAGGTGGTACACACTTGGCCCAATAACATGGTAAAACAAATCTTAGGAGGTCATGTACTTACTTAGTTTCACTTGGGCTTTATCCATAATGGCCAATTGGCAGATTTGGCTGTTGGGCCTTCTTTCATTCACATTTTCTTTAATAGGTTTGGGCTTCAAATGAGCCCCTAAATATAAGCCTAAATCTGGTCAATCAAACTTGGGCCCTTTAACTATAATATAGATCAAGTAGGTGATGCAACTGCTAGCTCAATTACCACCTTACTATAATTACTTAAATACTTTCCATCGGAGTTAACTTGCAATACATATGCTAAAACGTGCAAGGCATTACATCACCTTCCAAGCTAGTTTAAACCAACACTAATCATGTAAGAAACATGATCCCTCACCTACACTATAAGTATATGTCAAGTATAACATGAATAGAACTACCACATACAAAAATACAGGCCGTTACAAAATGAGTCGCTTTTGTACCGTGTAGCCGACTTGGTGAATGAAGAATATCATACCGCTATGCTTCATGATAATATGACCCTATCTAGACTCATGGTGTATGCACAATCTATTGAGGAATCTAAACTTAGGAGGATGGCTAGAAGTTTGAAAAGGAGTGTTGGTAGTGATCAAGAGCAACCTAGGTTCAAGAAAAGAGTTCAATCTCAAGAAGAGCCTAGGAGGGCTAAAATGAGGTCTGAGAAAGGAGGTAGTTCCAAGGATGGCAAACCTACTTGTGCCAATTGTGGCAAGAATCGCTATGGTGAGTGTCTATTGGGTACCGGAAATTGCTTTGGTTGTGGTAAGGAAGGACATAAGGCTAGGGATTGTCCTACGATTTCTTCTAGAGGTAAAGAAGATAAGCAAGTTGCTCCTAGTGTTCCAAAGGAAGATGCTCCAACTAAGAGGCGTTTCTATGCACTCCGTACTAGAGTTGAGAAGCCGGATGAGAATGAGGGTGATGATGATATTGGTAAGTTTTCTTTCTTTTGTTAAGATTTGAGTTCCTTCTAAGTGGGGGAGTATGGTTTGTAGATGGGATAGAAGTTCTTGAATTTGTTGCTTGTGCATGATGTTTAGGAGTTTGGTTGAAATTGAATTTCATTAACTTCTTGCATTGTGTGTTTTATTGAGTTATGATCATGTTGTAAGATGTGTTTATATGATGTTACTTTGCATATTAGCATGTTCATATCATGAATTGTCAAAAAGTTGCATTTTTGAAAATTTGGCAAAATCACTGTAGCTTGTTAAACTGCTCACTGTAAAATTTTGGTTAAAATGACTATTTGATTCGTTGGTCTAAAATTGTGGTAATGTGGTTAGAACTAATGTATATGAGTAGGGTATTGAGTATAAAATGAGTTTTTGCTATTTGGAATAAAGCATGTGAGTTTTGTAGCTTAACGAGTTATAGAATTGTCTTCTAGTTTCTTCTTGTGTTGCGAATATCTTGACTATGTGAAGTTGATGTTATACTCTTGGATATGTGTTGTATGGTTTGGTTATGTTCTGCTAGTTGAGCCTCTTATCTTCGAAGTGTTCGGAGAGTGGCAAGTGTCTTTCGAGGACGAATGTTGTCCAAGTGGGGGAGATTGTAATACCTCAAAAATAGCTTAGGTTCTCTAGATCCTAATATGTTGGTATTGGTCTTATAATGTCCTAAATATGCCTAAAATATAATATATATAGGCAGTAGCTAAAATATTAGAGGTGTTGGAAGTCAAACGTCAAGGGACGACTAAGATGTTTGACGACTAAGTCACCAAAATGTCTAAAATGTGGTTATATGTGTTTATGTGTGTTTCATGGTGTTTTAAGGTTCTTAATAGAGTTATTATATCATGTATAGGAAGTGGTTAAATTTTTGTGAAGTTTGGAGGTCAAACGACCAAGAACGTCCAAGACTTTCGAAAGATATGCCTTGAGTCGACCTTGTACGTCTAGGCGAGTTTCGTTGAGTTTTACGTGTTCGTTTTGGATGAATTTCATGTGAGAGGTGTTAAACTTATATACAATCATATTTGGGTTGTAAACTTCTGCGAAATTATCCCCAAGGACCATTAAAGGGTCCTTGAAGAAGGACCCCAAAATCAGTATGCAGGCTGTCCCAGGTAGCCTTGGCGACGGAGCAGTCAACGGCCAGTCGTGGCTGTGACGCCCCGTCACAGGGTTCCGTCATATGGGCCTTATCCAAGGGTGAAAATTGGAACCTTGGAAAGCCACTGTATCCACCAACGGAGGGCTGCGACGCCCCGTTGTGACCGTGATGCCCCGTCAAGGGCAGGAATCGCAAGCACCTATTCCTGCGCGCAGAGTTGCTACCAATTAAGGGGTGAATTGGTAAATTCACCCCACTTCAAAATTAAGTGTTGGACGGTTATTTGAGGGTCTTATAGATATTTTAATTAACTATATAAGTAGTTAACACCCTAAAGACTTCATTCTTCCAAATTGAAAACCCAAAACACTTAGAAAATATCCCAAAGACTCCATTGAAGTCCAAATTGAAGAAGCAATGTGGTAAAAACCATGAAGGGAAGTGTTTTGCCGGTATGGGTATTTCCTTTGGATGTGGGAAAAGTGTCCACCAATGGAAGGATTGTCCAATCCGTGCGGCCAAAGGGAGAGAATGTACCCAAGCTCCTACTAATGCTCCAAACTCCTATGCTCCCAAGAAGAATCGCTTCTATGCCTCCAATCTCGAGGTGATCAAGAGAGCTCTCCGAATGTTATTACTGGTATGTTACAAGTATTTGCAATTAATGTTTATGCATTGCTAGATCCCGGTGCCACCTTGTCTTTTGTAAGTCCTTTAGTGGCTATGAGATTCGATATGCTTCCCGATGTCTTCAATGAACCTTTTTTGGTTTCTACACCGGTGGGCGATTCCGCAGTTGTTAAGAGAGTTTATAGGGGTTGTCCCATTTCATTGCCCAATAGAGTCACATTGGTGGACTTGGTAGAACTTGATATGTTGGACTTTGATGTAATTTTGGGGATGGATTGTCTACGTTCTTGTTTTTCTTCCATTGATTTTAGAACTCGGGTAGTAAAATTTCAATTTCCAAATGAACCCGTTGTAGAGTGGAAGGGGGAAACCTAGCTCCAAAGAGTTGAATCATTTCTTATCTTAAAGCTTATAAGTTGATTTCTAAGTGATGTCTATATCATATTGTGAGAGTCAAGGATCTTGAGTCCGAGACTCCCCCATAGAGTCGGTCCCCATAGTGAAGGACTTTCCGGATGTCTTTCCCGATGACTTACCCGAAATTCCTCCCAAACGTGAAATAGATATCGGTATTGATTTAATGTCGGATACAAAACCTATCTCAATCCCTCCTTATTGGATGGATCCGGTCGAGTTAAAAGAGTTAAAGGATCAACTCGAGGATTTGCTAGATAAGGGTTTTATTCAACCAAACATATCGTTATGGAGTGCCCCGATATTGGTTATGAAGAAGAAAGATGGGTCTCTTAGAATATGTATAGTATACCGACAATTGAATAAGGTCACTATAAAGAATAAGTATCCACTCCCTAGAATCGATGATTTGTTTGATCAACTCCAAGGTGCGAGTTATTTTTCAAAAATCGACCTAAGGTCAGGATATGAACAACTTAGAGTGACTTCAGGAGTGGATTTCGGAAGGGAAGACTTCGTTTATACATGTTGATCTTCCTAAAATGGCATTTCGAATGAGATATGGTCATTTTGAATTCCGAGTCATGTCTGTTGGTCTAACAAATGCCCCGGCGGCTTTCATGGACCATATGAATCAAGCTTTTAGAAACTACCTTGATTTTTTTGTGATTGTCTTTATTGATGACATCTTGATATACTCTAAGAGTGAGGGTGATAATGTGAACCATTTGAGGATAGTTTTGCAAGTCCTCAAGGATAACCAACTTTTTGCAAAATATAGTAAGTGCGAATTTTTGTTGAGGTCGGTTGCCTTTCTTGGACATATTGTCTCTAGTAAAGGGGTAAAGGTACATCCGAGAAAAATGGAAGCGTTAAAAGTTGGCCTAGACCTTTGAGCCCTACCGACATCTGAAATATTTTTGGTTTGGTCGGGTGCTATAAGAGGTTTGTTGAGGGATTTGCCTCCATCGCATCTCCATTAACGGCCTTGACTCAAAAGAAGGCTAAGTTTGAGTGGTCGGAGACATATGATAAGAATTTTCAATTGTTGAAAGATAAGCTTACCTCCGCTCCTGTATTGTCCTTACCGAAGTGCACATAAGGGTTTGTGATATATGATGACGCTTCTCGAGTAGGTTTGGGTTGTGTACTTATGCAACATCGTAAGGTGACAACATATGCCTCTAGACAACTCAAGGTGCATGAGAAGAACTATCTGACTCATGATCTTGAATTAGCGGACGCATGTTTGCTTTGAAGATGTGGAGGCACTATCTGTCGCGACCCGCATGTACACCCTTACACATCATTCATTGCATATATACGAAAAGTAGTGCAGAAGTAAAACTTTTATTTCAAAACATAATGCGGAATCATTTCATAAAACTTCTAACAATATGTCTCAAAACCATCTATGACAACATGAATAACAAGAGTCTAGGGACGCATCCCACAAAGTCTAAACATAAAAGACAACATAGTTGTGGTGGTCCTCATATGCTATATGGAATCACCAAGTCGTCTCTTCTTGGAAACCTTGGAAACTCTACTCTTCAAACAAACTTAATATTCTCAAGACCCTACATGGACAACATGTAGGCAATATGCGTTAGTATGATATGTACTAAGTATGGAAACATCATACCAAACATAAGATGTCTCAAAGGGTAAGTCAACAATAGACATAATCATAAGAGACAAAGACATAAGCATAACATGAATATCATAAGCATATTAAAGCATCATAAATCATATAAGAGTTCATACTTAACTTCATTGTCTTCATTACTATTATGAACTATCTCACAAGCCACCTCCAAGTGTCCTTGTGCAAGGCTAAGGTAGTATCCCATACTACTACCAAATCTAAGCACCTCTCTTTGGTAATACTTTATCATAGTACACTTTCACAATTAAGACCTAATTTAATCATAACATATGAGCACTATGCCCCTAGGCCATCTCAACACACACTTGTGCAATGCATGTGAAACATCCCATAATACCTCACACACTAAGAATATCTTGAAATCACCCTAACTTGTTCATGTCATCTTAGGAGTCATCTAATAGACCAACTTCATATTGACAAGAAACTATCATATTAAGTAAATCATGTCATGGAATGCAACTATAGTCACTACCAAGCTAAGCATACATCATGTAGGGGTCATGTCATAGGTAGCTTCAAGTCATACTTGTGCAATGTATAGATTACATTCCATACTAAGTACTTCTCTAGACCAACCTAATCCAAGATAAGTTATCTTGTAACCTTGTCTATTAAGCTTAACATACTACCATAATAGACCTAATACCATGGAAAGCATCTCATCATACTCACCAAGCTAACTTAGGAAGGGTACAACCATCCTAACCACCATGCAACCGATCATGTAGATGCAAGCTAATCATAGGGGAGCATGAATCCTTAACCCTAAGCTGCCATAATAAACCTATCTCAAGCTATTCCACGAATAACACCTTACATGCAAATCAAGCTACCATGAAGTGCACCTTACATGCGAGTCAAGCTAACATTAGCAAAGTATAGGCCTTTCCCCTAAAGCTCCCAGGAAGTGGTTTTGGCCTAACCAAGTCAAGCTAACATAATCAAGTATCCTTACAACACATGACCAAGAAATCATATGAGATCTTGTTTCCTCCATCCTAAGCTAACATGCAAATCACCATCCTCAAGCTACTATGAGTAATCTAACCCAAACTTCCATGAGATATCAACATCTCAAGCTACCATGAGTATTTCGACTCAAGCCTTCTTGAGATTCACTATCCCAAGCTACCCTTGAGATCTACCATCTCAAGCTATCATGAGTACTTCACTCAAGATACCGTGTCCTTGGCGTAGTCTCACCAAGTCTACTACACAAGAAGTGGCCATATGACTCACCTTCAAGCTAACATTAGTCTACTATGCATTGATTCATGTTAGGTTCTTAAGTCAACCTAGGGTTCCTCTATGTGAGAACTTTCTTCTCCTAGTCATGTTCATGTCTAGGTGTAGGAGACAAAGGAAACATCATCACAATCATCCTCATCAAGACTTTACCCTCAAATCCCTAACAACAATGTCCATAAGCCCTAGAATCGATTACTACACTTAGTCCCTCATGATTCATTCTCAATTTCAAGTTAATCTATTCAATTTTATCATCAGAAGGCAATTTTAGTCATACACGATCACCTAGGTTCAATTCAAACTTCCTAGGTCAAGATCATCCTTAATCAATTATACCTAGTTCAATTCATATATAGGTGATTCAATCATGATCCAATAGCAAAGAATACAATTGAATTAAGAAGATCAACACAAAACCTTCATCTAGCCTCTAATGGCCTAAAATCACCATGATCACCTTCAAGTTCAATTATAATAATTCACTATGAAACCATCATGAAAACATCTTATAATCATAATATGAACATAATTGAATGCTACCCACTATATTGTGATCACAATCAAGCCGTACCCACAATGCAATCATAATTCTCTCTAGATTGTGGTTCTTTGGATTCACAATTGAGGAAAACTAGGGGGACTTCATGGATGGAAGAATCCATGAATTAATAAGCTTCACATACTTTAGATTATATCCTTAAACCCATCTTGATTCCTTGATCAAATCATCCTAAAAAGCTGCTGCAATTTCTCTTCTTCTTTAATTGTGGTTTTAGGAGAATTTTGGGAGAGAAAGGTTTTCATTTGAAGTCTAGGGTCTAAATTGATATTGAACTGCTTAAATACTCTTCAAGTACCTAAAATAACCGTCAATAATTAATAAATTTCCGAAAAGACCTCTGCAACTATTGGACCATTTAACCAATTCTAATTTGATTTAAAAATGATGTGGCCAAATCTGGAGTTTACTGCGCGTCGTAGAGGCATTTTTGATTCTTTGTTCTGGAAAATTTCAAGACAGAATGGTTTGTGACGTACCCGCACGCGTGCTGGAAAATTTTTACCCTTCAAGTGCTGGCTGCGCGGCGCGCAACAGCCTTCACTTCTAGGTTGCCTGACAGCTTCAATGGCACATGTTTGGGACCTTCTCGGGGACCCTTAGGCTAGTCCCCGTGGCATCATTCTCAGACGTTTCGACCCTTTACATACAAGTCTATGTATAGGAACCATTGATACTCAATTTCACCCTCAAACCATCCTCCAAAACTCCACTACTAAACCCTACGTCACACTAGTTCACCTTCGACCAGTTTCCGGACGTCTTAGACGTTTGACCTCGAAACTCTTCAAAACTTTACACACTGCCTATAAACTATTATTAGTCATTTTAAGACCTTATAAGTTCATGACACACATTTTAGGCTCTAGTTTCACCTAGCTCATTTTTGGGTCGTAACACTATCTTTATGGGGTGCATGTCAATGTGTTCACCAACCATAAAAGTCTCCAATATGTGTTCACTCAAAAGGAATTAAATATATGGCAAAAAAATGGTTGGAACTCTTAAGGACTATGATATGAGTGTCCTTTACTACCCCGGCAAAGCTAATGTGGTGGAGGATGCTATCAATGGGTAGTTTGGCCCATGTTCCTGATGGTAAGAAAGAGGTGCATACATTGGCCCGGTTGGGTGTTCGGTTAGAAGATTCTCCAAAAGGAGGAGTCATGGATCGCCATAACTCAGAATCATATTTAGTGGTTGAGGTGAAGTCAAAGCAACATCTTGATCCACTATAGATGGAGTTTGAAGATCGTTCTTAGAAAATCTAATGAATCTTTCTCCCAAGGGGGGATGGGGT
The DNA here is from genome assembly GCA_016801875.1 of Solanum sitiens. Taxonomy (NCBI): domain Eukaryota; kingdom Viridiplantae; phylum Streptophyta; class Magnoliopsida; order Solanales; family Solanaceae; genus Solanum; species Solanum sitiens. The sequence goes on from JABWTJ010000149.1 coordinate 85,841, forward strand.
AATTAGGTACTAAGGTAGGTTGTGTGTACCAGATGTGAATGACTTAAGAAGACAAATTTTGGAAGAGGCTCAGGATCGATATTCCATTCATCCGGGTTCCACATAAATGTATCGAGATCTACAAGAGATCTGTTAGGGGTAAGGGTTGAAGAGGGATATAGCGGAATTTGTGGCCAAATGTCCTAATTGTCAACAAGTCAAGGACGAACATCAAAGATCCGGATGGTTGACTCAAGAGATAGTTATCCCCACTTGGAAGTGGGAAGATGTTAAGATGGATTTCGTTATGGGTTTGCCTCATACACGGAAGCAAAATGATTCGATATGGGTTATCGTTGATAGGTTGACAAAGTCAGCCCACTTTATTCCCGTCAAAGCTACTTACACGGCGGAGGATTATGCTAAATTGTATCTAAAGGAGATTGTGAGAATGCATGGAGTCCCCTTGTCCATTATTTCAGATAGGGGCACTCAATTCACTTCTCATTTGTGGAAAGCATTCAAAAGTGGGCTTAGTACCAAGGTAAAACTTAGTATTCTTTTTCATCCACAAATGAATGGTTTGGTGTAACGAACCATTCAAACCCTAGAATATATGTTGAGGGAATGTGTCATTTACTTCAAGGGTAATTGGGATGATCATCTATCATTGGTCAACTTCACCTACAATAATTGATATCCTTCTAGTATCGGCATGCCACCCTTTGAGTCTCTTTACGGGAGGAGATGTAGATCTTCAATTGGGTGGTATTGTAACACCCCATAATCTACCTGTACTAGTTCTATTTATATAACGATTATAAATTGTCTTGTGGTATAGTTATGGATTCGGTTTCCTATGCGACTAGTGGCAATAGAATAGGTTTAAAGTGAACTGTCCATAGATTTTGATGCGACCCGATTAAGTTGACGTCGATGGAAGTATTTAAACTTGAGATCATAAGGTGGTATTTGAGTCTAGATTTTTAAGTTATGTTAAAGATATTAAGGTCTAGGAATGGAATAAATATTGAGGTGCTTGCTTGACTTCACTAAGTTAGTAGGTGACAAGTAGGTGCATCACCTACTTTGACTTATTGACCAGCCCAAAGGACTAAGTAGGTACATCACCTACCAAGACTCTTTTGACCATGTTATTGGGCCAAGTACACTACACCTACTTGCATTAATCTGGCCCAAGTTGAATAGAAGAATAAGGGGAAAATGGACAGCCAAGGCCCAATCTTCCCAAGCCCACAAGAAATAATTTTAATGGAAAACTAGGTGTATCACCTACTTAGATGTGTGACCTAAATTAATGACACATGTTGGCTGCAAATGAAGTACAAGAAAGTTGGCAAAAGGCCCAATGTTCTTAAGTCCAAAAATTCCCATGTGAAAAGTCCAAGTAGGTGGGCCACCTACTTGACAAATTATGGCCCACAATGAGTGAGAAAGTCGTCCAAAGCAGGTCCTTTAAAAAGGGATTGATATAAGATTTCTTCAACCTTTTTTACTTTGACAAAAAACTGATTTCTAGAGCAATCTCTCTTCTCTCTCGTAGCTTTCATACAACATCCTTTAAATACCATTAGAGTTCTTGAATATTAGGGAGTTCAAGCTATTGGAAGGTATAATTTAAGACAATTTATAGAGTACAACCTTTACCTTGAAGAATCCAAGTCGTCGTAATTTTGTCCAGCAAGGTAATCTACTACAATTTTCTCTCTCTTGTGCTCGAGTTAATAAGGACACTTGGTATGTGTTCGGGAGTTGGAAATTGTTACTTTTACATAGTATAATATTGGGGATGGTGTTGTGGTGATTAGTGCATGTTGGGACAACCATGGAGGGGAGTCCTCTTTAAATTCAGTTATGAGTTGTTTGAGTGTTGTAAAAGTAATGTTAGCTCTTCAAGTGCTAGTGATCAGAAACCGTGATTCATAGATTTTGTTACATTAAATAATGTTTAAGGATTGTTTTATGTATGTTATGATAAGGGATGTGACTAGGGGTGTGGAGAACTTAAGGAGACTTTAAAGGACTTAATATTACAGGTAGTTTTGGAGAGGACCTGATTCAAAGGTTTTACAGTATATAGACACGATCTAAGGGAAAGGGAAGTAAAGAAAACATGGGCTAGATAAATTGCATGCTTACTTCTTGGTTACTTATTTGGAGAGATCAAGTAGCTCAATTATCTACTAATACTAGTCTTATAACTTATTTTACTGTAGATTAGTAATATGAAGAGAATGAGATTAAGACATACCTTTTGAATTATATAGAAAGATATGTAAGGCTATTCGGTTTCCTATTTCTTTGGCATGAATCCAAAACTTGCATTACAATAAGTAAGCTTTCTAAGTGCCTTTGGTAGTGACTGATCCATAGTTACAGTTCCTACTCCCTAGAGCATTAAAGTGAGCACTCTAATATGAGTTTGTTACTAAATGTACTGTTTACTCTACCAAGTGTTAGCATGCAAGGATTAAATTTGTTTCATAGTCAAAGTACCCCTGGAACGTATTTCCCTTATATAAATCAAAGTGATCCTAAGTTACACATGGTACATATCTTGCCGACTTGCTTCAATTATCTATTCCATCGTAGATGTCATCTTTTCACATGTCCATGTGTTCCCTTTATTGGTTATTACTCCCATTGTGTTAGACTATAATGTTACCTCACAAAATCCCTGCTTGCTCTATTGTAAATTTTATATTTACTTACTTGGAATATTTATCCGTCCTTAAGCTGAATTTGCCCACGTTCCCCCTTGGTTCCACATTCATGAACACCCTAAATTTGATATTTGTAAATGAATATCATATAGAGTTCAAATGTCTTGGATGAATATTAAATGTCTTCACTTGATATGCTGAAATTTGAGATGTCATGATGCTTACCGAGTCATATAAGCTGTTAAGTATTACGTTCATGACACATTTACTTCCCATGTCATTGTTATTATCGTAAGTCCATATTCATGTCTTCTTCTACTGGTCCGTAGTTCCAAATCTAAACAAGCATTATGACCACCAAAACAACAATCACAAATGAGTTATGAACATCAAAAGAATAATCTCAAAAGAGTTATGAACATCAAAACAACAATCTTAAAGATTAGAGAATCTAAGTTAAGCAATATGTATAATTATGGGTGGTAGCTCAGGGGCGAAAGCCTAGAATGGGCTGATCTCAATTGGTATAAGAGGGTTTCATCCCAATGGCGAAAGCCTAGCATGGGCCGATCCCAATTGGTAAAAAGGGTGGAAGCTCATGGGCGAAATCCTAACATGGGCCGATCCCAATTTGTGGAATTATGAGGACATCATCCCATGGGTTAAAATGCCTAAAATTCCTGGCATGGGTCATCCTCTCTACCGCTGATCAGTTGGTCATTTGTATCATATGTCTTATAAAGATTATAAAGTACAGAAAAGTAAAGAAAATAATGTAACATGCAAGTACAAGCAAAGATGGTCTTTAATTCTTATCTATTGGTATTTGGTTTTACTTAAGCTCTCACTTTACATCTGGTCTTATTATGCATTACATATTCAGTACATTTTTTCGTACTGACGTCCCTTATTGGGGAAGCTGCATTTCATGTTGCAGGTACAAGTACTCAAAAGTAGATCTTTACAATAGAAGCACATGATACTCAACGGTTGTTGGTGAGCACCAGGTTGATTCGGGGATTTTCTGAGTCTGTACTCTGCGTATTTTTATAGTGGTACATTCATGTATTCCAATAGAGGCTTTGTAGACATTGTAAAGCTATCATCTGTATTCATAGTTTCACTTGTCACATGTAGCAGTTCAACTTGTCAAAATGTGTTGTATACGAAGCTTATCATCAGTAATATGCATAGTAGTTTACTTTCTCATCATCGGTTACTTGTAAAGCATGTGTTCATAAGGTACTTTTCCGCCTCACCTAGGGTTGGGGTGTGACGAAAGTGGTAGTAGAACAGCTTATCCTAGGGAGTCTACAAAGCCGTGTCTAGTAGAGCCTTACTTATGAATGTGTTGCGCGCCACATTTATAATTAGAGGGCTTCTTGGACATTTAGCAAAAGTTACCTTCCTTCATAATCCAGATCATGCGATAGAGCAAAGTTAAGAAGTCAATTTCCACTTGTACCTGATCATGCTATTCATATTATGCTTACTATGGTTAAGGTTAACGGTAGGTAAAGTGTCAACATGTAGCATGCAGAAAGGATCTTAAGTTACCAAAATATAGACTACATTGAGCTCATTTATTCGACCGTCCTACTCCATATATAAAGGCTTTTATGTAATATGCATTTTTACCATTTGTATCATAGTTTTTTAACTGAGAAAGATATAGTGTACGCTTAAAAACTTATTGGTTACCCAGTTACATATATGAGGTATAGCAATTCCAGGCACATCTTCTTAGGAGGATGTAACCAACTCTTGAGTTCTATATTTCTCCATACTTATAGGATTTATTCCTATAGATTACACTTGTTCTTAGTCTTTGATATACTTAAAATTTTCAGTGATACACATGTTATCAAAATTGATGTTGTTGAACCAGTTTCTTTTATATGGTATAGGCCAACAACTCTGAATAAGTACTAAAACATTTGTATTATTTTCATGGTTATAAAACATAGGGATAAGTGTGCCAATTTCTGCAAATGATATATGTATGGTAGTTCCTTTTATGATCTATGTGTTGGCTATAGAGAATTAGTATGTGACTAAAGGGTAAGGTTAAACGAAGGAAAGTTGATTGGAGATACGCTCAAATTACACTTCCCTAAAGAAGTATAAGCGGTCGTATCAAGTAAAGAACCCAAATGTTAGGTTGGGGTCGATCCCATGAGGAAAATGGTTTAGACTTAACTTTAATCTACGATTACCTCTATTTTAATGAAGTCCTTTCCGAAAACAAACAATAAAGGACGGGTTTTGTGTAACAAAATTTTTAATTAATTCTAAGTAAATAAGTAGCAAGTTCAAATGTTTGATGTTTATCAAGTAATGAGAGAATCTAGGGTGTAAGTGTTCCCTATAGGTTCATAACGCAGTAACCCTAGCTATAACAACTCTTTCCTAGTATCTTGCATGCAAAGTGATAAGTTATGTATCCCTAATTCCTTGGTCCGGCAACTAGTGAATTTCACTTCGCACCTTGGTCCGGCTACGTGTGTGTACTTTACTAAACCTTACCTTTTACCTCATATTAAGCATCATAATCGATGTATGGCTTAGTTATTACTTCGCACCAATCGACACTAGCCTATTAGATAGTGTATACTAAATCTACGTTGATAATTCTTTTCTTGTTATCTACCTCCTTGGTCCGACAAGTAGCAACAAGGCGAGTTCTCACGTTGGTCACCGTTAAAAAGACTTCTAAACGAAAGAATTATCAATACATGTAAGAAACTATTCTAGAATTGTTATTTTAGCTAGTTCTACTTTGTTAATTACCCATGGTTCCCACAACCCTAGTTGTGGATTTAGTTACCCATGTTAAGAATTACACAATTCATATTGATTAGACAAGAATTCATATACTTACTTTAACAAGTTTGAAGAAAATCCAGAAAATCACTTGAATTAATCAAAATATTGTAAGAATCGATTCCAAAAAAGTAAAGTATTTTCCAAAACCCAAAATTCAACAACCAACTATACAAATCTGAAAATTACCAAAGAGTCTAACCCCAAAAACGAGGTTTTTTGTCCTATGTATAATATAAGAATCCTAAACATAAAAGTAAACCTAAATAAGGAAAATTTGTCCAAAAATGCGTCTCACGTCGATGACCTGACCGACGGACCGTCGAGGTAACGACAGATCGTCGACGCCTCCGTCAGTCCATACTTCAACTCTATTTTTAGCTGCTTTTTTCTCCAACTCTCTGTTACCATCGATGGACTAAGACGACAGTCCGTTGACAGGACGACGGTCCATCGATGGCCTTCGTTGCTCCGCACTTAGAATCTTTTCAAATCGGATACTGGGCTACATTCTGTTAACACCAACGGATCACCAGGACGGTCCGTCGATGATACAACGGACCGTCATCCCTTCCGTAGCCCCACACTTGGTCAGAATTCCCCGATCTTTACTTGGCATCTTAACATTTTCATGGCGACGGTTGCCACCTACGGACCGTCGATGAGTCGACGGGTAGTCGATGGCTCCGTAGGTCATATTTTCTGCAATTTTCAGCATATCTTCAGTGTTTTCATTCTGGACAGTTTTTTACTGCAAACACAAAGAGAAATACATTAAAACTACTACAAAAAAGGCCTTAGACACACACTAAACTTAAGGGAAAAGCATTAAAAGTACTGTAAAACCACGGTACATCAATTGGTTAGAACTAAGTTGTGATTAGTCGGTTGTACATAATGGCATCTAGGACATGAAGTTGTTAGTTTTGATTAAAAGTTACTTGTTAGATAGGAAGCATGTGAGAATGAAGCTTGAATTACATGGGTCGAGTATGTACGGACTATTTCTCATTAGAAAGAGATGGAATATGTAAAATTCCCTAAACATAGGTGTAGGGTGATATGAGGATGCTATAGAGGAGTGAGATAGGTGGTTATGAGAGAGTGATTGCTAAGTGTATGTGGCAAGAAATTGTTATCAACTCTTCAACCCTAACGAGTTATAATGGCGCACCTGAGAATAAATTTGTGAACCTTATTTACATAGAGATGTCAATTTAGCATCGGTTCAAGTTTTGATATTTAGTCTTTATAACAACAAAAAAGAAAGAGGTGAATTTCCTGTCACTTAGATAGAAGATGGACCTAGTTCATCCACATCATTACTACAAAATAGGATTAGAGCATTATACATATGTATAGCGTCCATCAAATTGAATAGAGATATTACCGGATTCATTTAATTTATGACTACAGTAATTCATCAATCATAGTCCAGTTAAGGGAAATAAAAAAATGATCATATGCATATGCTAGTTATTCTTATTTTCTATATTGCATGGGAAACTATCTGGAGCACACTCACTTATTACCAAAAAAAAAAGGAGGAAATCTATTAGTATGGCCAGACCTATATGGTTAAGCCCAAATTAGCTAACTCTAAGACGTTATGAATCATGATATAACTTATAGGTACCTGAAATAAATGTTATTAGAATTCATGTTTCATGGTGCATTCAAGCTTCACTATTTATTTTATATTTCGACCTTCAAAGGGCACCAGGCATTTAGTGTGATATAACACAAGCTGGTAATGAAGGCAAAGTTGATCTCTACCTCCTATTCTAAACGATGAACTATTTTATGAGGATTTTTTTTCTATCTTGACTGTACTATTTATATTGACCTAGACGGAAGCCAAGTCCCAATAGCGGAACAACTATAAGAATTCTTAGGAGATTAAGAAGTAGATGGGGAAATCAATTGTATGTGTTTTGAGGTGAGTAAGGAATATGAGCAGAACTATCCCACCTGTGACTTAACCCTTAAGACAGTGTGTTTGCCTTATTATGGTAGAGTGGTTCTATAGGATATCTCTTAGTTTCCAAAGATGATTTTTTATATAATTATACATGCTGCATGTTCTATAACTTATCTATTTGTATGTCATTTTCCCTTTGTGGAATACCTTTTCAAAGGTTACCTAATGTCATAGAATGCTTACATGTAAGTGTTATCTGCTTTAGAGCACCTTTGTTTATTATTATAAGTTTTCATAGGACCTTTTCCTTACATGTTATTTATTGCCCTGGTTACTTTCCACATGTCACTTGTCCATATTGTGTGGGTAATGCATGCTAATTGATCATATGACCATTTCTATATATTTTGCATACCTCGTCGCCTACTTGCTTACACATTTCAGGCCTTATAGCTTTTCTGGCCATGTGTTATGTTCTCACATGCTCATATTTCATATATGTACTCATTGACATGTTAGTCCACCTATCCATGCAATATAACACACTTGCTAAATGTGTTTGTGTTTCGTAGTTCATTTTCGTATATGTCTAATTGTCATATGAACTTGCATACGTATTATAAAATTTGTGGCTTTACTACTCATGCATCATTTGCTCATCTAGTCCATTTCCTACATTCCTTATAGTTCATTCGTTCACACTCTACCCTATGAACTATATGCGTGCGCACACCACATATTTCTATAGCTCAATGCCCGTCTACTTACTGGTTTGAGTTGTGAACAATTTGGGAAAATGTTTCCTTGTATCATTATATAGTGAAGATTTGACCAGAAAAGGTTGGGCATATATGTTAATTTTATCACAACCATAGATAAATAACTTAGCATAATGCCGTATTCGAAGGTGTGGCATAAAACTTTAGAGTTTATATTAACAGTTATGCGTTCTTATAAGAATCACCTTTGGAAAGTGTCACTAAAATGGCTTAGTTGGAGAAATATGTGACCACACGCATTTTGAAGCAAGTGAATACAATATTTTTATTTTAAAATTATCAAAATTACAAGACTAAACAATAATAATAATTTTTAAAAAAAAATATTGAAAACTCCCTTCTTCTCCACTCCACCCCCACCACTTCTCACTTCTTTTTTTAAGCCTCACCCCTCTCCACCTCTTTTCTCTTCTTTTTCTTCAACCTCAACCCCAACCCCCATCGTCCCCCGCCCTACTCATTTTCTCTTCTTCTTCAACCTCAGCCCCCATCCACCCCCACCCTTCTCTCCCCTACGTTTTTTCTCTTGTTCTTCTTTGATGTACGATAAAATTATCAAATAAAAAAATTGTAATAAGTTTTTTGCAAGAAAATATACCATACATCATTTTTATAAACTTAATTATATAAGATCTATTACCACATATAAACACATTCGTTACAATTTGAAGTTTTATTGATATCTCTTTTTATCAAATCAAAATAAATAAAATCCTAAATAATATGCAATAATTAATGATAATCAATCACATTTTATGATTGAAGAAATTTTTAAGTGTGAACTATGAAGAAAGATGAAAATGGTGATTTTTATTTTTGGGATGAAAATGGTAGAAGGTGGGAATAAAGAGGATGAAGTGGGAAGGGGTGAAATGAGTAAGAGAGAGATAAACTTACATTTTTAAAAAAAATATTATTTAGTTTTAAATATTTAATTTCTGATGTGTCAAAAAAATAATGTGTCATTAAATATTGACGTGGTATTTCAGGTGTAAAATGAGTGTGTTACACACACATCCATCGAATGAGAAAGGGGTCTAAAATATTGTGTCTAGATGAGTTGAAGGGTTTAGTTGGCGAAGTCGTAAGTATAGGGATCCAACTGAAAAATCGAGCAAAGTACAAGGGCTTCGCAGGCTATTTCGCCTTTTGAAATTGATATTTTGAAATTCTTGTAAGAGTGCTTGAGAGCTTGGGACAAGCTTGAGTTGACTATTACTTAGAAACGCGGGTTGCAAGGTGAATTTAATTACTTCGAGGTCTCTGTAAGAGTTAGGTGCTTCTTGTAGGATTAATGGATTAAGGTATTCAGGTTTAATATACCTTTTGGTTTCTTCCTATTTCCTCATTTCTATCTACCTATCTTTATTTCTTCTCCTTATTTTTCCCCATTTTATCTGTAATTCGTAGCGAGAATCACATCACTGACTGCTCTCCCCTAGAGGTCAAAAGAGTTTTCAGGAAAGCTAAACAATGGTTATAGAGGGAGATCTTCTATTGCGATAATTTTGTGGCCAGATTAATAGCTATCTAAGTCTTGGTTTTCTATTTCTACTTCTTACTCAAAAATAGCAAACCATCTATTTAAGGTCTCATAGTCTACTTAATATTCAAAATTGAATTCTAAAATAGTGGGACGTGAAAACAAAATTACTTTCATCAACATGAGTATAATCGTTTGTATTAGTTTTAAATCTATGCATTGAGAACTAAGTCCTCCCCCACCCCTAACTAGTAGCACCTCGTTTCCATAAATTGATTTTTTACCACTACCTTTTTTAACGGGATCCATATTTGAAGTTTATAATAATAAAATATAAAAAACAAACAAGATAAATATAACCAAAAAATATAATAATTAAATAAATAAAAGAGATGAAAGTTGAAACGAATGTATCAAGCATCTAAAACACCTTTGTTTCTCTCAATTGCAGTCAAGAAAAAATGAATGAAGTTGGAACATATCAAAAAACAGAAACAAGCAAAAGTTTCCACTTGTAAAATAACTGGAAATGGCAAGCACATTAAACCTCGTACAAACATATTCGGGATATCATCATGTGGTATTTATCTTTCTATTATCCTATACTAGAAACAAAGTACAGAAAATAAAGTATTTTAGGGAAGAATAATCTTCCACTAACTTGCCAAAGTGATTTATTTCAACAATGTACTTTTCTTGTGTTGCATACTTAGAGCAGAATCAACATATAGAATAACAAAGAGAACAGATCATACCTTGCATGTATATAATGTCGCCCTTAGTTTCTTTTGTAGCTGCATGGTCTTTTACTTTCTTCCCAAGAGAAACATTCTTTGCTTGAATCTTTAGAATTCGAGTTTCCTTGGCAAGTCTTTTCTAGACACAGTAGTTAGAAAAATGACAATGTCATCTAATGAAATTTAATAGAAAAATATTTCACTAATGAAATTGCTAAATCTCAAACAGTGAGCATAAAACATCAATCACAATGCCATCTAAGTGAGAATAAATTACTGCTTACACCCCTCATGAGCCTTTGCTATCTCAAAATCATCATATTGGGCTTCGTCTCTACGTTCATGGTCACCAAGACCAATCATGGGATTAAATTTACTTCTGTCTTATGCCAATCTCTTCACTACAGAAGTAAAACAAAAAACAACACTAAGCTAACTATAAAGAGAGGATCCCATTATAGGATCTATGTTAGCTCATTGAAGTAGTTATCTAAAAATAGAAAAAATAATCACTTACATAGTTATCTCCACAAATAGAAGTTCAGAGATGGATTAAGTAGAATGAGTGCATCATTCTAAAAAAAATCTCTCACAGTAGTGTAAGGACATTTCCCAGGCTGAAAATCTGAAGACTAACTTTATTAAGCGCATTTAGTATATCATTGTTGATTAATGCCTTCAACATGCCCTTCAATGTGGTCGATTCTCTTTTAATGGCTAATGGAAACAATGTGTGACCTTAAAAACATCCACCTACTCTACAAGTATACAGTTCCAAAAAAAAAAAAATCCACCTACTCTACTATCATTATGACAATTTTATATCTTTTCCAACTGCATTGACTTCATGAGCACTAAGTAACCACCATAACAAACTGTCGTCAAATAGTGGCTGAATAGAATGATAGATTCATGTTGAAGGAGAACTGCAAAAGAGTTTGTTTCATGTATACAGACTAATTTCATTTCATCAAAGAATCTCATACATTGAATGCATTCAGTTTAAAGGTGTCACCGTTTAAACGTTCTGCATGAGACTTCCCAATGTTTACAAATTCATGCTGAAGGAAAACTGCAAAAAAAATTGTGTTGATGTTTCCGTTATAAGTCGTTTGATAAGAAGTATGTCCACAATAGATGGATGGCACTTGGTTTGTTCTTCTGGTGAACCTTATAAGCACATTTTTCCTACAATCAATTCAAAACTTGTGGGAACCAAAGAATGCAACACATATTTTTATCTCAAAAAAAAAGAATGCAACACATATTTTACGAACTCAAAATTGTGGACGTGTTTGTAGCTTGCACAAACAAATTAATTAAAACAAAGGGGAGAAGAGAAGGGAGAGGGGTGAAGGGGTGGAGGAGAGATAGAGAAAGTTCTCAGGAGAATCTAATTGTTACGACTCGAGAGTACCCCCTAGAAGTTAGGGCATTCTCAAATCGAAACACGGTGTACTTGACCTCTCGGAGGTCTTGTACGAGCCCGTTCGTACCATTAATTGCATAAACATATATGAAAAGTATTGCGGAATTAAAACTTTTCACGACATTCGAATAGTCTTTCAAAATCTCTTTCATATAAAACCAAAGGAAATATTAAGTCTCACATCATCAAATCTTAGACTCAAAAGACATTTGGGACACAGCCCATACAATCAATATAGAGTACTACTAAGTCTATTACAATGTTTTAATAAAAGAAACTCTAAGATAGTGATGCCCTCGAGTCAAATGAGGACATACTTCAACCTTGCTTGAAAGATTGTATAATCCAAGATTTTCTCCCAAAATGTCCTTCACCTATGAATCACTTTATAGACAGATAAAAGTATGGAATTAGTACAAACACATGTACTAAGTATGACTTAATGCATAGAATCATGATAACAAACATTTAATGGAAATATGTTATTTTTTATTTAAACATCATAATATAAGCATAAGAACAATATTTAACACCTTAGAAACATATAAGATATCATATAAGCATTTTACCACATTTTAAGAAATATTATACTAAACCATGCCAAGTTACAGTGAATTAATTCAAGATTCACAGTGAACCCATTTAACATGCAGCCTTCTCACTAAAAGCTATCCTAAGACTCACTTAAGTATGACAAAGAGTGACCTCCCATACACCCTCTCTAAGCACACCTAAATGATCCTTAGGACTACCTATAATGAGATACATACACTTACAATACACCAAAACACATAACATATATAATATGACATTCTCCTCACCAAGGTCTCTTCATGTCTTACACCATCCTTTATGCCCCCTTCACACTTTAACTAGGCAAGATTAGGTACTTATTCATTTACATGCTTTCTAATCTTAATTTATTAATTCATTAGTTCATTTAAGAGACATTCATCACATAAGGACATTCACGTAATGGTCTTGGAGAAGACCTAGGGACTCACTTACTAATATCTTTAAATCCTAATCGTGCAATGCTTAGATAGCGTCCCATACCACCACCTAAACTTCATAGAACTTCTCCAACACTAGAGGGTATCCCATATGATGAGAATAGGCAATAAACGACATAGACCATGGTAGCAAAGCATGGAATCTGAAGTTGTAACCTACTCCAATAAGGGTGTTCTACTTGCCAATCGTATAACTTGGACACGTCCCATGTAGGCACATAGTTAAGGAATATGAAGGGTTTCTTTGCACTCTAGCCTCATTCTTAAATATAGACCACTTCCCTTACCATACTCACTCGGTGATAGCCTTTTTTTCTCATAGAGTAATCACATAAGGATCACATGAAAAGGTTCCATACCTAGTTCATAACCCAATGGTTAAGAGGATAGCTTAATGACTTTCCTAAGGATGATTTCATGTCATTCCAGCCAACCAACCTTAAGTCCACCATTCACACAAGAAAGATACCATTACGACTTTCGACTTCAAGAATATCATAACCACTCAACTAGGTTGAGGGCTTCGCATAATTTGACATTTTCACTATGTTCAAGGCCACATGTCCATCACATATACAAAAGACTAAGGATCTTTAGCATACTAAGTCAAGACATCTCATATCCACATATCATTCATGCATCAAGAAGAGGGACTTAGGTCTACCTAAACAAGACACATCAACACTTCACTTTATCATATATAGCATATCATATCAAGAAGCACATAGGCACAACCAAGTCAACTATAGGTCACCATATACACTACTATAGAACCTTCAATATAGTCATCATAAGACTCATTTAACCAAGTAGGACAGATCATACATCAATCCTAAGACTACACATATAAGGACATATTCATAGTCACACATGATCACCTAACAACATTAATAGAAGAACACATACATTCACCTTAATTACAAGTAGATGGATATGATCATACTTCACATAAATCAACTACAAAACCAATCATAATATATCAAGTAATTGTCGACAAGGCCATGATCATCATAATACATAAAATAACACCGATGAGGCCACATAATTCACAAGTAAAGCACATAACACCGCCACCATAAGTGGACCATTCCAATCACAACTTAATTCAAGAATAAATTACATAAAATAAAGAGAATTAGGGCAGCGTACCACCAATCCATTCTCACCAATTCAATCCATAGCTAAATCATCCAATACAATACCAATAGGCTCTTAACCATGGCCATGATCATCAATTCAATACAAAAATCATAATACTCAATGAATCTATATCAATAGAATATAGATTTATCAATCTAAGACATTCTATGCATCAACCCAATACAATTCTTACATCATTCAATAGCTCAAAGAAAACTACACTAGAATTCATAAGCATTGAGACATGATCACTTCACCCATAAAATAGTCAAAACTAGGATTGCATGGTTTGCATGGGTTCATAGAGATTTTAGGTTAAAATCATCAAATTAACATCAATTCAATCATAATAAAATGATTCAAAACATTTTATGCAAGAACTCATGGATAGATCACAAAATTGGAGAATTCATGTTTTGATCATCTTTGAAAAACCATTGGAATTGACTCCTTGAAGAAAGAGATTTCAAGGATGAAGAACCATTCCTTAATTTTGATGAAAATCCCACAGGATTGATGGAGAAAAACTTGAGAAATATATCTTCTTCCTTGGAGCTCCCAAACTTCAACAATGGAGGTTTTAGAGAGAAGAATGGAGAGGTTTTGTTTGGAGTTGAGGGTTTAGCTTTGATTGGTGAGTTTATGGGTATAAAAAGACTCAATAACCGTCAATTAGTCATCCCCAAATTACCCAAAAGTCCCTGCACTTACTGTACAATTTAGTCAACTCAAATTTGACTTTAAAACGATGCGGACAAATCTGGGAGTTTACTGTGCATTGCGGAGGCATTTTCAAATCTTGTTTCTGGAAAATTTCGAGACAGAATGGTTTGTGACATCCCCATGTCGCAGGGAAAACAATTTGCCCATTTTTGGGCCAGCTACGCGACGCGCAAGCCACTGCCAAATTTTGGCTGGCGCAGCAGCTTGCTTAGCTAACTTTGGGTCCTTCTTGGGGACCCTTTGGCTGGTCCCCAGGGCGTCTTTCTCGGACATTTCAACCATTTGCATGTCAGGATACGCGTATGAAACATCAATACACAATTTCACCATCAAATCATCCCCCAAAACATCACTACAAAACACTACGACACACTAGCTCAAATTCGACTAGTTTCTGAACGTCTTAGACGTTCTTGGACGTTTGACCTCCAAACACTTCCAAACTTTATATACTGCCTAAGAACACTATTATTAACCATGTTTTGACTTTAAAACATCACGACACCCATGTTAAGATCTGGTTCAACCTAGCTCATTTTTTTGAGGGTGTAACACTAATATGAATTTGAAAAGGAATTGGGCAAAGGCGGGATGACAACCATCTGTCGCATATAATGCATTGACTTTGACTTTAAACACAAAAAGAAAAGATCAGTTTTCAGAAATACAAAAGGTGAATAATTTTACTAAGTTTGTTTTCAACGCATGAATGAGGTGAAACTCAGGAGAACTTCTGTCACCACTATTCAAGAACTAGATACTCGGTACGTTGTCCAGTTCCTTTCAATGACAATCCAGATTTCAGCACCATGCCACTGGTGTTCGTTTTCACATTTTTCATGTATTTGAATGTGAGGAACATCCATGAAAAGAAGGCGTAATACAGTAATATACCTTGGAAAACAAAAACAATATAATCATGTGTTACCATGCATTCTTAAATATAGCTTTCTATTTTCTAAGTCATCTCATACTTGTAAATATCAATATCGAACCTACAGAATGAGGTATAATTTTCACTGTTCATGGAACATATTATCTCAATGGGAAGTCATGTACTCATCTTGGACCAAAAATCAATGCCTGTAGAAATGAGAGAAAAGGATACATTCTTAAATTATTGTACATGCTGACATCGATTGAGGTCTGGATGAGAACAAGTAAAATGAAAAGAAGAACGACAGGCAAAAATCACTGGCAGAAGCATTCTAACAGTACAAAAATAATGTTTTATTCCAGAGATATAATCCACCACCCTCGCAACCACCTCCCTATAACACAGAACAGAAACAAGACAGGAATCTAACACCAATTGCTCAACGTACAATATTTGCACAAAGACCAAATTTCCCACGTGTATGTCTCATACTTTGTTCAAGAAAAAATTGCAGAAGAACACTTCCTTAAATAATGAATCATGTGTCGTAATACAGAGTTACAATAATCAATAGTTTCCACTTGTATCTACAACAATCTTAGGAAAATATATCATAACTAAACAAGAAGAGCTAGTCTAAAATACCTTTGTTCATCCTAATTTTAAGGTCAAGAAAAAATGAAAGAAGATCTAGTTTTCAGCACCATGCCACTGGTCTTTGTTTTCCCATTTTACATGTATATGAATGTGAGGGACATTCCTCAAAAGAAGGCGTAATACAGTAATATGAATGTGAGGATCATTCCTAATTGAATTTCAAGAAAAAACTAAAGAAGTTGGAACTTAACAAAAAGCGGGAACAGATTAGCAAAATGAACTGATCTCCAAGAGCAACGGTGCAATTTGATCGAACTATTTCAGATGGTGCATTCTCCAGAACAGTGAAAAGAAGATGGAGATTCACATCATGGGGGAGTAATATACACACATGTTTAGAAGTTTTTACAAAAATCTTAAAATAATTGATGAACACTCAAATCACCCTCAAAACAAATCAACAGAGTAAGGGGTTGTCGTTAATAACAATACCCAACTCTTAGTAACGTTCAACCACAAGGGATCATATTGCAAGACACACCAAAAATTAACTTCCCTTTCTCAATTAAGCACAAAGATAATGGCTTCAACTAGTACTAACAAATAGTCCACATGCAAACTTTTTCACATCAAATCCTCTCATTCTCAGTACATTTTTAAAAACCAAGAATAATTTAAGTGACAACAACTCAAACTCAAGAGATGACTCAACTCATTAACACTTTCACATGCTCCTTGAAGCTACAAACTACAAATTAAAAACTAAGATAGACCAATCAAACACAATATCGCTAGAAACATCCACAATATCAAAGCCCGACAAGGGTACACCAATCCACAACAAGGAAGAAAATTAAGCCCAACAAGGGCGCAATCACAATATGCTGAAACAATCAACAAAATGAGTACAAGGGAGACACTTTGTAACACCTCTAAAATGACTTAGGTGAAACTAGAGCCTAACACTTGCATCATAAGGTTCTAAAATCCTAAAATGGATTATAATGGTGTTTTTAGGCAGTGTCTAAAATTTGGTGATGTTTGGAGGTCAAACGTCCATGAAAAGGTTTGCCTTGAACCGTGTTTGTGTCTCTTCGTGTGTTTTGGCAAGTTTTACGTGTTCGTTTTGGTTGAAATTGATGTGAGGGGTTATTAACATGTATACGAGTGTTTTTGGGTTGGAAACCTTAGGGGAAAACTCCCCAAGGACCAACCAAAGGGTTCCTTAAGGAGGAACCAACTTTGAGCCAAAGATGTCAAAAACCATCCCCACCAATGGAGCCAATCAACGCCCAGTAGGTCAGTCAACGCCCCATAGGTGGAGGGCGTAGGTGGAGACTTCGGCTAGGAAGCTTAAGCTTCCATTTGGCAGGCTCTATCCCAAACGAAAGTTGCTAGCACGGCCCGTCGATGGGACAACGCCCCATAGACTGGTCCGTCGATTGGCACCTGCAGATTTTCTGCAGGTGTCTCGGCCAGCTCAAGGGTAAGATGGGGTTTTCACCTAGCCTTTCTAAAATTATATGGACGATTTCTTAAGGGTGTTTTGGGTATTTTAATTAATTTTATAAATGTAGAACCCTATTCAAGTCATTATTCAAAATCAAAACCTAAAACCCCAAGGAAGAACTCTCTAGAACACCATTAAAGCTTGAAGGGAGATTGGAGCTTAGAGGTTGATTTCTCCATCAAATCTTCTCAATTTTCCTAGTCTAGCATCAATTAAGGTATGGTGTTCATTCTTGAATCTTGTTTCTTCAAGGATCCAAGCTTCAAAGTGATTTTTCAAGACTTTCTCAAAAGATGAACTTTTAAATTGATATCTAGCCATGGGTTCTTGCATAAAACATTTTGGAATAATGTCGTATGAATGAATTCATGTTAAGTTGATGATTCTAACTTAAAATCTATATGAATCCATGCAAATCATGAACTCCTAGTTTTGACTATATTATGGGTTATTTGATTGTGTCTCAATTGTTTTGTATTCTTGTGTAGTTCAATTAAGGCTATTGAATTATGAAAGAATCATGTTAGAATTATATGTAGGCTGTCCTAAATTGATGAATTTCATATTGAATTGTGTTGGTTCATTGTATACCTTGATTATTGGATTGAATTGGTGACTATGGCTATTGGTAAGAGCTTATATGGGTTGAATTGGTTGAATTGGCTATGGATTGGAGAGGTTGTGAAGGGATTGGTGGTATATTGACCTAACCTTCTCTATATTGTGTAGTATAGGTCTTATATTATGATGATGCTTGGTATAATCCACTTATGGTGGCGGTGCTTCTGTGCTATATACTTGTGAATAATGTGGCCTCGTCGGCATTACTTTATGAATTGTGAAATAATGTGGCCTCGATGACATTACTTTATGAATAATGACTTTATCATGTTACAACATGAATATGTGAGTATTGTGAAGGTCTTGATGACTTATGTGTATATGTGAAGTCAAAGCATGAGTTCTCCTTGTTGATGATATGTGTCTCTAGTAGGCTATTGTAAAGTCTTTATGTGTATTACTTGATGTTGAAGTATGATGCTTCTTGATGGATTATATGAGACTTGTGATGGGTTATATTTATGGTTCTATAGTAGTGAATAGGGTTACCTATAGTAGACTTGGTTTTCCCTATGTACTTCTTGAAAGATATGATATATGTGATAAGGTAAAGCATGTGTGTGTCTTGTTTTGGTAGACTTGTGTCCCTTACTTGATACATGTAGAATGTGAATATGGATTCTTGACTTACTATGCTAAAGCTCCTTATTTATGTATGTGTGATTGACATGTGACCTTGAACATAGTTAAGAAAGTCATTTATGTGGAACCTTCAACCTAGATGGAAGGTTATGATATCCTTGAAGTTGAAAGTCGTAATGGTATCCTTATTGTGTGAATGGTGCACTTAGGATTGATTGGCCGGAAAGGCATGATATCATCCTTAGGAAAGTCATTGAGCTATCTTGTTAGCCATTGTAGGTAGCCCTAGTGGACCCTCTTTAGTAAGGTGTATTATGATTAGGTTATGAACAAGATATGGTACCTCTTCATATGCTCTTCTATTTAATTATTTTATGAGAACAAAGTCTAGAACCGAGTGAGTATTCTTCGAAAGTTGCTCTAACTAAGATTACATTAGAGAAGAAAGAAACCCTTGATATTCCTTAATCATGTGCCTACATAAGATGTGTCCTAGTTCTACCATTGGCAAGTAGAACACCCTCCATCGGAGTAGGATTTCATGACTCCGGATTCTATGCATAGCTAGTATGGTCTATCTCGGTTATTGCATATTCTCATCATGTGGGATACTTGCTAGTGTTGGAGAAGTACTATGAAGTTTAGGTAGTGGAATGGGACGCTATCTAGACATTGCACGATTAGGCTTTGAAGATGTTAGTATGTAGGTTCCGTAGGTCTTCTCCAAGACCGTTATGTGAAAGTCCTTAATTATTTGAATGTCTCTTAATATCTAATGAATATATTGACTTAAATTAAAAGTATGTTAATGAATAAATATTTATCTAGAGTAGCCTTAAGGATTGCCTAGTTAAGGTTTGGAGAGGGTATATGAATGGTCTTTTCATGTCTTACTTAGAGGAGTCTTAAGAACAACTCTACATAGGAAAGTTAATTGTTGAAATAGGCATAATCAAACTTAAGTAGTGTTAGGGATTATTAAGGTAATCTTGAAGAGGGTGTATGGGCGGTCACTTCTTGAATTACTTAAAAGTAAGTCTTTGGATAACCTTTGTAAGGAGAATGTCCTAATATATGCTATTATTTGAGGTTACTTGTTATGTGACTTATATGTGTTCACTAGTTTTAATGTGGTTTCTTATACTCATGTTATGAAGTTTTACTCAAAAAGAGCATGTTTCATGTAAATGTCGGTTTATCATGATTTTATGCATTGTGCCATACGTAGTACATGCAATGTACTAATTCCATACATTTGTCTATATTGAAAGGTGTAGGTAGCAGGTGAGAGGCATCTTGAATGAAAGCTTGGAATCTAGTACTCGTGTAAACAAAGTTGTGGTATGTCCTCACTTATTTCGAGGACATAGCTATCTTTAGAATTCTTTATTAAAAGCATTGTAATACACTTAGATTTTCTATATCGTATTGTATGGGTCGTGTCCCAAGATTATTCATGTGTCTAAGTTGGCAACTATGAGACTTAGCATTTCTATAAAGATTTTTTTATAAACGATATTTGAAGTATTATTTCGTGTGAAAAGTTTTAATTTTGCACTACTTCTCATACATGTATGTAATGAATTATGTCAAAAGGGCTCTGAGTAGTCAAGTACGCCATGTTTTGACCCAAGGGTTTGTTAGCATGATGAAAATCTAAATAATTGTATATATTAATGTAATTAGATAGTGATATAAATTAGCATGATCATATAGATTTGTTGTAGAATCAAAGAAATAAATATTGTGATAGAATAGCGGATTTGGAGGGATTGAATAGCAGATTTGTAGAGATAGAATAGCTGATCTTTAGGGATAGGAATGACGGGTCTTTAGGGATTTGTAATATTTATTCTCTCTATATAATGGAAAGACTCTCAATTTGAGTGGCAGTCAGCAAAACTGACATGGTATCAGAGCCTTTTCAGTGCTTTGATTCTTAGTGTCCTTCATTTGTGGTTCCTTCCAGAATTTTTTTTGGAAGTTTTGGTTCTGCTTACTGTTAGTCAATAGTTAGTCCTAAGTATCTTGGAAGTTAAGGCATCTTGGAATCTTAGTCTGTTTTCATTCTGGTTATTTTGCATCATTGCATTTCTATCTTCCTTAGCTTGTCACAAACATGTCGTCATATCAGTTTGAGTCTTTCCATGTTCGTTTCACGGGAAAAAATTACTCCGCCTGGGAATTTCAATTCCAACTATTTGTCACCGGAAAAGAATTATGGGGACATATAGATGGAAGCGATCCTACTCCTACCGATCCTAAAAAGCTCGGTCAATGGAAGGTTAAAGATGCTCGGGTGATGACATGGATTTTAGGGTCAATTGACCCTCTTATTGTTCTTAATCTCAGGCTATACAAGACAGCAAAGGCCATGTGGGATTATTTACGAAAGGTTTACAACCAAGACCATAGCGCAAGGCGCTTTCAGTTAGAGCATGAAATTGCTATGTATTCACAAGGAGATCTCTCTATTCAAGATTATTTCTCTAGATTTCAGAACTTATGGGCTGAATTTACCAATATCATTTATGCTAAAATACCTTCTGAATCTCTCTCCATCATTCAAGGAGTTCATGAACAAAGCAAGCGAGATCAATTTTTGATGAAATTACGATCTGACTTTGAAAGTGTTCGCTCCAACTTGATGAGTCGTGATCCATCTCCCTCGTTGGATGTCTGTTTTAGGGAATTACATCGTGAGGAGCAGCGTCTCGTCATACAAAATACTTTTCATCAAGGAAATGTTGTAAGTGTTGCATTTGAAGCTTAAGGGAAAGGAAAGGGCGTGGATATGGCTAGAACTCAATGCTACAGTTGCAAGAAATATGGTCATATTGCTCGCAATTGTGGCAACAAGTTCTGTAATTATTGTAAACAAAAAGGACACATTATCAAAGAGTGTCCCACACGTCCTCAAAACCGTAGGACAAAGGGTTTCCAAGTTGGGATAAATGATTCCACTACACATAGCTCATCTTCGGTAGGGCAAGTTATTACTTCTCAAATGGTACAACAAATGATCTTGTCAGCATTTTCAACTTTGGGACTACAAAGTAATGAGGTAATATCTAAATTTTGGCTTGTTGATTCTGGCGCTTCCAATCATATGACCAACTCAACTGATATACTCAAAAACATCTGTGAGTATAATGGTCCAACACAAATTCAGGTTGCCAATGGTAGTAATTTACCTATTACCTAGGTTGGGGATATTACTGAAACTTTCAAGAATGTTTTTGTATCACCAAAGCTCTCCACTAGTCTTATTTCGGTTGGCCAATTGGTAGATAACAATTGTAATGTGAACTTTTCTCGTAATGGTTGCCTTGTGCAGGATCAGGTGTCGGGAACAATAATCGCGAAGGGGCCTAAAGTTGGAAGATTGTTTCCTATACACTTTTCTATTCCTCCTGTTTTGGCTTTTGCTTCCACCACTACTAAGAATGAGGTTTGGCATAAATGTCTAGGACATCCAAATTCTATTGTGTTGTCTCATTTGTTCAATTCTGGTTTATTGGGAAATAAAAATCAATTTTCAGTTGCTTCCTTTGATTGTTCTACTTGTAAATTAGGCAAAAGTAAAACTCTTCCTTTTCCTAATTTTGATAGTCGTGCTGCAAAGTGTTTTGATGTCATTCATAGTGATGTTTAGGGAATTTCACCAGTAATTTCTCATGCTCATTTCAAGTATTTTGTGACATTTATAGATGACCATAGTCGGCTTACATGGGTGTATTTTCTTCGATCAAAATCTGAAGTGTTTTCCATTTTCAAGAAGTTTTTGGCTTACGTTGAGACTCAATTTTCCACATGCATCACAATATTAAGATCTGATTCTGGTGGAGAATATATGTCTCATGAATTCAATAATTTGTTGCTTGAGAAAGGAATTGTATCACAACGCTCTTGCCCATACACGCCACAACAAAATGGGGTTGCTGAGCGTAAAACCCGTTATCTTTTGAATGTCACTCGTACTTTATTGATTGAGTCCTCTGTTCCATCTAAATATTGGGTTGAAGTTGTGTCTACTGCTGTCTATTTGATTAATAGACTTCCATCTAAAGTGTTAAACCTTGATTCTCCATATTATCGTCTTTTTCACAAGCATCCTAGCTATCATAGTTTTCATACATTTGGTTGTGTTTGTTTTGTGCACCTTCCTCCTTCTCAACGCAATAAACTCTCTGTTCAGTCTATTAGATGTGCTTTTATGGGCTATAGTACTTCGCAGAAAGGATTTATTTGTTATGATCCAAGTTCTAACAAATTTCGTGTTTCGAGGAATGTTATTTTCTTTGAGAATCAGTATTTCTTTCCTAATCATATTGAGTCATCTTCTATTTCTCCTCTTATTCCTACTTTTGAGGATTTGTCATTGTCTTCTAAGCGGTTCAAACCAGGATTTGTGTATGAACGACGTCGCCCAACTTTACCCCATTCCGAAACAGATCCGCCACCTGAGACTGCTCTACAACCAGAATCTGAGATTTTTTCAATGCCTGCTCCTCTTGAGCCTCCTCGGCAATCTACTAGAGTGTCTCAAACTCCTAAACAGTATGGTTTTTCTTCTACTTTATCAACCATCTCTATTCCAACAGGTTACTCACAAGCCTCCAAGCTTGAATGTTGGCAAAAAGCAATGGAGGAGGAACTTTTGGCTCTTAAAGAAAATGACACATGGGACATTGTTTCATGTCCTTCAAATGTCCGCCCTATTGGATGTAAATGGGTTTATTCAATTAAACTTCATTCTGATGGAACTCTTGATCGGTACAAAGCTCGATTGGTTGTTCTTGGTAACAGACAAGAGTATGGGGTGGACTATGAGGAGACTTTTGTACCAGTAGCAAAAATAACTACGATGCGAACTATTATTGCCATTGCTGCTTCACAAAACTGGTCTCTTTATCAAATGGATGTCAAAAATGCTTTTCTCCATGGTGATCTCAAAGAAGAGATTTATATGAAACCTCCACCTGGTTTGTTCTCATCACCTACATCAGATGTGTGCAAGTTGAAGCGGTCTTTGTATGGATTAAAACAAGCTCCAAGAGCTTGGTTTGATAAGTTCCGGTCTACTTTGCTACAATTTTCTTTTGAGCAGAGCAAATATGAATCGTCTTTGTTTCTTCGGAAAACATCTACAGGTTGTGTTCTTCTTTTGGTGTATGTAGATGACATTATCATCACAGGAACTGATTCTTCACTAATTACTAGCCTCCAACAACAGCTTAAAGATTCTTTTCATATGAAAGATCTTGGTACTCTTACATATTTTTTGGGTTTGGAAGTTCATAATGTTGCTTCAGGTGTGTTTCTAAACCAACACAAATATACTCAGGATCTAATTTCTTTGTCTAGTCTTCAAGATTCCTCCTCTGTAGATACTCCATTGGAATTGAATGTGAAGTATCGTCGTGTGGAAGGCGATCTTCTTCCTGATCCAACTATGTTTTGACAATTAGTTGGGAGTCTAAATTACCTTACTATTACTCGGCCTGATATCTCTTTTGCAGTGCAACAATTTAGCCAATTTATGCAAGCTCCCCGTCATCTCCACTTGATGGCTGTTCGTCGCATCATTCGGTATCTTCTAGGAACATCTACTCGTGTATTGTTCTTTCCAAGTGGTTCTCCTATTCGTCTTAATGCTTTTAGTGATTCTGATTGGGCGGGATGTCCTGATACTCGTTGTTTAGTCACTGGTTGGTGCATGTTTCTTGGAGAGTTATTGATATCGTGGAAGAGTAAAACGCAAGATCGTGTGTCAAAATCTTCAATAGAGGCTGAATATCGATCCATGTCTACTGCTTGCTCCGAGGTTGTATGGCTTCGTGGATTACTTGCTGAGATTGGATTTCCTCAATCTCATCCTACTCCTCTCCATGCTGATAATACAAGTGCTATTCAGATTGCTACTAATCCAGTTTTTCATGAGAGGACCAAAAACATCGAAGTAGATTGTCATTATATATGAGAAACTGTAGATAAAGGAGTCATTACTCTTCCACATGTGTCTAGTGATCTTCATATAGCTGATGCGTTTACAAAATCTATGGCACGACAACGCCATCAGTTTCTAGTAGACAAATTAATGCATCTTGATCCACCGGCATCAATTTGAGGGGGGATGTTAGCATGATAAAAATCTAAATAATTGTATATATTAATGTAATTAGATAGTGATATAAATTAGCATGATCATATAGATTTGTTGTAGAATCAAAGGAATAAATATTGTGATAGAATAGAGGATTTCGAGGGATTGAATAGCAGATTTGTAGAGATAGAATAGCTGATCTTTAGGGATAGGAATGACGGATCTTTAGGGATTTTTAATATTTATTCTCTCTATATAATGGAAAGACTCTCAATTTGAGAGGCAGTCAGCAAAACTGACAGGGTTGCCCTATCTTCTAGGGTGTACTTGTTGGTCGTGACACACTCCCAATTAAAAATGAGATTATGTCCTCACAGTCCAAATATTAAAAGAGAATACGAGGGACTACCAATGCAAAAATATTTTTGCACGTTTACAATTACAAATAGGGAAAAAAGATTGAGAAGGCAAATGTCATTAGGAGGTAGTTTGATAGAAAAAATAATCTTAGAAAGTTGTAATTGAGTATAAGATGAAACTAACCAACACTTACTATAATGTTGAAGTACTTGGTAACCTTAGAAACATGCTTAAAGACTGCTAAAGAACCGGTCAGAAAACCCAGCATCGATCATGCACCCATAGCCTGCACGGGCTTCACCAATAGCCTGCAAGACAAATTAATAAACATTTAAATAGTAAGATTCAAGGGAGAACTCCATGATGGAAGGATGCTGACAACGATAGAGCCTTAGTTCAAATTTCCAAAAAAATCATTTGTTTGGATACATGGTAGAAGGGCAAATATCTTCAAAAATAGTAACTTCACTTTATCAAAATAAATTAACAAAGCAATATTTTCCTAAAAACTAAAAATTCCATTTATAGTTCTATGGAGACTATGCAACTTTGCTTCTCTATTTTTGGAATTACCCTTTGATTTCATTAATTTATCATTTCCATTAATCCTTCGGTGTTTCTGTATTTTTCTATTTTGCTTCTCAATCAGCTATTTCTCCTGGAACATCTCCATTATTTTCTTAGTTCAGATATAATCTAAGGTGTCACATTGAGGAAAGCATATTTTCCTGGAAGTAAAGCATGAATTGATTTTATATGATTAGCATTCACTGTAAGCAACGGTTGACTTAGTATTAAGAATAAGTAATAATGCAACTGTTGAGAATTTAGACTTGGCAGAGTTTCCATATGAATAAATGTCATGCCCCTTTCTTCGGTGCAATACATACCTCACATTGCAGCTCACACTGCACCTTAGATAGTACAACTTCAGTTACAGATAATATATCACTCAAATGTTGCCACCAGTGAAATAGTACTTCATCGACATCCTTAATCGTCAAACTAATGTGTGATTATAACATTAGTAAAAGTTAAAATTATGAGACATCCAAAATCATCAAACTAATGTGTGATTATAACATTAGAAAAAAGCTAAAATGAAATAAAAGGGTAAATTTTTAAATTATGGTACATGCTGACATCCATTGAGGTCTGGATGAGAACAAGTAAAATGGAAAGAAGAACTAAAGGAAAAAATCACTAGAAGAAGCATTCTAGCAGTACAAAAATATTCTCTTATTCCAAAGAAACAATCCTCCACCCTCACAACCACCTCCTATAACAGAGAATAGAAACATGACATGGAATATAATACAAATAACTAAGACTCAAAAGTAGAATCAGAAGAACGTCAGATGATCAGGTCAAGACCATTTGTTAAACGTACTATCTTTGCACAAAAAACAAATTTCCCACGTGTCTACTGCAGAAGAACACTTTCTTAGAAAAAGGATCATGTGTAGTAATACAGAGTTACAAAAATCAAAAGTTCCCACTGGGATCTACGACAATCTTAAGAAAATATACCCTAATAACTAAACAAGAGGAACCAGTCTTAACACCTTTGTTCCTCCTAATAGAAGGTCAAGAAAAAATGATAAAAGTTGAAACTTAACAAAAAGCAGGAACATGCAAAAGTTTTCACTAAACATCAAGTGTAAAGAAAAACAATATTAATGTGACGTGCACACCAAAAACACTCAAAAACAGATGAAAGAAGTTCAATATAGAAAGACTAGAAAGAGATTATATAGATGAACTTCATTATTAGGGAACTGATGAAAGAAATATTGGGTAAATATGCTACCTTTTCTTTGACAACTCCTAAAAGAAAGTTTGGCAAGATTTGAAATTCTTTCATCTTCATCTTCCAAACAGTTGACCATTTCATTTATATAAACTTCCACCTAATAATGATACACGCAAATCAACATGATAAAAATTCTTCCACATGAAAGCTAAGTATAAATGTTTCATAGTCCAGCCAAACCTTCATCAGATCATTAAGTATTAGATGATAATGAACGATCTCTTAATCATGCATACATATTTTCTGTCCATGGCTCTAACAGATTAGGAAAACGAACTGCCAGATCTCCAAGAGCAACAGTCCAATTTGATCGAACTATTTCAGATGGTGCATTCTCTACAACAGTGATAAGAAACTCGAGATTTACATCACTAGGAAGTAATATACACACATGTTTAGAACTTTTTACAAAATCCTTAAATAATTGATGACACTCAAATCACCCTCAAAACAAGTTAACAGAGTACGCGGTCATCGTTAATAAAAATAACCAACTCTTAATAACGTTCGAACACAAGAGGCTCTTATTTCAAGGCACACCCCAAATCAACTTCCCTTTCTGTAAGCACAAAGGTAATGGCTCCGACTGCTACTAACAAATAATCCACATGCAAATTTTTTCACATAAGAAATCCTCTAATCCTCATTATATTTTTAAAAACCAAGAATCATTAAAGTGACAACAACTCAAACTCAAGAGATGACTCAACTCATTAACACTTTCACATGCTCACTTGACTCAATTAGGAAATTTCAAAATCATCACTTTTTCAACTTACATGACCTCACAAGAAAGAAGTGTCTCAAAACCGCACATACATATAAACACGACATGGGACAACAAAGATGCAACACTCACACTCACAAAGAATCATCTCATGTACACAAATGTCACACCATAGACTTGCCCATATTTTCAATCATTATTGACTCAACTCCATTTGGTTAGAAATCTCAAAGGACTTTGTTAAGCTTGTAAAATAGGCTTAGGAAAGGTTAGGATATTATTTAGGTATAAATGACTACACCCTCCTTGAACACTACAAAACAACTCGTCATTTCCAACTTTCTTCACTTTTCAAACCCATGCACATTCCAAACTATTTTTCATTATTCTTTTCTTATTTCCACTCTAGATGCCCCACATACAACTAGTTTAAACTTTTGTAGGAGTCAAGTCTCATTTATTATTTTTCTTTCTTTGTTATTCAAAGTTGTTTCTTTCTTCAAGACTTCCCATCCAACCCTCACTTTTCAAACCCATGCACATCCACACTATTTTTCATTATTCTTTTCTTATTTCCACTCTAGATGCCTTACATACAACCATTTTCAACTTATGGAGGATTCAAGTCTCATTTATTCATTTTCTTTATTTACATTTCAAAGATTTTTCTTTCTTTAAGACTTTTCATCCAATCCTCAATTTCTGTCTTCTTTTTTTTCATTTTTTTTCTAACAAACCCTCATGTTGTAAGTATCCCTTCAATGAAATTCCCATAACACCACAAACTAAAAAGCCTCAACTTTCAGAACCTCAAGTTCAACGAGGGAAGGGTTCAAAAGATGATTACCTTTTAAAAAGGTATAAGGCTTGTAATGTGGTTGCCAGTAAAAAGGATTAGGCTCAAAAGGGACAACTATGGATATATTTAGTGCAAAGGTGGGATTTTAAGGCCAAGTAAACTTCAAGAACATCAAAGAAAGACTAAGATCATTCCTCCAACCAAACTCAATCAAGACCAACCCGTCAAGTTCTAGGTGACAAAAGCGAACACAAGGAATTATTCAATAACTCACCACACATGGCCAGCAAATCAATCAAGATGGTTCAAAATCTTAGTTTCTTTTCAAAATATTAGTAGCATTGAACATTTTAACCGCTAACGAATCGAAAGTCACAAAAAGAATTGTAAGAGTTATCACAAATCATTCATAACATGCTCAACCCTTTAAAAACGGAGAGGTATGCTCATGATTCATATGCATGACTATGCTCTTAGTACCAACCAAGTCAAAACCTTCCCAAAATGACGATAATTTTGCCCTTAAGAAAGTCGTAAACCAATCCATCATCAGGCAACCTCATGCATCTATTCGGGAATGGCTACTCAAACTTCGCCACAATTAACGCCAATCAAACAATTACAAACAATCGATGATTTAACTTTAAGAAGGACATCACTCTCTATCCATAATCAGGCATCGTCAATACAAATTTTATTACATAAAAAAACAAACAAGCTACAAACTACAAATCAAAAACTAAAATAGACCAATCCAACACAATATCAGCAGAAACATCAACAATATCAAGACCGACAAGGGCACACCAATCCATCACAAAAAAGTATGCCCGACAAGGGCACAATCACATTATGCAGAAACAATCCACAAAATGAGTACAAGGGAGGCACCCCCAACTGAAAATGAGATTGTGTCCTTAAACAGTCCAAATATCAAAAGAGATCTCCAAAGCAAAAGAATAGTGATAGTTTTATATTACTATTATCGATAGAGAAAAGATTGATAAGGCAAATGTCATCAGGAAGTAGTTTGATAGGAAAAACAATGTTACAAAATAGTTAATTGTGAGCATAAGATGAAACTAACCTAAACTGACTATAATGATAAAATACTTTGTAGCCTCAACAACATGCTTAAAGAGTGCCAAAGAACCTGAAAACTCAACACTAATCCTGCATCCATAGCCACTGCAAATTGATCAACATTTAAACAGTAAGTTTCAATGGAGAGCTTCATGGTGGCAGGATAGCGACAACTATAAAGCCTTAGTTCAAATCACCCCCCCCCCCTCCCAAAAAAAAACCTTGTTTGAATAAATGAGAGAAGGGTTGAGAGAAGTGCAAAGACCTTCCTAAAGACCTGCATAATTGCAATTCTTTATTTGTCAATTGGAAAAGATATTGAAATTATTTAGTTAGAACACTGTGATGTGCAAGAATTTTATGAGCCACGTGAGAGAAGCTGAGAAAATAAAAAGGATAAATGAAGGTGAATTTAACAACAGAGGATCACATCGTGTCTTCAGAAAAAGTTAATTTTAGACAAAGTTAAAGCTAACACATATAATAACTCGAAAAGAACTGTGAAGCAGTTTTTTCCAATTGAAAACTGTAAGGCCATCTTTTTTATGAAAGAACTGTTAAGCACCTTAAAGTAGGAAGCTTTCACTTAATAATCAAGACAGATACAAATAAAAAATGAAACTATTATAATAACCAAAATGATAACATCTGCACACCAACTAGAACAATTAGCTAACTGAAAGAAATACAATAAAGTTAACAGAAATACCAACAAAATTAAATGCAATAGATGTAAATAAATATCTGAATTATATCACTACCATGTGATGATAGAAATGCAGGGAGAAACATAATATGGACATCTGCCCCAATAGTAAACATGCCTATCAAAGAGCTGAAGTCAATTTATTTACAAAATCAATTCTGATATAGCCCCCATCCTGTTCGCATCCCTGAGAACCAATCCTCTTTTTCTACGATAACTTCATTTACATTATCATTTAAAAGAGCACTTGGATGTATTAAATTTTGCAATGAGCCAGGGAAAGAAACAGTACACAAAAGAAACACACTAACCATCTTTAGACCTGCATGAGAGATTAGGGTGATCATCATAGCTCATGCATAACAACAATCTCTAAGGCTACAAAATCAGCACACATCACCCAGTACCAAAATAAACATTTGATATTCGTTTCATGTCCTCTCCACCATGAGCTCCTTAGAAAAATAAGTGCAACCATTTTACCATGCTTACAAATCATCGACAATTTACCCTTAAGAAAATCATCACTCTCTATCCATCATCGGGCCTCGTCAATCCAAATCTTATTATAAAAAAAATTGCTACAAACTACATATCAAAGACTGAAATAGACCAATCCAACACAATATAAAAAGAAACATTCACAATATTAAATCCTTACAAGGGCACACCAATCCATAACAAAGAAAGAAAAGTACGCCCGACAAGGGCACAATCACAATATGCAGAAACAATCAACAAAATGACTACGAAGGATGCACCCCAACTTAAATGAGATTGTGTCCTCACCATCCAAATATCAAATTAAAATACAAAGGACTCATTACAGTACGTCATTGTGAGCTCGAGACGGTAGGAAATGTGAGGTCCTCCTTATCTAAAGCACTGCTACCACATAAGCTCCTAAGTTTACCATCATCTTGCTCTGGAACTTTCTCTTTTGACTGCTCATGCTCTCGGAATGTCCTCTGCCTTTGATCGATCTTTGCCTTTCCTTTGAATCAAATTCTCAAGCCGATCAGACATTGCTTTATGTGCAATAGCTACATAAGCAATAGTAGGTCGAGGAACAACCTTTGAGATGGGGGCCCCAAATGATCCAAAAAGAATGCTCGACATTATCTCTGAAGTACTGTTGCTCAAGTCTGTCAGAACCCAGACCATAAATGTTGAAGTACTTGGTAGCCTCACAAACATGCTTAAAAAGTGTAAAGAACCTATCTGAAAACTCAGCACCGATCCTACCTCCATAGCCTGAAAATTGATCAACATTTAAACAGTAAGTTTCAAGGGAGAGCTTCATGGTGGCATGATACCAACAACCATAGCGCCTTAGTTCAAATTACCAAAATAAATCACTTGTTTGAACACTTTATAGAAGTGCAAAGACCTCCCTATATGGTCAAGAAGACCTGCATAATTAACCTTCTTCACTCGTGGATGGGAAGATGAATATTCAGCAATTTTTTGTTCATTCTTCTGCAAGATATTGAAATTATTTTTTGTGCATTCTTCTGCAAGATATTGAAATTATTTATTTAGAACACTGTGATGTTTCAGAATTTTACAAACCACCCTAACTTCTCAGCACAATATAAAGATGAAGATGAAGGAGTATTCATGCCATAATCATGAAATTTATAACCGGGTTCCTACTTTTTCTTTTTGAGAAAGAAGAGGTTACTGGACAAGCAAAAGAGGTGGGTCAAGATTAATAGATTTAACAAAGGCGCAGGTAGGCATATATGTTCTGGAACAAGTGGTGGGAGTTGGGATGACTAATTTCACCACCAGAAAAAACAAAAAAAAATTATACGTGTTGTTTTTTAAATGCGAAGAGCAATTGTTTTGATTCCTCTCAAACAAAGTCAACAATGGAATGGCGCTAAACCTGGTTAAGTACGAAAAGTTATAAGCAAATTATCAGGACACTTGAGATATTCAAAGAGAAACCAACAATGGGTCTAGTTACAAACTCATGTTCACTACAGTCAAGCTCCTAATGTAGTTATTGGTTTAGGGCATCAAAAAAGACCCATGAAAACTAAGAATATACAACCAATAGATACCAATAAATCAAATTATGAACCTTATGTGAAATAGAGGAAAAACCTATAAGATAACAATAAACCAAATTATGAACCCTATGCAAAATAGAGGAAAACCCTTTCTCCTCTGACGGCAATTACACCAGCCACATGATCACTATGACCGGATATGAACTTAGTAGCTAAATGCATTAAAATATCTACAAAACCATGGACAAGTAAGCATGCATGTTGTATGAGAGGTCAGTATAGTTTTGGTATTTGAAAGCACAAAAACATAGACAATGTAGGCATAACAATCACTGTGTGCATCAAACTATAATTCCTACATAGTTTATGGCGAATCAAGTTTCTTTTACAGGAATGGCTCGATACAATTTCTTTCTCTATTCTTTCAAAGAGCGCTCTTCAGAAGCTGCTAGGGCTACTTCAGCCTTTATACCATTATCCTGCAAAAAATGTTTTAAAGTTTAAAATGGGTGCAGACGTCATCAAAAATATCAATGTGGCTCAAGAACCTTCTCACCTTCTGTGGACCAGTATTATCTGTGCAATCACCCTTATCCTCCATAATCATTTTCTCTGTCTTTGCTTTATCTCTGTGAATCAATGTAAACCAATTGATTCAAAACTACACAGCTTGGAGCAAGACTAAGAGCTAACCAAGCTAAGAAGTAAATCCCTATTGAGATATCGACTCCTACAGTCACTAAAATATAAGGCCAGCCAGTAGTGATTTTTAAAAGAGAGGATTTTTTGGTGAAATTAGCTTCAAGATGCATATACACTATGGTTGGGAAGTTCGCAAACACTACGCCAAAAATTGAACTAATCATGAAGAGTTTTATCCTTCATACTCAGCTTACTTGTGGTGTCAAAATAGCTCACTTTAATACGAGGCATATTTATATCCACTTGGACAACGAAGAAGATCATATAACTGTATGGAACATACAAAAGATGTAAATTGAGAATCGGTTAATGAGACTCCAAGTCTAGACCCCACCTACACTCTTGAGGAAGAGACACCAATTGTGCCTGTATGGATTACTCTACCAGAGCTACCTTGGCATTGCTATAACAAAGAGTTCTTTACTACCCCCCTATCTCCTATTGGTAAAACTTCATATTTGGCTGTTGCATCTCTCCAAAAAAAAATAGAGGCAGTGTGGCAAAAATTAGGATGCAAATAGACATTACGAAAGAAAGACCTCATGTTTGGATGGGGTTTGATGAAGAAGACTTTACTGTAGGAAGATGGCAAGTTGTCCAATATTAGGGACTACAAGAGTTTCTTATTGCAAACACCAAGGACGCATATCACATGTTTGTAACATAAAGAGAAGAGATGAGGAATACAAGAAGAGAAAAGAAGTTGAATCTGCAAATAAAATAAAGGGCAAAGAAGACTGCAAGTGCCAGCAATCAGGTAATGCCCCAAACTTCTCCTTTACATGTTAATGCTAATATGACTATTAGTGTTTAAGGTGCTTAGGATACCCAAAACAAATTGCAACAAACACACCCTGAGATGGACAAACAACAAATGGATGAGTGGCAAACTCAATAAAGGAAAAATAACAAGGGTCAGCAAGGCCATGGTCATCAAAATAAAGTCTACAAACCAGCGAGCAACCTAAATTTTCAGGAAACTAATTTCAAAAACAGCAGGTGGAAAAGTTAGGTATTAACTTAACTCTCCCACAACCCCATTCCCCTTATAAAGTTGATCAAATAGGTTAGTCAGGTAATAACTTAACTCTCCTATAACCCCATTCCCATGATAAAGTTGATCAAACAGGTACATTTGATGGTAATCTAAAAGCTCAAAATAAACAGTGCAAAGATGGCAAAATAACCCAAGGTCAAACTCAATGCTCCCCAAACACCATGAACCCCCTAATAAGAGTTTTCTGTTGTTGGCTATTTCTGAAGTTATGGGAGGTGAGGTGGATGGATCAAGAAGAAACCTACTAAATTGCAGGTAGTTGGCGTTCACAAAGCTTCTAGAACTTTTGAAGAATTGATTCATCTGGAGAGTACCCCAAAGCTTTTAGCTCTGTGGATGCAAAGGTTGCTTTCCTGAACAGTCACCACTATCCTGAAAAAAATACACAAACCTAGACCAACTAAACAACAAATTCAATTACCCAAAAGAGAACATAGAAGGCACTAGCAGGAGATAGGTGAACATAGATGTTTGAAATAATGCTTACCCTACAAGCAAGTTGACTTGCACCAAAACCTTCCAGAGATTTAGTAGTCAGGATGGACTCAAGTATTTCAAACAAGGCATTGCGCTAGGAGATTAAGGAAGATAAATTATTCCACGACTGTGCATAAGTTTATGATAGAGTGTAGGCACCAGTAATTTCAGATTCACTGATTTCCTCTTCTTCTTTTCCAGTCACCGTGATGTTGTCCAAGCTCTCAACTTTTGTTGATGACTTTGAGCATTTTTGGCAGTAAGTTCTTTTTCCTTCCTCTCAATGTCGAATTTATTCAACTTTCCTTCGAACTCCTCAATGCATGATTTGAGTTCATGTTTAGCAAACGTCTTCCCTAAATGAAGACATTCAAATAGGAAGATAAACTTCACTTGCTTTCTTCAAACGCATTAGTGAAGGATACTTTCCCCTGCCAGAAATCGCATTTTCCGCTCTTGACCTCTTTTTCCCTTAAGTTCACTTGGTTTCTTCAAATAACTCTTAAATCGACTCTCCATTTCATTTTCATGCAAATATGGAAAAAAACCATTAAAATCACAAATTTCTAAACTAAAGCAAGCCAAAATAACTATGAAAAGAACCATTTAAGTGAAACAAATAGTATACAAGCAAACTTTTCACAAAAGAAATCCTCTCATTCTCGTGAAACATTTTCAAAAACCAAGAATCATTTAAGTGACAACAACTCAAACTCAAGAAATGACTCAACTCATTAACTCTTTCACATGCTCACTTGACTCAATTAGGAATTTTCAAAATCACCACTTTTTCAACTTGCATGCCCTCACAAGAAAGAAGTATCCCAAAACCACACATATATTAACAAGACAAGGGACAAATATGCAACATTCTCACTCACAAAGAATCATCTCATGCAAACAAATGTCACACCATAGGCCCCATATTTTCAATCTATATTGACTTAACTCCTTTTGATTAGAAATCTCAAAGGACTTTGTTAATCTTGTAATGTAGGCTTAGGGAAGGTTAGGATATCATTTAGGTATAAGTGACTACACCCTCCTTGAATACTACACAACAACTCATCATTTTCAATTTTCAGTACTTTTCTTCACTTTCCAAATCCATGCACATTCCACTCTACTTTTCATTTTTCTTTTCTTATTTCCACTTTAAATGCCTCACATGCAACCATTTTCAACTTTCGGAGAACTCAAGCCTCATTTATTCAATTTCTTTCTTCTTTCTTCTTTCTTCTTTCATTCTTTCTTTTTCAAAGTTTTTACTTTCTTTAAGACTTCCAATTTCTCTCTTCTTCTTTTTTGCTTTTTTATATCAAACCCTCATGTGGTAAGCATCCCTTCAATTAATTTCCCAAAATACCCCCAACTTAGTCCTTTAGCCTCAACTTTCACAACTTCAAGTTCAAGGAGGGAAGGGTTTAAAAGAGGGTTACTTTTTCAAAAGGGATAAGGCTTGTAATGTGGTTGCCAATAAAAAGGAATAGGCTCAAAGGCGACAACTAAGGATATATTTAGTGCAAAGGTGGGACATTTAGGCCAAGCGGACTTCAAGAACATCAAAGAAAGCCTAAGTTCATTTCTCCAACCAAACTCAATCAAGACCAACATTTCAAGACCAACCGGGCAAGTTCTAGGTGACAAAAGCAACCACAAGGCATTATTCAATAGCTCACAACACATGGCGTGCAAATCAATCAAGATGGTTCAAAATCTTACTTCCTTATCAAAATACAAGTAGCATTGAACATTTTCTCCGCTAAAGAATCAAAAGTCACAAAAAGAGTTGTAAGAGTTGTCACAAAATCATTCATAAAATGCTCAACCTTTTAAAAAAACGGAGAAGTGTGTTCAAGACTATTCACATGTATGACTATGCTCTTAGTACCAACCTTGTCAAAACCTTCCCAAATAGATGAAGATTTTTCCCTTAAAAGGTTGTCAACCAACCCATCATCAGGCAACCTCATGCATCTTATTATCAATCTAAATCTTATTATAAAAAGAAGAAGCTACAAACTAGAAATCAAAAACTAAAATAGACCAATCCAACACAATATGAATAGAAACAACCAAAATATTGTATCTCGACATGGGCACACCAATCCATAACAAAGAAAGAAAAGTACGCCCACAATCACTATATACAGAAATAAACTACAAGGGACTGAAAATGAGATTGTGTTCTAACAGTCAAATATCAAAAGAGAATACAAAGGACTTCCTGAACTGAGCTCGAAAATAACCAATCCAAAAGAACAACAAGACAGACAATATGTTTAAAACGAAATATTACCTGTCACGCTCATCCACTCCAGTGCAATCAAATACAAAACAAAGAGCTTTCGAAGCCAAAATTCAGTAACTAAGCTATTGTTTCTTATATCTTGTGTGAAATTGTCGGTCCAAGAAAGGGGGTATTAGGCTGTTATTGGGATCGAAAAAGAGGAGGGGGGAACGCTGTGGAAATTCGAATGGAATTTGAAATTCGAATTCTTGTTTGGCCAGCAAGATTTCAACGGTCGATAGAGCTTGGTTTGGGTTCGAAGGTGTCAAGGAAGACGTATGGGTTGCGTCGTATATCGTATGTATTATTGTTGTATGTAACGTTGGATGAAAATGGGTCTTGTAGGAAGTGGGCTGTTGTGACAAACAAAATGGAATGGGCCTGGGAATGCTCATTCAAATTGGGCTGGGTGGAAATGTTGTTGGTTGATTTAACAAAAAAAAAAACCTTTTTATTTTAGCTAAATAAATATTATAATTCAAATCCTAATTAACTAACCAATCTTCAATACACATTTAATTTGAAGAAATCATTTACCAAATCTTTATTGAATATCGAAGTTATATATATACCAATAAATCGGATATGAAAATATGTTTATTAGGAAAAATGCCAAAAGTCGCCTTCTCAAAAGTATTTTAATTTTCGAAAATATATTTTTCAAATTATTTGAAATTGAAATCTCCTTAGAATAATAAAGAATCTCGTCTTCCCTTACCTAAATACTATGTCAAATGATGAAAGTAATTTCATAAAAGATAAATAAAAATATAAAAGTAACTATTTGTTCTGAGTAATTTAAATTTACTCTACACGTACAGGAAAATTACTAAGAATATATATATATCTTGCATGTGATTTAAATTGCTTTATATGTATATCACTTGAGTTAAGTATATTCTTGAGTTGAGCAGAGCCAAGGTAAGTTCATTTAATCCCTCAAGCTTAAGTCGTTATTTAGCTCTCCAACTCGCATACTCGTACATTCAATGTATTGATGCCAGTTGGCCTGCATCGTTTGATGATGCAGACGCAGGAACCCAGGATCAGCACGCAATGCTTCGTTGATCCAGATTGAGCTTCAGAGTTTGTGGTGAGCCTCCTTGCATTCTGGAGGACATCCTTTTATTTCTACATTAGCTTAGCTTTTAGGATGTTGTGGGGTCTGTTCCAACATCCCTCTCTAGACAGTTTAGAGGCTTCGTAGACTATAGTATTTCAGTTTGGAGTTGTTTTCAGCTATTAAGACTCAAGTCCATTTTTGCCAAAGTTATGACATGACGTATTTTTCCCTTTTATTATGTTTTACTCGTGTCAAAGTTGAGGTTTGTCTTCCGCTGATCTAAGTGTTCGCTTGAGGGCCAGCAATGGTCTTTGAGTGTCCGTCCTGCTAAGGGTGTAGGCTCGGGGCGTGACAAACTTGGTATCAAAGCACAGAGTTCAAGAGTCCTAGGGAGTCTATGAAGCTGTATGTAAAGTCCTAGTCATCGGTGTGAAGCGCACCACATCTATGATTAGGAGGCTACAACATTTAGGAATGTTTCCCTTTTTTCATGTTTCTTTCGTGCGAAGAGTTTATCTCTAAAGTCTCTTTCTAATTCATGCTTACACGTATTTTTCAAATCATCATGCCTCCAAGAAGAGCATTCAGAGGTCGACCACGAAGGAATGTTGAGAAACTAGAGATTCCAAATGCACCAAAGGTTTAACCCCAAGGAGAGGTTACCATGCTGAATTCCGGGAAGCTATCCGAATGTTAAGTCACGTTGTGACCAACCAAGTCCGGCAGCAGAGAGGAGCTTGACAGGTTAGGGTGGATACTTCAAGAATTTGTGAGTTCCTTAGAATGAATCCCCCTAGTTTTACCGGATC
This sequence comes from Solanum sitiens, assembly GCA_016801875.1. Taxonomy (NCBI): domain Eukaryota; kingdom Viridiplantae; phylum Streptophyta; class Magnoliopsida; order Solanales; family Solanaceae; genus Solanum; species Solanum sitiens. The sequence goes on from JABWTJ010000149.1 coordinate 124,749, forward strand.
AAACACTACTGAAGATCCGGAGAACTTCATAGAGGAGTTGAAGAAGGTGTATGAGGTAATGCATGTGGTCGATGCTGAGAGGGTTGAATTTGTTGCATACCAACTGAAAGGTGTAGCCAGAACATGGTTCGATTAATGGAAGGATGGTAGGGCTGAGGATGCACCACATCCAAGTTGGGCTTGCTTCAAAGGAGTCTTCTTGGGGAGGTTCTTTCCTCGTAAACTGAAGGAAGCAAAGGTGAGGGAGTTCCTTACTCTGAAACAGGACTGCATGAGTGTTCATAAATATGGGTTGAATTTCACCCAGCTAGCTCGCTATGCTCCGGAGATGGTGAAAGACATGAGGAGCAGAATGAGTCTGTTTGTTGCAGGGTCGAGTCGTGCTTAAGTAAGGAAGGTAGGGCTGCTATGTTGATAGGTGACATCGATATATCCAGGATGATGGTATACGTGCAACAAGTTGAAGAAGAGAAGGTTAAGGATAGATAAGAGTACCGAAACAAATCGGCGAAGAGTAGGAATAAGTCTGGCCAACAGAAAGTTGGTTCGAGCCGACCACAATTCCATCAATCAAAGGGGCATGCACCATCATATGCTAGTGCACCTGCGCCCAGAAACAGAGGTGAGTATAGTGGTCGTAACTCGCAGCACTCCAATGCTAGACCGGCCCAATCTCAAGGTAGTGTGGCACAAAGGGGTAATGGGAGTTCTCTGTGTGGTAGATGTGGTAGAATCCACCCTGGCAAGTGTCATGATGGCCAGACAGGTTGTTTCAAGTGTTGTCAAGAGGATCACTTCATGAGAGAATGCCCTAATAATAAGCAAGGTGGTGAAAATCCGGGCAACAGAGCCCAATCTTCATTAGTTGCTCCACCAAATAGGGTTGTACCCAGAGGAGCTACTTCTAGTACCAGTGGAGGGGCAAATCGCCTCTATGCAATCACTAGCCGCCAAGAGCAAGAGAAATTTCCAAATATTGTCACGGGTATGATCAAAGTCTTTACTTTTGATGTTTATACTTTGTTAGACCCAGGAGCAAGTTTATCCTTTGTAACTCCTTATGTTGCAAATCAGTTTGATATTCTCCCTGAAAAGCTTTGTGAACCTTTTTGTGTTTCTACACCTATTGGGGAGTCTATTCTAGCGGAAATAGTCTATCGTGATTGTCATGTTTCCATCAATCACAAAAGTACCATGGCTGATTTAATAGAGTTAGACATGGTGGATTTTGATGTCATACTAGGTATGGACTGGCTCCATCACTGTTATGCATCAATAGATTGCAGAACTCGAGTTGTCAAGTTCCAAATTCGTAATGATCTAGTCATAGAGTGGGCTAGTAGTTAGCAGTGCCTAAAGGTCGTTTCATTTTGTACCTTAAGGCGAGGAAGTTTGTTTCTAAGGGATGTATCTATCACTTAGTCCGAGTTAATGACTCAAGTGTTGAGATACCTTTCCTTCAGTCAGTTCTTATAGTCAGTGAGTTTCCAGAAGTTTTTCTAGATGCTCTAACCGGAGTCCCTCCCGAAAGAGAGATAGACTTCAGCATAGACGTCATTCCAGATACTCTTCCTATCTCAATCCCGCCATACAGAATGACACCAGCAGAGTTAAAAGAGCTAAAGGAGCAGTTGAAAGATCTATCAGATAAAGGCTTTATTCGACTGAGTGTCTCACCTTGGGGCGCTCCGCTGTTGTTCGTTAGGAAGAAGGATGGGTCCCTTAGGATGTGTATAAATTAGGGTCAATTAAATAAGGTGACCATCAAGAATCCTCTTCCAAGGATAGATGATCTCTTTGATCAACTTCAAGGTACTTCTTGCTTTTCCAAGATTGACCTCAGATCAGGCTATCATTAGTTGAAGGTTAGGGAATCTGATATTCCTAAGGCAGTTTTTAGAACAAAGTATGGGCATTATGAATTTTTGGTGATGTCCTTTGGTTTGACTAATGCACCTCCAACGTTTATGGATCTTATGAACAGAGTCTTCAAACCATATTTAGATCTATTTGTCATCATCTTCATTGATGACATACTGATTTATTCAAGGAATGAAGAAGATCATGTTAGTCACCTAAGGGATGTTCTTCACACTTTGATAGATAAGAAGTTGTATGCCAAGTTCTCCAAGTGCGAGTTTTGGCTTAACTTTGTGGCATTGTTAGGCCACTGTTTCTGGTAAAGGTTTAAAGTTGACACTCAAAAGATAGAAGAAGCTCAGAGTTATCCTAGACCTACATCTCCGACAGATATAAAGAGTTTCTTGGGTTTAGCTGGGAATTACAGGAGATTTGTTGAAGGATTCTTATCTATCTCTTCTCCTTTGACGTAGTTAACTCAGAAGACAGTCAAGTTTCAGTGTCTGAAGCTTGTGAGAAAAGATTTCAGGAGTTGAAAAGAAAATTGACTACCGCTCTAGTTTTGACCTTACCAGAGGGTACCCAAGGCTTTGTGGTTTATTGTGACGCATCAAGAGTTGGCTTGGGCTGTGTATTAATACAGAATAGCAAGGTTATAGCTTATGCTTCCAGGAAGTTAAAAGTTCATGATAAGAATGTCATGACCCGAAAGCACCCCCTAGAAGTTAGGGAAAACCTTCGAATCATGACCGGGCGTACTTGACCCCTTTGGGGTCTCGTACAAGCCCTCTAACTAGCATTCATAACATAAAGCATGAAAAGTAGTGCGGAATTTAAAACTTTTCACGATAATAATAATAAAAGGAGTCTTTTCATAAATACTAAGGAATCTTATCGTCACAAGCCAACTTAAAGACACAACTTGGAATCTTAGGGACACGGCCCTTTACGATAAAAGTAAATACATTTTAAAGTATTAATAAAGAAACTAAGAAACATAAAACTATGTCCTCGAATATATGAGGACATACCAAATTCTTAAGAGATAAAGTTCCCAAGCTTCGACTCCGATCCTCCCAAAAGGGCTTCCAATCTATACTCATAAGGTATAAAAAGTATGGGGTTAGTACAACAATGTACTAAGTATGGCATATGCAAAAACATGCAAAAAGGGACATTTTAGTAAAGATAGCTTTTATGCAATTCGAATATAACCTTCATAAATCTAGAAGCAAACCCACATAAGAATCAACAATTAACACTTTATGGCTATCTTACCAAACTTAAAGTAAACAAAAGGAACATTTCAATTAACTTTGCTAAACTTGCAATAAAATTGAATAAAGCATCATAGTGAACATTTTGAATTCTTACAATGAAGACCTTACAGTGAAAGTCACGGTCCAAGTCATATGAACCCTTTTTCTTTGAAGTTGCCCTAACCCAAGGTTATTCTAAGACTCCCTAAGGTGAGCCAACAAGGGACTCTCATTACACCTTCCTTCAAAGCACACCAAAGCGACCCTTAAAACTACCTAATCTTAGGCTTACTTCGTTAGAAATCAAATCCACGCTCTTGGCTAACATATGCAAAACACTCATGGAAATATAGGTCATACCAAGTGCAATGTGAGAGTAGCATCCCATACTACCACTCCCACTTAGTACTCCTAATGGATTCCATTTACTCAAGTACTCCACAATAATCCTCCATAACACTACACTATAGTACTCATTCACACGGATTTCATGAAGGTACTCTTCTCCCATAGTAGGTATAGGTCACACCAAGTGCAATGTGAGAATAGCATCCCATACTACTACTCCCACTCAATGCTCCTACTTGGTAACTAATGTGGATTGAGCACTTCACGACATACATACACAATTTCAACAATACACAAGATAATTAGTTTCAAATCAATTCTTTTGTGGGAGTTATCTTTTCCAATAGCTACACCTATGCTTGCACATAGTTAAGGGATAAGGAGATTGTTACTAAGTAACTCACTCTCTACTAACGAGGAGTACTCATCTCAAGAGGTACTTTGGATTACAACATCTCAACTAACGAAGTGCAATCCACCTCCCCTTCATATCCTCTCGGTGCTAGGCATAACTCCACACGGATTTCTCAACACAATAGTCTATCTTAGAAAGCTCACTAGGAAATGCAGAGGTTGTTACTAGACACTACATCTCAACTCACGAAGTGTGTCCACCTCAAGATTTCCCCTTTTTGCTCAACTTGACATAATACAAATCTTAAAAGAGTGTGTGTGTACATGTGCACACCTTGCATATAAGCATCATTTCATTATCATCAAGTTCTACTCATACTTTAACCTTGATTCATCAAGCTACACACTCTACATACTTCTCATAATCATATACTTCATTTAGACATAAACTAGGTCAAACATGCAATTCAAGCTACATCAAACACAACACAAGACCCATTTCCAATATATATCTTCATTTCACATATTAGACCTTCAAGATCACATACTCAAACCATACTAAGTAACATCAAGTTCATCAATTAGCACCGCCACCCATAAGGTGGACCATACCACTCAAATAGCAATTCATAATAAGAATTATACAATGAGAGCAACTCATCAACAAATCAAACCATCATTACCCATAAGCAATTTATCAATATTTCACCATATTAAGGCCCTTAGGGCAGTAGCTACACCAACATGACAAATACAAGAAGACCCAAGTTCATACCCTACTCAAATCATGCTCACATAACCCATTTTCAAGTCAAAAATTGAAGTATGCATAAACAAGAGTTTCATGGAGTTTTAACATCAAAATCATCTATTCAAACCAAGATAAATACATTTAAACCATTAGAACTTAGTTACAAGAAGACCCATAATAGAAATCAAAGTTTAGAAGAAGTTGAGTTTAAAACCCCTTTTTGAAAACCATTTTGGAAGTTGGCTTCTTGAATGGAAAGGTATTCAAGAATGGATACCATACCTTTAGGAGAAAGAAACCCACGAATTTGATGAAGGAACAAGCCCAAAGCAGCCCTCCTTTCCCTCCTTGAGCCTTGGCTTCAATGGTGACTTTGAGAGAGTTTTCTTTTTAGAGAGAGAGTTTGAATGTTGAAGTGAGGGGGTCTTGTCTAGGTCTAGGGTTTAAAACTAATTTAATATAACCTAAAAATACCAAAATTATACACCTAGGGTCTTATAAGACTTGGGGTGTATTTACATAAAACACCCCAAGTTGGCAGCCTTAAGTCGTGCACTGGCAGGCCTCGTCGACGAGACCTCCTCGACGGACCGTCACGTTCACCACGGACCATCAAGGGGTCCCGTCGAGGAACACTTGGCTCCAACTGGAGCCTGTCCAAGTTTCCACTCTCTGTCACTCGCGACGCCCTGGATCGACGGACCGTCCTGAGTGCAACGGATCGTCGCCATGGTCGTCGTGAGCCACTGATGGGCAGACTTTGCCCAAGTCTTGGGTCCTTCATCTAGGGCCCCTAGTAGGTCCTAGGTGGGGTCGTGCCCGGACGTCAAACCCCTAAACTAAGTCTTCTAGGTCTAAGGAACATCCGACGCATGTTTCAAGTAAAATGAACACATAAAACTCATCCAAACTCGCCAAGACATACAAGTACATTCTAAGGCATACCATCCGAACGTCATGGACGTTTTTGGTCGATTGAACTCCAAACTTAACCAAACTTTGCACACTTCCTAAGGACACCAAACTAACTCCATTTAACTTAAAATTAACTCAAGAAACAACCATGAGGCTCTAGTTCACCTTAGTTCATTTTGGGGCGTTATATTCTCCCCCACTTGGAATAACATTCGTCCTCGAATGACGCTTAAATTTTAAGAACAACAAGGACTCACTTAGCATCATATAATACGCTTAGATCATGATCAAAACACTAACAATCAAAGCATCCACTAGCAAGGAACATCATTTTACACTTTCAACACTTAGCAACATAGGCAACTTTCACCAATTTTCACAAAGTCAAAAATTCAACCTCAATCTTCTTTTATGGAGGAACTACCTTCTCCAACGTTAAAAATGCTCATAAACAATGCCTTTACACACATTGAAACTAAAATTCAAGACAAAACAATTTTCTTCAAAATGCCAAAAATTTTTACAGTGAAGTTGACTGCCATCTTACCAAATTTTTGAAAAATTCATTCTCTAAGCAATTCATCAAGACGACATGATCATAGGAACTATAAAACCATATATACTCATTTCATAACACAAAAGCAACAATAACCAAGAGTTGAGACTTACCAAAACCATCAATCCGGATTAATTATCCTTTCTAGCCCCCATCCCATAGGAAGGGTTCTTCTTGGGAGCATTAGGATCTAGGGAAGCTTGATTGACATCTCTCCCCCTTGATTTAAGGTTTGGGCAGTCCCTCATCTTGTGGCCTCTATTACCACATGCAAAACAACCATCCATTCCGGCAAGACACTTACCCCCATGTTGCTTGCCACAAGTAGGGCACCTAGCCCTTTCATAGGAATGACCACCACCTTGAGAAGATTGATTTGGAGCCCTATCCTTGTTTCCCATAGAAGAATCTTTGGGATAAAACCTCTTCTTAGGCCTTTGGTGACTAGAATCATCCGACCTAGGTCTCTTACCCTCTTGCCTTATCTCCCTAATTTTGGACTCCTCAATTTGTTGCGCATAAACCATGAGCCTAGAGATATCCATGTCATTAAGAAGCATAGCCGTACGACACTCTTTTTCCACCAAGCTAGACACGCCCATCACAAACTTGTTCATCCTAGCCCTAGGGTTGGCTACCATGTTTGGGGCATACTTAGAGAGTTGGGTGAATTTGAGAGAGTACTCTTGCACACTCATTCCCCCTTGACGGAGGTTCATGAATTCAACCATCTTCTTCTCCCTCCACTCTAAAGGAAAGAATCTATCTAGGAAAGCCTCTTTGAATTCCTCCCAATCAACTGGTCCTCTTTCTAAGGGTCTCTCACCCCTCCATTGCTCATACCACACTTGAGCAACATCCTTAAGTTGGTAAGCGGCCAATTCCGCTTTCTCCCTAGGGGTCACACCCATAGCATCTACCACCTTGAAAACCTCATCTATGAAGCCTTGTGGATCTTCATCCACCTTAGTGCCATGAAAAGTAGGAGGGTTCATCCTCATAAAATCCCGAATCCTAGAAGCGGGAGTACTAGCATTTGGTTGGGGCCTATCTCCTAGGTTAGCTTGGCCCACAAAGTGATTGTTGACAACTTGAGCTTGAGCCGTCATGAGTTGGGTCAAGTTCATTAGGGCAGCCCTCAACTCCGCATTAGTCATATCACCCTCAACAAAAGGAGCTTGAGGCATAGGAGGCACTTGAGGTCCTTGAGGTTCCGGAGGCACTTGAGGTTCTTGAAGAGGAACCTCCTCATTTTCCTCCCCTAAGCCAACAATAGGAACTTGGTCAACATGGGGAAGGACTCTCTCATTTTGTACACCTCCCTCCTCCCTTCTAGTGGTCGATCTCCTCGTATTCATGTCCTAAAAACACAAAAGGAGAGGTTGAGAATAGACACCTTATATACTCAACTCTAAGGCACGATACTAGAATAGAGAAGAAAGAGAAACTTCTAGCATCCTATAGCCTCTTGTCCATGGATGTGTCGCGACTTACACCAATGACCAAGATACTACTAGATGTGGCTTGTGAGACTTTCAGACCTTAAACTATTTCCCAAAACCTTATGCTCTGATACCAAGTCTTGTCACGACCCGAAAGCACCCCCTAAAAGTTAGGGAAAACCTTCGAATCATGACCGGGCATACTTAACCCCTTTGGGGTCTCGTACAAGCCCTCTAACTAGCATTCATAACATAAAGCATGAAAAGTAGTGCGGAATTTAAAACTTTTCACGATAATAATAATAAAAGGAGTCTTTTCATAAATACTAAGAAATCTTATCGTCACAAGCCAACTTAAAGACACAACTTGGAATCTTAGGGACACGGCCTTTACGATAAAAGTAAATACATTTTTAAGTATTAATAAAGAAACTAAGAAACATAAAACTATGTCCTCGAATATATGAGGACATACCAAATTCTTGAGAGATAAAGTTCCCAAGCTTCGACTCCGATCCTCCCAAAAGGGCTTCCAATCTATACTTATAAGTTATAAAAAGTATGGGGTTAGTACAACCCTAGGCATATTTAACTTCATCCATCACCATCCTTTTAGAGAATAGAGCTTGAGAACATACTTGAGAGACGCAAAATAGAGGAAGAACACGAAGGGAGAAATCCTCAAAGGCCGTGAAGGGGGAAGAAAAATCATTAGGGTGAAAGGGAGGGGAGAAAACACATAAAAAGTTTGGGGAAATGGGGATGAATCGGTGAACAACGTTAATCTAGAATTGAACAACAACACTATGACTAGGCTCGAAGGTGCGTGATATATGATTTTCATGCCACCTCTTAGTCTTCTCTTTGTATAATTTCACATTTTCATAGGCATGAAGCCTGAACTCCTCTAGCTCATGCAACTGTGCGACCCTTTTCCTGTCAGCTAACTCGGCATCCAGATTCAGTTTCTTTATTGCCTAATACACTGTCACATCCGGGGAGCACCCCCTAGAAGTAACATGGCGTACTTGACCTCTTGAAGGTCTTATACAAGCCCATAGTTATCATTCATCGCATTGACATAGTAAATTTAGCGGAAAATTTAAAACTTTTCATAGCACATCATATGCTAGAAACTTTACTTCATATATAGGTAAAACGTAAGTCATAATACATATTTAGACCTTAAGTCTCTTTGCCATCTTAGACTCAACAACATGAGAGTACATTAGGGACACGGCCCATAAGACACATTACATAACTGTACAATATTTAAAGACTTTACAATAAAGACATAAGTAGGAGCTCCTTGAACTTAAGGATTCCTTTCATTGAGCTTGGGAATCATCTATCAAGCTCTTCACCATTCAAGAAATCCTTTAAGCATCCATAACTTACACTTTGTATAAAAAGTAGAGAAGAATGAAATTAGCACAAGAATGTACTAAGTATGACAACCATGCAAAAACATGCATTTAAAATGGACATTTTCTTGAAAATCATACTTCATGCTTTTTGAGTAAATCTCCATAAAACCTTTAAACAATTGCATTTATATCATTCACATACATCATATAAACATATTCAAAGGCCAAACATTACATAAGATCACATATAGGATTTATTACACTTTTAAGACACTTTACAGTGAGCTCCTTTTTCCCTTAACAGTGAACCCTTTTTCCTTTTTACTCATCAACCTTCCAAGTAACCTCTAGTGATACTTGGTGCAATGCATCACCTTAAGGCCACAAGGAAAAACATACGTACAATCTATACAAGTCAACACATACCATCATAGAAGTATAGTACAATATTGACATATTTAAGCCAACTATAAGGACATTACAGTGAACTCTTAGTCATTATGCACATACACTTATTTTACCTCACATGGTACCTTATAAGACCTTACTTATAATCCCAATCTTAATATACTAGTGCAATGTACATGTGAAGCCCCATAACCTCACATATACTTAGTAGACCCTTCATGAGACCACAAGCCTTACCACTTCATACATCAACATCACAAGTAAAGCCAACTTCATTCATGTCAATACAAGACCTTTATCATATAGTCATTTAGACCAACATAGTGCACATAAGGATAAGATCACATCATATACATTCATATCAAGCACATCTTCATAACAAGTAGACCAATACTACAAATTCATGCATATGGACATAAACGTAATCATACATATTAGGTCACCTTCCTAAGACTTTCTAAGGAGCTACTTGTGCAATGTCTAGATGGGTTCATTACTTACACCTATACTAAGTAACCTTCCTTAAGTCATCCTAGTTAGGATCCTATTCCATTACTTCCATTATCCATTTTACTTTAGGGAAACTATAGCCTCAACCGACACTAAGACCATGGATGCTAAACATGGAATTTGGTGTTGTAGAGATTACACCAAAGGAAGGTGTTCCTACCTAGCCAAGGTAGAACATTAACATATATCCTAGCATATTAGGTGATATCACTTGCTAGATCCTATGTGGCAAGCATAGTTTATGGAATAAGAGATAAGTAGTTCCCTCTACATGTCATTAACAATTGGGGCCTCATCTCATGAGAAAACATGGGTGATCCCTTCCTCAAAGGGAAGTAAACACCTCATGTAGGTCCATAGATGAATATTCCTCAAAGGGAAGTCAACACTCTACAAGGGACAAATGGTGAATCTTTCCTCAAGGGAAAGTCAACACCTCTCAATGTCAAGTTCACTCGGTGCTAAGCTAAGTTCCCTTTATTGAAAAGCCTTTAATTATATTTTCATAAAACATAGGCTTAAGATATTCATATATATATATATATATATATATATATATATATATATATATATATATATATATATATATATATATGCTTATAGCATATTCAAGCACCTATCTAGTTATAGAGTATTCTTGGGCACCCATATCAAGGCCCCTCTCATTTACTAGATCATCATCATGTGTGTGTGTGTATACATATATGTGAGCAAATCTTCCACATAACACATTAAGATCACACATGACCATACATTCATATTCATGCACATAGAAACCAAACCTAGGAACTATCCTATCAAGGTACACATGTTCAATGCATAGACAAAGTACCATACCCTTGCTCACACTAGTACACCTATCAAGTCATCCTAGTAAGGGAATACATAACATGCTTCACATACATATACTTTCCATGTATAGTAGTAGACACTAGTGAATATGAGAACTACCTTTCATTAGACACTATGAACCTTTACTACCTATAAGCATGCATGAAGTGTGAGTGTGTGTACATTGGTCACATGATCACATAATGGCTATCAACAACATATTGAGGCAGCCACCCTCTTAGACCACAATACTCTTCAAGCTTAGACCATACAACACACAATAGCATAGGAGACAAGTTAACTTCATAGAACACTTTAAGGCTCCTATCATTAGCTATTCACACATTTACATAGGGGTACATGGGTAGGGGTCATCAACCATTAGAACCTAAGACATTGCATCACCTACACATGATATTACACAACCCTTCACATGCTTATAACAATAGTAACATAACCTAGATTCACAACTCAAATAGAAGACTAGGCACAAACTACACATAAAGTGATCATCATAACCACTCCTTCATATATTAATCAAATTACCTTCAAGGCCATGGTCAACACATATATAATAACATAAAGTAAACACCGCCACCATAAGTGGACCATACAACACAATGCCACTCACAGCTTCATCAACATACTATAGAGAAGTAGAGAAGTAGGAGAATAGAGCAATTCTTAACAACCCTTTAGCCTTTGGTCATCATTGACCCTTACTACTTTTTTATCAATATTTCAAGTATAAGGCAGTATATAAAGTACCATAATCATAAAAGAAACCATGTACAATTCGCTACAAGATCACATTACAATCTAATACAATACATCACATATATACTAGAGAGTAGAAGAGCATAGATCTTTAATCCAATTCACTTGCATTGATCATCAACTATATTTTATTAATAGCATAATTCCAGGGCAGTAGCTAATCATACACTTAGTCATAAAGAAATCATGCTTAAAGCACTTCAAGATCAAGCTACAACATAGGCATTAGACTTGACAATTTCGCTAGAGTATAAAGAGGAATTAACCAACACTATTGATTCTCTAAGGCCTTGATCATCAATCATATTTTAACAATAATGTACATGCTAGGAAGCAGCTAACTAGATCACTACATCAAAGGAATCATGCGTCATCTATCCACAATTCAAGATATCATCATATACATAGTATTATCAATCCATAGACTAGAAGACTAGGTCAATTCACATAAGCCATCTTTACTTCAATTATACAAGATTCGTTTTCATAATTCAATCATGATACTAACCTAAAACAGTAGATACAACCAACCTAACATAATCCAAATCCACATTAAATCATTTAGAAGCCAATGTTACAGTGAACCATGGAAACTAGGCTAAACATGCTCAAATCTTCATGCATTGATCCTCATGGATCCTTCAACATCAATTCAACATAAATTCATGTAAATAACAGTATATACAATCACTTCAACGTAATATAATCATAATTCAATCGATAGCAATTCAAGATCACAAAGCCCATGCAAGGCTAAAACGTTTGGGTGATGGAGCATGGGTTCATCATGCAATTGGAGTAAAATTCACGTTAAAACCACTGTATTAACTTCAATTAATCATGATTCAATCATTCAAACCTTTTTATAAAGAACCCATGGCAGATTGAAGAAGACATTGTTTGATCATATTTTTCTTCTTTGAAATCTTTGAGAATGACTCTCTAGATGAAAAGATAACTAGAGATGAATATCACCATACATTAATCTTAATGAAGACCTCTAAGACCTGATTATTCACCCACGAAAATCCAAGTTCCAAGCAGCTATTGAGCTTCACCAACAATGGTGGTTTCTAGGGAGAGGATTTTGGATAGAAAGGTTCTGATGTGTATGGGGTCTTGGGAATGGGTTGATCACGTTTTGAATGACTTATATACACCCAAAATCAGTTAAACAAATCATGTAGGGTCAGGTTAGCACGTGGGGTGAATTTCACATTCACCCCATTAATGAAACAGTGCGCATGCTTCAGTTCACAGGCCACCATCGACGGACCTACCTACGGACCGTAGGTCAGTCGACGGGCCTGCCTGGGGTTCCGTCGTTTGGTACTTAGCCAAATTTTGGCTTGAGACCTGCCCAAGATAAGTACCAATCGACGATACCTCACCAACGGGCCGTTGGTTGACCAACTGGCCGTTGTTTGGTCCATCGATTGACACTGCCAAGGCAGTGTCTCGACCAGCGTTGGTCCTTTCTTGTGGGGCCTTTTGCGGGGCCCTTTAGAAGTCTTACCCGGACGTTTCCAACATAAATACAAACCTTAACAAGTTATACACCTCCCATATGAGTTTCACCCAAAAACGATACTCGCAACTCGTCCAAACAGGCTAGGCCTCATCAAGACACACGTTGAGCGTCTTAAGGGCTATCTTTCGAACGCCTTGGACGTTCTTGGTCGTTTGACCTCCAAACTTCACGAAACTTCATATACTACCATTTGACATAATTATAAACCATTTTAAGACTTCATAAGCTCATTCATCACACATAATCACATATAATCACATACGAGGCATTTAGGTGACTTAGTCGTCGAACGTTTCGGTCGACCCTTGACGTTTGACTTCCAAATCACCTTAAACTTTATACACTGCCTATAAACCATATTATAAGTCATTTTAGGACCTTAGAGCATTAATACGAGCATGTTAGGCTCTAGATACCCTATCTCATTTTGGGGTCTTACAATATCCCCCACTTGGGAACATTCGTCCTCGAATGACACTTAGAACACTTTTAACCACAACAAGGACTTCAAATCATCATAGAATAGTTCATCATATTTATAACATCATCATATAGAATTCAATGCACCAAAATTTAAAAGGAACACAACTTCACAATATTTTAGCACTCAATGCACACAAGCAAGCTAAATATTCATTCAGTCACTCTTTAATGCATCAAACACAAAGGCTCTTATCATGCTTATAGGAGGTACATACTTCTCCAAATCACAACATGGTCATTACATTTCAATTCATTAGGAGATCATCCCGTAAGGCCACACATAGTCAGATTACAACACATACTCAAAAGCCATTTTAAGCACTCATACTTCATGCACAAAGGCCATTTTTACACTAATATGAGAATTTCTCAATTCCAAACCAAGACATGATCATGATTTCTTCCTAGTGAGGTCCAAATGGTAAATCCCACTAAGCACATCACAACAAATAGGAAGCTATTTCACAAAATGTCAATTTCTTAACATAATACTCACTTTCATAATAAGCATCTATTAGGGACAACAATACAAATTATAGGCACATACATGAATACTAAGCAAACATGCTTTCACTTTTCAAGAGTGGGCCTAAAATCATACTTTCTAAGCCATACAAGTCACATAATTTTCAAGAGACGCCACATATTTCATTTTAAAAAGACTCAACTTTTCATTATAAGTCTAAACATTACACCTCACAAGTGACTTCTACCATGTTTCTTATCTTATCTCATGAAGTCAAATGCACAACTATGATATCAAGATGCAAATCAACATGAGAAAACATGAATTATTATAAAAAAAATTCCTTCATGCACTTTGGGGATGTACAATATCTTTAAGGTATTGTAAATTAATACATACCAAACATATAAGGTTCATGAAACTCATACTTTATGCAAGACTATATTCATGAACAAGCTTACTAAGAATTCATTAGTTTCAAGTTCAAGTAAAAATAGAAGGACAACGTAGAAAATATCTACAACCTTACCATTTCATCACCATCCCCCACTTAGGGTAAACCTAATTAAGAGCAACTTAACCCAAACTTAAGAGGACCTTAACTTAACAACCTTCATTTTTCATCACTTAAAAGTGATTACAACGTTAGAAGGATTTACAGTAGGTTAACATAGGAACACTAAGGTACTCTAAGCCTTATCAGCTAGGCAATTTATCCACAATTATCAAGTTAGGTCATCTCATTCAATCACATAAGGTGTTCATAAAATACAATAGACACCAAGGTCATATCTCATTAGGGGAAACAATATGGAAGATTTAGTCTGAAGGACTCTTCTTTCTTCATTCCAAATATCAATTTTCCTCTTTATATTCATTATCATGCTCAGATGCATCAATTCTATACACATTTTAACAACTTCCAATCAAAGAACAATTTAGTTGCTTTCCCAAAGATATTACTTTAAGCTGCTTAGCATTTACAGTGAACATGCTTCAACATTCCAAAAATGCAACATTTAGGCAATTGATGGGAAACACATGACAATATGATGTACAAAACTTTACCAAGACAAGCATACTATCATCACACCTAGGATCAAGTTTATACAAAGAACTCCAATCCATACTAGGCAACTTATCAAGGACCACATGTATACCAAAGGAAACATTGAACACCTTTAAGTACAAAATCTTAGGGTAGCATGCTTCCATATGTAGTCACTAAGCATTTCAAGCTCAAATCATAATATAAGGTTACCATCATGCAACACAATATAGGAACACTTTATTTCAAAAGAAACTCATGTCAACCATAATAACTTCTAACATGTTTCAACTATATTTTTGACATGCATTCTTCAACATACATGCTATTTCACACAAGTCTCATACATAGCCATAATTGGCATCATATCATCAAAACATTTCAAAAATTCACCTTCACACATACTCATTCAACCATAAAACAAAGATAAGCATTTAAACTCACCTTTTCTCCGTCAAGCATATAGAGACAATCTCATCCAAGCAGTCACATCTAAAAGACCACCAGACAAGAAAACATAAGAGAGAGATCTTATAGAGCTAAGTTCTATGGCACGATATGAGAATGATGAAGAAGGGAAACTCTATCATCCTATAGCCTCTCGTACCATTTGATGTGTCGCGACTCACCACCAATGATACAAGACTCTACTAGACATGGAAATATGAGACTTCTTGGAACCTAAGACCACTTTATAAACCTCATGCTCTGATACCACATTTGTCACATCCGGGGAGCACCCCCTAGAAGTAACACGGCGTACTTGACGTCTCGGAGGTCTTATACAAGCCCATAGTTATCATTCATCGCATTGACATAGTAAATTTAGCGGAAAATTTAAAACTTTTATAGCACATCATATGCTAGAAACTTCATCTCATATATAGATAAAACATAAGCCGTAATACATTTATAGACCTTAAGTCTCTTTGCCATCTTAGACTCAACAACTTTAGAGTACATTAGGGACACGGCCCATAAGACACATTACATTACTATACAATATTTAAAGACTTTACAATAAAGACATTAGTAGGGAATCCTTGGAACTTAAGGACCCCTTTCCTTGAGCTTGGGAATCACATATCAAGCTCTTCAATCATAGACATACTTTAAGTATACATAACCTACACTTTGTGTAAAAATTAGAGAAGAATGAGATTAGTACAATAATGCACTAAGTATGGCAACCATGCAGAAACATGCATTTAAAAAGGACATTTTCTTGAAATCATACTTCATGCCTTTTTGAGTAAATCTTTATGAAACCTTTAAACAATAGCATTTATATCCTTCATGCACTTCATATAAACATATTCAAAAGCCAAACATCACATAGGATCACATTTAGAATTTATGGCATTTTCAAGTCATTTTACAGTAAGCTCTTTCACGTTTACAGTGAGCTTTATTCCCTTTCATTAATTAACTTCCAAAGTAACCCTTTAGTGATACTTGGTGCAATGAATCACCTTAAGGACACAACAAAACGTACATATCATCTACACAAGATAACTCATACCATCATAGAAGTATAGTACAACATAGACATAGTTAATTCAAGACTATAAGGACATTACAGTGAACTCCTAGTCATTATGCACATATACTTATTTTACTTCACATAGAACCTTATAAGACCTAACTCATGCCCTCAATCTAAGTCTACTAGTGCAATGTACATGTAAGGCCCCATAACCTCGCACATACTTAGTAAACCTATCATGAGACCACAAGCCTTTACATCCAAGTCATATATCAACATAGTAAGAGAAGACAACTTCATTTATGTCAAGCAAGACCTTCACCATATAGTCAACAAGATTAACATCATGCATAAAGAACATATACATAGTGACATGCATTAGAACACCTTTCTAAGACTTCCCTCAATAGTCACTTGTGCAATGTATAGGTGAAGTCCCATACCCCCACCTACACTAAGTAACTACCTTTAGGTTATCCTAGTTAGGGTTCTTTCATTGTTCATTTTACTTTAGGGAAACTATAGCCTTAACTGAAATAGACCATGTGATTCTAAACATGGAATCCGGTGTCATGAAATCCCACACCGAAAGAAGGTGGTCTACCGGCCAAAGTAGAACCAAATGTGACATAGCTTTCTAGGTGGATCCACTAGCTAGTATCCTATGGTGGCAACATAGTTATGGAACTTGGAGGAACATGTGAAAACCCTCTTTATGCCTAACGGGGCATTATAGTTATTCACTTATGGAAACCCTCTTTATACCTATTGAGGAATTGTGGTTATCCACCTAATGAGATTTATGGTAGACCTTCCTTCCCACATTGGGAAGGGACACACACTCATATTCAAGTTCAGTCGGTGCTAAGCTAAGTTCCCTTTATTGAAAAAGCCTTTATTATCATTTCTTTATAAAACATAGGTTTAGGAGAGTCATCCTCTCATATTATTAACTCATAGGTCATAGATGAAAGTTCATCAACCTAAATCATGTAAAGAATCTCTTCACATGAACATAGCATATGTAAAGCATCATCTAGTTTAGGGTACATATGAATACACCATTCAAGGCCCCTCTCTTGACTAGATCTTCATACATGTGTGTGTATACATATATGTGAGCAAACCTTCCACATAACACCTTAAGTCACACATGTTCATACATTCATATTCATACATATAGAAACCAAAACTAGAACTATCCTATCAAGGTACAAATGTGCAATGCATAGGCAAAGTCCCATACCCTTGCCCATACTAGTACACCTATCAAGTCATCCTAGATAAGGAAACACATATCATACTTTCATAAACATCACCTTAACATGCATAGTGGTAGACACTAGTTAATATGAGAACTACCTTTCATTTAGACACCATGACCTATACTACTTGTAACATGCATGTAAAGTGAGTGTGTCTGTACATTAGTCAACATGATCACATAATGTCTATCAACAAACACATTGAGGCATCCACCCTCTTAGATCATAATACTTCATTAAGCATAGACCACACAACACACAATAACATAGGAGACAAGCCAACTTCATAACACACTTAAGACTCCTAACTTGTGCTATTCATGCATTCACATAGGGGTACATAGGTAAGGGATTATTAACCCTTTTAACACATCAATGGCAGTACCTATACTTTACCCTAACATGAATATACACATGCTTATACAATAGCCATACAACCTAGATCACAACTAGAATAGGAAAGTAGTCATAAACTTCTCATAGTATCATCATAAGCACATATTCATATGATCATCAATTTGCCTTCAAGGCCATGATCAAGACATATATAATGACAATAAAGTAAACACCTTCACCATAAGTGGACCATACCACACAATGCCATACAAGGCTTCATCAACATTACTATAAAGAAAGTAGAAGAGATAAGCATTCTTACCAATTTCTTACCCTTTGGTCATCATTGACCAATACACCTTGTTTATCAACAATTCATATATAGGGCAGTAGATAAATGTACTTTAAGAATAGAAGAAACCATGTACAAGTCACTACAAGATCATGATACAACTAGTGCAAAAACATTACCATTGTTCTAGAGAATAGATAGTCATAGATCATCAATCAATTTCCCTAGTATTGCTCATAAATCATCATGTATCAATAATATACATTTAGGGTAGTAGATAAATAGATATAAATCAAATCTAAATCATGCTTCATCTACCCTAGAATTAAGATCACATAAGGTTCACTACAACATTCAAATTGTAGACTAGAAGAACCTAGATCAATTCATGCCAAGATTCCTTTTCTTTGATCATAAAGAATTCAAACCCACAATCCATGAATATCATCAATATAAGTCATTAGATAAGGACAACATGCTCTACACAAAATCCCACTACCATTGCTATAACCTTTAGATCACAGTGAATATGCTATTTAAGTCACCAATGGAAAGTAGAAGAATCATAGCTAACCAACATTGATCAACATGAATCACTTAATACAATTCAACCAATTTATTAACCTAAGGCAGTAGCTACATGAACCACCACATAATCGATTTATACTTTTATACCTTAAAAGGTCAACATTACAGTGATTCATTGATAGCTAGGCTAAACATGTTCAAATCTTAATACATTGATCATCATGGACTGTTCATCATAAATTTATACCCAATTAACGTAAATAACAGTAAACATAAGCAATTTAACGTAAGAGAATCATAATTCAATCAAGAACAAGCCATGATCACAATGCCCATGCAAGAGCTAAATCGATTTTGGAAGGAAACATGGGTTCATCATGCAATTGGAGTAAAAATCACGTTAAAACCACTGTATTAACTTCAATTAATCATGATTCAATCGTTCAAAACCTTTTTAGAAAGAACCCATGGCAGATTGAAGAAGATATTGTTTAATCATATTTGTCTTCTTTGAAATCTTTGAGAATGGCTCTCTAAATGAAAAGATAACTAGAGATGAAGATAACCATACCTTTATCTACATGAAGACATATAAAACTTGATGAATCACCCATATAAATTTGAACTCCAAGCAGTTCTTGAGCTTCACCAACAATGGTGGTTTTAGAGAGAACATTTTTGGAAAGAAAGGTTCACTTTGTGTGAGTTGGTTTGGGAATGGGTTGATCACGTTTTTAATCACTTAAATACACCCAAAAATAAACAAATAAATCATGTGGGGTCAGTTTCGCACGTGGGGTGAATTTCCCATTCACCCCTTTAATGAAACAAACGCAGGCAGTAAGTTACAGGCCACCATCGACGGAGGCACCTACGGGGCGTTGGTCAGTCAACGGACCGTGCCTAGGGCTCCATCGATTGGTACTTAGCCAAATATTGGCTTGAGACCTGCCCAAGGCAAGTGCCAGTCGACGAGACCTGACCAACGGGCCGTTGGTTGACCAACTGGTTGTCGTTTGGTCCGTCGATGGACACTACCAAGGTAGTGTCTCGACCAGCCTTGGGTCCTTCTTGTGGGGCCTCTTACGGGGACCTTTAGAAGTCGTACCCAGACGTTTCCATCGTAAATACAACCCTTAACAAGTTGTGTACATTCCACAAAAGTTTCACCTAAAACAACCACCTGTAACTCGTCCAAACAGGCCAAGCCCCATCAGGACACACGTTGAACGTCTTAAGGGCTATCTTTCGAACGCCTTGGACGTTCTTGGTCGTTTGACCTCCAAACTTCACGAAACTTCATATACTATCATTTTAAATCATTATAAACCATTTTAAGACTTCATAAGATCATTCATCACACATAATCACATACGAGTCATTTAGGTGACTTAGTCGTCGAACATTTCGGTCGACCCTTGACGTTTGACTTCCAAATCACCTTAAACTTTATACATTGCATATAAACCATATTATAAGTCATTTTAGGACCTTAGAACATTAAGACGAGCATGTTAGGCTCTAGACACCCTATCTCATTTTGGGGTCTTACAGGCCGTGCCTGGGGTTCCATCGTTTGGTACTTAGCCAAATTTTGGCTTGAGACCTGCCCAAGCTAAGTACCAATCGACGATACCTCACCAATGGGCCGTTGGTTGACCAACTGGCCGTCATTTGGTCAGTCGATTGACACTGCCAAGGCAGTGTCTCTACCAGCCTTGGGCCCTTCTTGTGGGGCCTTTTGCGGGGTCCTTTAGAAGTCGTACCCGGACGTTTCCAACGTAAATACAACCCTTCACAAGTTGTAGACCTCCCACATGAGTTTCACCCAAAACCAATACTTTCAACTCGACCAAACAGGCTAGGCCTCATCAAGACACACGTTGAGCGTCTTAAGGGCTATCTTTCGAACGCCTTGGACATTCTTGGTCGTTTGACCTCCGAACTTCACGAAACTTCATATACTACCATTTGACATCATTATAAACCATTTTAAGACTTGATAATCTCACGCATCACATATAATCACATAGAACCACATACGAGGCATTTAGGTGACTTAGTCGTTGAACGTTTCAGTCGACCCTTGACGTTTGACTTCCAAATCACCTCAAACTTTATACACTGCCTCTAAACCATATTATAAGTCATTTTAGGACCTTATAACATTAAGACGAACACGTTAGGATCTAGACACCCTAACTCATTTTGGGGGTCTTACATACGCCTTGTGTTTCAACTCGGCCAGCAAGTGACAAGCTTTTCCAAACACCATTCGATAAGGTGAAGTCCCTATCGGTGTCTTGTAAGCAGTCTGCTATGCCCATAAGGCATCATCTAGCTTGTTAGCACAATCTTTTTTCTGGGCATTCACAGTCTTCTGAAGGATCTTCTTGACCTTCCTGTTTGATACCTCAACCTGCCCACCAGTTTGGGGATGATAGGTTGTCTTCACTTTGTGCCTCACCCTATACTTTGGTAACAAATTATGAATGGAGTTATTGATGAAATGCGTACCTCCATCACAAGTTATCACCCTTGGCATTCCAAACCTGATGAACATGTGCTTCCAGATAAACTTGACAACTACTTTTGAATAATTTGTAGATAATGCAACAGGCTCCACACACTTATACATGTAGTCCACCGCGACTATAATATATTGATTATCTCTGGAAGAGGGGAATAACCCCATGAAGTATATCCCCCACACATCAAAGATATCCACCTCTAGAATGTTGTTTAAGTCATCTCATGCCTTCTTGAAATGGTTCCCCTCCTCTTACATTGATCACAACCTTTCACAAATAAAGCAACATCTTTAAACAAGGTAGGCCAAAAGAAGCTAGATTGCAATACCTTATGTGTCGTTATTTTGCCTCCATGATGTCCACTATAGGGTGATGCGTGACATCTTTCCAATAATTGTGTTGCCTCTTGCTTAGCTATACACCTCCTGATCATCTGATATAGACTCTACTTGAACAAGTATGGCTCATCCCATATATAAAAGCGAGCATCATACTTCATCCTCTGCTCTTGTGTAATGATGCCCAGGTGGAAATAAACTACTTGACAAAAATTTACAATATATGTATACCATGGTACCTATGCAATGTCCACTACCAGAATCTGCTCATCACTTCACGAATTTGACCCACATTCACCACATGCGATGAGTCCTCCAATCGGGACAGATGATCGACTATGTGGTTCTTTGTTTCCTTCCTATCTCTTATTTCTAAATCAAACTCTTACAGCAGAAGGATCCACCTAATCAGCCTAGGTTTCGCATCCTTCTTGTTAAATAACTACAGAATAGCCACATGATCAGTGTAGACTATCACTTTTGTTCCCACCAAATATGACTTGAATTAATCAAATGCATAAACCAAAGCCAACATCTCCTTCTCAGTCACAATATAGTTTGATTGGGCTGCGTCTAGTGTTTTACTAGCATAGTATATAGAGTGAAACACCTTGTTCTTTGTCTGCCCCAACACTGCTCCAATAGCTATATCACTTGCATCACACATCATCTCAAATGGAAGCTCCCAACTTGGAGAAATAAGAATAGGAGCCTCAATTATCTTCCGCTTTAGCATTTCAAACGCCTCCTAACATTTCTCCTCAAACACGAATTTCATCTCTTTCTCCAATAAATTGTACATGGGTCTTGCAGTTTTAGAAAAATCCTTGATGAACCTCCTGTAAAATCCATCATGACCAAGAACTTCACACTCCTTTCGTAGATATTGGAGGTGACATCTTCTCAATCACTTCTACCTTTGCTTTGTCTACCTCCAACCCACTTTTTGATACCTTGTACCATAGCACAATTCCTTCTCTCACCAAAAAGTGGCACTTCTCCCAGTTAAGCACCAAATTAGTCTCCTCACACCTAGAAAGTACTCTATCAAGGTTAGTTAAGCATAGATCAAAAGACTCACCAAATACCGAGAAGTCATCCATAAATACATCCACAACTTCTTCCACCATATCATGTAAAATTGCCATCATGTATCTCTAAAAAGTGGCTACATATTAGTTTGATGATTAAGGATGTCAATGAAGTGATATTTCTATGTTGGCATTTGAGTGATATATTATCTGTAACAGAAGTTGTACTATCTAAGGTGCAGTGGGAGTTGCAATGTGAAGTATGTATTTCACCAAAGCAAGGTGCATGACATTTATTCATATGGAAATTCTGCAAAGTCTAAATTCTCGACAGTTACGTTATTACTTATTGTTAACACTAAGTTAACCGTTGCTTACAGTGATTGTTAATCATATAAAATAAATTCATTCTTTACTTCCTATAAAAAGATGCTTTCCTCAATGTTACACCTTAGATTATATTTGAACTAAGAAAATAATGGAGATATTCCAGGAGAAATAGCTTGATTGAGAAGCAAATAGAAAAATGCAGAAACACTAAAGGATTAGTGGAAAAGACAAACGAATGCAATCAAAGGGTAATTCCAAAAAAAAAAAGAAACAAAATTTCATAGTCTCCATAGTGGAATTTTTAGTTTTTAAGAAAATGTTGCTTTGTTAATTTATTTTGATAAAGTGAAGTTACTATTTGTGAAGGTATTTTCACTTCTCTCAGGTATTCAAACAAGTGATTTTTTTTGGAAATTTGAACTAAGGCTCTATGGTTGTCTGTATCCTTCCATCTTGCAGGCTATGGGTGCATGATCGATGCTAAGTTTTCTGACCGGGTTCTTTAGCATTCTTTAAACATGTTCCTAATAGTAAGTATTGGTTAGTTTCATCTTATGCTCAATTACAATTTTCTAAGATCATTTTTTCTATCAAACTACCTCCTAATGACATTTGCCTTCTCAATCTTTTTTCCTAGTTCATTATTATAAACGTGCAAATTGGTAGTCCCTCGTATTCTCTTTTAGTAATTGTACTGTGAGGACATAATCTCATTTTTAATTAGGAATGCCTACCTTGTACTTATTTTGTTGATTGTGTCTGCATTCTGCGATTGCGCCCTTGTCGGGCTTAATTTTATTCCTGGTTATGGATTGGTGTGCCCTTGTTGGTCTTTGATATGTGGATGTTTTAGGCGATATTGTGTTGGATTGGTCTATTTTAGTTTTTGATTTGTAGTTTCTAGCTTCAAGGAACATGTGAAATTGTTAATGAGTTGAGTCATCTCCAGCTTCTTTTCACTGTTGTGGAGAATGCACCATCTGAAACAGTTCTATCAAATGTACAAGCATGTAAGGGGAATTCTAAAGCATAATATAAGCTTGATACTTGAATAAAAAGGAAACATACTTACCTCTTTTCAAACTCACTCAACTCAACTTAGCTCAGCTTAAGAATAAGATACTCAACTCAAGGATTAGATACTAAACTTCAAAGATATGATACTCGACTCAATGAAGTACAGATTAACTCACGATACTCAACTTAAAATACTCAACTCCTGATACTCAACTGAACTCATTTCAATATACAGCAGCTTAAAACAAGTGCAATATAAAGAAAAGTTTAAAAAAAAAACATAATGTCAACTCTGTGTGTAACAAGGATGCAACATAACTCTGAAAATGCATATGAAAGTTCAATTAACTAATGTATATAAGAATACAATAACTTTTGTGGGAGCTTCTCTAACCGACAGCCATCACTTAAGAGCTATAGTTATGATACAATGTTACTCGACCCCTGCCCGGCCATCCTAATCTTGCTAGAGTATAGGACCTGAACTGCCTAATGGATCCACTAGTCTACTGTGAAAAGGGTTCATCTAAAAAGTATGAACCTTTTCTACCCATAGTAGCTACATGGTTTATGGGGCATGTGAGTTATCTGAACTCTCTCCCATATCGGTGCTCAATACTACTCCCAAAAATATATTGGCTCTTATGTTTTAAAAACATATTGATTCCGTGTTTTGAGATTAGTTCTCAAAAATACTTAGCTCAAAGGCTATCTTGGAAATCATAGTTTCCCGGCTTGCTTCATTTTATAAAGCTATTACTTCTGTCTGAAAACTAGTCCGAGGGCTCTTTACCTGTTTAAATGTAAAAATGTTTGTAACTCTTAGGAATTACTTAGTCCCCTTATAACTTTTTAGAATGAACTCAACTTTTTAATCTTTTTTAACTTGTAACTTGAGTCTTGAAACAAAGTTAGAAATGTTAGTTTAAGACTCTTGAAAACTTTAGAAACTCACTTTTGACTTGCTTCTTAACTTTTAGACTTAACTCTTAACTTCTTTGGATTTGATCTTAACTTTCCTTGAATTTGATTATGGATTAAAGGTTCATGATCTCATGTTTATGGATGGTTTCATGATGTTCAACTTGGAGGTTTCATGCGGAATTATGAGCATGAACTACTCAACTCAAGGACTGAAAGACACTTCTCATATCAAGACTATTCGACTTATAATGTTCATGCGGAATTATGGGCATGAACAATTGAACTCAAGGCTTCATGGGTAAAATGTTATAGTTCCATGATTATAAATGTAAACTCAAATGTGTTAGAAACTTATTACTCCAGACTTAGAACTTGAAGATACTAATCCTCTCAAAGGTACTCAACTGATGGAGTTCATACGGAAGTTATGAGCATGAACGACTAGACTCAAGATCTAATGTTACGACCCGAGGGTATACCCTAGAAGTTATGGTATTCTCAAATCTTAACACGGCGTCGTCGACCTTTAGGAGGTCTAAGACAAGCCCTTAGACATCTTTCATTGCATAATCGTAATAAAAATAGAAGAAAATTTAAAACTTTTCAGAGCATATCATATGCTAGAACATCACTTTATCTATCTATCTATCTATATATATATATATATATATATATATATATATATATATATATATATATATATATATATAATAATAAGAGTCATAATACATATTTAGACTCTAATGTCTGTTTTCCATCTTAATACACAACTAAATAGAATAGAATAGGGACACGACCCTTACAACATAAAATATAAGTCTAAGCTATTACATCAACTTAAAGAAATATCTTGACATAGGCAACCCTTGAATCATAAGGGCTCCTTTACTTGAACTTGGGAGATCTATCCAAGCTCTTCACCTAGGACACATCCTCTAGCCATCACGACCTATACTTTGTGTAAAAGGATTAAGAAGAATGATATTAGTACAAGAATGCACTAAGTATGGCAACCATGCAAAAACATGGATTTAAAGAGGACATTTCGTTTGAAGTCATGCAAAATGCTTTTTGGTAAACTTCATGAACATAGGCACATATAAGCTCAATATAGTTCACATACATCATATAGACATGGATACTACTCATAATAGCGCATAAAGCCATTTATCTTAGTTAATTTATTAACCTTCGGGAGACATAGTCATAACCGACATGGACCATGTGAGCTACATGGAATCCGGTATTCTACTCCCACAATGAAAAGAGAGGGTTAACACTTGCCGAAGGTGCAACCATTCGTACATAGCTATTCTAGGTGGATCCACTAAGATAGAGTCCTATGTGGGCACATAGTTAAGGAACATGGAGATTGATTCTAGAAACCTTGACTAACTAAGCATGAAGGTTTCCATCTGATGAGACAACATCTAGGTTGGGAACCCGGACTTACTAACGTGAAGGTTCTCTTGTGAAAAGCCGGACTTACTAGACATCAAGCTCCCACTCTCATTGGTCATGTTCACTCGTTGCTAAGCAATAACTCCCCTTTTAAGCATCATTAAGCCTTTAGATAACATTAGTTCATAAATAATAGGCCTTAGAGACTTACTCCCTCATATATCATATAGCTCAAAGTTATATAGGGTGAGAATTCTACATTCACCATAGAACCTACCTTATGTGAGAATGTCCTTTAACATAATCATATCATATTCATACATGTATGTGTGTGTGCACATATATGTGAGATCTACCTTCACATAAACACCTTTAGGCACACATGTTCATAACTTCATAAATCATATACTTTACATGCATAGAAATAGGTAATGATGCATAGGAGAACTATCCTTTCCTTAGTCATCACGAATCTATCCTACTCATAGATATGCATGAAGTGTATGTGTGCATTGGTCAACATGATCACATAATGGCTATCATATAGTATTGAGGAAACCACCCTCTAAAGACCACAACACATGTACAACATTTTTCAAGTCTCAATTCATACACATATATAGAGTATTGGGGACTGTAGACTACACACACTCACATTACATCATAGGAGGCAAGTACATATTCAAAAATAGAATATAAGACTCCTAGCATACTTTGATCACACATTCATATAGGGTTAATATGGGTAGGGGTCATTCTATAAGGATATTCTTCATCATTAGACATATAGACCACACCTAACCCTAACATGATCATCACACATATACATATAATATCATCTCCACCCCTAGGTCATGCAACTAGTTTTGAGGCTATTCATATGCTTCACATAACATTAATTCACTTAGAACATGATATTACAACCAAGGCTAAATCCTTCAACTTCCTAACATAGAAATAATCATATCAATTCATCTTGCATCTAATGCCTTCAAGGACATGATCATAACACATAAATATGTACAAGAATGTAAACACCGCCACCATAGGTGGACCATACCAATCAACACGATTCAATGTACATTCTAGGCTAATTAGAAGAAATAAGTCAACTTACCAAATATCCAAGCTAATGATCATCTTTAATCATTCCTCCACAATGTATATTCAATTGATATAGAGAGTAATAGAAATAAGCAATTCAATACAATCTAATCACAATTCTATAAACATCAAGTCAATATCACAAGACCCACATTATAGGCTAATTTTGAGAAATTAGGAGAATCATGGGTTCTTCATAAAACTAGGTAGAAATTCATCATAAAATCAGTAGATAAACATATATTCATCATTAGAATACTTTTGAAATCAATTTAAGAATGAACCCATGGCTAGATTGAAAGATAGGATTTTTGACTTAGAATTCATGTTTCGAAAACCTTTGAAAGGACTTCATAGATGAGTGGTTATATAGGGATGAAGTATCACCATACCTTATACATTAAAAAGCCCACTAAAGTCTGAGAAGAAAGCTCCAAGAATCCAACTCCATAGCTTGTTCTTGAGTTTGGTCTTCAATGGAGGTTTTGGGGTTCTTTGAAGAGAAGAGAACTTTGGGAATTTGATTTCTTAATGGGTGTTGGGATTTTGGCTTGGTAAAGGGTTTAAAAAGGTCCTAAAAACAGTTAATAAAACGTCCCCTAAGTTACCAAAACACCCCCACACGAAGTGGGTCTCTTAGACATGTCAAAATTGACTTAAAAATGACGCAACCGGATCTAGGAGTGGGCTGCGCGTCGCGGGGAAGCCTCCCAATTATGACCCAAATAATTTTTGGGACAGTGAGCTGCGTTGTAGGCGCGCGTCGCATAGGGCAAATCCAAATCTTGGCTTGCTCTCTGCCTTGGGCAGCCTCTTGTCCAAGGTTTGGGTCCTCCTTGGGGGCCCTTCAGGTGGTCCCTGGGGAGTCGTACCCGGACGTTTTGACCCTTAACATGTCTATTAAGGTACTAGGGTCAACTACACTGGTTGTCAACTCCAAACAACACATAAAATCAAGCCAAATATACAAGGACTCACTAGCACGTCTAAAGACCAACTTTCGAACGTCATGGACATTATTGGACGTTTGACTTCCAAATGACTTCAAATCAAGTATTCATACTACAAAACACTTAATCAACCTATTATTAACCTTTTTAGGTACATGTGAGGCTCTACCTACCTTAGTTCATTTTGAGGGTGTGTCATCTAAGTAACTAGATGGACATCATGTATATGACTCTTCTCATTCTCTTATTTACTTCCTCAAAACTTAGTTCAAATCAATGATGGATCTCAAAGGATTAACAATTGAACTTAAAGGCTTTCTTGAACTCTAATCTTAACTCTCTATTGAATGTGAATTATCAATTCAAGAGTTTTGGTTCATGACATGGAGGATCTCATGATGACAAGGTAGACTCGTGTATAAATTCTCTTCATCCTCATACTAACACTTCGGTCTTGAAACAAGTTACTAGAAGTTATGGAAGAATCCTCAAAAGGACTCAAAGGGACATTCTTAGTATGCTCGAAAGAATTCTCAAAACATAACTCTCAAATCTACCTTGAATTTGAATTATGAATTCAAGGTTATGATCATGTTAGGAATGATTTTAGGTGTTTCGAAGTAGCTTAGATTAGTTAGAATCGAAAAGGACTGAAGGTGCACTTTAAACGAACTCAAACGGAGCAACTGAAAGAAAACTGGATGGGGCAGGCGACCCTGGGGCAATGGGTGGCGTGGGGAGCCAGCCCCTGAAGTACAGAGAAGGGTTTGGGGCACTCTGGCAGGAGCATCATGCCAGGCCCCAACCAAGAAAATCTGTCGAGCACTTTTGCTCGTTTTCTCACCCTAACTCGCCTAAAATCGAACGGTTTCTTTCCCAATTACTTGGATTTCAATTACATAACATTACACTCTAATATACTGGAAAAAACACTAAAATTACTCAATTTATCTCAATAAATCATAAAAAACCCAACATAACAAGATTTAGAATAAACTTCAAGAACTCATCACGAACTCTAATCTTTAACTTTAAGAATGAAATTTTGCTGAAAAATAACATGATTGTTGTGTGGATGAACAAACCCAACACTATGGAAGCTTACATACCTCTTAGGTATTAAACCCTAAGCGAAAATCCGCAACTAAACTCAAGAACGTCGACGAACGCCTTTATCCTTGCCTCTTTTCTCCTCTTTTCTTTTATTGCCTCTTCTTGAACTCTCAACTAAAACCCTAGGTGTATATTAGGATTATAAAAATGAACCTAAAAGGATTAGAACTCTAAAATATTACAAAAAGGAATTAAATCTGATTGGGTAAGGAAAGGACCAAAATACCCCCTCACTATTTTTGGCTAACTTTCCTTAACTGGACATCCTAACTTCAAAAGGTCATATATGAATCATTAAAACTCGAAACTTACCGAACTCGGTGGTTTTGGAAAGATAATTAAATGATATTTCCTATGGCATCTTGTAGCACACCTAACTCATCTTGTGCTAGGAGTTATGTTTGTTTGAAGTTGACCCAAAACTCATACTTAACTTAACTCTCCAAATTTCACATTTTTCTTTTTCCAATTTAGTTCTTTTTGAAACTCTTGGTGATAAATCTAGTGACCTAACCTTAATAATAACGAAAATTTTAATTCATTGGTAAAATTCCACTCACTATGAAGAACGGCTCAAGTCATACTCCAAAAACAGTTTATGGGGTGTTACATTTTTCCTAAAATCGGGATCTTTAAATATGATTTATCATATCAAATAATGTTTCCTTATTACTACTAGTAATGATATTTATGGAATGATTTTTGCATGTGCAAGTTGCACTACCACATTCACAAGAGTATGATAACTTACTATCTTCAGAACTATAGGCCATCTTTAGCTCATCGTCGTCGCTAAGATTTTTATCGGATGAGAAATTATTTTATTCTAAAATTGAATATAATTTATTTTTAACTTCTTCTTACAAAATTAAAATATTAATTTTCTCTTTCTTTTTATTAGTGGCTGGGCAGTCATTGGCTTGATGTCCTGTTTTTCCACAGCCCCAACACCTTTCAGTGTTGTTTGGTTTAAATCTATTTTTACCAGGGTCATGGTTAGATTTTTTGAACCTCCTTTTGTAATGACGGGGTTCTTCTGGTTTATGTTTATTCTTTTTTTTTCCTTTGTTAGAAGCCTCTTTTGATGGGGCGGATAATTTAATATAACCAAAGTCTTGACAAAAGTTCCTAGTTCATTTTGTGATATTTTACCATCTCTTTTTAGTTGATTCTTAAGTTTTATATCTGTACATAATTCTAGTCCAGTAATATTTATAAAACTTATGAGGTCACCATAGGTTAATTGATTGTAAGGAATTTTTTCTTCAAATCGATCTTTTAATTTTATTCTAACTTTTTCAGCAAATAGTTTGGGTAGACCACTAATAAATTTTTCTTTCCAATAATCGTGATTAATCATAACTTTGTTGAGAAAAATATCTTTATACCATCTAAAATCATCTAACTTTGAAATATTAGATAATATCTCTAGACTTCTATAGTGGAAAAGTTGAGGTTCTCCAATAAAATGTTTAGATGTATTATAAATAAAGGTGGTAGTGGCATCTTCTAGGACTTGATTCTCTGGTTTTCCCTAAAGATTCATCCTTTTTAATTGGGTTAATAGTTGTAGCATTTAATATACTTTGCAAATTATATTCTGTGAGATAATTACTCCACCAATTTTTTAATGTGCCGATAAATCCAACAGTAATTAAAGTAGCGGATTGTTTATCTGATAAATTTTTCATTTTATATGTAACACTCCGGAAGTTCCATGACCTAGCTAGAGCCTCATATGATGAACTAAATCTTAAAACAATATTTCTAAGAATAAACTAGTGTATTGAAACTAAGTAGAAAGTGTTAGAGTCAAAACGTTAAGAAACGACCAAGACGTCCGAAGACTAGTGAAATTGAGCTAGTGTGCCTTGACATGTTTCAAGGGGTTTTAAGACTCAGAATTTAGTCAAATTTGGTAAAAAGATGTTAGTCATATAGAAGAGCGTGTTTAGGGTCGAAACGTCCGGTATGACTCCCCAGGACCACCCTAAGGGTCCTTGGAGAAAACCCAACATTTGATCCGAAATTGTCAAATTGAGAGTGACTAAGCGATAGAACAAACGATGCGCCATCGATGGGTCAATGGCCCATCGATGGGTCAATGGCCTGTCGATGGGTGAACGGCTCATCTATGGTGTCGTAGGTCCATACTTAAGCCATTTTTAAAAAATGGCTTCCGAAACACCCACTTTGACCAAAACGATGGACTGCCAGTACGGCGGCGACGTCTGGTCTTCGTCGTTTGAGGGTCAAGTTCACTACCAAGTTTTCAATTAGTAGGTTAGTTGGTTAATCAGTTAAGTGATTAATTAAGGGTTAAGGGGTGGTTAATTAAGTTATTTAAGGACTATATAAGCTACCCTAAGTCATAAACTAACTTAACACCTCATTATTCCCAAACCCAATTCTCTCCAACTTCTCTCTACTTTCTCACTCTATTTTAAAGATCCCATTGAAGACCAACTTCAAGCTTCTCCAGGGCTCCAAGATTCACGTTTTTATCCATCAATCTTCAAGGAATCTTAACGTATGGAAGCTATTCACTCTTGGGATATCTTTCCCCAAGAGGCTCTTCAAAATTGGTTTCCAAAGATGTCTAAAACATGGGTTTTCATCCAATTTCGTGAATTGTTTTTCAAATTGATTTGATGTTAAATTCCTTTGGTTTATCTCGATGCAATATGATTGTTTAATGATAGAACTGTTGTAGTTCTTAGTATTGACCTAGTTTTCATGAATTATCCATGATTGAACCCTTTTCTGTAACCCTAGCTATGAATTGGACTTGTAGATTATGATGGTTGTTGGAATTGATTATGTTATTGTTTATTTCACTATGTTATGATGATGGTGATTGAATTATTGGATAATTGTGATGAATTGAGGGTAAGATCTTGAAGGAGGCTTTGGAAGCTATTTTGTAAGACTTCCATAACTATTTCTCTACTTCAATAATGTTGGTTTATTCTTGATGATAATATTCAATTGGAGTATGATTATGTGAATAGATTAATAATATGATGATATGATGATTATGATGCCATGTTATGAGTATGATTGATTGTGAGATCTGTATAGGGGTATGATCATGCAAGTTTGAATGTGATTCTTTTGTGTGCCTTATTATGATATGATTATGATGTGATGATCTCACTAATGATGGTTTGTGATGAAAGGAAGTTCTCATCCTATACCTTCTGAGCTAATGACATAATTATACAAGGGGTTAGTCTCCGATGGCCTATATTAAGTTTTGATGATTAAGAATTACTTAAAGGAATTTCAAAATGGGACTTCAGCTTAGAACCGAGCGAACTAGATATGACAGGTGTCCCTTCCCAATGTGGGAAGGTAGGTTCATTATTGTTCTTGTAAAACTCCGAAAGTCTAAGACATGTTCTAGAGCCAAACATGAGTGTATAAAGGTTGTGTCACTTTTTTAAGGTCAATTTTAATGTATATAAGTCATTTAGAAAGTTTTAGAATAAAAACATCAAAGAACGTCCATAACGTTCGAAAACTAGTTCAATGAGGTGCTAGTGTGCCTTAGCCTATTTGACTAAGTTCTAGGAGTCGAAAAATGATGAAATTTGGTGGAAAGGTGTATAACACGTATTAGAGTTAGTTTATAGTCGAACGTCCGGGTACGACTCCACAAGGACCAATCAAGGGCCCTTGAGGAGGACCCTTGCAATTTTGCAAAAAGCTGCCAAAAGGCAGTGTCCACAAACGAGTGCAAAATACGGATCATGGGCCCATCAAAGCCACATTCGATGGTAACTTAGCCAAATCCATGGGAGGACTTTTTTGATAAGTCTCTGACAAAAATAACGGACCAACAGGACGGTTAGTCCCTTGGCCGTCGTTTGACAAACGGGGCGTCTGTCGTGGTCTCGTCTGTGAGCTCACTGATTTTCTGCACATTTTAGGATTAGTTAAATTAATTAATTAGGTGGTTAGTTAATTAGTTATAGGCTTAGGGAGGTCTAATTAAGTTGGTTATATGACCTATATAAAGACCCTAACCTAATTAAACTAACCTAAGCCCTCATAATACCAAAAACCAATTTACTCTTCCTTCTCCCTTCTTTCTCTCTCCCAAAGAAGAACACCATAGAAGTCAAGGTCAAGGGGTTCTAGGGCTGCTAAATATCAAATTTTCTCCATAAAAATTCATCAATTAACAAGGTATGGGATTCCTTTCCCCTTTGGGATCTCTTTCCCCAAAGGGTTCCTTCAAGATGATTTCAAAAATATGAAATTCAAGTGGGTTTTCTTCCAATACGAAATTGATCTTGTGAATTGCTTTGTTTATGATTCCTTTTGGTTTTTATGAGTAGATTAAAATGTATTATAACACAAATATTTTACTTCTTGATTTATTGGTCTAAATTGTAGAAGATGACCCTTTCCCCATAACCCTAGGTTGTGATCTTGAATTGAATTGTATAGTATTGGTACAATTGACTTGGTTAATGTGTGAATTACTATCCTATGTTGTAATTATGTAAATTTATGAATAGGTTGCGATGAATTGTGATCCTATTATGCTGGTTCTTGAGTAATTAACTAAGGTTGTGAAGTAGATGACGAACTTGACCTAAGTCTCTTATCTTAAGCTATGAACTAGTTATGGATTGTGATTTAGTGATTTAATTAACTTCATTATCATGTTGATTACTATTATGATATGGTATTATACCCATTGTTGGGTTGAGTTGAGGATGGTTGATGGTAAGACCTTGAAGAAGGTTTTGTGAAGAAGATAGGGGTAAGTCTTTTGATCTCAACTCTTTAATTCAATTGTGGTTACTTGTGATTAAGTGATGATGTTGTATTAAAGTATACCTTATATTAAGATTTATAGGGTTGGTATGATGTTGAATTGAAATATCTTCACAATGGTTTATGAGATGTTGGCTAAGATGTAAATGTTATAAGAATGATGATAACCTACCAATGTGACTTATCATGATATGAATGTGTAAATGTGCTAACCTCACATGTATGAATTGTAATGAAAGGAAAATACTCATGCAATTCTAATTGATCTATTATGATGATGATATAAGTGATAGACCCTTTGACCTAAACTAAGTTTTGATAATAACGGATGACTTAACGACATTTCAAAAGGGACGTTAGCTTAGCACCGAGAAACTTGACAATGGGAGGTGTTGACTTCCCGTAGAGGAAAATTCACCTTATAGTTCCACATGAGGTGTTGACTCCCCTATGAGAGATACTCACCCTATGGATTCTCATGAGATGAGGCTCGAAGTGCCAAATGGCATGTAGAGAGTTCTTACCTATCCCCTAGCTCCTTAACTATGTTTCCCCCATAGGAAGACTAGCTATTTGTTCCACCTAGAAAGGTACGTTTATGTTTGGTTATATTTTGGCCGGTAGACCACCTTCCATCGTTGTAAGATTTTACAACACTGTATTCGACATTAATATCTTGTGGTCTATGTCGGTTAAGGCAAGTGTTCCGTCAAGTAAAATGAATTAATGAAGTACTAACCAACTAGGGTAACTTAAGAGGTTTGACTTAGCTTAGGTAGGGGTATGGGACTCTAACTATGCCTTGCACTAGTTTGCCTTGAGGGAAGCCTTAGGAGGTTGTTCTTATGTATGTATATGCTTATAAGTGTACATGATATGTATATGATGATCTTACATGTTGATGGAACCATATGATGTTGAATTTACTTATGAATATATGTTTTGTCTCTATTGCTAAAGTATGATGTTATGTACTCTTAATGATATGATATGTGAAGTTGGACATTAGTTATGGTTCTTGTTGGGTTTACTTGATTAAATAAGGTTATGGGGCTTTGCTTAGTCATTGCACTAGTGGACTTAATGAGGGTTCATGAGTAATTGTCTTTCTTAGGTTATGTTGTAATGAATTCTCATTCATGCTCGTTGAATTTATAACTTGATCATGGAGTTATCTTGATTATATGTTCAAGTATGTTGGTATGCATGATTTACTTGGATAGACTAGTATGTTTGATCTTGTGATGAACATGGTCTTGACTTGATTAATATGCGTTAATAACTTGTATTGGTTCTTGAATGTGCACTAGACTTTCCAAATGTAAAACAACATACTTTAAATGAAATGTCCCTTTCTAGCATGATTTTATGAGGTGTGTTCATATGGTCTCATACTTAGTACAAGTAGTCTACTAAACCTATTTTCTCCCATTTCCCCAACATTTTAGGTTCCGATCTTGACGGTATTTTGAGACGACTTTGAAGGAAGACTTGGAATTCTCACTCATCCAAGTTGGGTAGGTCCTCACTTTCCGAGGGCAATGTGACTATCAAGCTATTGATGTTGTTCTATTTATATGACTTCTAGTTCTTTCCTTTTCATTTGAGTACTAAAGATTGTATAACCTATATGTGGATTTATTACATTGATGTATGGGATATGCCCAATTGATATACTCTTGTTTAGATGGTTATGATATGAGACACTCTTTTAAGACTATGTTAAGTATTTTATATACCTATGTGCAATAAAAGTAGAAGACTATATAATATTCTTATACGAAGGATCTATGTATACTCGATATAATATAGATTATGCGTATGTGAGTGGTCTATGTAAACCTCAAGATAGATATAGAAAAGTTTTAAATTTTCCGCATTTTAACCTATGAATGTAATGATGTAAGCTAAGAGGCTAGTCTTAGTCCTCTCCGAGGACGACAACGCCGGTTACATCTAGGGCGTACTTCCCGGATGTGACAAACTTGGTATCAGAGCATGAGGTTGAATATCTTTAGAGTCGATGTCTCACTCAACCACGTCTAGGTAGATTCTTACTAATAATTTTGAAGCGCGCCACACTTATGAATAGGAAACTATATGATGCTTAGGAAACTCTCACTTTCTTGGAAATGCAATATCGTGCCTCTAAAGTCTATGCTCTATGTGCCTTTAGCATCTAATTCTTTTATTGTGATTATAGGCAACGAATACTCGAAGAACAGACGCTCAAATACTTGATGAAGAGATTGACAATGGGGGAGTTCCTCCCGGTAACAGTCAAGTCCCTCCTCTTGAAGAAGTTGCTAATAATGACCAAGCTCCGGTCAATCCTCCACCT
Source organism: Solanum sitiens (assembly GCA_016801875.1). NCBI lineage: Eukaryota > Viridiplantae > Streptophyta > Magnoliopsida > Solanales > Solanaceae > Solanum > Solanum sitiens. Next base: position 161,430 of record JABWTJ010000149.1, read on the forward strand.
ATGACGGATGGTGACATAAGGGAAGACTTTCTCCAAAAGGACCAAGCCATTACTACACAAGCACAAGCCGTCACTACTCAAGCACAAGCCATGATGGCCCAAGCTAATTGGGAGGTGGTACCCCGAGGAAACCAACATGTTGGCACCATGGCCTCCCATTTGAGAGATTTCACTAAAATGAATCCCCCTACTTTCTATGGGTACAAAGTTGAGGAAGACTACTAGTGAGAAATCCGAGTTAGCCACTTACCAACTCAAGGATGTGGCCCAAACTTGGTACGTCCAATGGAGAGACAATAGGACTTTAAGGGGTGGACCGGTGACATGGGAGATCTTCAAGAAGGCTTTTCTTGATCGGTTCTTTTCTAGGGAGTAGAGGGAATCTAAACTGGAAGAATTCATCAACCTTCGTCAAGGAGGTATCAGTGTACTTGACTACTCTTGGAAACTTACTAAATTGTCAAAGTATGTTCCTTCTTTGGTTTCCGACCCTAGAGATGAAATGAGCCGCTTTGTGAATGGAGTGTCGGATGAGTTGAAAGAAGAATGTCGTTCATAATATGAACATTTCTCGTCTCATGGTTCATGCTCAACAAGTGGAAGAGCTAAGGGTTAAGAGAAAGAGTAGGGATGCCCAAAGGGCAAGGTCTTTTGATAGTAGTTCTTCAAAGGGGAGGCTTGATATCAAAGACAGGCCTAGGTTCAAAAAGAGGTTCTCTAATCAAGTTCTTTCCAAGTTCCCAGGCTCGTGATGATAGGGTGTCTAACCCTAAGTCTCAAAAGGGAAGGGGTACTAGTTCACCAACCAAGAAGCCAACTTGTGGAAAGTGTGGCAAGAATCATTATGGTGATTGCCTCGTTGGTATGTACAATTGCTTTGGTTGTAGAAAAAGTGTCCACAAGGTTAGAGATTTCCCTAATGTGAAGGGTAAAGACAAGGGTAGTGGTCAAGCTCAAGCAAGTGATTATAATGATGCTCCAAAGAAGAATCGCTTTTATGGTCTCCGCTCTAGAGGTGAGCAAGAGACTTATCCCGATGTGGTGACCGGTATGTTAAAAGTATTTTCTATTAATGTATATGATTTACTTGATCCCAGTGCTACCGTGTCATTTGTTACTCCTCTAGTAGCTAAGAAGTTTGACATTTTGCCCAATATCTTGAATGAACCTTTTATGGTGTCTACCCCAGTAGGTGAGTCGGTGGTTGCAAAAAGAGTTTATAGAAATTATCCTATAATGTTGCCCAATAGAGTTACTCATGTTGAACTAGTAGAAATTGATATGTATGATTTTGATGTCATTTTGGGTATGTATTGGTTGCATGCTTGCTTTGTTTACATAGATTGTAGAACAAGGGTGGTGGAGTTTAACTTTCCAAATGAGCCCATTTTAGAGTGGAAGGGGGGAAATTCTATTCCTAGAGGTCGTATCATTTCTTGTTTGAAAGCTTGTAGGATGATCTCTAAATAATGTTTATACCATATAGTAAGAGTCCAAGATTGAAACTCCGAAATTCCCCGTAGAGTCGGTCCCTGTAGTGAGGGAAATTCTGGAGGTCTTTCCTAATGATATTCCCGGTATTCCTCCCGAATGGGAAATTGATTTTGGTATCGACTTGCTACCGGATACAAATCCCATTTGAATTCCTCCTTATCGGATGGCTCCGGGCGAATTGAAAGAGTTGAAGGATTAACTCAAAGATTTACTAGACAAGGGCTTTATTCAACCTAGTATTTCTCCATGGGGTACTCCGGGGTTGTTTGTGAAAAAGAAGGATGGGTCCCTTAGAATATGTATCGATTACTGTCAACTCAACAAAGTCATAATCAAGAATAAGTATCGTCTTCCTCGATTAGATAATTTATTTGATCAACTCCAAGGTGCGAGTTAATTTTCTAAGATTGACTTGAGATCGGGATATCACCAACTTAGGGTGAGAGGTGAACATATTCCCAAGACGGCATTTTGGACATGATATGGTCACGATGAGTTCTTAGGAATGTCCTTTGGTATCACTAATGCTACGGCGACGTTTATGGACCTAATGAATAGGGTGTTTTGAAGTTACCTAGATTTATTTGTCATTGTCTTCATTGACGACATCTTGGTATATTATAAAAATGAGGTGAACACATGGACCATTTGAGGGTGGTGTTGCAAGTGCTTTAGGAACACCAATTGTTTGCCAAGTATAGCAAATGTGAGTTTTGGTTGAGGTCGATAGCGTTTCTTGGTCATATCATCTCTAATGAAGGTGTAGAGGTTGATCCAATGAAGACCGAAGCGGTGAAAATTTAGCCTAGACCTTTGGCTCCTACGGATATTAGGGGTTTCTTAGGCCTAGCCAGTTATTATAGAAGGTTTTTCAACGGGTTTGCGTCTCTTGCTTCTCCTTTGACAACCTTGACTCAAAAGAATGTGAAATTTGAGTGGTCGGAAGCATGTGAAAAGAACTTCCAAGTGTTGAAGGATAGACTTACTTCCGCTATGGTATTGCCCTACCGGAGGGTTCTAAGGGTTTTGTGGTTTATTGTGATGCATCCCAAGTCGGGTTGGGGTGTGTTCTTATGCAACATGGAAAAGTTATAGCTTATTCTTCTAGGCAACCCAAATTTCATGAGAAGAAGTATCCAACTCGTGACCTTGAGTTAGCGGCCGTGGTATTTGCCTTGAAAATATGGAGGCATTATCTTTATAGGTTTCATGTTGATGTGTATACGGACCACAAAAGTCTCCAATGTGTATTCACTCAAAAGGAGTTGAATCTCCTTCAACGGAGATGGTTAGAGTTGTTGAAACACTATGACATGAGTGTTCTCTATCACCCCGACAAGGCTAATGTGGTAGCGGATGCTCTAAGTCGATTGTCCATGAGAAGTGTGTCCCATGTGAAAGAATCCAAGAGAAACATAGTGAAAGATGTTCATAGTTTGGCTCGTTAGAGGTTCAAAGTGAAAGTTCTCCAAATGGTGGTATGGTGGTACATCATAACTCCGAGTCATCTTTGGTGGTTGAGTTGAAGTCTAAACAACACCTTGATCCATTATTGATGGAGTTGAAAGAATTGGTTCTTGGTAAGATGAATGAGTCATTCTCCCAAAGGGGGGATGGTGTTCTTAGGTATCAAGGAAGATTGTGTGTGCCTAATGTGGATGATTTGAGGAGTAGGATCCTTGAGGAAGCTCATGGAGCTCGTTACTCTATTCATCCGGGTTCTACAAAGATGTACCATGACCTTAGAGAAGTGTTTTGGTGGGATGGACTAAAAAGGGATATCGCGGAGTTTGTTGCAAAGTGTCCCAATTGCCAATAAGTGAAAGCCAAGCACCAAAAGCCAAGTGGTCTACTACAATAAATCCAAGTTCCTACTTTGAAGTGGGAAGATGTTAACGTGGATTTCGTAGTAGGTTTGCCTCGAACTCGAAAGCAATATGACTCTATATGGGTGGTAGTGGATAGAATGACCAAATCTGCTCACTTTATCCCCGTTAAGTCTACTTATATGGCGGAAGATTATGCAAGGATATATATTGACAAGATAGTGAGTCTTCATGGGGTTCCTTTGTCCATCATATCGGATAGAGGTTCTCAATTTACATCTAGGTTTTGGAGATCATTTCAAACAGATTTGGGTACTCAAGTGAAGTTAAGCACCACTTTTCATCCTCAAATGGATGGTCAAGCAGAGCGGACTATTCAAACTCTTGAAAATATTCTTAGAGCTTGTATCATTGACTTTAAGGGAAATTGGGATGAGCATTTGCCTTTGATGGAGTTCTCATATAATAATAGTTTTCATTCATCCATATCTATGGATCCTTATGAAGCTTTGTATTGTAGGAGGTGTAGATCTCCTATTGGGTGGTTTGAAGTTGGCGAGTCTTCGCTTATTGGTCCCGGTTTGATTTATAAGACCTTAGAGAAAGATCATATCATAAGGAACCGGTTGAAAATAGCCTATAGTCGGCAAAAGTCTTATGTCGATCATAGGAGAAAGGATTTAGAGTTTGAAGAAGGTGATGAGGTATTTCTAAAAATTTCGCCTATGAAAGGGGTGATTCTATTTGGCAAGAAAGGGAAGTTGAGTCCTCGTTATGTGGGTCCCTATGAAATCTTGCAAAGGGTTGGTAAGGTTGCATATGAATTGAAACTCCCTAGTGAACTATCTTTGGTTCATCCGGTTTTCAATGTTTCCATGCTCAAGAAGTGTATCGGTGATCTCGAGTCTATTCTTCCTATTGAGGGTCTTGGCGTAAAGTAGAACCTCTCTTATGAGGAGGTTCCGGTTAAAATCCTTGATCGTCAAGTGAAGAGGTTGAGGAACAAAGAGGTGGCCTCCGTAAAAGTGTTATGGAGAAACCACCTAGTTGAGGGAGCAACATGGGAGGCCGAGGCCGACATGACTCATCTTTTTGCTAATGAAGGTTAGTTGTTCTTGCTAATAATGAAAATAATGACTAAATTTGAAGTTGCTTTGATTTTTGGTGAAGTTTTGCAAAAATGTTCTAGTTACTGTGAAATTACAGTGAAGTATGCCTATAGTCCTGAAAATTTGCAATTCTTCTTGTTTTGAGTTATGTTATGCATATTGATATGGTGAGTCTTTATGAAATGTGATATTGAGCATGTTTATAGTTTGAGAATTGGCATAATTTACTACTTAGTGGTATGTTGAGCTCATGTTGTGAGAAGGAAATTCCTCATATTGTGATTTTGAGCCTTATGTGTAGTAATTGAAGTTTGAATTGCTATGTGTAAATGTCATGATTGATGTTGTAACTCATGTTGCAATGTATTATTGTTGTTGGTTGGGCTGCTATTCTTGAGTATATTCCTACCAAAAAGATTTTAGTGTCATTCGGGGACGAATGTTCCTAAGGGGGGATAATGTCACACTCCGAAAGTCTAAGACGTGTTCTAGAGACTAACATGAGTGTCTAAAGGTTGTGTCACTGTTTTAAGGTCAATTTTAATGTATATAAGTCATTTAGGAAGTTTTAGAATCAAAATGTCAAAGAACGTTCATGGCGTCCGGAAACTAGTTCAATGAGGTGCTAGTGTTCCTTAGCCTATTTGACTAAGTTTTAGGAGTCGGAAAATGATGAAATTTTGTGGAAAGGTGTCTAAAACGTATTAGATTTAGTTTATAGTCTAAACGTATGGGTACGACTCCCCAAGGATCAACCAAGGGCCCTTGAGGAGGACCCTTGCAATTTGGCAAAAAGCTGCCAAAAGGCAGTGTCCACAAATGAGTGCAAATGACGGATCGTGGGCCAATTGACGGAGAGTCGATGGCCACGGTCGATGGTCACTTATACAAATCCATGGGAGGCCTGTTTTGACAAGTCTCTGACCAAAATGTCGGACCAACAGGGCGGTTGGTCCCTTGGCCGTCGTGTCACAAACGGGACATCTGTCGTGGTCTCGTCTGTGAGCTCACTTATTTTCTGCACGTTAGAGGATTAGTTAAATTAATTAATTAGGTGGTTAGTTAATTAGTTAGGGTTTTAGGAGGTCTAATTAATTTGGTTAATGACCTATATAAAGACCCTAACCTAATTAAACTAACCTAAGCCCTCATAATTCCCAAAACCAAATTACTCTTCCTTCTCCCTTCTTTCTCTCTCCCAAAGAAGAACACCATAGAAGTCAAGGTCAAGGGGTTCTAGGGCTGATAAATATCAAAGCATATCCATCAAAATTCATCAATTAAAAAGGTATGGGATTCATTTCACCTTTGGGATCTCTTTCCCCAAAGGGTTCCTTCAAGATTATTTCAAAAATATGAAATTCAAGTGGGTTTACTTCCAATACGAAATTGATCTTGTAAATCGCTTTTTTTATTATTCATTTTGGTTATTATGAGAAGATTAACATGTATTATAACTCAAATATGTTACTCCTTGATGTATTAATCTAAATTGTAGAAGATAACCCTTTCCCCTTAACCCTAGGTTGTGATCTTGAATTGAATTGTATAGTATTGGTACAATTGAGTTGGTTAATGTGTGCATTACTACCCTATGTTGTTATTATGTCAATCTATGAATATATTGAGATGAATTGTGATCCTATTATGCTTGTTCTTGAGTAATTGACCTAGGTTGTGAAGTAGATCATGAACTTGACCTAAGTCTCTTATCTTAAGCTATGAACTAGTGATGGATTGTTATGTAGTGATTCAATTGACTTCATTTATCATGTTGATTAATATTATTTGATAGTATTATACCCATTGTTGGGTTGAATTGAGGATGGTTGATGGTAAGTCCTTGAAGATGGTTTTGTGAAGAAGATTGGGATAAGTCTTATGATCTCAACTCTTTAATTCAATTGTGGTTACTTGTGATTAAGTGATGATGTTGTATTGAAGTATACCTTATATTAAGATTTATAGGGTTGGTATGATGTTGAATTGAAATGTCTTGATTATGGTTTGTGAGATGTTGGCTAAGATGTAAATGTTATATGGATGGTGATAACTTACCAATGTGTCTTATCATGATATGAATGTGTAAATGTGCTAACCTCACATGTATGAATTGTAATGAAAGGAAAATACTCATGCAATTCTTATTGAGCTATGATGATGATGATATAAGGGATAGACCCTATTACCTAAACTAAGTTTTGATAATAACAGATGACTTAATGACATTTCAAAAGGGACATTAGCTTAGCACCGAGAGAACTTGACAATGGGAGGTGTTGACTTCCCGTAGAGGAAGATTAACCCTATAGTTCCACATGAGGTGTTGACTCCTCTATGAGGGATACTCACCCTATGGATTCTCATGAGATGAGGCTCGAAGTGCCAAATGGCATGTAGAGAGTTCTTACCTATCTCCTAGTTCCTTAACTATGTTTCGCCCATAGGAATACTAGCTAGTGGATCCAACTAGAAAGCTACGTTTATGTTTGGTTCTACTTTGGCCGGTAGACCACCTTCTATCGTTGTACGGTTTTACAACACCGGATTCCACATTTACTCTTGTGGTCTATGTCGGTTAGGGCAAGTGTTCCCTAAAATAAAATGATGTAATGAAGTACAAACCAACTAGGGTGACTTAAGAGGTTTGACTTAGCTTAGGTAGGGGTATGGGACTCTACCTATGCCTTGCACTAGTTTGCCTTGAGGGAAGCCTTAGGAGGTTGTTCTTATGTAGGTATATGCTTATAAGTGTACCTGATATGTATATGATGATCCTACATGTTGATGGCACCATATGATGTTGAATTCACTTATATATGTTTGGTCTCTATTGCTAAAGTATGATGTTATGTACTCTTTAATGATATGATATGTGAAGTTGGACATTGGTTATGGTTCTTGTTGGGTTTACTTGATTGAGTAAGGTTATGGGGCCTTGCTTAGTCATTGCACTAGTGGACTTAATGAGGGTTCATGAGCAATTGTCTTACTTTGGTTATGTTGTAATGAATTCTCATTCATGCTTGTTGATGTTATAACTTGATAATAGAGATGTCTTGATTATATGTTCAAGTATGTTGGTATGCATGATTTACTTGGCTAGACTAGTGTGGTTGGTCTTGTGATGAACATGGTCTTGACTTGATGAATATGCGTTAATGACTTCCATTGGTTCTTGAATGTGCATTAGATTTTCCAAATGTAAAATAGAATACTTTAAATGAAATGTCCCTTTCTAGCATGATTTTATGACGTGTGTGCATATGGTCTCATACTTAGTACAAGTGGTATACTTACCCCATTTTCTCCCTTTCCCCAACATTTTAGGTTCCGGTCGTTGAAGTGTTTTTGAGACGACTTTGAAGGAAGACTTGGAATTCTCACTCATCTAAGTTGGGTAGGTCCTCACTTTCTGAGGGCAATGCCACTATCAAGCTATTGATGTTGTTCTAGTTATAAGACTTCTAGTTCTTTCCTTTTAATTTGAGTACTAAAGATTGTATAACCTATATGTGGCTTTATTACATTGATGTATAGGATATGCTCAATTGATATACTCTTGTTTAGATGGTTATGAGATGAGACTCTCTTTTAAGACTGTGTTAAGTATTTTATATACCCATGTGCAATAAAAGTAGAAGACTATGTAATCTACTTATACTAAGGGTCTATGTATACTCGATATAAATATATATTATGTGTATGCAAAAGGTCTATGTAAACCTCAAGAAATATATAGAAAAGTTTTTAAATTTTCCGCATTTTAACCTATGAATGTAATGATGTAAGATAAGAGGCTAGTCTTAGTCCTCTCCGTGGACGACGACGCCGGTTACATCTAGGGGGTGCTTCCCGGATGTGACAGTTCTCATGAGATGGAGACTACAATGCAAATGTGCATAAAGAGGGTTTCTAGTATATCTCCTAGTTCCTTAACCATGTTTCCTCCATAGGAATACTAGCTAGTGGATCCATCTAAAATGTTAAGTTCGTGTTTTGGTTCTACCTTGGCAAGTAGAGTACCTTCTTTCGGTGTAGGGTTTCATGACATCGGATTCCATTTTTAGCCGACATAGTCTATTGTCGGTTAAGGTGATGGTTTTCGAAAGTAAAATGAAGGAATGAAGGAATGAAGATGGATTCTAACTGGGGTGACTTAAGGGGTTCTACTTAGTGTAGGTAGGGATATGGGACTCTATCTATACATTGCACAAGTTGTCCTTCAGGGAAGTCCTAGGAGGTTGCTCTTATGCACTTATGATATCATGAAATGTATATATGTTGGTTCTATATGATGTTGTTCTTTTTCCATTGGATTAGCTCAGACTGTGTGTGTCGTAGAGCCGGACCCGGAGGGTGTTCCCGTCACCAGGCCTAGAGGAATAAAATCAAAGAAAGTTAGTGAAAAAAGGTAACAACAATTACTACACAAAGAATTTATTATTCCAATAGTAATCTTTAAAGTAGACATTTAAGCCCCAGGATAGCGTTCTTCTCCGAGCTAGATTCTCCATCAACTTAAAATGAGACCACCTACTAGACACCGTGATTTTATTAAAAATTATGATATTAAAACTTCTGAGTCTACTATTACTATTAATAAAAATACTGAGACTATTAAATTGCTAGCAGCTAACAATATTAATAGTTATAAAAAAAATATATAAATTTCTTCATATAGGACTTGTCCAAGTAGTAAACCCATTATATAGATTGGATTTAAATGTACCCATATGTCTTTTGTGAAGAGACAATAGGTTATTAAATATTGATGATTCTTTATTAGAGTAGTACAAAGTAACCTTGCCAATGACCCCGTATACTTTAACTGTTATCCTAGTTATTCAATAAATATTAATGATCCAAACATTATTGATACATTAACATCAAATGTTGAAACTAAAAATATGAATAGTAAGGATACTACTGGGAAAATAGCCATAATATATAGAATATCTTCTAAATTAATGAAAACTACCTTAGCCCCTAAGGCTAAAATAATAAGTAATAGAGGAGTTATCATACTCATGGAAGCATATATAATAACACCTTCGTCCCAAGGACAATAATCGGGATGAAATATATTAATAAAAGATTATTGGCTTTTTGACACCATAACTGAGCCAAAAATTGAAAAGGAAAATTCAAAATTTGACCAAGTAATTCAACCTCAAGATGAAGAAATAAATAAAAAATTAAAAGGGGTAGATTTCTTAGAAACTATTCCCAAGATAGAATATAGGAATTCTAAACCCATGAATTCAACAAGTCCCACTCATAGAAAAATTCAAGAAATAAAAGATTATTTATGCATGATTAGATTATATGAACCTTTTGAACCAGATATTAAATATCTAATTAAACTTTGGACTAGTCCAGAGAATTTTATTAAAAACAATGGTATATACAAAGATATTATTTATCATAAAGATCAAACTTTCGAAATAAATGGTTTACTGATATAAAAAGATTAAAATGTAAGATAGAGTTTTTTAAGTGTTTTGAATACACAGGAAAATTAGACGACCAAAAAGAGTCGTTAAATATGCTGGTCAATAAATTGTATACTACTAATAACAAGGTAGTTGAACCTAAAATTCCTCCTTTAGAAGAAATTAGTCTACCCGTTGACGGTAGAATTATTACTGCCTCACCTTTTAAAATGGATAAAATCAATAATAAAGGAGATCTCCAAAATAAAGATATAAACAGAATTCTGCAACAAAATAATTATACAAATCAACTACTTTATGTAGTCTCTAACCAAATTCTTGAAGCCGATACTAAATCAGTTTTTAAGGATAAACCAAGTCCTTCCTAAAGTGATAAAAAGAGAAAACTAGAAACTCATCCAATATTTAAACTCTCAAAATTTTCTAACGAGAAATTCCCTAGGTTTCAAAAAAAGCTTGAAATCATGAATGATTTTATAAACAAAAATAAATAAAAAACTAAAAACTACAAATATTAATACCTGGTACGAAAATGATGATAAATATATTAATAAATTAATTTCTAATTATGTTACTAAAAAAATTATCATAAGAAACCCTCTTTTGCAGATATGCAATATAGAGAAAATTACTTTCTATCTCATACTTCGCATTCAGAAGAGAAATAGTTGAATGGAATATTGATGGACTAGTGGAACATCAAATTTATGATAAACTACATGAACTGGGAATGTCCATTATGGCTTATAATGTCACGACCAAGGAGCACCCCCTAGACGTAACCGACATCTTCGTCCCCGTAGAGGCCTTAGACTAGCCCTTAGCATACATCATGGCATACCATAGGTAGAGAAAATGCGTAAAATTTAAAACTTTTACATAGTGAAGTATACTTAGACTTCTCACATATGGAGTTTACATAGACTCCTCGCTTATGAAGTTTACACTAATCTAACTTATTATGCTATCTATTTTACATGTGTGCATGCACTAATACACTTTATTCTTTTTACACATAACTACTACCTATTACAAATAACTGATGATAATTGTACGTGGCTTGGAATAGATGCCACGTAGCTGGAACTACTTACACGTAGCCTTCACTACATGTTTATCTTCTTTTTGCTGAAAATTTATCTTCAAAACATAGATCTTGTTATTTGGTCCTTTTGTCACTTTGTGGCTTTGACTTTTATTCCTGTGGGGTCCACCTATTTGCTTATTTGTTGACATAATAAATGTTAACATATGCTTGGCACATTCTTGTCTTTATTGAAGATTGGTCTCCTCACACCTAGCAAGCACTCTATCAAGGTTAGTTAAGCATAGATCAAAAGACTCACCAAATACCGAGAAGTCGTTTAAATACATCCACAAAATTTTCCACCATATCATGGAAGCCATCATGTATCTCTGAAAAGTGGTTACATATTAGTTTGATGATTAAAGATGTCAAGAAGTAATATTTCTATGTTGGCATTTGAGTGATATATTATCATAACAGAAGTTGTACTATCTAAGGTGCAGTAGGAGTTGCAATGTTAGGTATGTATTGCACCAAAGCAAGTTGCATGACATTTATTCATATAGAAATTCTCCCAAATCTAAATCTCAACACTTGCATTATTACTTATTGTTAACACAAAGTCAACTGTTGCTTACAGTGACTGTTAATCATATAATATCGATTCGTGCTTTACTTTAGAAAAAGATGATTTCCTCAATGTTACACCTTAGATTATATTTGAACTAAGAAAATAATGGAGATATTCCAGGAGAAATAGCTTGATTGAGAAGCAAAATAGAAAAATGCAGAAACACCGAAGGATTAGTGGAAAAGATAAACGAATGCTATCAAAGGGTAGTTCCATAAAAAAAAGAGAAACGAAGTTTCATATTCTCCACTGAACTATAAATGAAATTTTTAGTTTTAAGAAAATATTGCTTTGTTAATTTATTTTGATAAAGTGATGTTACTATTTGTGAAGGTATGCACTTCTATCGAGTATTCAAACAAGTGATTTTTTTGGAAATTTGAACTAAGGCTCTATGGTTGTTTGTATCCTTCCATCTTGCAGGCTATGGGTGCATGATCGATGCTGAGTTTTTTGACCGATTCTTTAGCATTGTTTAAGCATGTTCCTAATAGTAAGTATTGGTTAGTTTCATCTTATGCTCAATTACAATTTTCTAAGATCATTTTTTCTATCAAACTACCTCCTAATGACATTTGCCTTCTCAATCTTTTTTCCTAGTTCATTATTGTAAACGTGCAAAAATACTTTTGCTTTGGTAGTCCCTCGTATTCCTTTTGATATTTGGACTGTGAGGACATGATCTAATTTTTAATTGGGAGTGCCTACCTTGTACTCATTTTGTTGATTGTGTCTGCATTCTGCGATTGCGCCCTTGTCGGGCTTAATTTTATTCCTAGTTATGGATTGGTGTGCCCTTGATGGTCTTTGATATGTGGATTTTTTAGGCAATATTGTGTTGGATTGGTCTATTTTAGTTTTTGATTTGTAGTTTCTAGCTTCAAGGAGCATGTGAAAGTGTTAATGAGTTGAGTCATCTCTTGAGTTTGAGTCGTTGTCACTTAAATGAATCTTGGTTTTTAAAAATATAATGATATGAGAGGATTTTATGTAAAAACACTTACATGTGGACTATTTATTAGTACCGACTGAAGCCATTATCTTTGTGCTTGATTGATAAAGGGAAGTTTATTTGTGGTGTGTCTTGCAATAAGAGCCTCTTTTGTCGTACGTTACTAAGAGTTGGGTATTGTTATTAATGACGACCGCTTACTCTGTTAACTTGTTTTGAGGGTGATTTGAGTGTCATCAATTATATTAAGATATCTGTAAAAAGTTCTAAACATTTGTGTATATTACTTTCAAGTGATGCAAATCTCCATCTTCTTTTCAATGTTGTGGAGAATGCACCATCTGAAACAGTTCGATCAAATCGCACTGTTGCTATTGGAGATCTGGCAATTCATTTTCCTAATCTATTAAAGCCATGGACAGAGCATATGTATGCATGATTGAGAGATCGTTCATTCTCATCTAATACTGAATGACATGATAAAGGTTTGGCTGGAATATCAGATATTCATACTTAGATTTCATGTGGAAAAAGTTTTATCATCTTGATTTATGTGTATCTTTATTAGGTGGAAGTTTATATCAAAGAAATGGCCAACTGTTTGGATGATGAAGATGAAAACATTTCAAATCTTGCCGAACTTTCTTTCATGAGTTGTCAAAGAAAGGTAGTGTATGGTCCCAACTTTTCTTTCATCAGTTGCTAATAAAGAAGTTCATCTATCTTATCTCTTTCTAGTCTTTCTACTATTGAGCTTATTTCATCTGTTATTGTGTTTCGGTATGCGCATCACATAATCCTGTTATTTTACTTTACACTTCATGTTTAGTGGGAACATTTTTGCATGTTGACGCTTTTGGTTAAGTTCCAACTTCTTTCATTTTTTCTTGACCTTCAATTAGGAATGTTCCACACATTTATATTACTGTATTACTGTAACACTCCGAAAGTCCATGACTTGGTCTAGAGCCCCACATGAAGAACTTAGTCTTCAAACACTGTTTATAGGCCTATAATAATGTACTTTAATCAATTAGGAAGTTTTAGAGTCAAAATGTCAAGAAACGTCTTTGACGTCCGGAGACTAGTGAAATTGAGGTTAGTGTGCCTTGGCATATGTTTCATGGGGTTTTAAGAGTTGGAATTTAATGAAAATTATTAGAAAGGTGTTAAACGAGTTTTAGAGTGTGTTTAAGTTCGAAACATCCAGGTACGACTCCCAAGGACCACCCTAAGGTCCCTTGATGAGGACCCTTCCATTTGACCAAAAACTGTCAAATTGACAATAGCCAAACGCGAGCCAATCGACGAGCCGTCGATGGGTCTACAGCCCGTCGATGGTAATAGTTGTCCAACACTTAGAATTCTCCAAAATTCTACCAAAAACATAGTCTTTGAACTCATTGACGCTATGCCAGTATGGGCCATCGATGGACCTACGGGGCGTAGGTCGAGGGGTCGTAGTTTGGGGTCTGTTCTGTTAGGATTTTTAGTTAGTGACTTAATTAGTTAGTTGGTTAGTTAATTAATTAGGGGTTAAGGGGTGGTTAATTAAGTTAGTAGAGGGACTATATAACACCTAACCCTTATTAAACTAACCTAACACTTCTCAATTCCCAAACTCAAATTCTCTCCACCTTCTCTCTACTTTCTGTCTCCCAAAGATCCCCATAGATGACCAAGGTCAAACCTTCACTAGGGCATCGAGATTCAAGTTTTACTCTACAATTCTCTAATAATTAACAATTTATGAAGCTATTCACTCTTGGTAATCCTTTCACCAAGAGGTTCTTCAAAGTTGATTTTCTAAAGTTCATAAAAACATGGGTTTCCTTGTTATTCTGAAATTGTTCTTTCAAATTGAATTGTTGTTGGTTTCCTTTGACTATTATGGGTATATTATGATTTATTATTGTTTAATTATGTTAGTTATTGGTATTTGACTTAGTTCCATGGAAGAAATCATGATTTGACTCTTTTCCCCTAACCCTGGGTTATGAATTATGTTGAATTGGTTAGTGATGATACAATTGACTTAGTTCTTGTGTTGATTACTATTATATGATGTTATTAAGTATATTTATGGATGAATATGGTGGGTTTGGTTGTAATATCTTGAAGATGGATTATGAAGGTGAATTGGTAAGACTTTGTGATCTTGACTCCTTACTTCAATGATGATGGTTTATACTTGTTATTGGTGTTTAATTGAAGTATTGTATGTGGTTAGATTAGGAAGGTGATGGTATGATGAATGTGATGAAATGTCTTGACTATGTGAATTGTGAGGTCATGTTAATAATATGAATATACAAGGTTGAATGTGATTTCACTTGTGCGCCTTACTATGTTATGAATGTGATATGTTGATCTCACAATGAAGGGTTGTTATGAAAGGAAGTCCTCATGCAACACCTAATGAGCTAATGATTATGAATATACAAGGGGTTAGTCTCATATGACCTATACTAAGATATGATGATTAAGAAACACTTAAAGACATTTCAAAAAGGGACTTTAGCTTAGCACCGAGTGAACTAGTTGTGAAATGTGTCCCTTCCCAATGTGGGAAGGTAGGTTCACTATTGTACTCATGAGATAAGGTTACAATGCGAAATGCATAAAGAGGGTCTCTAATATATCTCCTAGTTTTTGAACTATGGTGCCCCCATAGGAATACTAGCTAGTGGATCCACCTAGAATGCTATGTTCATGCTTTTGGTTCTACCTTGGCAAGTAGACCACCTTCTTTCGGTGTAGGGTTTCATGACACCGAATTCCACATTTAGCTCATGTGGTCTATGTCGGTTAAGGCAATTTTTCCCGAAAGTAAAAATGAACGACTAAATGTAAATAAAGATGGACATTGATTAGGATGACTTGAGGGGTCTACTTGGGATAGGTAGGGGTATGGGACTCTACCTAGACATTGCACAAGTTAACTCAAAAATTAGTCCTAGGAGATGGTCTTATGTATTATGATATCATGTATTATGAAATATTGGCTTTATTTGATGACACTATTATATGATGGTGACTATGTTGATGAATATGTTATTGGTCTAAATTGATATATGTAGTGATGGCTACCTATGATAATGTGTTGTATGAAGCAAAACATTGCTTATGATCTCCTATCTTGTTTACTTGATTATGTAGGGTTATGGGGCTTCGCATGAGCATTGCACTTGTAGGCTTGGGATGGGATTGTTGGTAAGGGTTTTGTATGCAATGTTGTTATGAGCTATTGATTATGAAATGTTGATATGGATTTATGTTGAAGCTGTCTTTGGTTATGAACATGTTTTATGTTATTGTGATCCTTATATTGTATATGCTCTCTTGTATGTACATTTAAGGCTTTCCAAATGACTTAGCATATTTTCTAAAGAAATGGTCCCTTTCATGCATGCTTTCAAATGTTTATGTACATTGTTTCCATACTTAGTACAAGTGGTCTACTAATCCATATTTATTTGTTTTCTACAATTATGTAGGTACCCGACCATTGAGTTTCTAGGAGGTTGATTAAAGAAGACCTGGACACTTTTCTCGAAATGTTGGTAGATCCTCATGTTCTGGGATGTTACATTTTCCATATTCTAGCTTTGTAATTGTATTGTCTAAAGACATTGTTCATTCGTTTATCATTTGAAGACATTGATGTAATCCTATAATAGTGTATTGTATTTGTATTGGCTATGTCCAACAATTGTACTCGTTTAGATGGTTTTATGTGAGACAAAGTCATTAGACTATCTTTTTGTATATTGGTTATGTTGTCTAAAAGAGAAGCCTAAGTAAGCTTCCTATGCGAGGAGTCTATGTAAACTCCCTATGAGTAGTATATGAGAGGTCTATGTAAACCTCACTATGTATATGTAAAAAGGTTTTAAATTTCCGTGTTTTAGCCTATGATATGTAAAATGATGAATGCTAAGGGCTAGTCTAAGTCCTGTTGGAGGATGACGACGCCGGTTACGTCTGGGGGGTGCTCCACGGATGTGACAATTACGCCTTCTTTTCAAGAATGTCCCTCACAATCATATACATGTAAAACGGGAAAACAAAGACCGGTGGCATGGTGCTGAAATCTAGATCTTCATAAAATTTTTCTTGACCTTCAAAATACAAAGGTATTTTATATTGGCTCCTCTTGTTTATTTAGGATATATTTTCCTAAGATTGTCATAGATCCAAGTGGAAACTTTTGATTATTGTAACTCTATATTACGACACATGATCAATTTTTTAAGGAAGACAGACACAAGGGAAATGAGTCTTTGTGCAAATATGGTATGTTAAGAAATTGGTTTTAGTTATTTGTGTTAGATTCCTTGTCTTCTTTCTATTCTCTGTTATTGGAAGGTGGTTGCGAGGGTGGTGGATTATATCTTTGGAATAAGAGATTATTTTTGTACTGTTAGAATGCTCTTCGAGTGATTTTTGCATGTCGTTCTTCTTTCCATTTCACTTGTTCTCATGCTGACCTCAATGGAGGTCAGCATGTACCATAATGTAAGAATGTATCTGTTTCTATCATTTCTACAAGCATTGATTTGGTCCACGATGAGTACAGGACTTCCCATTGCGATAACATCTTCCATGAACAGTGAAAATTATACTTCATTCTGCAGGCTGGATATTGATATTTACAAGTATGAGGATGACTTAGAAAATAGAAAGTTATATTTAAGAATGCATGGTAACACTGGATTATATTGTTTTTGTTTTCCAAGGTATATTACTGTATTACGCCTTCTTTTCAGGAATGTTCCTCACATGCATCTATATTACCTTCAAAGCATGAACTCTTAACTAGAATGTTAAATTACTATAATATCCTTAACTTAGGTTGTGCCTTTTTCGATGAATTGTGACTTTTTCGATAAGTCGTGACTTTTTCAAAGAGGTATGACTTTTTTTAATAAGTTGTGACTTCTCTGAAAGATCATGAGATAAGACACAAAAAACACTTGTTCATACTACCCTTAGTTTACTATAAATAGAGGGGCTTCCTCTCATTTTTCTTTCATCCTCTCCTCTCACTTGGTAATCTTCCTCTTCAATCATCATTATCATATATTTTCTACATATGAACTTTCACATTGATGTTTCTTCATGTGTTTCTATAGATAATTTTTTCTTTTTCATTTTGCATGACTTTGAATTTAAAGTTACACGATTTGATAAAACTTTCCAGATAATTAGCATATTATTTCTCAATTTTAGGTTTGGATATATACTTTCTTGATGAACTTCTCTTTAAGTTTATGTTTTTTATTTGTGTGTGTCTTCAAAAAGAATTGGTAACATTGTATTTCTCTCTTCAGCATGTGTCTTCAAAAAGAATTGGGAAGCATTGTATTTCTCTATTCAATTATTTTTTATAAAAAATAAAATTTTATTAATCGTAATCTGCAAAAAGGTACAATTTGAGCTTGACATCCCAAACATTGTGCAAATCATAGATATGAAACTAACATTGTTCCTACGCAAAATAAGTGATAATTGATATTTTCCCTTATGTATTTGCATTTTCAGAAATTTTTATTGCAGGGGTATTTTGCATTTAATTAAGATTCTAGAAGAACGACGAGTGAATATAATTTTAAGTTTACATAAGTGAAGATTATGGTACTTCTACTTTAGTCCAATTTGATTCAATGTAATTTTTTGTTCTTAATCCATATTTGTTCTCCTAAACTACATTTGCCCTTTCTTCTCCTTCAATTTTTTAGGTTTGCTCCTTTATTCTATTAAAATTTCTACTATTGAATACTTATAGGTAAGCATTTTTATTTTTTAAAATGATTACTTGTTGAATTTTTTACAAGTGTATAAACATTTAGGTTAAATGTCACGTGTGATATTTAGGATATTTGATGGGGAAAAAAATGGTTTTTTTAGTAATAAAACTTGAAAAAAAATCCTCTTCAATTATGAAATTGCATCAAATTATCTGATTTTTCCTGATGTTCTAGCCATTTTACTTTCTGCATGTTCCTAATATTGGTTGAGTCTAAAAAGTAACTCATCTTTTTTTATTAATAAAGAAAAAGAACATTTTCTAATGACATCTTTATGTTATGATTTTGAATGGGTTGTGATAAAAATATATGAACATTAGAAAGATTTGACATAACTGCTGATATTCTTTTCTTTCTTGATTTACCAAAATATCTTAATTTCTATTTTTCTGTAGCCTTTTTATTCAATTAGTAGGGAGTCACAAGCTAATTAGTAGAAAAATTATCATAGATTATAGCAAAATGAACAAAGGAGGTCTCAAGGACTAATATCTTTTTACCAAGAGGTTGGTCAGCCAAACCCCAAACTCCAGCTAATTAAATTTTATAACAATGGGTGGCTATTAGGATGACATTAGATATATGATAGGTGTTGATTTTTTATAGTGGAAATACTATTTGTAAACATTACCAAAATTTAACATAACAGTTGATATTCGTCTCTTTCTTAATTTACCTAAGTATCTTAATTTCTATTTTTTTGTACCCTTTTTATTTCAATAAGTAGGGAGTCACAAGCTAATTAGTTGAAAAATCATCCTAGATTATAGCGAAGATAAACAAAGGAGGTCTCAAGGACTAATCTATTTTTTTACCAAGAAGTTGTTTAGCCAAATCCCAAACTCCAGCTAATTAAATTTTATAACAATGGGTGGCTATTAGGATGACAATAGATATATGATCGGTATTGATTTATTATAGAACTTGATAAGAACCATACTTCACTTGGGGAATTATATTGAGTATAATATTATTGTTGTTGTTGTGATTTGATAAGAATCTTTGTTAAAATAAAAATATTTTCTTGCATTTGCATTTATCGTTTGAAGCGATATTTTTCTTTTTATAATATTGTTTAGTGTTTCGGATGAGAAAGAAGAAAATTAACCACTATTATAAGTCTTTCATCCATAGTCGTTATATTTGAATCATTTAAAGTTGTTGGTCATCACACTTGAGTATGAATGCACGTTGAATTCCACTAATGTGTTGATTTCTTGATTTTTCTTTTGTGTTTTTGTTTATTTTCATTTACTTTTGATCTTTATGTTATGATTTGATTGAGTTAAATAAATATATACTTTTCAGTAATATGGAATAAACATTTTCATGTTGTCCCTACACTAAATTAAAATCTAATAACTATTAAAAATGAGAACATTAATTAAAAGTCCTATTTATTTATAAAGGTATTAATTTTTTTTAGAAATTCAGCTATTAAACATTAATTCTGTAGTTATAATATTATAAATTCTCTTAGTTGTTGCTAATCATTGCAAACGTTATTCACACTCTTTTACATTATTTAGTTATAATATTATGAATTCTCATAGTTATCACATTAATTATATCTATCTTTCATCATTTCTTATGTTTACCTTTGACCAATAGTAATTCATAATATTATATCGCCCATATATATGTTATAACACGGTGTTTAAGTATATTAACTATATTTTTTTAGTGTAAGATAAACATGTGATTCTATATATGATTTCAGAGATTAGCTACGGACAGTAAGATAAGTATGTTTGATTTATGTACACAATCAATCGAGAAGTCAAATATGAGAGCCAACAACACAAAAAAAACTTCTATTATGTTATGACTTATAAAATAAAAATTAATAAACAAAAGTAGTTCTAAAAAATACATGTAAATAGTTTAACATGGCTCTAGTTAGATGATAAGAAAAATGCACAACAAATATTGTCAATAAGGTAATTTTGTAAGATACGACCAATTACGTGATATAACCTCATCAAATTAAAATAAATATATACATCATTACATTTAACTAATAAAATATATCATTGACCATCTTCATAGGTTCTCGTAAACAAGAGATATGCATATGGTGATTCGTTTTGAACATTCATAAAAGAATCTGCAATATTATTTTGTCCAAAACTTATTATTCAAATCTTTGCTGAAATAAGCAATGCTATTTACTATAACATATATTCTCTGAATTTGTAATCACGTGCAACACACGTGTCGAAAAACTCGTATACATTGAAAATTTGAAAACGAACACCGGCATGATTGTGAAATCCACATTGTCATTGAAAGAAACTGGACAACTTACCGAGTATGTATTTCTTGAATAGTTGTGACAGAAGTTCTCCTAAGTTTCACCTCATTCATTCGTTGAAAGTAAACTTAGTCAAATCATTCACCTTCAATACTGATCTTTTTTTTTCTGTTTACAGTCCAAACTCAATGCATTATATGCGACAAATGGCTGTCATCCCGCCTATGCCCAATTCCTTTTCCAATTCATATTAGATTCTCCTGGGTACTTTATCTATCTCTCATCCGCCCCTTCACTCCTCTCCCTTCTCGTCTCCTATTTGTTTTAATTAATTTGTTTGTGCAAGCTACAAACACGTCCACAATTTTGAGTTCGTAAAATATGTGTTGCATTCTTCAGTTTCCCTCTAGTTTTGAATTGATTGTAGGAAAAATGTTCTTATAAGGTTCACCCGAAGAACAGACCAAGTACCATCCATCTGATGTGGACATACTTCCTATCAAATGGCTTATAACGGAAACATCAAAACAGACACTTTTGTAGTTTTCCTTCAGCATGAATTTGTCAACATTGGGAAGTCTCATGAAGAACGTTTAAACGGTGAGAACTGCACCTGAAACTAATTGCATTCGATGTATGAGATTCCTTAATGAAATAAAATTAGTTTGCATACTTGAAACAGACTCTTTTGCAGTTCTCCTTCAGCATGAATCTATTGCTTGCATTCTATTCATCCACTATTAGACAACAGTTTATTATAGTGGTTACTTACTGCTTAGTGCTCATGAACTCAATGCAGTGGGAAAAAATATAAAATTGTCATAATGATAGTAGAGAAGGTGGAGTTTTTTTTGGAACAGTATAGTTATAGAGTATGTGGATGTTTTTAAGGTCACACATTGTTTCCATTAGCCAACAAAAGAGAATCGTCAACATTGAAGGGCATGTTGAAGGCATTAATCAACAATGTTATACTAAATGCGTTGTTAATCAAGTTAGTCTTCAGATTTTCAGCCTGGGAAATGTCCTTACACTACTGTGAGAGAACTTGTTTAGAATGATGTACTCATTATATTTAATCCATCTTTGAACTTCTAGTTGTAGAGATAACCATGTAAGTGATTATTTTTTCTATGTTAGATAACTACTTCAATGAGCTAACATAGATCCTACAATGAGAAACTCTCTTTATATCTAGCTTAGTGTTGTTTTTTGTTTTGCTTCTGTAGTGGAGATTGGCAGAGTAAATTTAATCCCATGATTGGTATTGGTGACCATGAACGTAGAGATGAAGCCCAATATGACCATTTTGAGACAGCAAAGGCTCATGAGGTGTGTAAGCAGTGATTTGTTCTCACTTAGATGGCATTGTGATTGATATTTTATGCCCACCGTTTGACATTTAGCAAATTTCATTAGTGAAATATTTTTCTATTAAATTTCATTAGATTGCATTATGATTTTTCTAACTAGTGTGTCTAGAAAAGACTTGCCAAGGAAGCTCGGATTCTAGAGATTCAAGAAAATAATCTTGCTCTTAGGAAGAAAGTAAAAGACCCAGCAGCTACAAAAATAGATAAGGGCTGCATTATATTATAGGGTGACATGCAATGTATGATTTGTTTCTCTTTGTTATTCTATATGCTGATTCTGCTCTCTAAGTATGCAACACAATAAAAGTACATTGTTGAATTAAATCACTTTGGCAAGTCAGTGGAAGATTATTCTTCCCTAAATCCTTTGACAATTTTTATAGTCAAGAATTGGGGTGCAGGTTAAATAATATCAATGGAAGCTCATGTTACTCTAAATCCTTGCAGATCTCTATATAAGATGTTTTGATTTTGCATCATAAGTTCCAAGATTATCGACTATTGTATTTATGCATGTAGATAGTTCTTGTGGATAATTTAGAACACTAATTCTATTTTTTTATCTCTGTTTAGGGTGTCTTTGCCATGCGGCATTATTTTTCAGAGCTTATGCCATTAATTGTTGAAGCTCCATTGGATGAGGATGTCGTTACCAAATATGAAGTGGTTGTTTCAACACTTGGTCAAGTTTTACAGAGTACATGGTGAGTGGTTCCTTCAACCTTTGATTTCATCATTCGTTAGCAGACAGTCATTAACTTACTAGTTGTTCTGGTTCCTAGATAATCTACATTTGGGGATTATTTCCAATATTGTTTTGTTTGTGCGACATACTTAGTTTTCCTTTCTTTTGGACTGTGATGTTGTATCTATATTTTTAAATTTATCATTTTTGTTGGTATTCTTCACCACACTATTCGTGGCTTCGGTGCACTAATTTAGCTTTAAAATTTTCAAAATCTTGTTTGACAAATTTGTTGTTTGTAATGTTCATAGATATGTCATTACTCCATACAATGAGTATTCTCAGTTGCTTGGGTTTCTCTTGAAACTGCTCAATGTTAAACTAGCTTGGTCAACAAGAAGAAAGGTTTTGAAGGTAACTGCAATCCTGTTGGTCCAATATATATATATATATATATATATATATATATATATATATATATATATATATATATATATATATATATATATATATATATATATATATATAATTTGGATTAGTCAGTATTTAAGTTCATTGAGGATGAATTTTGCAGGTTCTTGGCATCATGGGTGCTTTAGATCCTCATGTGCACAAGCGCAATCAGCAAAGCTTACCTGGATCACATGATAAAGTTACAGGGGTGACTGGTGATCCTGGTCAACATATAAGATCAATGGATGAATTGACTACGGATCTCTGGCCATCCTTTGCAACATCCGAGGAATGTTTTTCCACCGTGAGACTTGAACCTTCAACTTATTTTCCTTTTATGTATTTCCTAAGTGGAATCTACTGTTGCAGGTTGCTATAAACTCACTCTTGCGGATTCTCAGGGATCCATCTCAGTCAAGTTACCATCAGAAAGTGGTTGGATCTAATATGTTTATTTTCAAGATCTACATGTAACACCCCGTAATTTCCATGACTCATACTAGATCCTCATATGTTCAATAATGATGGTTTTAGACCTAAATAAGTGTATCACTTATTTGAGAAGTATTGGAGACATAGCATTTAAGAAAGGCCTTACGTTCGGAAACTAGCGAAAGTGAACTAGTTAACATCCCTATGTTTGGTGAAGTTTTACGAGGGTCATATGAAGACCAAACTTGTAAAAAGACTTTAAATAAGTAAAATATAGTGTATACGGTCAAAAGGTACAGTCACGACACCCCAAGGACCACTGGAAGGGTCCTTGGGGAGGACCCGAACATTGGCAAGAAGGCTGCCAAAGCAGCCTGCGTGCAGCCAGGAATTTGGTGGCTGCTGCCCGACGCGCAGCCATCACGCAGGGATTTCAACTTGGCCTCGCGATGCGGGGCCTACACGAGGTCCACTGCCTTAATCCGGATTTCAAAAATAAATCGTGAAATTAACCCCGCGACGCGCAGCAACTTCCCTGATTTGTAAAAGTCGTATTTTAAGCAATTTGACTTCACAAAAAGACCCAATTAAGTGAAGGGTCTTTTGGGTAATATAAGGGGTTACTATATATTGATTTAGGGTCAGTTTTAAGTCATTTTTACCCACTCCAATCAAAAACCTAAAAGCTCGCATCTCTCTCTACTTTCTCTCTCCCAAAATCCTCCATTAAAGGAAGAACAAAGCTTGAAGAAGAAGACCAATTTCTCTAGGATTTCACTTCAATTTCATAGGTTAAGCTTTATTAAGGTATGGTTTCTTTCACTCTTGGTATGATTTTTCCCAAGAGTTCCCTCCAAAAGATATTTCTAAATCCCCCAAATCTAGTTGTTTCTTCTACACATGGGTCTTCTTTGAAAAATGAAATTATGAATCAATTGTGATAAATTATGATGAATTAATGTTGTTCAAGTATATATTGATGGTTAATTGATGATTTCCTATGAGATTTTCCTAGACTCATGTCCTTTCCCCCAATTTCATGAAAACCTTGAATTGATATGATGAATTGTGAAGATCATGAACATGTAGATTGACTACATTGTTGTTAATTATGTAATTGCTTCAAGAATTTACCTTGTTTATGTAATTGGTTATGTATTCTTGGTAATGAAAGTATGAAGGTTCTTGGAAGGGCAATGAGGTATGTTGATTGGTTCTTCTTGGATTCAATTATGAATTATGAGTAACTTAGATAGTAATGTTTCTAGGTCTAATGTGTTGTTGTGATGTTGATGCTAAGTATTCCTCATCCTCAACCCTAGACTATTGAATTGGTTGTGAATTATGCAAGTATGTTATGGTATGATTATATGATGATTAAAAGTAGTTTCTCATGATTATAATAAAGTATTAAGTGAAAAGTTTACTCCCTTATGAGATAGTTTCTAAAGTGAAAGGATTGTTCTCACTTGTGATGACCTATGAGGTAGATATGATAAGATGTTTACATAGGGGTCTAGAAGAGACTAGTGTGAACTTGTATGATGAAATATTATGATTATTAAAGGGAATAATTGCTTAACACCGAAAAGGCATGTAAATGAGATGGAGGTCTCACGTTTAGCAAGTCTGGCCTCCCACATGGGTTTCCTCACGTTAGTAAGTTCGGATTCCCAAATTATGTGTTGTC
Source organism: Solanum sitiens (assembly GCA_016801875.1). Taxonomy (NCBI): domain Eukaryota; kingdom Viridiplantae; phylum Streptophyta; class Magnoliopsida; order Solanales; family Solanaceae; genus Solanum; species Solanum sitiens. The sequence continues at coordinate 186,622 of JABWTJ010000149.1, forward strand.
TCATGAGATGGAAACCTCCACGTTAGTAATTTAAGGTTTCTAGCAACAATCTCCTTGACCCTTAACTATGTGCCCACATAGGACTCTATCTTAATGGATTCACCTAGATAGCTATGTACGAATGGTTACACCTTAGGCAAGTGTTAACCCTCTCTTTTGGTGTGGGATTAGAACACCGAATTCAATGTAGCTCACATGGTCTCATTTCGGTTATTTCACTTCTTTCCCTAACTTAAAAGTAAATGAATAAGTTAAGTATGTGAACTCTCACTAGGGTTGTCTTGTCTACTAAATAGGTTAAGGGAGGGTATGGGACTTCTCTTACTCATTGCACATGTGGGATCCTAAGGGATGGTTGTAGTAGTGTTCTTTTATAATTATGACTATGATTATGATTATGTTGATAAGATATGAGTAGTATTTATGTATTAATCATGTTATTATGAATTTTTGAGAATATGTTGTAAGTATGAAGTGGATTGCTTAATGTGATACTTAGCCTTGGATAGGATATGGGGTTTTATCTTTTGGTATTGCACAAGTATTACTTGGGTGATATACATGTTGGGTTGATATTATGTTGAATTGACTTATTATGCTTCTTATATATGCATGTTGAGTCAAATTGATAGAAAGCGTGATTTTGACTAAATTGTCCTTTTCTCATGCATTGATGATTTTGTGCATAGGAGCCATACTTAGTACATGTGGTTTGTACTAACCCATATTTCTCCCTTTTTCCCCAAACATTTTAGGTTCGGACCATTGAGGAGATTCGTGGCTATTGGAGAATAAGACTTGGATCTTTTCTAAGTCAATTGGTGAGTCCTCATGAGTTCCGAGGATAGAGTCACTCATCAAGACTTATTAATTTGGTCTAAGTTTTGAGACAATTATTCCATTCTCATGTTGAGACTTCATTGTAGCCTATATGGGCATATTGTAATTGACTAAGGGATATGCCCAAACTATTGTAATTCATACTCTTGTAGATGGTTTAATGTGAGACAAAGTATTAGACTAAATTCCTATATGTTGGTCATGTTGTCTATGCGAGAAGCCTAAGTAAGCTTCATATGTGAGGAGTCTATGTAAACTCCCTATGTATAAATATTATGTGTAAGCGAGAGGTCTATGTAAACCTCATGAGATAAAGAGTTTTAAATTTTTCCGCATTTTTGACCTATGATGTGCTATGATGTATGCTAAAGGCTTGTCTTAGTCCTCTTAGAGGACGACGACAACGATAACGACTAGGGTGTACTTTGGGTCGTTACAATACAGTCAAAGTTGAGCACCTCATTTCTCATTGTTTTATAATTGTTTCTTAAGCAGGATTCCTATATTATTATCATGTTTTGCCTGTTTCTTCTTTTGAAACTGGTAGTCCTGGAACACTTATTTGTTTTTGTCTTCAGACTTTTGCATGTATAGTCAATAGGCCTGGCATGTGTCCCTTAATTGCCTATGGTTAGTCCACTGTCTCACATAATGAGGATATATACGTGAATTGTTTCTCGCATTCCATTGTATTGCTTACTTTATCGTTCTGGATGGATGCTTATGTTTAAAAAAGTGAGTTCATCATTCCTCAGGTGTTTCATCAAATATGGTTTTTTAGCATGTCACAAACAGTACACCTAGTTGTCCAAACCCGACAGACCCTTCCTTTTGCACCCTTTCTACAAAGCAAAGGAACATATCTGAGATCTTTACTTTATTAGCTTATAAAAGTAGGGGACAACCAGCAAATGACACGGGGAAGTTGAGAACTTAAGTAGAACATAGTGAATATTATTGCTTGTAATTAGTATACCCTTATTTTCCCAAACATTAGTTGTAGATGATTTTATCAGAGATGCTTATTTTGCTTATTTATGATTGTATCTTTTATTTTTATTTTTATTTTTCTGTAGGTTTTTCCTGATCTATATCACATTGTACGCATATGTGAGGATGGTTGATACGCTCAAACTTACTTCTCAAATAAGAATTAAAGCGGTCGTATCAAGTAAAGAACCCAACTAATGAGGTTGGAATCGATCCCACGAGGAAAATAGTTCAGACTTAATTTTATTCTATTATTACTACTATTTAGCCAACTATTTTCCAAGAAAACAAACGACAAAAAGGGGGGTTTTTATTTCTGAATTAAAGAGAATGATTAACTAAATTAAAGTAAACAACTAACAGATTCAAATCTCGGAGTTTAATCGATTAATAAAAGTAACTAGGGCTTAAGTGTTCCCCACAGGTTCCTAACTTGATAACTATAACTATAACAATTCTTTCCTAGTATCTTGCATGTAAAGTGATAAGTTATGTATCTCTAAATCCTTGGTCCGGCATCTAGAAAATTTCACTCCGCACCTTGGTCCGGCTACATGTGTTGCTATACTAACCCTTATCTTTACCTCATATTAAGCATTGTATTCGGTATTTGACTAAGTTATTACCTCGTACTAACCAATACTAGCCTATTAGATAGTCTACACTAAATCTATGTTGATAATTCGTTTCCTATTATCTACCTCCTTGGTCCGGCAAGTAGCATTAAGGCGAGTTCTAACGTTGTCCATCCGTTAAAAAGACTTCTACACGAAAGAATTATCAATACTTGCAAGACACCATTCTAGAATTGTTATTTTAGTTAGAGTTTACCTTGTTATTCACCCATGGTTCCCACAACCCTAGCTATGGAGTTTAGTTACCCATGGTCATAATTACACAATTCATATTTTTAATGGAAGAATTCATGTACTTACTTTACTGAGAAAGAATAAAATCCAGAAGTTAACTTGATTAATCAACACAAAACACCAACAATCAATTCCAGAAAAAGTGTATCAATTACTGAAATTAATTCTTCAATACTTGAACAAGAGAACTAAAAATTATCAAAAAGTTTAACCCCCAAAACGAGGTTTTTTGAACTATTTATAATAAAAGCAAAACCTAATCAAAGAAGGATTCTATTTACTGAAAATCTGTCCAAACGCGTCTGGGTCAACGGACCTCGTGACGGACCGTCATGGACACGACGGACCGTCATGGCCTCCGTCGTCCCATACTTCACACATTCTTTTGCTGCTTTCTTCATCCCCCCCGACGGAGAAGTATGACGGACCATTTCAAGCACGACGGTCCGTCGAGGGTCTCCATTCCAAAACACTTGGAATTTGGGTACTGAGACTACTTCTTTGATCATCATGACGAACAAGCAGGACGGACCGTTGTGGCTATGACGGTCCGTCATGGACTTCCGTAATCCCACACTTGGTCAGACTTCCCCATATTCCATCAGCAGCTTTTCTCCTCACTATGATGCCACTTACGGACCGTCACAGCCTCGACGGACCATCATGAGCTCCGTAGGTGGTCTCTTCTGCATTTCTTGCTCAAAAACTTCCGCGTCCATCCTTGGACAGATTTCCTGCAAACAAATAGAACTTATATAAAAATCAACACAAAAAGGCTTTTGACACACAATAAACTTAAGGAAAAAGCATTAAAAATATCGTGAAACCACGGTACATCAACACCCTCAACTTAAATTTGTTGTTTGTCCTCAAGCGACGCACTATGACTCACTACAAAATCTTTGTACACGAGTATCCGCTTTTTAGCTTTCGCAATCATTTGGCTATCAATCCCGATCATTCTCATTATGTTCATGCATGTTATCACTATTAGGCATTGACTTATGTAGAATCAGACCATGACACAAACTCACTACGTTATGACACCTATCCTCTTCAATTTCTCACCGAGGTGCTAATATTTCCGGTATTGCAACTACTGTCCTCACTTCAAATAACATCCTCATTTTTCACACAATGATTTCAGTTTGAGTATAAGATTACTTTTCGACACTCACTCTCAGAACAAATCCACAACTCATTTATACATATTGCCATAGGCTTGCCCTTATTTTCACTACTTTAAGTTCGTCATACAACTCTTAGGATCACAATAGGACTTTTTAGCTTGTAACATAGGCTCAGGGTCAGGTAGGGTATATTTAGGTATCCTTTAGTGACTTGTTGCCCTTCTTGACATATCGACTAAACGCACCACCTTTCTATCATTCTATTTCGCCCAATTTCTCAATTTTCTCTTTACCTTGTTGTTTTCCCTTTCTCATCCTTATATGTAAGTGACTTTTCTCTTTTCTTGTGTTTTATTATCATTATATATATATATATATATATATATATATATATTAGTCACTTCTGTTTTGTTCTTTCTTCCTCTTCATACTTTCAACCCCAATTTTCCGGAGTATTCCTTATAACAGCCACCCTCAACTCATGACTTTGCCATGAGTTAACGTTCACAATACCCATGGTTGGGTGTCAGGACCAAAACAAGGTTGCTTATTAGCCACCCTCAACTTATGTTTTTGGCATAAATTGAGGTGCACATGTCCAAGGAGGGACCAGGGCCAACACGTTATTCCCCAAGAGGATCAGTTGGGATGAAAAAGAAAGATCTGTTTTTAGGCTCAAATCATTTTGATCAATAAAGGGTTGACTTCATTTGGTTTTCTATTATTTTTAGGCTCAAGATTGACTATTTCAAACAAAGGCCTATGATCCTTTCCTAATTGTTTGTTTTGGCTCACTTTTAGCAAGACTAACCAGGCAAGTTCAGCTCAGTATTAATGGTGGACATTCGAATTCATCTCACACTCACTTGACATTCCTTACATTCCCAGATTATTAGACACCTAGTTCGAGTCTTAGATTCAGGATCATGCAGTAGTGTATCTTTATTTCATGTTTCAAACCACACAATTATCAATTACTATGCCTAGTCATGCATCATTTTGATTATCGGGATATCATATTTGTTTTAGCCATCATGCTTCAGATTTATACTATGTACATAAGATATGACATGCCGGTTAAACAATAAAAGTAATCAGTCTCTTGGGGAAAAAAACACAAACACAGGCAAGAAAACCCCAAAAGAGGATCGTGAATTGGGCTACTCAGATTTCACCCTAACATTCACTTTCCATTTACCCCACCCCCAACAAAACAAAATATGCAATTGTCCCCAATGCATAAAAAAAACTAAAGTACGTGAATGGTCGGTGAAGCAAACCTGAGGCGCAAAGCACCGGCGATCAACAAGCTGGTGGGTACGGTTCCCTGGAACCCACTCGCTCCGTAGTCTGGACACCCTCAGTAGTGTCCTCAGCAGCAACAGCACTATCAGTAGTGCCTCTCACTGTATCCACAACTCTGGAGCTAGACGCCCCGGCAGCTAACTCTACAGCCCTCAACGTATGGGCCTCCTCGTCAGCAATCGAAGCTCTTCTCGCAGCCTCCATCTCGCGGTGCTCCTTCTTCCTCGCCCTAGACTCATCCTCCTCTCGACCCCTGCGCCTCTTGGCATGCTCTCGTGGGGGAGGTGGTGGATCATCAGAAGTGGCAAATAGAGCAGCCATCCCTGTGTCCTCAACAGGCTCTGCAGAAGGGGCCTCAGACTCAGGCACCCTAGCCTCTAAGATCGTATCAAGATCAGCCCGCAAACTCTCAACCGCAGCCTGAATGGTCGACATGTCCACCGGAGGTGCTGGTCGGGCTAGCACCCGCAACTAAAAAGCGTCTAAGCGCTGATGAACCTCTGCGATCTTCCTCTCAGTGTGCTGTGCCATCTTGCGCTCCATGCGCTCCTCTGCCTCAGCAATAGACCTCTGCATCCAAGGCTGGATGTGATGCAGAAGTGTGGCCATCTGCGCCTCGAGTTTCTGGACCCTAGCAAGTGGGACCAGAGTGGCGGAAGGAGACGAGCGAGAGGAGCTCGGGGCAGTTCTACTACCCGAGATAGACTCGAACGGGGTAGTGTCAGTGGGTGCAGAAGCAGCCTGGGAAGCCGCATGAGCATGCTCTATAGTATCTGCTAGGTTCTCACCAAGTGGGACCACCTCCGGGCGGGGCCCTCTGCGTGGAGCCAACTCATTGGCCTCATCCCTGATGAGGCCGATGTCAACATTTTCCTGCGGGGTCTTGAGATGATCAATGTGCCAAATGGGCACACCTGCGGACCTGCATAAAGAGAAAACCATGCAAGGAAAAGGGTAAGTCATGGTGACCTTGAAGGCCCTCTCGTGCATGACCGCCTGTAGAAGCCAAGCGAAGTCAACCTCAAACCCTGCCATCATTGTAGTCATCCGAACTGCACAATCCCATGTGTCTATATTATCTGCAGTAGTGGGGGAAAGGCAGTGGCGGACTATCAACCATAGAAACTTGGCCATAAAGGTCAAGTTGGCCTTCCTGATGGCTCCCTTTGGCTCCATTACCCAATCAGCAGCCTCTCCATCAATAGACAAGTGCTGGGCCATCCACCTCTTGGTGGTCTCTCTTAGCGATGGCTCACGTAAGAACCGGACCTCTTTAACAATGTGCCACCGGTAGTCAAACTCGGCGGTGAGAGGTGTCCTGGTGGTATCAACATCCTTGCCGTACAGATATTGGCGGATGGCAGGCAGGGAGATGTCGACCTGTATGCCGCATACTCTGACGTGCTCAAGTGGGGCCTGTTTAGCGGGGGCAACCCGCCTGTCGATCTGTGATCAGAGAGTAGCCACATAGGAGGCGTAAAACTCTCGGACCAACTTCTCACTGTGCCGGCCCAAAGCATGAGCCGTTCACTCTAGTCGGTGTCTGGTGAAGAGGGTGTGGATATCCGACATGGTGGGAAGACTACCCGTAAGGACCCGCCTCTCAAGTGTAATGGTCCGTGTCATGACGCCCTTATCATTTAGCAGCTTGGCGTCTGAATACACTTGCTATTGCCCGTCGACACACAACCGGTTGGGCTGGTCAGCAACCGGGGCAGGAACTCCAGTCGGTGAGCCTGGGGTGGAATCAGTACTGTTAGCCTCATCCGCCGAGGTAGACTGTGCAGCTGTGGCGTGTGCAGAGGCTTCTGCGGACCCGGATGCTTCCTCCGACCAAGAAACTCCTAAGGAGCCAGACGCTCCTTCGTCTTGGGTAGCTGACCCAGAAGGTGTGTCGGTCAGTGTGCGCTCCTCATTAGACTGGGAGGCAGTGACTACGCTGGACGCCACCTTTTTGGGCATCGCTCTGGTTGCACGTGCAGCTCGTGCTGGAGTGGCAGTGCCTGGGGGCACGTACTCGGGATCATGCTCATCATCCGAGCCTATAACCAGTCGGGCAGAAGGGGCGACAGATTTGGAACGCCCACGTGCGTAAATGTGATCTTGTTTCGGTACCATGAGAGCTGGTACCTGTAAAGAATCATTATTAGTACTACAAGGAGCAAACAAGACAATCAAAAAATGAGACAAAAGACACATAAAATCATAGCAGTAATGACAGCTCTGTAGTTGCAGTGAAACACGACGGACTAGGTGACGGCCCATCGTGAGTTTGACGGACCGTCATGGGGTCCGTCATGTAATACTTAACAATATAGACTCTCAGAAGAAAAGTCTCTGACTGGTACGACGGTTGAGCAGGACGGACCGTCGTGGGCACGACGGTCCATCGTGGGCACGACGGTCCGTCGTGGATGTCCGTAAGTGGACAGTTAGAAAAAGTATTGAGACCCTTAGGACAAGGGTCTCTGACCGTCACGACGGTTGAGCAGGACGGACCGTCGTGGGTGCGACGGTCCATCGTGGATGTCCGTCAGAGGACACTTAGAAAAAGTATTGAGACCCTTAGGACAGGGGTCTTTGACCGTCACGATGGTTGAGCAGGACGGACCGTCGTGGGTATGACGGTCCGTTGTGGATATCCGTCAGTGGACACTTGGAAAAAGTATTGAGACCCTTAGCACAGGGGTCTCTGACAACCAAGACGGTTGTGCAGGACGGACCGTCGTGGGCATGACGGTCCGTCACATGTGTCCGTCAGTGGACACTTAGAAAAAGTATTGAGACCCTTAGAACTGGGGTCTCTGATAACCATGACGGTTGTGCAGGACGGACCGTCGTGGATGCGACGGCCCGTCACATGTGTCCGTCAGAGGACACTTAGAAAAAGTATTGAGACCCTTTGGACAGAGGTCTCTGACCGTCACGACGGTTGAATAGGACGGACTGTCGTAGGTATGACGGTCTGTCGTGGATATCCGTCAGTGGACACTTGGAAAAAGTATTGAGACCCTTAGCACAGGGGTCTCTGACAACCAAGACGGTTGTGCAGGACGGACCGTCGTGGGCATGACGGTCCGTCACATGTGTCCGTCAGTGGACACTTAGAAAAAGTATTGAGACCCTTAGAACTGGGGTCTCTGACAACCATGACGGTTGTGCAGGACGGACCGTCGTGGATATGATGGCCCGTCACATGTGTCCGTCAGTGGACACTTAGAAAAAGTATTGAGACCCTTAGAATTGGGGTCTCTGACAACCATGACGGTTGTGCAGGACGGACCGTCGTGGGCATGACGGTCCGTCACATGTGTCCATCAGTGGACACTTAGAAAAAGTATTGAGACCCTTAGAATTGGGGTCTCTGACAACCATGACGGTTATGCAGGACGGACCGTCGTGGGTATGACGGTCCGTCACATGTGTCCGTTGGTGGACACTTAGAGAAAATACATTGTGGGGTGTTGGGATGGACCCTATGACGGTCCGTCGTGGTTACGACGGTCCGTCATCGGGGTCTCATTCTGTCATTCAGAGACAGAACTGGGGATGCCTCAATCAACCCAAGTGATTCAAACCAAAGACACAACATTTCCCTTCAGCTTTCTAACCCAAATACCTATCAAATTTACAAGGCTAAAGCACCAATTTCTCGAGTTTTATCAAGGCAATTCATGGGACTAATAACCTAGGTCAGACAAGATTTGGTCAAAGATCAAAGACCCACAAAAAGAAATATGCTAATAGTAAATTAAAAACAAAAATGAAGAGTAAATGGGTAGAGTTCACAAGCACATACCTTGGAAGAGGAGAAAACAAAATGGAAGTGAGGCACCCAACTATGAAGATGAGAATCACAGCAGCAGACTCCGACCAAGAAAGGGGATTTGGGGATGGGGAAAATGAGAATGTGGGGATTTTGGGAAGGGAAGGAAGTTGAAAAGGGAGGAAATGGGAGAAAAAGGGAAAGAAACGGTTGAATGAAGGGGTGGGGAGTTTAAAAAAGTTTAAAACTTTTAAAATTCCCCAACCGGGTCGGGTCGGGTTGCTAGATAATGAAGCGACGAGACCCCGACGACGGTCCGTCACATCTGTGACGGTCCGTCATAGGTTCCGTCGCATGTGCCCTAATTTTTCAAAGCAATAAAGAATGTACCTGGCACGACGGAGTCATGCGACGGTCTATCACAGGCGTGACGGCCCGTCGATGTATCCGTCAGTGAATGTGGCAGAGTAATTTTCTACAGAACTTCCTGGAGATGTGCTACCTGAAAATTTAAAACCCATTAGTAGAAAATGCTACCATTACTAGAAATAAAACTATAATTTGGTTAGATGATACATATTGGGTTGCCTCCCAACCAGCGCCTGATTTAACATCGCGGCACGACTGAGGACACTCGATTACTCAGACTTCATCAAGATGGTATGCCTCAATCACCTCATTCGCGAATTCCGCATGCCCTATATAGATTTTTAGACGTTGTCCATTCACCTTCAACCGCACACCTTCCTTGTTTTCCAACTCAACCGCTCCATGAGGGAATAGTTGGGTGATCAAGTAAGGGCCAGTCCATTTGGACTTGAGCTTGCCCGGAAACAAGCGCAACCTAGAGTTGAATAAAAGCACCGAATCCCCAACCATAAACTCTCGTTTCTCGATTTTTAGGTCATGGTACTTCTTCATCTGTTCTTTGTAGAGGGCTGAGCTTTCATAAGCTTTTAGGCAAAATTCATCGAATTCATTCAACCCATTTAACCGTTGTTCTGCAGCTTCGTTCCAGTCCATTTTTAACTTCTTCATAGCCCACATGGCTTTATGCTCTAATTCAACCGGATGATGACAAGATTTCCCATATACTAGTTGGTATGGGGACATACCTATGGGAGTCTTATACGCTGTCCGGTAGGCCCAAAGAGCATCATCAAGCCTCCTTGACCAATCTGTTCTACTAGCGTTCACTGTTTTTGACAAAATCTGTTTGATCTCCCTATTTGACACTTCAACTTGCCCACTAGTTTGAGGATGGTAAGGAGTGGCCACATTATGGCGAACCCCATATTTCTCCAATAATCCCATGAACAATTTGTTGCAAAAGTGGGATCCCCCATCACTAATAATTGCCCGTGGGGTACCAAATCGAGAGAATATATTCTTTTTCAAGAACGCAGTGACACTCTTCCCCTCATTGTTTGCGAGGGCGATAGCTTCCACCCACTTAGATACATAATCAACTGCTACTAAAATATACTTCATTCCATGAGAACTCACAAACGGACCCATAAAGTCAATACCCCACATCAAATAACTCAATCACAAGAATGGGGTTTAGATGGAGCTCTTGCTTTATTGATATGCCGCCATCTCTTTGGCATCTATCACACGCTTTGGTGAACTCATGAGCATCTTGATGAATAGTTGGCCAATAGTAACCACATTGTAAGATCTTATGAGCAGTCTGGATACCACTATGATGTCTACCAAAGGGTGAGGAATGGCATGCCTCTAAAACACTCAACATCTCAACTTCTGGCACACAACACCGAATAAGCCCATCAGCACAGCTCCTATATAAGTATGGTTCATCCCAGAAGAACTTCTTCACAGCGTACATGAACTTTTTCCTTTGATGAAAGGACAAGTCCAATGGAACAATATCACTAGCTAAATAGTTCGCAAAATCTGCGAACCATGGAATCAAGTCTTGTGAGGCAGCCAATACATGCTCATCGGGGAACGTGTCATCAATATCAGTCTTATCCCCCAACTCTCTCATAGCTTCATCTTCTAGACGGGACAAGTGATCAGCAACTTGATTTTCGGTCCCTTTTCTATCCCTTACCTCAAAGTCAAATTCTTACTGTAGTAATACCCAACAAATCAACCTCGGTTTTGCATCCTTCTTTGCCATCAAATATCTCAATGCTGAATGGTCAGTATGCACTATAACTCTAGTACCTATCAAATAGGAGCAAAAATTTTCAAAAGCAAATACTACTGAAAGGAGCTCTTGCTCAGTTACTGTATAGTTTTTCTGAGCTTCATTGAGGGCTTTACTAGCATAGTAAATGGGATGAAGGATTTTGTCCCTTCTTTGTCCCAATACCACACCAAGGGCAACCCCACTAGCATCGTACATCACCTCAAATGGACTGCTCCAATCCGGAGAAATAATGATAGGTGCAGATACCAATTTTTCTTTTAGCTCGTCAAGTGCTTTAAGACAGGATTCATCAAAATAAAATTTACAATCTTTCTCCAGTAGTTTGCACAACGGATGTGCAATTTTTCAGAAATCTTTGATGAATCTCCTGTAAAAACCTGCATGCCCAAGAAAGCTTCTCACACCTTTTAAGAGATAGGTGGAGGAAGTCTCTCTATTACCTCGACTTTGGCTCGATCAACCTCTATGCCCTTTTCTGAAATGCGATGACCCAAACAATACCTTCTTTCACCATGAAGTGGCATTTTTCCCAATTGAGTACTAAATTGCAGTCTTCACATCTCTTAAGAACCTCAGATAAATGGCTCAAACACCGCTCGAATGATTCACCAACCACAGAAAAATCATCCATAAAAACCTCAATAGTATCTTCCACCATGTTGGAGAATATTGACATCATACATCTCTGAAATGTGGCGGGTGCATTGCACAACCCAAACGGCATTCTCTTGAACGCAAAGGTCCCATATGGACAAGTAAAGGTGGTTTTCTCTTGATCTTCTGGTGCAATAGAAATCTAATTATACCCCGAATAACCATCAAGAAAATAGTACCACCCTTTTCCAGCAAGTCTATCCAACATCTGATCCATGAAGGGCATAGGAAAATGGTCTTTTTCAGTCCATGCATTTAATTTCCGGTAATCCATACACACCCTCCATCCAGTCACCGGTCTCATTGGAACAAGTTCATTTTTTTCATTGGGGACCACAATCATTCCCCCTTTCTTAGGTACACACTGAACAGGGCATACCCAACTACTATAGGCGATTGGATATATTACTCCGGCATCCAACCATTTAATGATTTCCTTCTTCACGACCTCTTGCATAGGTGGATTTAAGTGTCTCTGGTGCTCAATACTTGGCTTATGATCGGGCATGAGTTGGATTTTATGAGAACAAATACCAGGAGGGATCCCAATAATGTCCGTAATAGTCTATTCAATAGCTCTTTTGAACCTTTTTAGCACTTTCACCAAACTCTTGACTTGTTGTTCATTCAGGTCTGATGCATTGATTACCGGCAATATGTCACCGTTTCCTAAGAATTCATACCTGAGATGAGGTGGGAGAGATTTTAGTTCTACCTTTGGAGCCTCCTCTATGGATGGTTTTGCAGGTGGAGACTCGCGATTCTTTATGTCTAGCTGATATTTCTTTGGTTTAAACCGAACATTACCACGATCAAGAGCAGCGACTAATGACCCATATTCTTCAATGCAATCATTATCAAAATTCATTATCACTGCCGCCAGTGCTTCTACACCTAGACGTTCTTCTATTTGTGTCTCGGGTGACTTACCAACTTTGTAGGATATAGCAGATACTGATTGGAGCTCACCACTCTGTCTCATGGACCTACAAATGTTGAAGGTCACTTCTTCATTGTTCAACCGAAATTTCATTTGCTCCTTTTCCATATCAACTAAGGCTCTACCTGTAGCAAGGAATGGTCTCCCAAGAATAATAGGCACCTCAAAATCGACTTCACAATCAAGAATAACAAAATCTGCCGGAAATATGAACTACTCCACTTTTACTAGAACATCGTGGAGTATCCCTATAGGCCTTTTTACTGTTCGATCGGCCATCAGTAGCCGCATCACAGTGGGCTTTGGATCACCCAAACCCAACTTCTTGTAAATCGAGAGGGGCATGAGATTTATGCTTGCCCCCAGATCACATAGTGCTTTCTCAAAATGTAATAACCTGATTGTACAAGGAATAGTGAACGCACCCGGATCTTCTTTCTTCTGCACTAAAGATCTTGTAGCAATAGCACTACAATGCTGCATTCTATCATTATCTTCAAAAGTGACCAATCTTTTCTTTGTAACCAGATCTTTCATAAACTTGGCATAATCGGGCATTTGTTCTAGAGCTTCTACCATAGGGACATTGATAGAAAGCTGCTTCAACATTGTTATAAAACGCTGATATTTACCATCCTCGGTCTTTTTGACTAACCTTTGAGGAAAGGGTGGTGGTGGTCTAGGCATGGGAGTTACCTTTTTAGGCACTTCAGCATCTTTTTCAGTGTTATCTTCTACTTCATCACTAACCTCTACCACCTTATCATTATTTCTCATCACCTTTTCCACAATAGGCGGCATAGGTGGGTCAATGGTTTGCTTACCACCCCGAGCAGTAATTGCCATACAGTGTCCATTATTTTTCGGATTTTGGACAGTGTTGCTAGGGAGAGTGCCCGGTTTCCGTGTGTTCACAGTCGCAGATAATTGGGCCATTTGCAACTCAAGCTGTTTGATCGATATTGCATGTGTATCGACTTTCTGCCCAATACCCGCTACATCACTCCTTAACTCTTTTTGTGCTCATCACTAGCATCGAACCTCCTCATCATTTTGTGCAACATATCCTCAACTCGCGCCATACTACCTCCACTATCCCTAGGAGCAACTTCACGATTTTGAGGAGGAACATAAGTCCCATTCCTATTATTTTTGTTACCATAGTTACCCCTGTTGAAGTTGTTGTCGCGGTTGTAATTTCCATCACGGACATAATCACCCTCACGATTATAGTTACCATAGTTCCGACCTTGGTTCCCTTGACCTTGGCGCCAATTCTCCTGATTGGAGCCTTGGGCATTCAGTCGGAAACCCCCCGTCTGATCATTTACTGCATAGGAATCCTCCTCATAATAATATTCATCAGTTGGTGGTGGTGGTTTAGACAAGTAATTCATTGCATTTATCTTTTCTGCACCCCAAGTGACATGTTTTAACACCAACCCAAGCTCAGTTCTCATCTGTGCCATCTCTTTACGAATCTCATCTGTGGCTGGGTTATGTGTGGATTGCACTGCAAAGGTATTCCTCCCCGTATCTGACTTCCTAGTACTCCATACTTTATTATTCCGGGAGATTTTCTCTAACTTTTCGGCAATCTCAGCATACGGACACTCCCCATAAGAACCACCTGCTATAGTATCTAATACCGCTTTATTATTATCATCCTGTCCCCGATAGAAGTATTCTTTCAGTGACTCATCATCTATGCGGTGATTGGGGGCACTTCTCAAAAATGAAGTGAACCTATCCCAAGAACTGCTCACTGACTCTCCTGGTAGTGCCACAAAGTTGTTCACTCTGTCTTTGTGATTTAGTTTCTTGGAGACCGGGTAGTAACTTGCTAAGAAAACGTCCCTTAGTTGGTTCCAAGTGAAAATTGAGTTATAAGGGAGCTCAGTGAACCAAATAGCAGCCTCTCCCGTCAGTGAGAGAGGAAATACTCTTAACCCTATTACATCCAAATTCAAATCAGGCCTCCCTACACAGCTTTTACACACTGCCCTCACCTTAGCTATATGGGCATGTGGGTCCTCAGAAGGTAGCCCTGAAAATAAACCTCTAGCAGTGAGCATTTTTAGACTACTAGTTACCACAAAGGTGTGACCTTCTAGTACAGGGGGCAAGACAAGTGGCCCATCAGAGTCTGCAATATTATCATAACCTCTGTAGTATTCTTGAGGACGTGGAGAGGCATTTTGTCCCCTTTGTGCATCTTGACCAGGATTATCAGGTAATAATCGACCATGAGCATCAACTGGAGCTGGGATGTTTTGGTTTGGATCATCATCATTTATACCCAAGTTTCAATTCATATTGCGTAGTGTACGCTCTAACTCGTGATCATAGGGAAACAAGGGTTCTCTTCCTCTCCGTGTATTTGGCATATAAGGAAGTTAGTATCTGCAAGAATCAAAAACAACAGAAAAAGTAAAATCAGGAAAATATTGACTAAACTTTAGTAATAAGTTTAAGTTAATCTAAAAGCTACTTTCCCCGGCAGCGGTGCCAAAATTTGATACGCTCAAACTTACTTCTCAAATAAGAAGTAAAGCGGTCGTATCAAGTAAAGAACCCAACTAATGAGGTTGGAATCGATCCCACGAGGAAAATAGTTCAGACTTAACTTTATTCTATTATTACTACTATTTAGCCAACTATTTTCCAAGAAAACAAAAGACAAAAAGGGGGTTTTTTATTTCTGAATTAAAGAGAATGATTAACTAAATTAAAGTAAATAACTAACAGATTCAAATCTCGGAGTTTAATCGCTTAATAAAAGTAACTAGGGCTTAAGTGTTCCCCACAGGTTGCTAACTTGATAACTCTAACTATAACAATTCTTTCCTAGTATCTTGCATGTAAAGTGATAAGTTCTGTATCTCTAAATCCTTGGTCCGGCATCTAGAAAATTTCACTCCGCACCTTGGTCCGGCTACGTGTGTTGCTATACTAACCCTTATCTTTACCTCATATTAAGCATTGTATTCGGTATTTTGACTAAGTTATTACCTCGTACCAACCAATACTAGCCTATTAGATAGTCTACACTAAATCTATGTTGATAATTCGTTTCCTATTATCTACCTCCTTGGTCCGGCAAGTAGCATTAAAGCGAGTTCTAACGTTGGCCATCCGTTAAAAAGACTTCTACACGAAAGAAGTATCAATACTTGCAACACACCATTCTAGAATTGTTATTTTAGTTAGAGTTTACCTTGTTATTCACCCATGGTTCCCACAACCCTAGCTATGGAGCTTAGTTACCCATGGTCATAATTACACAATTCATATTTTTAATGGAAGAATTCATGTACTTACTTTAATGAAAAAGAATAAAATCCAAAATTTAACTTGATTAATCAACATAAAACACCAACAATCAATTCCAGAAAAAGTGTATCAATTACTGAAATTAATTCTTCAATACTTGAACAAGAGAACTAAAAATTATCAAAAAGTCTAACCCCCAAAACGAGGTTTTTCGAACTATTTATAATAAAAACAAAACCTAATCTAAGAAGAATTCTATTTACTGAAAATCTGTCCAAACGCGTCTGGGTCGACGGACCTCGTGACGGACCGTCATGGACACGACGGATCGTCATGGCCTCCATCGTCCCATACTTCACACATTCTTCTGCTGCTTTCTTCATCCCCCCGACCGACAAGTATGACGGACCGTTTCAAGAACGACGATCCGTCGAGGGTCTCCGTTCCAAAACACATGAACTTCTTGGAATTTGGGTACTGGGACTACTTCTCTGATCATCACGACGAACAAGCAGGACGGACCGTCGTGGCTATGATGGTCCGTCATGGACTTCCGTAATCCCACACTTGGTCAGACTTCCCCATCTTCCATCAGCAGCTTTTCTCCTCACTATGATACCACCTACGGACCGTCACAGCCTCGACGGACCGTCATGAGCTCCG
Source organism: Solanum sitiens (assembly GCA_016801875.1). NCBI lineage: Eukaryota > Viridiplantae > Streptophyta > Magnoliopsida > Solanales > Solanaceae > Solanum > Solanum sitiens. Next base: position 203,231 of record JABWTJ010000149.1, read on the forward strand.
TAGGTGGTCTCTTCTGCATTTCTTGCTCAAAAACTTCCGCGTTCATCCTTGGACAGATTTCCTGCAAACAAAGAGAACTTATATAAAAATCAACACAAGAAGGCTTTCGACACACAATAAACTTAAGGAAAAAGCATTAAAAATATTGTGAAACCACGGTACATCAATGGTCTAAAGTAATTTATAATATGGAACCTTGGTACTTACACGACAGGTAATATTTTGTTTTAATTATATTATTTGTCTTCTTGTTCTTTTGGATTGGTTATTTTTTATCTCAAAATGATGCAGCTCAGGGAGTCCCTTGTATTCTCTTTTGATATTTTACAGTAAGAACACAATCTCATTTTCAGTTGGGGTGCCTCCCTTGTAGTCATTTTGTTGATTGTGTCTGCATATAGTGATTGTGCCCTTGTCAGGCGTACTTTTCTTTTTTTGTTATGGATTGGTGTGCCTTTGTCGAGATTTCATATTGTGGTTTTTTCTATTGATATTGTGTTGGATTAGTCTATTTTAGTTTTTGATTTGTAGTTTGTAGCTTCTTTGTTTCTGTTTTAATAATAAGATTTGGATTTGTGATGACCGATGATGGATAGAGGGTGACCACTTTCGTAAGGGTAATTCGTTGATTGCTTGTTAGTGTTTGATTATGGCAAAATCTAAGTAGTTGGTGTCGAATAGATGCATGAGGTTGCTTGATGATGGGTTGGTTGACGACCTTTTAAGGGCAAAATAATCATCTATTTGGGATGGTTTTGATAAGGTTGGTACTAAGAGCATAGTCATACATGTAAATAATGTTGAACATACCTCTCCGTTTTTAAAAGGTTAATAATGTTATAAATGATTTCATGACAACTCGTACAACTCTTTTTTTGACTTTTGGAATCTTTAACGGTTAAAATGTTCAATGCTACTTGTAGTATTGAATTATGCCTTGTGTTTGCTTTTGTCACCTAGAACTTGCCCGGTTGGTCTTGATTGAGTTTGGTTAGATTAATGATCTTAGGCTTTTTTTGGTGTTCTTGAAATCCAATTGGCCTAAAAATCCCACCTTTGTACTAAATATATCCGTAGTTGTCCCCTTTAAGCTTATTCCTTTTTATTGGCAACCACATTACAAGCCTTATCCTTTTTGAAAAAGTAACCCTCGTTTGAACCCTTCCCTCCTTGAAAGGTTGTGAAAGTTGAGGCTAAAGGCCTAAGTTGGGGGGGGGGGCTATGGGAAATTAATTGAAGGGATGAGGTTTTGATATAAAAAAAAGTGAAAAAAAGAATAAGAGCGAAATTGAAAGTCTTAAAGAAAGTAAAAACTTTGAAAAATAAAGAAAGAAAGAAAATGAATAAATGAGGCTTTATTTCTCTAGAAGTTGAAAATGGCTGCATGTGGGGCATCTAAAGTGGAAATAAGAAAACAAAAATGAAAAGTAGTGTGGAATGTGCATGGATTTGGAAAGTGAAGAAAAGTGGAGAAAGTTGGAGCCTGCATTACAAGCTTAACAAAGTACTTTGAGATTTCTAACCAAAAGGGGTTAAGTCAGTATTGAATGAAAATATGGGCAAGCCTATAATGTGACATGTGCATGAAATGATTCTTTGTGAGTGTGGGTGTTGCATCTTTGTCCCTTGTCTTGTTTATATGTGTGTGGTTTTGGGATACTTCTTTCTTGTGAGGGCATGTAAGTTGAAAAAGTGGTGATTTTGAAAATTCCTAATGGAGTCAAGTGAGCATGTGAAATACTTAATGAGTTGAGTCATTTCTTGAATGTAAGTTGTTGTCACTTAAATGATCTTGGTTTTTTGAAAATATTTCACGATAATGAGAGGATTTCTTTTGTGAAGAGTTTGCATGTGGACTATTTGTTAGTACCAACTTAAGCCATTAACTTGGTGCTTAATTCAGAAAGGGAAATTGATTTGTGGTGTGTTCTGAAATAAGGGCCTCTTGTGTTTTTGATTTTCTTTACAGGAGGACAAACAAAGTTTCTAAGTTGGAGGGGTATTGATGAGTGGTGGATTTCCACTCATTTGAGGTTCTTTTCGTAGTTATTTTGGCTTGCTTTTGTTTAGAAATTGGTGATTTTAATGTGGTTTGTTGTCATATTTGAATGAAAATTAAATGGAGAGTTGGATTTAGGAGATATTTGAAGAAACCAAGTGAAGTTGAGGCAAACAGAGGTCAAGAGCTGAAAATACAATTTCTGGCACAGAAAAATATCCTTCACGGACACGCTTGAATAAACCAAGTGAACTTTATCTGCCTCTTTGAATGTCTTCATTTAGGAGAGGACATTTGCTAAACCTGAACTCAAATCATGCATTGAGGAGTCTAAAGAAAAGTTGAATAAATTCGACATTGAGAGGAAGGAACAAGAACTTACTGTCAAAATGGTCAAAGCCATCAACAGAAAGTTAAGCTTGGACAAAATCACGGTGAGTGAAAAAGAAGAAGATGAAATCAGTGAATCTGAAATTACTGGTGCCTACACTCTATCATAAGCTAATGCACAGACCTGGAACAATCTATATCTTCCTTAATATCCTAGTGCAGTGCCTTGTTTGAAATACTTGACTCCATCCTAACTACTACTAAATATCTAGAAGGTTTTCATGCAAGTCAACTTGCATGTAGGGTAAGCATTATGTTCACCTATCTCTTGCTAGTGCCTTCTATGTTCTCTTTTGGGTAATTGAGTTTGTTGTTTAGTTGGTCTACGTTTGTGTTAGTTTTTCAGGATAGTGGTGACTGTTCACGAAATCAACCTTTGCATCCACAGAGCTAGAAGCTTTGGGATACTCTCCAGATGAATGAATTCTTCAAAAAGTTCTAGAAGCTTTGTGAACTAACTACCTATAATTTAGTAGGTAGATCCTTGATCCCTCCACCTCACCTCCCATAACTTCATAAACATCCAATAACAGAGAACTCTTATTAGGGGGTTAATGGGGTTCATATTGACATATTCATTATACAAATGCAAAAACGTATACATAAATAATTCACAAAATTATACCGTGAAAATCTTATACATACATATACATTGCACAAACTACGTATACTTGTATATACAATGTAAGTATTATTTATGGGATATCTATATTTATATAGTTCACATATTTATAAGTTATTTATTACAGTGCCACAAACTTATACATATATTAATGCAAGGCACACATTTATACATATATTTTGCTAGATCACAAACTGTGTCACAACCCGAAACTCCACCCTAGAAGCTAGGGCACAATCTCGGATTTTGACGCGTGCGTACTCGACCTCTCGGAGGTCTCATACAAGTCCTTCATATCATTCATCGAAAATACATAATGAAAAGTAGTGCGGAATTAAAACTTTTCATAAAACTATATCATAGTCTTTAAAAACTCTTTCATATAGAAGTAATAGGAAATACTAAGTCTCAATCTCATCATCTTAAGACACAAGAGTACTAGGGACACGGCCCATACGAAATAAAAAATATAGTACTATTAATTCTATTACAATACTTCAATACGAAACATAAAAGACATATATGCCCTCGAGTCAAGTGAGGACATACTTCAACTTCTGTTGAACGATCTTCTAAATCCAAGTCTTCTTTCCAAAAGCTCTTCACCTACCAAGAACTATCTAGATAGGTAAAAGCATGGAATTAGTACAACCACATGTACTAAGTATGACTTACGCATAAAAATCATGAAAACGGACATTTATTGGAAATATGCATCTTTTTATTTAGAAATCATATTATAATCATAATAACAAAATTTATCAATTAGAAACATATAAGAAAACATTTAGCCAAACCTCATATTTTTTTAAGCCACTTTACATTAACCTCAACTCACTGACTGTACAGTGAATTTGCAAACCTTCAGTTTAGAAACCCTTTAGCATGTAATTATCCCACTCAAAACTATCCTAAGATTCACTTAAGTCACACAAAGAGAGACCTCCCATACACCCTCTCTATATGTGCCTAAACCACCCTCAAAATTACTTATCGTGAGTCACATACACACTTACAAAGCATCATAAACATCAATGTAAGATTGTTCTACCAAAGGTGATTCTAAGTCTCACTTGAGTGAGTTGTGAAGCAACCGCCATACAATTCCTTACACACACACTCAAGAGATCCTATAGACTCCCTAGAATATAATCATTCTCACTAAACACAGCAACACAGAGATGATATGACATTCTCCTTCCAAAGGCTATCAAAAGACCTACTTAAGTAAGTCATTATTTCATTAGTTCATTTAAGAGACATACATCACATAAAGGACATTCAAATAATGGTCTTAGACAAGACCTAGGGACTCTCACTAACATCTTGAATGTGAACCCTCTTTTTGGACCTAGGCTGCACTTGATCACTAGCAACACTCCTTTTCAAATTCCTTGATATCCTCCTAAGTTTAGACTCTTCAATTTATTGTGCATACACCATGAGTCTAGCCAAAGTCATATCATCATGTAGCATAGCCGTACGACATTCTTCCCTCACTAAGTCGGCAACACCCGTCACAAAGCGACTCATTTCATCCCTTGAATTAGACACTAGGGATGGTGCATATCTAGACAAAGTTGATAATTTCAAGGAGTATTACTCAACACTCATATTGCCATGCTTGAGACTGATAAACTCCTCTATTTTAACCTCCCTCCTTTCACGGGGAAATAACTTGCCTAGAAAAGCTTCCTTAAATTCTTCCCACTCAATAGGATCTGACTCCACCGGCCCATTATCCTTCCATTGAGTGTACCAAATTTGAGACACATCTCTCAATTGATACGAAGCCAACTCCACCTTTTCCCTAGATGTAACCCCCATAGCACTCAATACCTTGTACACACCATCAAGGAACTCTTGGGGATCCTCAGCTACCTTAGAGCCAAGAAAGATTGGAGGATTCAACCTCACAAAGTCTCTCAACCTAGAGGTCATAGTGCTTTCAACAATCCTAGGCAACATACTTAAATTAGCTTGAGTAGTTACGGCTCGGGCGATAGCAAGCAAAGCATCTCTAATCTCCCTACTAGACATCTTCGGAACCTTATTACCTTCTTCCACATTAGGGGCATGATCACCTTGAGGAGGCACTTGAGCACCATGAGCACCTTGGACACCTTGACCATCTTGAAGAACTTGCTCAACTTGATAAGGAATCTCCTTATTCAACCTCTCATCTTCCTACCTTCTAGCGGCCATTTTTCTAGTATTCATCTCCTAGAAACACAAGGAAATAAATTTAGAAGGATACTCATAATTTACTCTACCGCACGACATAGGAGTATAAATGAAGGGAAACTCTATCGTCCTATAGAATCTCTCCCATAGATGTGTCGCGACTCACACCGATGTTCAAGACTCTACTAGACGTGACTTGATGAGACATTTTGATTCCTAAGACTACTTTCACCAACCTGGCTCTGATACCAAGATTTGTCACAACCCGAGACCCCACCCTAGAAGCTAGGGCACAATCTCGGATTGTGACGCGTGCGTACTCGACCTCTCGTAGGTCTCATACAAGCCCTTCATATCATTCATCGCATATACATAATGAAAAGTAGTGCGGAATTAAAACTTTTCATAAAACAATATCATAGTCTTTAAAAACGCTTTCATATAGAAGTAATAGGAAATACTAAGTCTCAATCTCATCATCTAAAGACACAAGAGTACTTGGGACACGGCCCATACGAAATACAAAACATAGTACTATTAAGTCTATTACAATACTTTAATACGAAACATAAAAGACATATATGCCCTCGAGTCAAGTGAGGACATACTTCAACTTATATTGAACGATCTTCTAAATCCAAGTCTTCTTCGCAAAAGCTCTTCACCTACCAAGAACTATATAGATAGGTAAAAGCATGGAATTAGTACAACCACATGTACGAAGTATGGTTTATGCATAAAAATCATGAAAACGGACATTTATTGGAAATATGCATCTTTCCATTTAGAAATCATATTATAATCATAATAACAACATATATCAATTTAGAAACATATAAGAAAACATTTAGCCAAACCTCATAATTTTATAAGCCACTTTACAGTGACCTCAACTCACTGTTACAGTGAATTTCTTCACTGTACAGTGAAGTTGCAAACCTTCACTTTAGACACCCTTTAGCATTTAAATATCCCACTCAAAACTATCCTAAGATTCACTTAAGTCACACAAAGAGAGACCGCCTATACACCCTCTCTAGATGTGTCTAAACGACCCTCAAGATTACTTATCATGAGTCACATACACACTTAGAAAGCAACATAAACATCAATGTAAGATTCTTCTACCAAAGGTGATTCTAAGTCTCACTTGAGTGAGTGGTGAAGCAACCGCCCATACAATTCCTTACACACACACTCAAGAGATCCTATAGACTCCCTAGGATAGAATCATTCTCACTAAACACACCAACACATAGATAATATGACATTCTCCTTCCAAAGGCTATCAAAAGACCTACTTAAGTAAATCAAGAAGATAACGTCCATGATTGACCTCTTCAAGATTACCTAAATAGTCCTTAAGACTACCTAAGGCTTAGATCATGTCTACAACACCAAACATCTTACCTAACTAGAGTCATTCTCAAGACTTCCCTAGGTAATACATAAAGAGATCATCATTTATGACCTCTTCACACTTTAACTAAGGAATCCTTAAGTCACTTTAGATTAGATACTCATTCATTTACATACTTTATATCATTAAGATATACATCACATAAAGGACATTCAAATAATGGTCTTAGACAAGACCTAGGGACTCTTACTAACATCTTCAAAGCCTATTGTGCAATGTCTAGATAGTGTCCCATACCACCACCTAAACCTCATAGAACTACTCTAATGCTAATAGTATCCCATATGATGAGAATAGGCAATAACCGACATAGACTATGGTATCAAAGCATGGAATCCGGAGTTCTATCCTACTTCGATGAGGTTGTTCTACTTGCCAATGGTAGAACTTAGACACATCTCATGTAGGCACATGGTTAAGGAAATATGAAGGGCATGCTTTGTAATCTAGTCTCATTCTTTAACTAGAATTACTTCCCTTACCATACTAACTCGATGCTAGCCTTCGTTCTCATGGATTAAATCACACTAAGGTTCATACAAATGGGTCCCATATCAAGTTCATGACCCAATTACATTTACCCTACCAAAGCAAGGTCCACTAAGGATATCTCACTATGGCGACAAGAAGATCATCATGATTTTCCTAATGATTGATATGATGCCGTTCCAGCCAATCAACCTTAAGTCCTTCATTCATTACATGAAGGATACCATTACGGCTTTCGACTTCAAGTTTCATAACCTTACCACTAGGATAAAGGTTTCACATAAAGGACCCTCTTGTAATCATTCAAGGTCTCACCTAACATTCATTCATTCAAGACTAAGACTCTTTAGCTTCCTAAGTCAAGACGTCACATATTCATATTCATACAAGCATCAAGTAAGGGACACAAGTCTACCTAAACAAGACACAACACACTTCACTTTTAACACATATAACATACATTCTTTAGACACTTAGGAATGACCCTTAACATCATTTAGTCAACCTATTCATTACCTTAACATCATCTACATAACCATTATAGACTCATATAGCCAAGTTAGGAACAACTATATATCAACTCTAAGACTACACACTTAACACATAGTCATAGCATAACATGATTTTCTATATAGCATCAATAGACTAACACATAATTTCACATATAAATAGATATGATCATACTTCACATAATCAACTACACATGTCAACATAATACTTCAAGTAGTTGTCGACAAGGCCATGATCATTAATATACTTAAAATAATGCCAACAAGGACACATCAATTCACATAACACCGCCACCATAAGTGGACCAAACCAATCACAACATAATTGTATTCTAACTAAAATTTAATAAGAAGAAATAGGGCAGCGTACCACCACTTCATCACAACACTTCAATCCAATACCAAATCATCCAATTCAACATCATACGGCCCTTACCCATGGCCAAGAACATCAATTCAATACATAAACTATAATACTCAATGAAATCTAAACCAATTCAATATAGATTCAAAAATCTAAGACCAATTGGATAAAAATTGAATACAATTCTTATATCACTAGAAAGCCCATAAGAAACTACACATGAATTCATAAACATTAGACCAATATCAAGTAACCCATAAATTAGTCAAAAACTAGGGTTCATCAATTACATGGGTTCATAGGTTAATTGAGTTAAAATCACCTTAATAACCAAAATTAAATCACTAAACAATGATTAAAAACCATTAATGCAAGAACCCATAGTAGATCATGAAATAGGTCAATTCTACATTAGAAAACTTTAGAAAACATCTTTGAAGTTGGGCTCCTTGATGAAACAAGTTTCAAGGATCAAAAACCATACCTTAACAATGCTAATACTTCAATTTGATGAAGAATCTCCACTAAATTCACCAATCCAAGATCTTCCTTGACTTTGGACTTCAATGGAGTCTTTGGGAATTTCTAAGGGATTTTGGGGTTTCAATTTTGAAGAATGAAATCTTTCAACTGTTAAAGACGTAAATACATGTCTAAAATACCCAAAAGAACCCTTTGGAACCGCCAAAATCTTTATTTGGAAGTGGGGTGAAATACAAGTTCACCCCTCACTTGGAAGTGAAACTGCATGCAGGACACAGACCATCGACGGTTGGGCAGTCGACGGATAATTTGTCCACAAACGGACCGTCCTGTCCTTCCGTCATTGAGTTCAGAGACTCAACATGGTTCTACTCCTTCCCCAGACTAAGTCCCTACCAACGACACTCATCGAGGGGGCATCGATTGGCCCACCTGCCGTTGATGCCTCCGTCGTTTGGGGGCTGCCTTGGACAGTCTTGACACCAAGTTTTGGGTCCTTCCTCAAGGACCCTTGGATGGTGCTTGGGGATAATTTCCCGGACGTTTCCAACCCAAACATGCTCGTATACAAGTTTAGGACCTCTCACATGAATTTCACCCAAAATGAACACGTAAAACTCAACGAAACATGCCTAGACACACAAGGTCATTTCAAGGCACATCTTTCAAACGTCATGGACGTTCTTGAGTGTTTGACATCCAAACTTTTCGAAACTTGACACACTACCTATATACATAATATTAAATCATTTAAGTACTTCACAACATCATGAATCACACATAAACACATAGAACCACATATGAGGAACTTAGGTGACTTAGTCGTCGAATGTCTTGGTCGTCCCTTGACGATTGACTTCCAATGCACCTAATACTTTAGACACTACCTCAGTACCCTTTAATAGACCATATAAGGACCTTAGACCATCATGACCACAATGTTAGGCTCTAGTTCACCTATGTTATTTTCAGGATCTTACAAACTGATACATATGTTTATACAATTATATATTTATACAGTTATAGATATACTATATTTATACAGAGCATAACATATAAATATATTTATATAGTGCATACTAAAATGTTGTTGTAACGAATGGCAAGTACACCCTAGAAGTTAGGGCAACCCTTAGGTCATCACAAGGCGTACTTGACCTTTCGAAGGTCTTGTACTACCCTCTTAGCTTACATTCAGTACATAAGACATGAAAAGTACTGCGGAATTTAAAATTTTTCACGACATTAATAATAATAAGAAAATATCTTTTATAAATACTAAAGAGTAGTCTCGTCGTCACAAGCCAACCTAAAGAGAAAAGTTAAATATCTTAGGGACACGACCCTTTACATTGAAAAAAAATACATAAATTCTTATACAAGTCTTAAATAAGAACTAAAGAAACATAGACTATGTCCTCGAATATATGAGGACATACCGAGTCTTGAGAGAGTCAATTCCCAAACTTGCCTCCTAATCTTCCACTTGCCTCCAACGTATACTTATAGGGTATAGAAAAGTATGGGGTTAGTACAATCATTGTACTAAGTATGGCATTATGCAAATTTATGCAAAAAGGGACAATTTAATTGAAACATACAAGTAATGTCATTTTGATAAAAGCCTTCATGAATTAAGTAACAAAACATCATATAGTATCATCACTTAGCACATGAGGTAAAACTTCAATTTTTATTATCATAGGAACATACTTACATTAAACCCAAAATCACACATGAACTACTTGTAACAACCCTAAAAATGAATATGCTAAGTAATATTTAGTGTGTCTAGAATGCCTACGATTAGACCGGGTTCACACGGATTGATGTGCATAGAACCAGACCTCTGAACCCTTGCGACAGCCAAGCCAACTAACTTGGGGAGTTAGTTGAGCTAGGAAAGGTTGGGTCCAGCCATGTAGGGCTCCCAAATATGAAGATTTACTTGTATGAGTCTTTACATGAATTAAAAAGGGGAAATCTTAAGTTTGGAGGGTCTAGGGGTAAAATGGCCTTTTTCCAGGCTAAGGGTAGTATCGAAATTACCCTAAATATGTAATTAATTATTTAATTAATAAGGTAGAGGGTCATTTTGGATAGAGAGGGCCGAAATTGCCCTTGTAGCAAAATCTTGCTCCAACCGGGTTCGAACCTAGGTGGGAGCAATGATTTAATTTGTTTTATTTATATTGGTAGATTAATTTAATTAATTAATAATTAATGGCTGATTTAAAAAAAAAAGGGAAAATCAGATTTTATTTATTAATTATTAATTATTAATTAATTTGACTAAGTTTTTGCCAACAAGTCCTAGTTCTAAGAGAACACTACCTCACATCTCTCTCTCTTTCACGTCTATATCTCCCTCTCTTCAACACTTTCTTTCACGTTCTCTCTGCCTAACCAAAACACAAGAACAGAAAAGCTACAAAAGTTCTTCACACTTGAAGAACTTACACGAAAAATATAAACAAACAAGCTAACCAAAAACATAAAGCAAAGTTCCGTCGGGTTTGTGTTGGAGTTTCGGGATTTGGACGTGAGTTTGGAGAAGGTTTTTGGGCAGCAAGTCGTGGGTTGAACAACGTTGATATCAGGTATGGGTTTCTCTCCTGGACTCCTTTCTCCAAGAGAATTTTCTTTCCCATGAATTCAACGAATCTTGAAACTAGGGTTGTTCCCCATTACATGTTCCCTGTCACTAGCTCCCAATGATCTTAGGTTGGTATGTTTGCTGGTAGAATTTAGGGATACTATGTGTGTGGTGATAATCTCGTTCCGAGTATGTATTCATGATTATGTGCTTATGTTTTTGTGTCTTTCAATATGAATATAGACATGAATGTATGTATGCAAGGTTGTGACCATGACTTTGAACCTCTGTTTTAGCATGCTAATAGCATGGAATAACTCATGTTTTATGTGCAATTAGATGTTCCTAAATCGTGATATTCACATGGTTGAAATGCTATCAATTCTAGTTAGAACAAATCACCAAATCATTCCTCTAACTTGTCTTAAGAACCCTAACGAATGACTAAGAAATAAATGCCCAAATGCCCTGTAAAATGATGCATAAAATCGTGGAATAAATTTCCAGGATGTGGATAGTTTCTTGAAATTTTGGAGGTCAAAAAAATTAAAAAAAAATAGGTCAGGTCTGCATGGATCGAACCCAAGACCTCACTACGGCATACCTTAATAAATAAACAAAAAAAATGCACTAGGTGGGGCTCGAACTAGGGGCTGGGTTCGGCGAATTTCGCAAGGAAAAAGGGAATTAATGAAATGTTGTCGTGGGGTTTCGATCCCACGACACGGAGGACCCTAAGCTGCTATAAAGAAATATATAATAAATGAGAGGAGTGGGATTCGAACCCATGTCCTCTCAGTAGATGGCGAAGGAGAAGAAAATGAAAATAATAATAAAGGAAAGGGGCTGTGGGGAATCTATCCCACTACCCCTTGTTCAGTAGCGAAATGGGAGCACAGGAGAAGGTAAAAAAATTCATTAAAAATTATGGGGTCGTGGGGAATCGATCCCACGCCCCTCAGTAAGATGCAGAAAATTAAAAGAGAAGAAAAAGGAAAGGGAAAAATTAATGTGAGCATTGGGGATCGAACCTGGATCCCCAAGCCAAGGGACACAAGAAAATTGAAATTGAGGAAAATGGCTAAGTGTTGTTCAAGGGATTCGAAACCGGGTTCCCTTGCCCAAATTCTGTATTGACACATATGTCTTACGTGTTTTAAATAATTAATGAATGTTGTCTACAAGAATTAAATTAAGACTTCGATATACTTACAAGATGCATAAGTCTTGTACCACAAAATCTTAGACATTATGAATCACTTAAATGAACTATGAATGGAGCCTCATGGCTTGTGTGTGTGGACTCATAAGTCCAGCATACGTTATAAAATGAACCTGAGATGTTATGTGAGGAATGATGAGACCCCAAAAGAGTTAAGTAAGAGTGTGAAATACACTAAAAGGCCAATTGCATTGGCATATGATGAAAGGAATATTCACATAGAGGAGTGAGTAATTATGAAAAGTAAATGTGCTAAAGCTAATGAATGTGGTGACAACATGATAAAAGGCTAATGTGAAAGATGAGAGCAATCTCAAAGGAGCCTAAGTAAATGTTACCAAAACGTACTCACCTATGAGAGTGTAAAGTTAATGAATAGACCAGTCTCTATGAACACTCTAATGAAAGTATTGAAGTTAATGCATACTTAATACTAATGATCAGATGAGAAATCATCTAATGAGCTATGATGTCCTCATGCTAGAAGCCAGCTTCCATGATGTATGAGTTGAATGTAATGGAACTTTATACTGAGCACCGATAGGCTAGATATGAGCGGTGATGCCTTCCTTCGAGAAGGGCGGAGGTTCACGTAACTCTCATGATGAGACTGTCCGGCATGTCGGGTATGGGTCTCCTTATATCTCCTAGTCTTTGAACCTATACTGCCAATATAGGGATTTAGCAGGGTTCGACTCCCTATATACGCTAGCATGTTTTGGTTCACTTTGGCCGGTGATTCCACCTCTTTTCGGTGTGGGGATTACACACTGCATTTCATGATGCTCACATGATCTATGTCGGTTAAGGTTAAAGTTCCCAAAGAAAGAATGAGGCAAGCCTCAACGAATGCACGTAATGAAATGAATGATACCAAAGGTGTTAGGATAGGATAATCAAGAGGTAAGCTAGACTTAATAATGACACTAGTTTATTCTTGGTCATTGCACAGAAAACCCGATGAGAGTCTTAAACTTTATCCTAGGTATGACTGGTGATTGCACTAGTATATGAATGAATAAAAATGAAGTACGTATGAACGAACGAAGCAGACTCTGTGTTTGCTGAGGAAGCATCCCTAGTTGAGGTCCCATATGTTGAGCCCTCATTTTGGGAAGTCCTAATGTCAAGTCCATGATTCCAAGGTCTCATGGAATATGGAAGAATGATATGAACTACGTGATATGATATGTTCAATATGTTATGTGCTGCTTGCAAAATGATAAGTATGATGATGCATGTTACTCTCATGGCATGACTTTCCTAATCCAAATTTGGTAAGTCCACTGACTTTCCTAATCCAAATTTGGCAAGTCCAGTGCGTTGACTTTCCATAAATCATGTTGTTAGGAAAGAGCTATTCTTACTCATGCATGTCCTTGGTGTGTGCTTGCATATACCCATACTAGTACAAGTGTGTACTAATCCCATACATCTTTACATTTTTAGGTGCAGGCACAGGTGGACGTTAGAGCTTACAGGTCGACGCTGAAGCTATCCGGACGTGGATCATTCATTCGGACTTGGTAGGCCCTCATGCTTTCGAGGACGCTTGCCCATTATATTCTAGCTTAGATATAGGTTTTGAGTTAGTGGAGTATGTTCCACTAGCGTTTCTTTCTCATCTTATTTCAGATATTGTATTGGTGCCATTTTGGCAAGTATACACTTAATGCAGTATTGAACTATTTCTTTCATTTGATGATCTTAATATTAGATGGTTGATTATGAACGTTTATGAGTTTAAGTAGAATGTCTTACATGAATGTTAAGTAACAAAAAGTTCAAATTTGCCTCTAAAATTTACCTAGATGAAGTAACGATGACGTATGTAGGCTTGTCTGCGACCTCTGAGAGGTCAACGACGCCGGTCTCGTCTGGGGTCTAGATTCCGGTCGTGACAAAGTTGGTATCAGAGCACTAGGTTAAATTCTGTGGATAATAAGTTCACATCAACCACATTGAGTAGTTTCTAAGTCATGGTAGTGAAGTGCACCACTATCCTGAATTAGGGACTGCATGATGCGTAGGAAAATTTTCCTTTTTCTGATCTTATCGTGCCTTTTCTTAATGTCTGATTTCTTGGTGTTATGAACGTGTCTAACATTAATTCTTAATATTTTTAGAGAATGAATACTAGGAGGAACGTTGGTCAGAGGAGAGGAGGAGCAGCTGCTGGGGACAATCAGGTTCCACCCCAGGCTCCAGATGAAGGAGTGGCTATGCCGGTTAACCCAACTGGGTTGACTGACGCGGAGGTGCGGGCATCTCTGGCCCAGATGGCACAGGCCATCAGTATGCAGGCCTAGGCCATGCCTGCCCAGGTCAACCGGCAGAATGTTCAGAGGAAGAACCCACTGGTACGTAGCATGGCTGACAGGCTACGAGACTTCACGAGGATGAATCCTCCTATTTTCACAGGGTCCAAGACTTCAGAGGATCCCCAATAATTCATGGATGAAGTACACAAGATTTTGGTGGCCATGGGGGCCACAGATACTGAGAAGGCTGAGTTGGCTTTCTATCAGCTCAAGGATGTTGCACAGACTTGGTGCAAGATGTGGTAGGATAGCCGAGCTTTGGGCAGAGTTTCGGTCACTTGGGAGTTGTTTAAGACAGCCTTCATGGAGAGATTCTTCCCCAGGAAGATGAGGGAGGCCAAGGTTGAGGAATTTATCAACCTTAAGCAAGGATCTATGACAGTTAGGGAGTACTCCCTGAAGTTTGTTAAACTGTCCAGGTATGCTACTTCCCTTGTATCTAACAGCAGGGATGAGATGAGTAGGTTCCTCACAGAAATCATAGGAGATCTGGAGGAGAAGTGTCGGGCTGCGATGCTCCACGATAACATGGACCTCTCTAGGCTGATGGTGCATGTCCAACAGGTAGAGGACAGCCGGAAGAAGAGGGGCGTCCGTGATAATAGGAGGACTAAGCCTTCTGACCAGACAGGTCTTAGCAATGGAGGCAACAGGAACAACTTCGGCGTCCGTGAGCAGCCCAGGTTCAAAAAGGGGCAAGAGAGTTCAGGGAACTCTAACTTTCAGAGGAGTGCAGCACCTAGAGGAGGCAGACCCGAGGCCAAGAAGGGCAATGGAGGTAATGTGCAGCGTCCCAGAAAGGATGGTGCTAAGTGTGGCCGTGCTCACAGTGGAGAGTGCAGACAGGGCACTAATGCCTGCTTCGGTTGCGGTAAGAGCGGGCACATGGTTAAGGACTGCCCACAGAACAGGGGTCAGGCTGGAGGTAATGCTCAGCCTAGGCCTAATCCACAGGGTACAACAGCAGCCGAGCCTCCTAAGAGGAACAGTTTCTATGCCCTGAAGGGCAGGGACGAGCACGAGAAGTCCGCTGATATGGTCACATGTATGTTGCAAGTATTGTTAACTTCTATTTATGTTTTACTTGATCCAGGGTCTACGTTTTCCTTTGTAACTCCTTTACTTACTCTCACTTTTGAGATATTGCCTGAAGTTCTGCATGATCCTATAGTGGTTAGTACACCTTTAGGAGAAAATGTAAGAACTGATAGAGTATACAAGGATTGCCCAATAGTTGTATGTGGTAAGACTATGTGTGCAGACTTGGTTGAGTTACCAATGCATGATTTTGATGTTATTCTTGGCATGGACTGGCTTCATAGTTGTTATGCTTGTATGTATTGTCGTAGTAGGGTTGTGAGATTTCGTTTCTCTAATGAAGAAGAGCTGGACTGGGAGGGGTACAACTCGAGTCGTCCTAATCCCTTGATTTCGAACCTTAAGGCCAATAAAATGATGTCCAAGGGGTTATTGTGTCATCTTGTGAGTGTTAATGATTTAGATCATGACATTCCTTCCATAGACTCAGTGCCTGTAGTGAATGAGTTCCAAGATGTATATCCTGATGATTTGCCTGGAGTTCCTCCCCCTCGAGAGATTTATTTTGGTATCAACTTAGAACCCGATACTAAACCAATTTCAATTCCTCCTTACAAAATGGCTCCAAGTGAACTCAAAGAGTTAAAGCTGCAGTTAAAAGATCTCACTGATAAGGGTTTCATTCAGCCGAGCATATCCCCTTGGTGCGCTCCAGTGTTGTTTGTGAAAAAGAAGGATGGAACCCTTAGAATGTGTATCGATTATCGACAGCTCAACAAAGTCACTATAAAGAATAAGTATCCACTTCCCAGAATAGATGACTTGTTCGATCAACTCCAAGGGTCTAGTTTCTTCTCTAAGATTGATCATCGTTCAGGGTATCATCAGCTTAGGGTTAGGGATGTAGATATCCCAAAGACAGCCTTTCGTACCCGTTATGGTCATTATGAGTTCTTAGTTATGTCATTTGGTCTCACTAATGCACCAGCTGCATTTATGGACCTCATGAGCCGAGTCTTTCGTGAATACCTTTGATTCTTTCATCATAGTATTCATTGATGACATTCTCATCTATTCTAAGACCAAGGAAGAGCATGAACAACATTTGAGACTAACCTTGCAGGTACTTAGACAACATCAGCTATATGCCAAATTCAGCAAGTGTGAATTCTGGCTCAGATCAGTGACCTTCCTAGGTCATGTTGTGTCCGATAAAGGTGTGGAGGTAGATCCCAGGAAGACTGAGGCAGTTAAGAACTGGCCAAAACCTCTTACTCCCACCGATATCCATAGCTTTTGGGGATTGGCTCGTTACTACCGTAGGTTCGTGGAGGGTTTTTCTTCCATTGCTGCCCCACTGACAGCTTTGACTAAGAAGAAGGTCAAGTTCGAATGGACGGAGACTTGTGAGAAGAGTTTCCTGTAGCTCAAGGACAGACTCACTTCAGCCCCAGTGCTTACTTTGCCTAAGTATGGTGAGAATTACACTGTTTATTGTGATGCATCTAGTATTGGTTTGGGTTGTGTTCTTATGCAGGGTGGTAAGGTGACAGCCTATGCGTCCAAACAGCTCAAGGTTCATGAAAAGAATTATCCTACTCATGACCTGGAGTTGGCAGTTGTGGTCTTTGCATTGAAGCTGTGGAGGCATTACTTGTACAGAGTGCATGTGGATGTGTTCACAGACCACAAGAGTCTCCAGTACGTGTTCACACAGAGAGAGTTGAATCTACGTCAGCGGAGATGGTTGGAGCTGTTAAAGGACTATGATATGAGTGTCCACTACCATCCAGGTATATCAAATGTTGTAGCTGATGCTTTGAGCAGGTTGAGCATGGGGAGTACAACCCATGTTGATGATGAGAAGAAAGAGTTGGTGAAGGATGTACACAGACTGGCCAGAATAGGTGTGCGGTTGGTTGATTCTACTAGCGGGGGTGTTTCAGTTCATCCTAGTTCTGAATCATCCTTGGTAGTTGAGGTCAAGAAGGGTCAGCATCTTGATCATGTTTTGATGGAGTTAAAGGACTCAGTGCTGATAAAGATGAATGAGTCTTTTGCTTTGGGAGGTGACGGCATACTTAGGTACCAGGACAGGTTGTGTGTACCAGATTTGGATGATTTGCGGACCAGGATTGTTGCAGAGGCCCATGGTTCCAGATATTCCATACATCCAGGTTCCACCAAGATGTATCATGATCTTAAGCAGATCTATTGGTGGGATGGCATTAAGAAGGACATTGCAGAATATGTGGCCAAGTATCCTAATTGTCAGATGGTTAAGGCAGAATATCTTAAGCTAGCGGTCTTACTCATATTATTGAGGTTCCGACTTGGAAGTGGGAGGCCATTAATATGGACTTCGTGGTTGGTCTTCCGAGGACTAGGAGACAGCATGACTCCATATGGATTATTGTGGGCAGGATAACTAAGTCTGCCCACTTTATCCCTGTGAAGTCTACTTACAGAGCCGAGGATTATGCGAGACTCTACATTGATGAGATTGTGAGATGGCATGGGATTCCTTTGTCTATCATTTCAGATAGAGGAGCTCAGTTCACTTCACATTTCTGGATATCCTTCCAGAAGAGCTTAGGCACACAGGTAAAGCTTAGTACTGCCTTTCATCCTCAGACTGATGGGCAGGCAGAGCACACCATTCAGACATTGGAGGACATGTTGAGAGCATGTGTGATTGACTTCAGAGGTAGTTGGGACGACCATCTGCCTTTGATAGAGTTCTCATATAATAACATCTATCACTCCAGCATTGGGATGGCACCGTTTGAGGCACTGTATGGTAGGAGGTGTAGGTCTCCAGTTGGGTGGTTTGAGGTTGGAGAGTCATCCATTTTGGGTCTAGAGATCATTCACGAGGCCTTAGAGAAGGTCAGGGTGATTAGGGACAGGTTGGCTACTGCTTACAGTCAGTAGAAGTCATATGCAGATAACAGGAAACGACCCTTAGTTTGATGTTGGTGACCAGGTCTATTTGAAGATATCACCTATGAAGGGCTGATGAGGTTTGGCAGGAAGGGGAAGTTGAGTCCAAGGTATGTTTGTCTATATGAGATCCTACAGCGTGTGGGTAAGGTGGCCTATGAGTTAGCATTACCTGTGGAGCTAGCTTCTGTCCATCCAGTCTTTCATGTATCCATGTTAAAGAAGTGCCTAGGTGATCCAGCATCGATTCTACCTGTGGAAGGTTTGGGGGTTGATGAAGACTTGTCCTATGAGGAGGTACCTGTTGAGATCTTAGACAGACAGGTCAAGCGGCTGAAAAACAAGGAGATTGCCACAGTAAAGGTATTGTGGAGGAATCATCTTGTTGAGGGTGCTACAAAGGAGGCCGAGGCCGATATGAGGTCCCGCTACCCTCATCTTTTCAGCTCTTGAAGTTAGACTTCCTACTCTCAAGTCTAAGTTTCCTTATCTCTCCATTCTTTGTTGTTACTGCTTGACTGTGCATGGTGGTTATGTTATGATATGACTGACTTTGTGCTAGATTATAAGAAGTGTCATTCGGGGACGAATGTTCCTAAGGGGGGAATAATGTAACAACCCTAAAAATGAATATGCTAAGTAATGATTAGTGTGTATAGAATGCCTACGATTAGACCAGGTTCACACGGATTGATGCGTGTAGAACCAGACCTCTGAACCCTTGTGGCAGCCAAGCCAACTAACTTGGGGAGTTAGTTGAGCTAGGAAAGGTTGGGTCCAGCCATGTAGGGCTCCCGAATATGAAGATTTACTCGGATGAGTCTTTACCGGACTTAAAAAGGGGAAATCTTAAGTTTGGAGGATCTAGGGGTAAAATGGTCTTTTTCCAGGCTAAGGGTAGTGTCGTAATTACCCTAAATATGTAATTAATTATTTAATTATTAAGGTGGAGTGGCATTTTGGGTAGAGAGGGCCGAAATTGCCCTTTTAGCAAAATCTTGCTCCACCCAGGTTCGAACCTAGGTGGGAGCAATGATTTAATTTGTTTTATTTATATTGGTAGATTAATTTAATTAATTAATAATTAATGGCTGATTTAAAAAAAAAAAGGAAAATCAGATTTTATTTATTAATTATTAATTATTAATTAATTTGATTAAGTCATGCCAACAAGTCCTAGTTCTAAGAGAACACTACCTCACATCTCTCTCTCTTTCACATCTATATCTCCCTCTCTTCTACATTTTCTTTCATGTTCTCTCTGCCTAACCAAAACACAAGAACAGAAAAGCTACAAAAGTTTTTCACACTTGAAGAACTTACACGAAAAATATAAACAAACAAGCTAACCAAAAACGTAAAGCAAAGTTCTGTCGGGTTTGTGTTGGAGTTTCGGGATTTGGACGTGAGTTTTGAGAAGGTTTTTGGGCAGCAAGTCGTGGGTTGAACAACATTGAAATCAGGTATGGATTTCTCTCCTGGAATCCTTTCTCCAAGAGAATTTTCTTTCCCATGAATTCAACGAATCTTGGTTGTTCCCCATTACATGTTCCTTGTCACTAGCTCCCAATGATCTTAGGTTGGTATGTTGCTGGTAGAATTTAGGGATACTGTGTGTGTGGCGATAATCTCGTTCCGAGTATATATTCATGATTATGTGCTTATGTTTTTGTGTCTTTCCAAAATATGAATGTAGACATGAATGTATGTATGCAAGGTTGTGACCATGACTTTGAACCTCTGTTTTAGCATGCTAATAGCATGGAATCACTCATGTTTTATGTGCAATTAGATATTCCTAAATCGTGATATTCACATGGTTGAAATGCTATCAATTCTAGTTAGAATAAATCACCAAATCATTCCTCTAACTTGTCTTAAGAACCCTAACGAATGACTAAGAAATAAATGCCCAAATGCCCTGTAAAATGAAGCATAAAATCGTGGAATAAATTTCCAGAACCTGGAAGTAGGCTGTGGATAGTTTCTGGAAATTTTGGACGTCAAAAAAATTAAAAAAAATAGGTGAGGTCTGCAGGGATCGAACCCAAGAACTCACTAAGGCATACCTTAATAAATAAACAAAAAAAATGCGCTAGGCGGGGCTCAAACTAGGGGTTGGGTTCGGCGAATTTCGCAAGGAAAAAGGAATTAATGAAATGTTGTCGTGGGGTTTCGATCCCACGACACGGAGGACCCTAAGCTGCTATAAACAAATATAATAAATTAGAGGAGTGGGATTCGAACCCATGTCCTCTCAGTAGATGGCGAAGAAGAAGAAAATGAAAATAATAATAAAGGAAAGGGGCTGTGGGGAATCGATCCCACTACCCCTTGGTCAGTAGCGAAATGGGAGCATAGGAGAAGGTAAAAAAATTTATTAAAAATTATGGGGTCGTGGGGAATCGTTCCCACGCCCCTCAGTAAGCTGCAGAAAATTAAAAGAGAAGAAAAAGAAAAGGGAAAAATTAGTGTGAACATTGGGGATCGAACCTGGATCCCCAAGCCAAGGGACACAAAAAATTGAAATTGAGGAAAATGGCTAAGTGTTGTTCAAGGGATTCAAAACCGGGTACCCTTGCCCAAATTCCGTATTGACACATAAGTCTCGTGTTTTAAATAATTAATGAATGTTGTCTATAAGAATTAAATTGAGACTTCAATATACTTACAAGATGCATAAGTCTTGTACCACAAAATCTTAGACATTATGAATCACTTAAATGAACTATGAATGGAGCCTCATGGCTTATGTGTGTGGACTCATAAGTCCAGCATACGTTATAAAATGAACCTGAGATGTTATGTGAGGAATGATGAGACCCCAAAAGGGTTAAGTAAGAGTGTGAAATGCACTAAAAGGCCAATTGCATTGGCATATGATGAAAGGAATATTCACATAGAGGGGTGAGTAATTATGAAAAGTAAATGTGCTAAAGCTAATGAATGTGGTGACAACATGATAAGAGGCTAATGTGAAAGATGAGAGCATCTCAAAGGAGCCTAAGTAAATGTTACCAAAACGTACTCACCTATGAGAGTGTAAAGTTAATGAATAGACCAGTCTCTATGAACACTCTAATGAAAGTATTGAAGTTAATGCATACTTAATACTAATGATCAGATGAGAAATCATCTAATGAGCTATGATGTCCTCATGCTAGAAGCCAGCTTCCATGATGTATGAGTTGAATGTGATGGAACTTTATACTGAGCACCGATAGGCTAGATATGAGCGGTGATGCCTTCCTTCGGGAAGGGCGGAGGTTCACGTAACTCTCATGAGATGAGACTATCTGGCATGTCGGGTATGGGTCTCCTTATATCTCCTAGTCTTTGAACCTATACTGCCAATATAGGGATCTAGAAGGGTTCGACTCCCTATATACGCTAGCATGTTTTGGTTCACTTTGGCCGGTGATTCTACCTCTTTTCGGTGTGGGGATTACACACTGGATTTCATGATGCTCACATGATCTATGTCGGTTAAGGTTAAAGTTCCCAAAGAAAGAATGAGGCCAGCCTCAACGAATGCACATAATGAAATGATTGATACCAAAGGTGTTAGGATAGGATAATTAAGAGGTAAGCTAGACTTAAGTAATGACACTAGGTTATTCTTGGTCATTGCACAGCAAACCCGATGAGAGTCTTAAACTTCATCCTAGGTATGACTGGTGATTGCACTAGTATATGAATGAATAAAAATGAAGTACGTACGAACGAACGAAGCAGACTCTGTGTTTACTGAAGAAGGCTCCCTAGTTGAGGTCCCATATGTTGAGCCCTCATTTTGGGAAGTCCTAATTTCAACTCCATGATTCAAGGTCTCATGGCATATGGAAGAATGATATGAACTACGTGATATGATATGTGCAATAGGTTATGTGCTGCTTACAAAATGATAAGTATGATGATGCATGTTACTCTCATGGCATGACTTTCCTAATCCAAATTTGGCAAGTCCACTGACTTTCATAATCCAAATTTGGAAAGTCCACTGACTTTTCTAATCCAAACTTGGCAAGTCCACTGACTTGACTTTCCATAAATCATGTTGTTGGGAAAGAGCTATTCTTACTCATGCATGTCCTTGGTGTGTGCTTGCATATACCCATACTTAGTACAAGTGTGTACTAATCCCATACAACTCTACATTTTTAGGTGCAGGCACAGGTGGACGGTAGAGCTTACAGGTCGACGCTGAAGCTATCCGGACGTGGAGCATTCATCTGGACTTGGTAGTCCCTCATGCTTTCGAGGAAGCTTGCCCATTATATTCTAGCTTAGATATAGGTTTTGAGTTAGTGGAGTATGTTCCACTAGCGTTTCTTTCTCATCTTATTTCAGACATTGTATTGGTGCCATTTTGGCAAGTATACACTTAATGCAGTATTGAACTATTTGTTTCATTTGATGATCTTAATATTAGATGGTTGATTGTGAACGTTTATGAGTTTAATTATAATGTCTTACATGAATGTTAAGTAACAAAAAGTTCAAATTTTCCGCTAAAATTAACCTAGATGAAGTAACGATGACGTATGTAGGCTTGTCTGCGACCTCTGAGAGGTCAACGACGCCGGTGTCGTCTGGGGTATAGATTCCGGTCGTGACACTACTCCTATTCTAAGTTATCCTAAGGCTCCCCTAAGTAAGACACAAAGGGATTGCCCATACAATCTCCTCAATACCTACTTTAGAGATCCTTAAGACTACTAAGGATAAGCATACTTCATTTTATTTATACAAGTCACCATTTAATATCAAAGACACTATAGAAACATACATATACTTAGGAACTTCACCTAAGAACCATCCTCCAAGGTAACCCCCAATTTACACTTAGTGAAATGTGAAAGTAGCATCCCATACTACCACTTTCACTTAGTGCTTCTTAGGAATAACCTTAGAATAGGCACATCACATTCATCACATACTAAGCTTTCATCATACAAGTCCATAACATCAACATTATTCCTTAACATTAAACATAAAGTCACATTACTTTCATTTACGTCATATCATGACCCATTCATACATTTCATATAAGAACACACCAAGACTCCCTCCAAATGTCTACTTGTGCAATGGATAGGTAGCGTCTCATTCCACCACCTACCCTAAGTAGTACACCCTTAAGAAGACTTAGTTCATTTACATACATTTGTGTGGGCTAGCTTTAACCGACATAGACCATGAGATCTATACATGGAATCCCAGTATTAACCCCTACCGGATGAGGGATCCCTACTTGCCTAAGGTAGGGTCATATTCTTTAGCCCTTACATGGATTCTCCAATAGCTACCTACGTAGGCGCATAGTTAAGGGATAAGGAGATTGCTACTAAGCAACTGATTCTCTACTAACGAGGAGCACCCATCTCAAGAGGTACATTGGATACAACATCTCTACTCACGAAGTGTACCCACCCCTATGTCAAATCCTCTCGGTGCTAAGCATAACTCCCCCATGGAGTCTTAAACATTCATTGACTATAGGTTAAAAGATAACTATTGAACACCACATCTCAACTCGAAGGGTATCAAACCTCCAACCTATCTTTGGAAAGCTCATCAGGAATAGTGAGGTTTCTACTAAACACTTCATCTCAACTCACGAAGAGTGTTCACCCCAAAATCCCCCTTTTTTAATACTTAGGAATAGTAAGGATGGTCTAGACACTTCATCTCTACCCACGAAGAGTATCCACCATACAAGCCCCCATTTTCATTCATTGACTTCATTAATGCATTCAAGTGTGTGTGAGTACATATGAGCACACCTTTAACATAATAGCCATTATTCATAACTTGACTTCTAGACATGCTCATACCCACATTGATCACAATTTACACATTATCATACTTCACATATCAAATACATACTTCATTTAGACATAAAACCTTCAAGATACTCATTTCAACCTTCTAACGCATACCATGCATATACATATCAAAATCATCACTTCACTTCACGTATCATGCCTTCAATGCCATTCTCATAACACATATATAACTTCATATACTTCAAGTAAACACCGCCACAAAGGTGGACCGTACCACTCAAGAGTTACTTCAATATAACTTAACCAAGATAGAACAACTTACCCTTCATCCAAGCCTTTAAAACCTTTCCTCAATATTTCACCAAAAATATCATAATAAAGCATAATAGGGCAGTAGCTAATCACAACATAATATAGAGAAAACTATAGTTCTAACATTATCAAACAATGCACATTAAACCCACTTCATAAGCCAAAAGTAGAGAAATTGGATTGAGCATGGGGTTATTGAGCTTTTAAACCTTAAATCATCAACTAACACTGAAAAATATCATATTACATTCACTAAAACGTTTTCATGCAAGACCCATGCTTAGAATTCAAGATAGAAGAATTTAGAGTTTGAAAACCCTTTTTGAAAAGTATTGAAATTGGATCCTTGAATGAAAGAAGAGTCAAGGATGAACTACCATACCTCAATATGAAGAAACCCACGAAATTTGGTGAAGAAACTTGAAGAATTTGGTCTTCTTCCTTGGAGCTTGAAGCTTCTTGAAAATGGAGGTTTTGGAGAGATTTTTTATTTGAGTTTTAGGGTTTGAATTGATGGGTGAAATGGGTTTTAAAGTGACCTAAAACAATGCACAAATAATCCCCAAAGTTCCCAAAAGACCGCTACACCAATTGGACCCTTTTCCAAAATCTAATTTGACTTTAAAACGACGAGGCCAAATCAAGGACTTGGCTGCGCATCGCGGGGTCACCTCGAGATCTTGGTGCTGGAAATTATTTTGGGACAGTAAGATTCATTTTGGCCCCGCGTTGCAGGGCAAAATTTTCCCATCAAGTGTCACTTGCGCGACGCGCCCTTGGGTCCAAATCTTGGCTGCCTGGCAGCCTCGTTGGCCAACGTTTGGGTCCTCCTTGGTACCCTTAGGGTGGTCACCGAGGAGTCGTACTAGAACATTTTTACCCTTGGTATTTCCCTATAGGTACTAGAGTCATCCCCACTGGTTTTAGACACCAAAAAACACCTAAAACATGCAACAAAGTCAAGGATACACTAGCACACACACATGGCTAGTTTCTGAACGTCTTGGTCGTCCCTTGACGTTTGACTTTCAAACTTCACAAACTGACTTCCAATGTTAAAATACATCATTTTAAATCATTATTACCTCACGGTACACATGTGAAGCTCTACTTTTACCTATTTCATTTTTAGGGTCGTTATAGTTGTCATTTCTGAACATGCCCTTCGCAAAGTAATCTAGATGAGAGAAATTCTTTTTAATCTTCAATTTTCTCATCAAAATTCAATTAACATTTATAAAACCATACTTGCAAAGCAAGTGGGAAACCATATAACATGTAATACTTCCCATCATGTTTAATCTTGTTTTGCAAATGTAGAATTAGAAGGTCAAAAACCTCTTTACTCCATGAATAGTCAATGTATTTGTCTGATTCAACTAAATCAAAGCATTTCCAATCAATTACAGTAGTTGTTGGTTATTCAGAAAGGATGAATGAATGTATGTAATATAATATAGCTAACTTCACAGCAGCATCATCATTATCACCCCAAACCTTGTTAGAAATATTGTCAACCAATTGTTTCTTGATGATGGCTTTTTCGAAATCAAAATACCGAAGAATAATCCTGTGTGATTATTAAGTATTAAAGACAAAATCATCTTCATTGTCTGAATATTTTAAATCAAATATGATAGCAAAGTCACGAATGGTGAATTGAAGAGTGGTGTCATTTACATGTATCAAGATTGCATCTTTTGAGCTACCGTTAATCTCTCTCAAAAATATGCACCTATTAAGACTACAAGAAAAATTGTCAATTAAGACCAACATTTAGGGATAAATTAATAATCTCGTCTCAAAAAGTATATGTATTGGGACGAGATTTTATTCCCTTCCCTAAACATATATGTTATTGTGAAGTAGAAAATCTAGTCTCTAAAGAAATTACAACCTGGTCCCAAAATCTAAATATGCTGGTAAAAATAGAGAAGCGAAAAAAAGAGCGTTGCTTTTGAAAAAAAATTATTTTCACATCAGCCCATCAAGAGCCAAAAGTTTAACCAATAAAAATTCTTAAGAGAAAATCCTCAATTTTTTTTAATACAAAACAATCAAGTCACAACATATTTTTCAATATCTCCATAAGCCCTAATCGACTTCATCGCATATCTCTTTAGGAGCTCCCCAAATAAAAGATCTTTAGGAATACGGTGCTAAAGCTCTCGATTTTGTCTGCAATTTCTCAAAATAGAGAAAGAACAGGTTGTAGGTCATCAAATTCTACCCTATTTTGTGAGTTGATTTTCGTCTGTAATTTCTCAAAATAGAGAAAGAACATGTTGTATCTATTTGAGAAGATTAACGACTAGAAAGTAAAACATTTACAACATAAAAATTATCTATTTGAGACCAGGAATGTCGTCATTAAAATCATGTAAAGACCAATGTTTTCCCCCGTCTCAAAAGACTTGTAACGACCAGCCAGTGAAACTCGTCGCAGTAAACTTATAGCAAAGAAGGCTTTTAGGACGGGTGGCGACCAGCATTTGTCCGTCTCAATAGCTCATTTAGGATCATATTCGGATATTTAGGGACCAGATTTCCCTTCCTTAGAGGCTATTTTTCTTGTAGTGTAAGTTGTGCTTAAACATGACACCTACTAATGCTAGACAATTAGGCGAAACATGTGGTTCCACATAAGCGATTATATTGAGTTTCAGAAAGCTTTTCAGCTAAACATTCATTACTTTAATATTTGTGCAACACTTCATGCGAGATATGCGTGTTGGTTTTCTTTTGCCTTAAAACTTAACAGCCTGAAAAAATGTCTATACAGTTTTACTAAAATATACATGTATACATAACTAAGGGCCCGTTTGTCCATGCGGTATGGTATCTTGATATGGAATCATGAGATGAAATTGAAGTTTATTTGGACATGCGCTATGGAATTTTTGTGTTGTATATTTTCTCATAAACACAAAAATCCCATAAGTTGTAAAAGTATTAAAATAGTCTCAATTGTTTATTCAATCTTATCAAATAAACAAAATTTATAAAATCGTATAATAAATTATTACAAAACTATTTGTTCACCACTTAAATAATTGTTTCATCTAACTTTAATATAATTAAAAAAATTGAACATAAATTTAGTGTACTAGTCTTTAATTTAATATAATCCTTACACATAGTACGAAAAATTTTCTCATGTATAACTTGCATTTCTCGATCACGTGTGACCGAGAAAACGAACCAACATTGTTACTTTGAGCAATGTGTTGGTCAATATCATCCACGGGTATATTTTCATGCTCATAAACCATAAATATTTTATCACTTTAACAATTGGTTGGTGTGAGTTAAAGTGACTATATGTTGGTGAGAATAATAAATTTTATGTCAGTGAGAATAATAAATTTTAAAAAGTAATGATATTTATAATTTTATTTACATATGAAATAAATGGTTAGTAGATATAAATGTGGGGTTGTTTTAACAAAATATAAACTTGTGAATCAATTTTTGCATTAAAATATCTCAAATCATGATATAGTATTCCCATATGATTCCATATCATGGTTTTTGGAGAATATGGAATCACATCTCATTATATGGAATCATGAGATGGAATCCGTGTAAAATCGCATGTCCAAACGTTGATTTCATCTCACAATATCATATCGTGATATGCTATCGCATGGCCAAATGCCTACTAAGACACAAATACATATATCAAAATGTATGAAATAGATTTTAATGAAAATAACCTATACAAGTTTTTCAAAAAAAATTTATGCATTATACAAACTAATTTCAATTGTATAAATATTTTTATTGTATTATAGATAAATTGTTGTACCACTACTAATACAATAACTATTGATAATATACTTATATAAACAAATTCAAATGTATAATTGTTTGAATTGTATGTGTAGTGAAATACAAACAATTTATGTATGTCTATAAGTTTGTGCAATCGTATATGGCTAAATAAACATTGTACAAAAAGTACCCTTACATAAATGCAAAAACTTATACATAAATAATGCAAAAATTATATCAAATGTATAAATGTTTATACAGTATATATAGAGAAATTGTTGTGCCGCTACTAATACAATAGCTATTAATATTATACATTGTACAACCAATTTCAAATGTATAATTGTTTATAACGTATGTATAGTGAAATATTTCTATTTTATACATTTAGTTTGGATATTAACTATACAAAACTGTATAAACAAACAAATACAAGAAATAAATTAACAAAGAAAATATAGGAATAATATACAATCGTAACATATACAAAAAAAATGATTATACACACCTCATCATGCTCCAATGAGCCAGAAACAACCACTTCCTTTCTTTTTGCGTTGTCACCGGTAAAATTAGTTATTTTTTCCCTTTTCTTACTTGACCCAGTATCAGACTGATCTTTCTTACCTCCCTCCACAATTTTGATGTCGGATTGCTTCAATCTTGCACTAATTTCCTCCAATCTGATTGTGTCATTTTTCAATTTGGATCTGATCTCTTGCATTACGTTGAATTTTGACATTAAACCAGCAACCTCTCCAAAAATTTGAGTTAGATCCAAGGAAAACAATCGTTGTTCAACAATTTTTTTCGCCATCCAAGTGTATACCTCTTATCAATCTTTTAGAAGGAGACTCGGCATCCATTGTGTGAATGAAAGATTTGTATGGATGATGACCTGATATGAAAATAACTTGAAAAACGAAGAAAAAAAAGAGACAAAAAATTATATTAATCGACTGAGAAGTTTTGGCGGTACCTGAAAAATTTGAAACCGCAATTGAGAACGTGATGGTGAAGATTTGAATTTTTAAATTGATTTTGGGAAGAAATTTTTGGAGAAATTGAATGAAATAGGAGATATAAACGAGATGAAGAGTTTGTATTAAAGGAAATAACGTCAGTTTTTTTATTTTTTTACTTATACAACCATGGGGCCCATTAATAGCAAACTGATGGAGATATTTGCTCCTCAAAGGAAATAAATGAAACAATAGCTACTTTATTATGTACAATTTTTCAATAAATAATTATTGACCATCACATTTTTTTCTAAAAAAAAATTAGTTTTAAATTAATTTTGTTAGAAATAAAATTAAAATTTTTGAATTTAGAATAAATAATATTTATCTATATTAGAAAGCATTAGATTCTATCATGAACAATATCACAATATAAGTCAATTAGGAAATTTTAAGAGTATTCACAATATTATATAATAACATCAATTTAAGTTGAAAATTACGATTTTAAAATATAAAATATAATTGTTTATTTGAACTTTGTAATTTTAAATATTTGAATTTCATGATATACTTCATCGGATAAATTTTAAATCAACATGACACCATTTTCATCCATATTCATATTTTTCTAATATAGATCAAATCAAAAATTAAAGTATCTAGTAAACACTTTGAGTAAACCTAATATAATGATTGTACTAATTAAGATTATTTTTATCGTTAAATCATTTTCTATTATAAATAACACAAACTTAAAATAGTAAAAAAAACTGAATCTTTTGATTTGAAATAAAATATTAGTTAAATGTTTCAATATGTCATTGTTTAAATATTTTTTGTGGAATGTTAGAGTTAGTAGATTATTAAATCAAAAAAGAGATTTTTTAAATTTCAACTTTATAAAATAATAAAGAACAGGCATGTAAAAAAGAACAGACATGTAAAATAATAAAGAACAGACATGTAAAAATGTTTAAAGTATTTGATGTTTAAGCAAGATTAAATAATCATAAAATTAATATTATCCTCAGAAAAATTTAAACATAATATGTTATAAAATTAAAAATTATAGAAATAATATTTAAATATTAAATATTCTTAAAACATCGTTTCAATAAAACTAATTCGCCTATTTTTCTTACAGAAATAGCCCATCATCTGATTTCTCTCCCCTTCATGTAATCTTTACCTATAATTGATTTATAGAATATATATATATATATATATGAGGAGGGGGGTATTTCAATTGATATTTCAATAAAGTTGTAAAATCCTACTCAGTACTCCTTCACTCTATTGTTCTATTATGTAATTATCATTTTAGTTTCTAGTTTTTCTTCCCTTATATATTTTTTTTTATGGATTCTGTCCATTCATGAATCTATTATTACTGTTCATCTCTTTCCCTTAACTATTGTTCTTAAAAATAATCTTCTTTAACCACACCCCGGATTTGGTCATTCATCGTTCTATTAAGAACATTTAAACTGACCCAACAATGTCCTAGGAATTTACAGGTTAATCCATCGATATTTTTAAGAGGCTAAGAGACTAACCATATACTAAGTAATATAGATTCATTACAGATAGAATCATAAATTTATAAAGAAATAATTAACATAATTAACAGTAATCTATTTAAACAAAGTATTAACATATCACACAAAACATAATTTACATATATGGGAAGTTAACTAGAAACATAAATATGAAAACTTACATTATTAGAACAGAGTGAAGTTTCCCTTTCGGGAAACCCGAACGACTTCCAAAAGAACTTTACAAAAGTTTTAAAACAAACTTAAAACAAAGAACTAAAAATATTTTTATTTTTCTTAATAATTATGAAGAGGAAGGATATTTTGGCAGGCTTTGAGATTTGCTGGTTGGTGATTTTTTCGCTCTACCTTCTTCTTCTGATAATGTGTTCTTTATATACACAATTATGGACTTCAAACTTCGGACTTCAAAATGAAAAAGAATCTTATCTTTTCCACCGGGTACTCCTTGGGCCCCATCGCACGTGAAATGATTCCTTCTTTTGCATTATTAGCAGTCCTCTGTCTGATTATTGTCTGTCTTATACAAAAAGTCTATCACTTTTCCTTATCTCTTACTTAGTGCCTATCTACTTTAAAATAAAGTAAAGACAAGTAAAGACGCGTCCCAATAGTTTTTCCACACATGTGTGGTAGTGAGTAAAGTGGGACTCACATTTTTTGACTAAGAGGCATTCCTCTTTTAAACAAAACTACTATATTACATAATTATTATTTTTTTATGTGTCTAAGTTATGTAAAGCAATTGAATCAAAACTCATACCCGAGTCATCATCGTTTGGGTCTTGAGCAAAGTGTATTGGGTCTGACAAATCATCTGAATTATTTGGGCTTGAAACTGAATTTTGTCTTGGACTTTGTATTGGGCTTGGGTTTATATATTTGTCTTTTTCTTGTTGTTCTTTGAGTAATTTTTCTACAGTTTTGGTTATAATAGATTCTAAGTCTTTATTTTTCTGGGATTTTTTGGTTTTTTGTCTAAGAGTCTGATTAAAAGAAAGGGGTAAACGTCTTCTTGAGGATGAACCTTCTTCGTTTTCACTTTTTGGCAAAGTGACAGCCATTAACGGATTTGATAAGTCTTTACCGGCTACCGTTTGAACCAGACTAGCTGTATCTTTATCCGATACAGTGGATTTATTTACATTCAGAGGGGAATGTACACCCATCTCATCCATTTTTATTGGGGATGGAAAACCCTGTATATTGATCTGATTATCTTTGGTCTTCAAATCTTTCTCCATCTTTGTAATTTTGTCTTTCAACTGGAGATTCTCTTGAGCTAATAATTCATTCTTATGATTTAGTCTCTTAAAAGCTTCGGTCATTGAAGAACAATGATCGCAAAATATAATTTTATCTGTGTCTTTCTGAATATGATATTGAGGGATTTTGTCTGGATTTTGTTTAAGAGAGGGAGAGATATAGTAGTTTGGACCTATTACTCCCCTAGCATAGTCTAGTGCTTCAGTAAAATCATTAAAACCTTTAAAAAGAGGTTTAGAAAATCCTTTTATAGAATCTAAAACTTCTATCCAAGTCTGAAAAACTCCATTTGTCTTACCATGTATTACAACATAATATTTAAACTTATTTTCTTTATTTTTAGTAGAAAAGTAATATCCTAAAGCATTTAATACAGCAATTATATATTTATTGTATTTTTTATTATGAGCTATCCAAATATTGTCTATTAAACATTTCTGTTGTTTATCTAGCTGGTATATAGGCAAGTGTCTAAAAGTCAAATTGGATGATTCATAAGCTATTAAATTATGTTGTCCAAATTGTAACCTTTCTATTCTTTTATCATCCATTTTAGTTAGTGGTCTAAAATGTAAATTAGATAATACTGTCTGTTTATATAAGTCTGAAAAATCTGGGGTTGGAGGTTGAACTCCTTTGCCCTTGTCTTGGAAAGATGGTCTCATTCTGTAAAATTTAAAATTTAAACTTTAATTAATAATCTACTTAATTGATCTGCAATACTATTATCATTTCCTTTAATATGCTCAAAAATTATAGAATTATAAATCGATATAGTATCTAAAAAAATTTAACCATCTTCTTCTGCTACTAGTTTTATCATTAATTTTCTGGTGAAATTTTACTATAGCTTCACAATCTGTTTTTATTAATATTTCTGGTTTATCTAAAATATAAATTTTAAAGCTATTTAATCCATATATTACAGCTAAAATTTCAACATCTATGCTAGCTTTATTACCTTGTTATTTGAATTTTCCACTTTGATAAGCACATATTTTTTCTTCTTTTTTAAAACTATATTTATGTGGTTTTGATTTTAATACTGCACCCCATCCTTCAAAACTTCCATCTGTCTCTATTATTAAATAATCTGATTCTAATGGCATATTAAGATCAGGTATATTTTTTATTTTTTCTTTTATTTTTTGTACTAATTTTATGTCTTCTATATTGAAATTTCTTTGCCCTTTAGAGCCTGTTTTAGAGTATAATGGTCCTGCTATTTTACATAAATCTTTAATAAATGGTCTTGCATAATTAATTATTCCTAAAAATTTTTGTAACTCTTTTAAAGTATTAATTTATCTGGCATATCTAAAGCTTTTTTAGCTATATGGGGTTGTAGCTTAACTTTTCCTTCTCCTAAAGTAATTCCTAAAAAATTTATATAATTTTTACATAATTCTATTTTCTTTTTACTAATTATTATTCCATTATTAACAAATAATCTAAAAACTGTTTGTAAATGTCCTAAATGTTCTTTTATATCTTTACTGAATACTAAAATATCATCTACATATACTAAAACAAATCTTTTATATTCTCCAAATATTTGATCCATTTTTCTTTGAAATATTGGAGGTGCTGTTTTTAATCCAAATGGCATAACTAACCATTCAAAATGTCCTTCAGGACAAGTAAATGCTGTCCATTCTATACTATCTGGATGCATTTTTATTTGCCAATATCCTGACTTACAATCGAATTTACTAAAAATTGTTTTACCTTGAATTCTATTTATTAACTCTGTTTTATCTGGTAATTTATATCCATCTGTTCTAGTATTATCATTTAATCTTTTGTAATTTATAACCATTCTAGCTTTTCCTCTAACTATTTCATTATGATTTCTTACCATAAATGCTGCTGATCTATGTTTAGAAGTAGATCTTCTTATTACTCCTAATTCTAATAGTTCTTTAATTTGTATTCTAAAATCTTCTAAATCTTGGTTTGTAGCTTCTATTAAGGCTATTTTTATTATATATTCTGGATTTATTATATCTAACTTACATACTATTTGATTATTTTCCCAATGTTTTAAAGGTTTTTCTCCTATTATTTCTATTTGATCTAGAATTTTTACTATATTATCTAAATCATGTTGATTTCTTATTTGTCCTATAGTTTGGATTCCTGTCTTAAAATTATATAATTCTGTTTCCATTTCTATTAGAACATAGTTTTTATTAACTATATCTTCTTCATCTAATTCAAGTATATCTTCATATAATATATTACATCCTGTTTTAGTACATTGTATATTATTTTCACAATTCTCACAACATTTTTCTTTATGTCTTATTTGAGTATTAATTTTATTGGTTAAAACAGAAGTATAAGTAATGTTTTTCATGAAAAGTATTCCGTCATTAGTTATCAAAGTGCCTCCTTTATTATATAGTATAAAATCTAGTCCTAAAACAAAATCTACTCTTATATCTAAATCTCTTACCCATATTTTATCCATTTTATAGGTAGGTTTATAGAATTCTGAACAAGTATTTAAAAAACTAACTTGTGCTTTATCTATGTAGTATTTATATATATTATGTGTTCCATCCATTTGCATAGCTGCAAGTGGTTTTTCTAAAGTCTTTATTAATTCTGGGGGTACTATTTTCTTATTTAAAATACTTTTTGTACATCCTGAATCTATTAGTGCTAAAGTTTCTAGTTCATATTTTCCTATTTGAAGTCTTGCTAATATTTTAACTGTATTTATATTTTTATCTTGATTACATATTAGAGTATTAGATTCTTCATTCATTAATTCCTGATTTTCTAAAGGTATTTCTTGTTCAATATTTTTTCCTTTTTCTAATCTTAATATTCTTTCTTCTAATTCTTTAATTTTTGCCTCTAATACTGATACCTTTAAATTTATTAAAGATTCATTTGTATGTACTTCTTTCCTTTTTTGAGTTATTATTCCTAACTGTGTTTCTATACAACTTATACATCCTTCTATAAAACATTTGTTACATTTAGCTCTTTTATATTTACTTGGATACCATTTACACCAATTACATGGATTACTATCTAGTCCTGTATCTTTTTCAAAATTATGTTCACATTCTATTATATTCATAAAATTAATTTGTAATCATTTATATTTAAATTTTCTATTCCTATTTCATTAATTAATTCTTCTCCTTCTGAATTAGAAGAATCTTCTTCTTTATTGTTTTCATCTATATCAATACTTACTATAGAGTAAATACTTTCATTATCTGACATATATTCGTCTACATTTAATAATGCTTCGTTAAATTCTTCTACTAATTGAGCATTTCTAGTCTTTGCATTATATCTTTTAGGACAAGTGTTTGCTAAATGTTTTATACTTCCACATGTAAAACATTCTAACTTATTCTTATAATTTCTGTCTGTTCTATATTTTCTAACATGTCTATCCCTATTTAAATATGGTTTTCTAGCTGAAGATTTTCTAAGAAAATATCCTTTTTTATTATATCTCCTATTATATTGTGGATTGTATTTTTTATATCTTTTCTTTTTATATTGATTTTTATCATAATTTTGAGTTGTATATATTATATCTTTACAGAAATTCATTTCATTCTGTTTTAATTGTTTTTGTATTTGTAAATTAGTACATTTTTCTTGTAATATTTCCATTATATGTTGTATTCTATGTCCTATAGACCATTTTGCTTGAGGGTTTTGGGCTACTCCATCTCTTTTGGTCCATCTATCTTCTATTTCTCTTCCTAAAGCTCCAGGTAATTTATTAAATAATTTTTTACCTAAATCTTGATCGAATGCATTTCCACTAATTGTACAATAATAGAAATAATCATTTAAAAATTTCTTTATATAATACCAATTACTTATACTTAATTGTTCTAGTTTTATTACTGCATTTCTTTGTAAAGCTACTAATCCACTATTTGGATCTTCTCCAGTTATTAATGTATGTATTTTATTTGTAAAATTATATGGGTTAGGTCCTAATGATACTAAATACTGAAATTCTGATGGGAATTCTACTTTATAAGCTTCCCATAGAGCTTTAGTTGATTCTCCTAAAAATGTTTCTAAGTATTTATACATTGTTTCTGCATCAGTTTCTGTATAATTTTTTAGTCTGCTACTACTATTCCTTTCCATAAGTCTATTACTGAATTCCATCTTTGTGGATCATGTGCAGCTATATTTAGAATTTTTCCTTTACTTCCTCCTTCTTGGAGTATTATTGGTTCTTCTATAGGCATTCTTTTTCCCATAGGTTTAACTTCTGTTGTTGGAACATCTCCTTGTCTATATACTCTTCTTCTTGGTATATTTCCTGTACTATTATCTGCAGTATAACCTTGTTCATTTGTTCTTTGAAATGGACTACTAGAACTTGCTGTTTCCATTAATTCCTTTTGGCTGAATATAGATTCTATCTCAGATATTTCACTATCATTTTCTTGTATTTCTGTCATTATCTTATTAGCTTTTTCTAATTTTTCTTGTAAATTTGTTTCTAATCTATAACCTTTATTATCTGTTCTTTTTTCACAGGTTTTAAAATGTAATGTTACCTGTTCTAAGTTTAAATCTTTTAATTTACATCCCTTGCATGTAAATAATCTATTTTTATTATTTTTACATATTTCTTTTGCTTTTTCTATAGCTAAATCTACTTCATAATCTTCATCTGATATTATTTCTATATTCATTCCTTCTAAAGGCATTTCTTCTATAACACTTTCTTCAATGTCTTTTTGAGCTTCATAATTGTAATCTGTAAATCTAATTGAAGGTTCTCCTTTAGAATTTGTATATATTAAATGAGAGTCTGGGTTTAAAGCTTCTTTTTCTTTAAAATCACCTAATTTCCATTCTAATCCCGCATATTCTTCAGGATTTATTTTTATGGGTTTTATTAATTTTATCCCTTTATTTCCCATTACTTCTACTACATCTTTTATTTGTAATTTAAATCTAGTATTACTACTATCTGTCATTTTACCTAAAAATCCTATACACATTAATAAATTTTTTCCACTATGCATTTCTTCATATCCTTTAGTTTGTATTCCTATTCTAATGTGATTTCCGAATTCATTTAAATTCATCATAAAATCTGGGCTTATATAAAAAATTCCTCCATTATTAGTCATATCTACTTCTGTTAATCCTATAATTGCCTTTTTTATGTATGACCATCTTTTATCATATATTGTAATTAATGTCTTTGTTCCTAAATTTTTTCTAGTTAATCCTTTAATTCCTATAACTATTAATCCCATATGCATTAAGTCTTTTTTAACATGTTCTATTTCTTTTACAGATTCTGAGTTTATGAGTGGTAAAGATACAAAAGTTTTTCCTAATACTGACAATTGTTCTTC
Organism: Solanum sitiens; assembly: GCA_016801875.1. Classification (NCBI taxonomy): domain Eukaryota; kingdom Viridiplantae; phylum Streptophyta; class Magnoliopsida; order Solanales; family Solanaceae; genus Solanum; species Solanum sitiens. The sequence goes on from JABWTJ010000149.1 coordinate 240,845, forward strand.
TCTATAATGTCTATATAGTTGAGATTTTGAATTTGTATTATATAAAACTTTTGGGTTTAATAATTTAATTGATTTTGCTGGAATATTTGTATATCTTTATCTGTATCTATTATTTCATCTAATTGTTGATTATTATCTTCTTTTGTCTTTCTATTTAGTATTCTTGACAGAAAATTATTACTTATATTATTCTGGGTGTAACTTGGTCCTGGTCTTTCTTTTCTTTTATCTCTTGATCTAGTTGGAAAAATGTCCATTTTTCTGTTTTTAATTATTTTTTCTGTTTGAGGAGTAATTTCTATCTTATTCAACTTTTCTATTAATTCTTCTACTCCAGTTGTGATATTTTTACCTTCTGATTTTTCTTTTTTATCTATCTTATTATGTAATTGTAATAAAAGTGATATTATTATATTATTTTATTTTATGATAATCTGATCTGATTTTGAAGGTGGATTAAATTCTTTATAATCTAATGGAAGAATTATTATTTTTTCTATTAATGTTATTGCTTCTTTATATGTCTCTGTTTCTATTAAGTCTATCATGAAAGAACTATTTGTTTTATTGATGCTACTTCAGTCTTTATTTCTTGTAATTTTATGATTAAAGTATTATTAAACTCTTCTCTTAATCTGTTATTTAGCTTTTTATTTAATTCTACTCCTTGTTCTTTTAAATAGTTTAAATTTTCCTCTATCTTATTAAAAGTTTGTTTTTGTCTATTTTGGGTTTCTTCTTGTTCACTTAATATTTTTATAATTTTACTATTATGTTCTTTAATTTTTTCACTAAGGTTTATTATTAAATCTATTAAAGTATTGTATTGAGGATCTTCTGTATGTAAACTATGATCTCCACTGTCGAAATTACACTTTATAATGCTTTCTCCTTTTAATCTTTTAAATCTTTTTTCTATAGTTATTTGTAGATCTAAATATTCTAGACTTTTTAATGAAGCTATTTTTACTATTATTATTTTATCCTAAAGTAGTTGGTTTATAATATTCACTAAAAAATTTTATTCTTTGAGTATACTTATCAATATCGCTAATAAGTCCTTGTAATTCCCACTTTAAAGAATTTATATATTCGTCGTTATTTATGGTATATTCGAAATAGAAATATTTTGGTTTAAAGAATTCGTTTTCGTATATATATATATATGCTTCTATTGCTTTTAGTGCTCTTTGTAAACGTTGTTTTTCTTTAATATCTCTATATAATAGCCAATAATTAAATCTTATACGTTTAGCAAAAGGAAGATTTCTCATATATGTTTTTTAATTAAAATATTTCTAGATATAAGATGTTTTACTAATTTATTTTCTAATATTTTAGCTAAGAAAAATATATAATCTAATTTATTACTAATTTCTTTTTTAGAGGTTATTGAGCTTGTTATTTTTAGATCTTTTAATAATTTATCTGATTCTAAATATAAATTTAATAATTCTCTTTTTACCTTTTTATATTCTTTAGTATTTTTATAGGGTCTTCTCATATATTATCCTACAGAATTAGAATAATAAAGACTACTTTTAATAATTTTAATTATATTAATTACTTCTGTTTCTTCAAAATTTATTATATCTAATTCGTTAGTATTTGATTTTGATTATGTCTAATAATTTCTCTAAGATTATCTAAAGGATCTTTATATGTATGGGTTAAAGATAGTCTTAAATCTAAAGTAAGAAGATGTCTTTCTAATGATTTTTTATATAATCTTATTGTCTTTAAATGTTGTCTATTATAAAATAAGGTTTTATGACAAGCAAAGGTCTTTTTAGAATAATAATCTTTTTTCATAAAATTTTGTTAGTCAAGATCACTGGCTCTGATACCAAATGAGAGGAGGGGGGTATTTCAATTGATATTTCAATAAAGTTGTAAAATCCTACTCAGTACTCCTTCACTCTATTGTTCTATTATGTAATTATCATTTTAGTTTCTAGTTTTTCTTCCCTTATATATATATATATTTTTTTTTTATGGATTCTGTCCATTCATGAATCTATTATTACTGTTCATCTCTTTCCCTTAACTATTGTTCTTAAAAATAATCTTCTTTAACCACACCCCGGATTTGGTCATTCATCTTTCTATTAAGAACATTTAAACTGACCCAACAATGTCCTAGGAATTTACAGGTTAATCCATCGATATTTTTAAGAGGCTAAGAGACTAACCATATACTAAGAAATATAGATTCATTACAGATAGAATCATAAATTTATAAAGAAATAATTAACATAATTAACAGTAATCTATTTAAACAAAGTATTAACATATCACACAAAACATAATTTACATATATGGGAAGTTAACTAGAAACATAAATATGAAAACTTACATTATTAGAACAGAGTGAAGTTTCCCTTTCGGGAAACCCGAACGACTTCCAAAAAAACTTTACAAAAGTTTTAAAACAAACTTAAAACAAAGAACTAAAAATATTTTTATTTTTCTTATATATTATAGAAGAAATGGTAGTTTGTTGTACCAACACAACTTCAACAAATATTTAGAAATGAGAGTTTGTTGTATCAACACAGCTTCAACAAATTGTACCAAAAGTTATCTAATTTGTACTGTAAATTTGGAACACTATTTTATATTTTTTTTACTAGATATTGGAGCCTGTGCTAGCACGAGCCCAATATATATATTTTTTTGTTTCAATTTATGTAATATAGGATGAATTTTAAAAGATAATGAATATTTAGTATAATTTTATGATATTTAAATTGTTAATTATTATGATTTATAGTATTATTTATATATTATTTTCTCTATTTTAATCTATGTGACACATATAGAATTTCGAGAGTCAATCATATATTTTATATGCATGTTTTTTGTTTTTAAATTGTTTTTTAATAATAGTAATAATCAATGGTATAATTTATAATATATTTTATGTAATTTTAAATAATATATGATATTTTTTTATTTTAATTTATGTGTTATCGATAGAATTTTGAGAGTTAGTCAGATGTTGTATATGTATTTTTAAGTTTGTTTATAAAATAATAGTAATAACCAATGGTGTGATACAATAAGAATGTGATGATGAATGATGATATAAGAGAAAGGGCACATTGATCCATGTGAGCAAAATTTTATATGAAAGCTACAGTGAGATACTAGTTTGGCCAATAATATTATGTGGTTATTGAAAAGTTTACAAAAATACCTCGATGGGAACATAGTGTAAAAGATAGGATATATGTGACATTAAAGTAAAAGTTTGTGATAGTTTTGTCAATTGAGCCCCCAACAAACCAGTGAAAGTCAATTGTCCAAGCAACTGAATGCACAAGAATAGCTTAAAATGACCATAATACCCTTAAAATTCTTTTAAATGACCCTAAGCTAACATGTTGACCTGCTGTGTGCTAACTCTCTTTTAGCTAGAGTTTGACCATAGATTTCCAAATATTATTGGCAGATATTATTTGGGTGAAAATTTGGGTGAAATTTCACCATGTGTTTGACCATAATATTTGGAAAATATATTTCACTTTTTAGAAAAAAATGATTTATACCCATAAGTTTTAAAAACTATCAAAACTAACCATAAGTTTGTATTACAAGTCAATTGGATCTTCGTTACAACAGTAACAAATAGTATCCATGACACTAGAACAATGTGCTAATTTGGAGTGAGTGCAACAAACATCATTCCATACATAGTGAAGTAGACAAAACACATGATTTGGTGTTAACGTAAAAAATTATGTAATACAACGCAAGCAACAAATATAGAGAGTGTTTTTGTAAAGATAAAATTTTAGGGTAAAATTTCAATTTTTAAAAGATCTCAAATAATGAGATTTGACCCAAATACAAGAAAAAACTAGTATTTGAGAATTTGGATATTTGTCAAAAATATTTATCAAATAATGACAAAAGATATAGATAAATACTATTCACCAAATCTTTCCGCAAATATTATTTAAAAAATTTATGATAAAACAGACCTTTAGAATATAGTAGAATTTGTACCAAAAGTTATGTGAATAGTAGTACCTTGTATATGTACCAAACTTTTTTTTGCCTAACACGTGTATTACTAAAATAAAATATTTCATTGGTAAGCAACGCAACTGATTATTTTAATCTATCTTCCACTCTCTTCCTCTTCACTTTTCACGATTGTTGAATCCAAAATCAATGCTTTCTCCCTCAAATCAATTTCTTTTTCAAAAGTTTTAAGTTTTGGTTCAATGGATATTGCCCCTTCTCTTCTAATTCCATTGATGATTTAGGTTTTGGAAATTGGAGTGGATTGAAATGGATTTTATCATTTATCTCTTTAATCCTCCATCACTGCTGGCCTTTCAGTTCTTTTTAAAACTGATTTTGTATGTCTTGAAACTTCAAATTAGGGTTAAAGAAGAGAGAGAAGAATCGTTCGATCAAGAAAATTATTCATATGAAAGTGCATTTGTTTTCCATCTTCTCTCCATTATTTGCAGTCCCATGCCTCTGGGTTTTAAGTTTCAATACTACGGACACCTGGAAGTAAATGATCTTGTTCCAAAGTGAACTGCCTTGCTGGTGAAAAGAGACTTCATTCATGTTGGTAGTATGTGAGTATATCTGTCTACTTCATTCATGTTGATAGCATGTGACTATATCTGTATACTTACTTAACCCACCTTTTCCTCCTCCTCTTTACAATTTCATTAAAGATTTGAGTGCCAAAAAGATTACTTAACTTTTGTAGTGAACATTAGGCTTTAAATAAGCTCTGAATAGCTGTTATTAGTGAAATCACAGTGGAAATTATGGTCTTCTAGTTTGCGTGTCATTCTGAAATTTTATTATGTTGAAAGAAGGAATGGAAGTTGTGGTCTTCTAGTTGGACTAATGTTCTGTAGTTCTTATTATTTCAGTTTGAGATTATATATAAATTTTAGGCTTGACTTCCTCAATTATTGTTGAAAGCACGGGTGGAAATTATGTTTTCCTGTTTATATACTATCCTGTATTATGTATTGTTCTTTTAAATTAAATAAAATGGAAATTTTGCTATATCACCCCTAATTATTATAAGTCAGCTACACGTTGGGAAATGAAATGATTAGTACTTAATAAATGTAAAATAGGTCTAAAATGACAAGTAATCTCTTCGCATTCCAAATTGGAGAAGTAAAGTTATCTATTTCTAGTATTGTATATAAGTAAAAGTGAACGGAAGCAGTATGTGAAAATTCAAAATAAATTAGCAATGAAAAAAAATAGAAAAAAATGGGTGATGGCTATTTAACTGGAGTTCTTACTTTTGTCTTTCAATTTTAAAGAGAGCTTTCGCGAGTTAGGAAGATAGGGAACATGCACTTGGTTAATTGGGAATCTCTCATTACCAGCAAAAAGGAAGGGGGCATGGACCGTAGAAAATTAGAAGCACATAATCAAAGCTTACTCATGAAGTGGTTGTGGAGGCACAATTCTGACCTTGATTCCTTGTAGAGTTTAGTCATTGGTGAAAAATAGAACCACACAGATCAGTGGTGTACAAGTCCAATCAACAACCCTCATGGGACAGGGTCTGGAAAGCTATCAGGCAACTATGCGATTCTTTTCAGATGAATACTAGTACAAGGGTGGATAATGGGAGGAGGACTTCATTTTGGCATGATAAATGGGTAGGTCATGGTACACTAAAAGACATGTTTCTTGAGTACTTTTTCTATAACATCACTTCTTGACATCAAACAAGATAGTGCTTGGCGATTGAATGGATGTAATATCATCTTCAGGAGAAGTTTAAATGATTGGGTTCTGGGGAGAATTAATGATTTTTATATGGTTAGAAGAAGGGGAACTAACACATATATGTGTTATTTGATTTCTAGACTTGGAAATATTTACAGTTTCTTGTCAGTATTGGATGTAGGGAGAACATGAAAAAGTTCGATTTTTAGTGTTCTTTGGTATTATTTTCCTATGAATTGTAGTGAGGCAGACATGCAGTACGCTTAATTGTCATTTTTACTTTTAATAGTCCTCAGAAGGGAAATATATGTGTTGTGGAGGTAGGAAAACCATGGAATTGTTCATTTTATTGTTCTTTAGTATCATTTTCTAAGAATTGTAGTGAGGCAAACATGTAGTACACTAATTGTCATTTTACTTTTAATTGTCCTTAAGAAAGGTAAATATTTGTGTTACTCCATTTCAAAATTTCAAGATATTCAGTTTCTGTTTTTCTTTGGATGTAGGGGAAAGATGGAAAATTTATTTTAGTGCTCTTTATCATCATTTTCCTATTAATTGTAGTAAGAAAGATGACCATGTTTACTTTAAAATAAAAAGAACTTGAATTTGTATACAATATCTTCCTTCACGAGCTAGTCGTGTTTTGGCTACACTCGGAATTCTGATTATGGTGGAGGTCATAAGAGATGGAAATGATGCTGTCGTATAGAATTGTTGATTGAATCTGTGACTTCAATCAAATGAATGTGATATCATATTCACTTTCGACCCATTTTTGCTCCTTGGTCACTAGTTGACTTCCTAGTGCTCTCGAACTGTTAGGAGTGTATTTACTTCCGATTGTATAATCAATCTTTTACTAAGTTGTATTGGATAATCTAGTCTTTTTATGGTGTTGTCATTTCTCTTCATTCATGAGCTTGTAATTGAATATGCTAGTTCCGTAATAATAGTTGGTTGAAATGGAATCCATGAATGGAATGGTAGTTGGTTGTTGCATAGTTTTAGATAGGTTTCCCCATCCTCTTCTGAAAAAAGAAAGCAAAAACAGAATGGGATCACTTTTTTTTTCCAGTGAAATAGGATTTGAAGAGCTTTCACGATCATTCACACATGAACTTCAGTAGGCAAGAAGGTAACTAGTGGAAGCTACCGTTTTGAGAATGCAAGATTGTGGCATATATTATTACTGAAGCTTGTATACAGGGAAAGAGCTGGGCATAAGCTTATAACAAAGAAAGTATTTATCAATACTTTGGTTCTTCTACTGAAGTAGTTTTGTTTTGAGCCTATTCATCTTTGCTTATATTAGGCTTTTATTTAATGACTTGCTTCATGTGGCTCTTTTATTATGGTGCACATTTTTTATTCCCCCTCTTGTATTATTGATAGATGAATTGGCTGATAAAGGTGCTTGTTGTGTAGGTAAAAGGATTGTGCGAGAAAGCGAAGTATATTCTAGTGCAAGAGAGTAATGTGAAGGTACGATACCTTATATAGAATTTTTTTAATTATTAACAAAACTATAATTAGAATTTGGAGGCATGTAGTATTGATCTATACTTGATTGTTAGATGGCCATTAGAGCCCTATATATGGGGTATGTTTTTCAGATTCTGGTTGAACCTTTCTGCCATTTTTTGGGACGATGTGTGTTAAACAATACCCCAAGCCTATATTTTGCTTTGGTTAATAAAAATTGCGGAACTGATTTGCTGTCTAGGAGTTCTGGAAGGACGACATGTATTCTGAAAATTCATTTATAAGCATCTTGAAGTGTATAGTTTTTGTAATTGCACTTCACTTTTGGTTTGGTAATTAGTTGATGAAATGTATGCCGCCTGAAAATTTGCCTCTCATAGTTTATTTTGGCTTGAATAAACCAAACATGATTGTAATGTAATCCCAACAAAATTTTAATTAATTATTTCTGTATATTTTTAGGTGGAGGGGAGGGGGGGGGGGGGTTTGGGGGGTTTCGAATGCTTAAGCTCCATTTAGATTATCCAATACGTATCTTGGTGTGAATACCCGGTAATGCTTGTTATTGATGCTTCTGTCTCTTGCATGCAACTGGTGTTTGCAGCCATGGCGTGATTGACTTCTGTTTTTCCTCCCTACATACAAACCCTACTGAACCCTTACCAATTCCCGAATCTCCCAAAGTTTTATGTTAGTTTGAGATACAATCTTATCTTTAAATTTATGTCCAATGTACACAGAAGTGCATAACTTGTTCTTGTTTTTAGTAAGACAGTGATGAAATGGGTGATACTTCTTCACAATAAAGTCACCAGAATTCCTGTTAGTGCTTGTATATATCTCCCATTTGCATAATATTTTTCTTTTACATTTAACTCTAATTATGTGCTTCTCATTAAGCTTAATTTCGAGTTTCACTTTGTTGTCTTTCACAGCTAAGTGTTAGTTTTCCTATTTCACCCTTTCACCTCTGGATTCACGACCGCCATACACTCACTCCTCTTCCTTTCTTTCTTTGTCCGTACGAAGCTGAGAGAAAACCAAAGCAAATCAAACCTCAATTTTAATTTCATCCATCTTTTCCTCTATAAACAAAATCTAGGGTTTTTTGATGTAAAGTTTGAACAAACTTTCCTCATCTATGTTGTATGTTTCTTGGAGTTACCTCTGGATCGACAAGCAGCAGAAGATGAGGACTTTTTTTGTTGAAACTTTATGTGTTTTCTTTTTAAACTTTGTATTATATTAAGTTTATGCGGATTTAGATGGTTAGAAGAGGGGAAACTAACATTGATATATGTGTTATTAGATTTCAATACTTGGAAATGTTTACAAGTTCTTGTTGGTTTTGAATGTTGAGAGAACATGAAAAAGTTCATTTTAGTAGAGTTCCTGCTTTTTTGTGGGGATTTCTAGGGTCTTCTCAGATATGCTAATGATTTAGGTCTCAATCCAAGGAATATACCCCAAATGGGAAAAGGTTACCCCTTAAATGAGGCAACACAGTGAGTGGGATTTTCTATGAAGGGTGGTTGCCCCTCTCTGTTGCGCCAGTGATTTTCGTCCATTCTCAAAACCAACAGCCCTTGTTTATGAAAAAGCAAAAACTGTAAAAACAAAAATGGATTTAACATGTATACTAAGATATGCCTGTTTCTTTTATGTGTTTGTTTTACGTTGTTTAATGTTGATCAAATGTACATAAAGAAATTATGATATGATTTTTCTATTACTGGGCTAATCAATTTGGGCAGTGAGATTATCCAATACGTATCTTGGTACAATTGCTGCTTCTGTCTGTTGCATGCAACTGGTGTTTGCAGCCATGGCGTGATTGACTTCTGTTTTTCCTTATTATAGCATACATCTTATCCCCATAATCTTAAAAAGAAAAAGAGATAAAGAAAGTGTATCTCTCCACCCACAATCTTCCAGCATACTTGTCTCTTTCTCTTTTCCTGTTAATGTCGATTTTAGTCTTCTCCAACCTCTCCTAGATCAGCCTATTAAACATAAATATGCAATAAAAGAAGTTGTTTTATGTGCCCTTAACAATTTGAAGGTGACTGTGTGTTTTATAGATGCATTTTTGTGAAATGTGCAATTCTTTTTGTTGTAGGATGGTGATGCTGAATATTCACTGCTTATAAACTTGAAAATGTTGGAGATGATCCTCAATTGTCAAGGAAAATTTCCATTGAAAGATTGCAAAAACTGCCCCCATGGTAAGCTCAGCTCTACTGGAAAAAGGTGGATGTTCAAGCCCCATACCATGCAAAGCGAAGCCCGGTGTTTAATTGGAGAAGGGTAGAGGGGCGGGACCATTATCCACCGAGTTTAGAAGGCTGTGATTGGTCCAAAGGGTAGGTCATAGACATATTTATGTGTTATCAAAAAAAATGAAAGATCTCGTAGAGAATTTAGAGAACTTCAGAAGTATTGATGACAAGGTGGATATACTGTAGTTTGAAAAATTCTTTTTTCTGTAGTTTTACCAATACTCAACCTATGGCTTACTGTTTAGGTTATTGAATTTCTGTTTCTTAACATGCATCTGCAAACTTGCAGGCTACAGTCTATCTTAAACTCTGGATCAGTCCTGGAACAATCTTCATCTTTCTTATCTCCAATCGCAGTGCATAGTTTGATCTACTTGAGTCTTTCCTGACTACTAAATCTCGGGAAGGTCTTGGTGCAAGTCAACTTGCATGTATGGTAAGCATTATCTGAAACTTCTAGGTTCTCTTATCACCTGTTAGTGCCTTCTAGGTTCTCTTTTAGTTAATTGAGTTTGTTGTTTTTCTTGGTCTAGGTTGTGTTATTTTTTCAGAACAGTGGTGGTTGGTGGCTGTTCAGGAAAGCAACCCTTGCATCATCCACGGAGCTAGAAGCTTTGGTGTACTCATCACATATATGCAACAGCAGCAGCTTCCAGTCTTGGGAAACTCATCATGGATGCCCTTATATGCATATGGAATTGAGAAAATCCTTTGGACCTGAAGTGTCTGGTATCCCTCAATGGATCAGATGGGACAAACATGAACTAGGCAGTGAAAGGTTAGAGCTTGGTGGATGGCAATGATACGGGTAACACTTCTTATTTTATTTCATAGAAAGATTTATTTTTGTCACACTTCTTGTGATTAATCAATTAGGGGTCGTTTGGTAGAGTGTATAAGAATCATGCAAAATAGGTGCATTAGTAATGCTTGCATTAGTAGTGCTTGCATTATTAATACTTGCATTAGTTATGCAAGCATTATTTCTTATACATTGTTTGGTTTGATGTATTAGAAATAACAAATCTTGCATAATTTCTATTTGAAAATATATGTTTACAAAAATATCCTTCACACTTTATTTATTTTCACACTTTCTTGCGAGTTGCAACAAAGTTCTTTGCTAAAACATCATTAACTCCTCTTCTTCTTCTTCCTTTTTTTTCAAAAATAATATTAAATATTTGTACTATTTGAGTCAAAATATTTTTGTGAAAAGTTGGAAAAGAATTCTTTTTATCAAATTTATCGCCACAATAGTAGTTATTTTTTATTAAATTATGTTGAAATTAGATTATTATTTTTTTACAAAAAATATATTTTAGAGGCCATAAAGTCTATTAAAACACCAACAAATTAAAATACATAGAATAATAAATGAAAAGAAAAACACATGACAACAAAGAAAACTAAAAGAAAAGAAAATGTTACTAAATGTTTCAAAAAGGCTTTGAGGGTGGTTTTGTAATTATTTAATCTAATGCAAGTTTTAAATATAATGCATTGCATAATATTTTTAGAAAAAAAAAATTGTTTAAAAAAATACCCTCCACAAATATGGTGGGAGGGATATAAAAAAAATTTCAAGGTCAATTGTGTCTTTTAAAATGTTAATGCATGCATTAGGACCTATTGCATTACTAATGCATAGAAATAGACGGTGTTAGTAATACACTCTAACACACTATACACAATAGAGTGTATTACTAATACAAACATTAGTTATGCATAGGTTCGAAAAGTGTACCAAACAAGGTACTATTAATACATCAAGCTAATGCATGCATTATTTTCTCTAATACACTCTACCAAATGACCCCCTTAGTGTGTTCCAACTTATGAGAACTACTCTGCTACTTCCACTTATCTTTTAAAATGCTAGTTGTGCTTAGATGTAAATGTTCTAGGTTATACAACCACGAAGAAAAAACGATACCTTAAAAATGACGAACACATGGCACCCTTTTCATCCTAAATTCGATATCCTAGTTTAAGTCTGTCATAGTCTTCAATTATTTCTATGAACATGAGGATATGCTCTTGCAAATGAGTTGAACCAACTTTCCTCATCTATGTTGTCTGTTTCTTGGAGTTACCTCTAGATCAACAAGTAGTAGAAGATTGAGGACATTTTTGTCGAAACTTTATGGGTATTCCTTTTCAAATTTGTATTATATTAAGTTTATGCGGATCAGATCCACGTGTTCTTCATTCTTTAGATGGTTAGGAGAAAGAATACTAACACGCGCGTGCGCACACACACACACACACATATATATATATATATATATATATATAGAGAGAGAGATAGAGATAGAGATAGAGATAGAGATAGAGAGATAGAGATAGAGAGAGAGATATTTGAATACTTGGAAGTATTTACAATTTCTTGTCAGTTTTGGATGTAGGGAGAACATGAAAAAGTTCATTTTAGTAGAGGTATAGTAGAGTTCTTGCTTATTTTGGGGGATTTCTAGGGTCTTCTCAAATATGCTGATGATTTAGCTTTCATGCTAAGAAATTTATCGAAAATGGGAAAAGGTTACCCCTGAAATGAGGCAAAACAGTGCGTGAGATTTTCTGTAAAGGGTGGTTACCCCTCTCTGGTGTGCCACTGATTTTCCTCCATTAAAAAAAACCCAACAACCCTTGTTTATGAAAAAGAAAACACTACAAAAGAAATGGATTTAAATTTGTGTTTGTTCTGTGTGTTTGTTTTACGTTGTTGACTGTTGATGAATGTACATAAAGAAAAAGTGATGATGATTTTTATATTTTTGAGCTAATCAATTTGGGATTGAGATTATCCAATACGTATTTTAGTGTGGCGACCCGTTATGGCTTGTTATTGCTGCTTCTGTCTCTTTCATGCAACCGGTGTTTGCAGCCATGGTTTGATTGACTTCTGTTTTCCTTATCACAGCATACATCTTATCCCCATTTCCTTGAAAAGAAAGAGAGAGAAAGAATGTGTATCTCTCCACGCACAATCTTCCAGCATACTTGTCCCTTTTGTGTAGCCTGTTAATGTCAATTTTAGTCTGCTTCAGCCTCAGCCTTCTTAAACATTGCAATATAAGAAGTAGTTGTATGGCAGTGCCCTTAACAAATTGAAGGTGACTGTGTGTTTTATAGAAGCGTTTTTGTTAAATGTGCAATTTTTGTTGTTGCAGGATGGTGATGCTGAATATTCACTGCTTGTAAACTTGAAAAGGTTGGATGATGATCCTCAATTGTCAAGGAAAATTTCTATTGAAAGCTTGTATAAACTGCCCCCATGGTAAGCTTAGGTCTAGTGGAAAAAGGTGGTGAATTTCTGGCTTAGGTCACATGTTCAAGCCCCACACCATGAAAAGCGAAGCTCGGTATTTGAATGGAGAAGGGTAGAGAGGCAGGACCATTTTCCACGGAGTTTAAGAGGCTCTGATTGGTCCAAAAGGACAGGTCATAGACATATTTCTATGTTATAAAAAAAAAGATCTCGTAGAGACTTTCGAGAACTTTAGAAGTATTGATGACAAGGTGGGTATACTATAGTTTGAATTTTTTTTCCCTGTAGTTTTACCAATACTCAACATCTTTTGCTTAGTCTTTAGGTTACTGGATTTCTGTTTCTTAACATGCATCTGCTAACTTGCAGGCTACAATCTATCTTAAACTCCGGAACAGTCTTGGAACAATCTTCATCTTTCGTATCTCCAAGAGCAGTGCATCATTTGATCTACTTGAGTCCTTCGTGACAACTAAATCTCTAGAAGGTCTTTGTGCAAGTCAACTTGCATGTAGGACAAGCATTATTCCAAACTTCTAGGATCACTTATCTCCTGTTAGTGCCTTCTATGTCCTCTTTTAGTTAATTAAGTTTGTGTTTTTCTTGGTCTAGGTTGTGTTATTTTTCAGAACAGTGGTGGCTGTTCAGAAAAGCAACCCTTGCATCATCCGCAGAGCTAGAAGCTTTGGTGTACTCATCAGATATATGCAACAACGACAGCTTCTAGTCTTGGGAAACTGATCGTGGATGCCCTTATATGCATATGGAATTGAGAAAATCCATTTGACCTGAAGTGTGGTATCCCTCAATGGGTCATATGTGAAAAACACTAACTATTTCCTTAGGCGCTAGATATTGTGTTAGGTAGTGAAATGACAGAGCTTAGTGGATGGCTGTCATACAGGTAACACTTCTTATTTCATTTAATAGAAAGATCTATTTTCGTCGCACTTCTTGTAATTCATCAATTAGTGTGTTCCAACTTACCAGAACTACTTTACTTCCACTTATGGTTATAATGCTAGTTGTGCTTAGATGTAAATGTTCTAGGTGATACAACCACAGAGAAATAACGTACCTCAAAAAACGAGGAACACATGGCATCCTTTTCATCCGAAATTTTATATCCTAGTTTAAGTCTGTCATAGTTTTGAATTATTTCTATGAACGATATGCTCTTGCAAATGAGTTGTCTGCTCAATAAAGTGGACATTGCATTGCAACATGAAAATAGTTTGCAGTTTTGGTTAGATACTATCTCGCTACAAGTAGCAGTCAGCCTAGTGTTTTAGGGGATTAACTTTGTTCGAAAGATGTTCTAAGTTACTGAATAATTTCTGACTCTGTCCCGTATTTCCCTGTGGTTTTTAGTATTAATGCTATAATACAATTATCTGTAGTTTGGTTAGACTATTATTTTCTACTACTTGCCTTATAGGCATTTTCTATTTTATTTATTTGACAGGTATATTCCTATTTTATCATAGGAACACTTAAGAAGGGTCTCCTTCTTATCATGGATCCCTGAGTTTGTTTCGTGTTTGAAGAAAATATTCACTTGAATTTTATGTCTTTACAGGATTGAAACGTATCATGTCTATGCTCTTGGAAGAAGAGCTATCGGCTGAATTAAGTGATGAAGATGCAAAAAAACCTAATTCGGCTACTTTTTGTGTCAACTAGGAAGACAGTTTTGGAGAAGATTGTTCCTGCTAGTGATACTAAAAAGAAATATCACACCAAAGCACAAAAGGTGAGGTTCTTTAGTTCTTATTGTTGATACTCTCTGAGACTCTTACTAAATGTTATATTTTATCTTCAAACTTCATCGTTTACACGTGATAACGGATTCCAAGAAAGTGCTTGTGAAACAATAAGTTGGTGATGTTTCTGCAACCTAGTAGATCTGTACTGTTTTAGTGGTGTCTTTGTGCTGCAATTTTTCTTGAACTGTATGCTTGTCTTAAATCAGGTCAGTTAGTCAAATACATCCAGATTATCGACTTGTATTATTTAGCAGAAGAGGTGCCATTTTTGTATATTTTCATGTTACCATCTTTAATGTTTTTCTAACAACATTAACACGTTTTATTATTGTTGGAATTTGATAATAGATTGAGCAGTCAGATTATTCATGTACCTTGGAACATAGACAATAAATGTGTCTGTTCTAACTCAACAAGAACGTCCAGGATTTTTCTTCTTATTAATGTCAGCATAGTCAAATAATCTAGAGAATTCCATATTCCAATCACCCTTGAACAGACTCATTACCCTGCACATGTCTCTATAACAAACAGTCCTCCGTACATACAAACCCTACTGATCCCTTACCAATTCCCGGATCTCCCAAAGTTTTCTATTAGGTTGAGATACAATCTTATCTTGAAATTTATGTCCTATGTACACAGAAGTGTAGAACTTGTTCTTGGTTTTAGTAGGGCAGCGATGAAATGTGTGATACTTCTTCACAATAAAGTCACCAGAATTCCTGTTAGTGCTTGCATATATCTCCCATTTGCATAGTATTTTTCTTTTACATTTAACTCTAATTTTGTGCTTCTCATTAGGCTTAAGTTCGAGTTGCACTTTGTTGTCTTTCACAGCTAAGAGTGAGTTTTCCTATTTCACCCTTTTCACCTCTGGTTTCACGACCACCATACACTCACTCCTCTTCCTTTCTTTCTTTGTCCGTACGAAGCTGAGAGAAAACCAAAGCAAATCAAACCTCCATTTTAATATCATCCATCTTTTCCTCTGTTTCTTGGAGTTACCTCTGGATCGACAAGCAGCAAAAGATTGAGGACTTTTTTTTGTCTAAACTTTATGTGTTTTCGTTTTAAACTTTGTATTATATTTAGTTTATGCGGATCAGATCCACATGTTGTTCATTATTTAGATGGTTAGAAGAGGGGAAACTAACATTGATATATGTGTTATTAGATTTCAATACTTGGAAATGATTATAATTTCTTGTCAGTTTTGGATGTTGGGACGACATGAAAAAGTTCATTTTAGTAGAGTTCCTGCTTATTTTGGGGGATTTCTAGGGTCTTCTCAGATATGCCAATGATTTAGCTCTCAAGCCAAGGAATTTACCCCAAATGGGAAAAGGTTACCCCTTAAATGAGGCAAAACAGTGAGTGAGATTTCCTATAAAGGGTGGTTGACCCTCTCTGTTGCGCCACTGATTTTCCTCCATTATGAAAAACCAACAACCCTTGTTTATGAAAAAGCAAATACTAAAAACAAAAATGGATTTAACATGTATACTGTGAGATCTCCGTGTTTCTTTTGTGTGTTTGTTTTACGTTGTTGACTGTTGATGAAATGTACATAGAGAAATTGTGATGACGATTTTTCTATTTCTGGGCTAATCAAATCGGCAGTGAGATTATCCAATACGTATCTTGGTGTGACGACCCAGTATGGCTTGTTCAATTGTTGCTTCTGTCTGTTGCATGCAACTGGTGTTTGCAGCCATGTCGTGATTGACTATTGTTTTTTCTTATCATAGCATACATCTTATCCCCATAATCTTAAAAAGAAAGAGAGAGAAAGAAAGTGTATCTCCCTACCCACAATCTTCCAGCATACTTGTCTCTTTCTTTTAGCCTGTTAATGTCGATTTTAGTCTGCTCCAGCCTCTCCTAGATCAGCCTATTAAACTTAAATATGCAATAAAAGAAGTTGTTGTATGTGCCCTTAACAAATTGAAGGTGACTGTGTCTTGCAGATGCATTTTTGTTGTATGTGCAATTTTTTTTGTTGCAGGATGGTGATGCTAAATATACACTACTTGTAAACTTGAAAATGTTGGATGATGATCCTCAATTGTCAAGGAAAATTTCCATAGAAAGATTGCAAAAACTGCCCCCATGGTAAGCTCAGGTCTAGTGTAAAAAGGTGGCGGATTTGTGACTTATGTCACATGTTCAAGCCCCACACCATTCAAAGCGAAACCCGATATTTAATTGGAAAAGTAGAGGGGCGGGACCACTATCCACCGAGTTTAGAAGGCTATGATTGGTCCAAAGGGCAGGTCATAGACATATTTCCAGGTTATAAAAAAATAAAAGATCTCGTAGAGACTTTCAAGAACTTCAGAAGTGTTCATGACAAGGTGGATATACTGTAGTTTGAATTTTTTTTGTTTTCTGTAGTTTTACCAATACTTCTATGGCTTACTGTTTAGGTTATTGGATTTCTGTTTCTTAACATGCTTCTGCAAACTTGCAGGCTACAGTTTATCTTAAACTCCAGAAAAGTCCTGGAACAATCTTCATCTTCCTTATCTCCAAGCGCAGTGCATAGTTTGATCTACTTGAGTCCTTCCTGACTATTAAATCTCCGGAAGGTCTTGGTGCAAGTCAACTTGCATGTATGGTAAGCATTATTCGAAACTTCTAGGTTCTCTTATCTCCTGTTAGTGCCTTCTATGTTCTCTTTTAGTTAAATGAGTTTGTCATTTTTCATGGTCTAGGTTGTGTTATTTTTTCAGAACAGTGGTGGCTGGTGGCTGATCAGGAAAGCAACCCTTGCATCATCCACGGAGCTAGAAGCTTTGGTGTACTCATCACATATATGCAACGGCAGCAGCTTCCAGTCTTGGGAAACTAATCATGGATGCCCTTATATGCATATGGAATTGAGAAAATCCTTTGGGCATGAAGAGTGTGTTTGGTATGAAGGAAAACATTTTCTGGAAAATGTTTTCCAATTTTCCCATGTTTGGTTGGGACAAAAGTTTTGGAAAATGTTTTCCAAATCAACTCATTTTCCTCAAAATTAAGGAAAATGACTTCCCTTCAAAAATTAAGGAAAACATTTTCCAAAACTCTCCTCCAATTTAAAATTATATTTTTTTTGAGAAAAACGTCAATTTTAAAAAAATATTTTCATTTTCAAAATTTTATTTTTTCACCCGATCCCTGACCCCCCGGCCACCACCACCCCAACCCCAACCTCTCCCCAAAAAATTAATTTTGCTTTTTAAAAATATTTTCAACTTCAAAATTTTATTTTTAAACTCCTAACCCACCCACCCACTCCCCACCCCCGGCAGCCCCCTACCCACCCCCAACCCCCAAAATAATTAATTTTATTTTTTAAAAATACTATCAACTTTAATTTTTTATTTTTTCACTCCTAACCCCCCTTCCCCCCGACCCCACCCCCTACCTCCCACCCCACCCCCACCCCCAAAAAATAATAATTATGATTTTAAAAAATATTTTCAATTTCATAAATTATTTTTTGCTCTAGTAAAAATAAAAGATGTCTCTCAAAAACATTTTTCATTCATAAATCAAACACTAAAAATCATTTCCAGAAAATATTTTCTACTCACCAACCAAACATGAGAAAATAAGTCTAAAATCTACTTGTTTTCCAGGAAAATATTTTCTAGGAAAACATTTTCCATGGAAAACATTTTCCTTCATACCAAACACACCCGAAGTGTCTGGTATCCTTCAAAGGATCAGATGGGATAAACATGAACTAGGCAGTGAAAGGTTAGAGCTTGGTGGATGGCTATGATACGGGTAACACTTCTTATTTCATTTAATAGAAAGATTTATTTTTGTCACACTTCTTGTGATTAATCAATTATGATTCGTTTGGTAGAGTGTATAAGAATAATGCAAAAAAGGGTGCATTAGTAATGCTTGCATTAGTAGTGCTTGCATTATTAATACTTGCATTAGTTATGCAAGCATTATTTCTTATACATTGTTTGTTTTATGTATTAGAAATAACAAACCTTGCATAATTTCTATTTGAAAATATATGTTTACAAAAATATCCTTCACACTTTATTTATTTTTACACTTTCTTGCAAGTTGCAACACAATTCTTTGCTAAAACATCATTAACTCCTCTTCTTCTTCTTCCTTTTTTTTTCAAAAATAATATTAAAATTTGTACTATTTGAGTCAAAATATTTTTGTGAAAAGTTGGAATATATATTTTTTTACAAAAAATATATTTAAGAGGCCATAAAGTCTATTAAAACACCAGCAAATTAAAAGACATAGAAAAATAAATGAAAATAAAAACACATGACAACAAAGAAAACTAAACAAAAAAAAATGTTAGGAAATGTTTCAAAAAGCCTTTGAGGGTGTTTTTGTAATTATTTAATCTAATGCAAGTTTTAAATATAATGCATTGCAGAATATTTTTAGAAAAAAAAATTGTTTAAAAAAATACCCTCCACAAATATGGTGGAAAGGATATAAAAAAAGTTTTTAAGGCCAATTGTGTCTTTTAAAATATTAATACATGCATTAGAACCCATTGCATTACTAATGCATAGAAATAGATGGTATTAGTAATACATTCACTCTTTACTACACAATAGAGTGTATTACTAATACAAGCATTAGTTATCCATAGGTTAGAAAAGTGTACCAAATAAGGTACTACTAATACATCAAGCTAATGCATCCATTATTTTCTCTAATACACTCTACCAAACGACCCCAGATTAGTGTGTTCCAACTTATGAGAACTACTTTGCTACTTCCACTTATCTTTTAAAATGCTAGTTGTGCTTAGATGTAAATGTTCTAGGTGATACAACCATAGAGAAAAAACGTACCTTAAAAATGACGAACACATGTCACCCTTTTCATCGTAAATTCGATATCCTAGTTTGAGTCTGTCATAGTCTTCAATTATTTCTATGAACATGAGGATATGCTCTTACAAATGAGTTGAACCAACTTTCCTCATCAATGTTGTCTGTTTCTTGGAGTTACCTCTAGATCAACAAGTAGTAGAAGATTGAGGACATTTTTGTCGAAACTTTATGGGTATTCCTTTTCAAATTTGAATTATATTAAGCTTATGCGGATCAGATCCACGTGTTCTTCATTCTTTAGATGGTTAGGAGAAAGAAAACTAACACACACACACGCGTGCGCGCGCGCGCGCGCACACACACACACACACACATATATATATATATATATATATATATATATATATATATATATATATTTTTTTTTTTTTTAATACTTGGAAGTATTTACAATTTCTTGTCAGTTTTGGATGTAGGGAGAACATGAAAAAGTTCATTTTAGTAGAGGTTTAGTAGAGTTTTTGCTTATTTTGGGGGATTTCTAGGGTCTTCTCAGATATGCCGATGATTTAGCTTTCAAGATAAGGAATTTATCCCAAATGGGAAAAGGTTACCCCTGAAATGAGGCAAAACAGTGCGTGAGATTTTCTTTAAAGGGTGGTTACCCCTCTCTGGTGTGCCACTCATTTTCCTCCATTAAAAAAAACCAACAGCCCTTGTTTATGAAAAAGAAAACATTGTAAAAAAATTGGATTTAACTTTGTGTTTCTTCTATGTGTTTGTTTTACGTTGTGGACTGTTGATGAATGTACATAAAGAAAAAGTGATGATAATTTTTCTATTTTTGGGCTAATCAATTTGGGCATTGAGATCATCCAATACGTATTTTGGTGTGGCGACCCGTTATGGCTTGTTATTGCTGCTTCTGTCTCTTGCATGCCGCCAGTGTTTGTAGCCATGGTGTGATTGACTTCTGTTTTCCTTATCACAGCATACATCTTATCCCCATTTCATTGAAAAGAAAGAGAGAGAAAGAATTTGTATCTCTCCATGCACAATCTTCCAGCATACTTGTCCCTTTTGTGTAGCCTGTTAATGTCAATTTTAGTCTGCTCCAGCCTCTCCTAGATCAGCCTCTTAAACATAAATATGCAATAAAAAAAGTAGTTGAATGGCAGTGCCCTTAACAAATTGAAGGTGGCTGTGTTTTTTATAGAAGCATTTTTGTTTAATGTGCAATTTTTGTTGTTGCAGGATGGTGATGCTGAATATTCACTGCTTGTAAACTTGAAAAGGTTGGATGATGATCCTCAATTGTCAAGGAAAATTTCTATCGAAAGCTTGCAAAAACTTCCCCCATGGTAAGCTTAGCTCTAGTGGAAAAAGGTTATGGATTTGTGGCTTAGGTCACATGTTTAAGCCCCATACCATGCAAAGCGAAGCTCGGTATTTAAGTGGAGAAGGGAAGAGGGGCGGGACCATTATCCACGGAGTTAAGAAGGCTCTGATTGGTCTAAAGGCAGTTCATAGACATATTTCTCTATTATAAAAAAAATATCTCGTAGAGACTTTCAAGAACTTCAGAAAATATTGATGACAAGGTGGGTATACTGTAGTTTGAAATATTCTTTTTTCTGTAGTTTTACCAATACTCAACATCTTTGGCTTACTGTTTAGGTTATTGGAAATCTGTTTCTTCACATGCATCTGCAAACTTGCAGGCTACAGTCAATCTTAAACTCTGGAACAGTCTTGGAACAATCTTCATCTTCCTTATCTCCAAGCGCAGTGCATTGTTGATCTACTTGAGTCCTTCCTGATTACTAAATCTCCAGAAGGTCTTCGTGCAAGTTAACTTGCATGTAGGGTAAGCATTATTCAAAACTTCTAGGTTCACTTATCTCCTATTAGTGCCTTCTATGTTCTTTTTTAGTTAATTGAGTTATTTGTTTTTCTTGGTCTAGGTTGTGTTATTTTTTCAAAACAGTGGTGGCTGGTGGCTGTTCAGGAAAGCAACCCTTGCATCATCCACGAAGCTAGAAGTTTTGGTGTACTCATCAGATATATGCAACGGCAGCAACTTCCAGTCTTGGGAAACTGATCATGGATGCCCTTATATGCATATGGAATTGAGAAAATCCTTTGGGCATGAAGTGTCTGGTATCCTTCAAAGGATCAGATGGGATAAACATGAACTAGGCAGTGAAAGGTTAGAGCTTGGTGGATGGCTATGATACGGGTAACACTTCTTATTTCATTTAATAGAAAGATTTATTTTTGTCACACTTCTTGTGTTTAATCAATTATGGTTCGTTTGGTAGAGTGTATAAGAATAATGCAAAAAAGGTGCATTAGTAATGCTTGCATTAGTAGTGCTTGCATTATTAATACTTGCATTAGTTATGCAAGCATTATTTCTTATACATTGTTTGTTTGATGTATTAGAAATAACAAACCTTGCATAATTTCTATTTGAAAATATATGTTTACAAAAATATCCTTCACACTTTATTTATTTTTACACTTTCTTGCAAGTTGCAACACAATTCTTTGCTAAAACATCATTAACTCTTCTTCTTCTTCTTCCTTTTTTTTTTCAAAAATAATATTAAAATTTGTACTATTTGAGTCAAAATATTTTTGTGAAAAGTTGGAATATATATTTTTTTACAAAAAATATATTTAAGAGGCCATAAAGTCTATTAAAACACCAGCAAATTAAAAGACATAGAAAAATAAATGAAAATAAAAACACATGACAACAAAGAAAACTAAACAAAAAAAAATGTTAGGAAATGTTTCAAAAAGCCTTTGAGGGTGTTTTTGTAATTATTTAATCTAATGCAAGTTTTAAATATAATGCATTGCAGAATATTTTTAGAAAAAAAAATTGTTTAAAAAAATACCCTCCACAAATATGGTGGAAAGGATATAAAAAAAGTTTTTAAGGCCAATTGTGTCTTTTAAAATATTAATACATGCATTAGAACCCATTGCATTACTAATGCATAGAAATAGATGGTATTAGTAATACATTCACTCTTTACTACACAATAGAGTGTATTACTAATACAAGCATTAGTTATCCATAGGTTAGAAAAGTGTACCAAATAAGGTACTACTAATACATCAAGCTAATGCATCCATTATTTTCTCTAATACACTCTACCAAACGACCCCAGATTAGTGTGTTCCAACATATGAGAACTACTTTGCTACTTCCACTTATCTTTTAAAATGCTAGTTGTGCTTAGATGTAAATGTTCTAGGTGATACAACCATAGAGAAAAAACGTACCTTAAAAATGACGAACACATGTCACCCTTTTCATCGTAAATTCGATATCCTAGTTTAAGTCTGTCATAGTCTTCAATTATTTCTATGAACATGAGGATATGCTCTTACAAATGAGTTGAACCAACTTTCCTCATCAATGTTGTCTGTTTCTTGGAGTTACCTCTAGATCAACAAGTAGTAGAAGATTGAGGACATTTTTGTCGAAACTTTATGGGTATTCCTTTTCAAATTTGAATTATATTAAGCTTATGCGGATCAGATCCACGTGTTCTTCATTCTTTAGATGGTTAGGAGAAAGAAAACTAACACACACACACGCGTGCGCGCGCGCGCGCGCACACACACACACACACACATATATATATATATATATATATATATATATATATATATTTTTTTTTTTTTTTAATACTTGGAAGTATTTACAATTTCTTGTCAGTTTTGGATATAGGGAGAACATGAAAAAGTTCATTTTAGTAGAGGTTTAGTAGAGTTTTTGCTTATTTTGGGGGATTTCTAGGGTCTTCTCAGATATGCCGATGATTTAGCTTTCAAGATAAGGAATTTATCCCAAATGGGAAAAGGTTACCCCTGAAATGAGGCAAAACAGTGCGTGAGATTTTCTTTAAAGGGTGGTTACCCCTCTCTGGTGTGCCACTCATTTTCCTCCATTAAAAAAAACCAACAACCCTTGTTTATGAAAAAGAAAACATTGTAAAAAAATTGGATTTAACTTTGTGTTTCTTCTATGTGTTTGTTTTACGTTGTTGACTGTTGATGAATGTACATAAAGAAAAAGTGATGATAATTTTTCTTTTTTTGGGCTAATCAATTTGGGCATTGAGATTATCCAATACGTATTTTGGTGTGGCGACCCGTTATGGCTTGTTATTGCTGCTTCTGTCTCTTGCATGCCGCCAGTGTTTGTAGCCATGGTGTGATTGACTTCTGTTTTCCTTATCACAGCATACATCTTATCCCCATTTCATTGAAAAGAAAGAGAGAGAAAGAATTTGTATCTCTCCATGCACAATCTTCCAGCATACTTGTCCCTTTTGTGTAGCCTGTTAATGTCAATTTTAGTCTGCTCCAGCCTCTCCTAGATCAGTTTCTTAAACATAAATATGCAATAAAAAAAGTAGTTGAATGGCAGTGCCCTTAACAAATTGAAGGTGGATGTGTTTTTTATAGAAGCATTTTTGTTTAATGTGCAATTTTTGTTGTTGCAGGATGGTGATGCTGAATATTCACTGCTTGTAAACTTGAAAAGGTTGGATGATGATCCTCAATTGTCAAGGAAAATTTCTATCGAAAGCTTGCAAAAACTTCCCCCATGGTAAGCTTAGCTCTAGTGGAAAAAGGTTATGGATTTGTGGCTTAGGTCACATGTTTAAGCCCCATACCATGCAAAGCGAAGCTCGGTATTTAAGTGGAGAAGGGAAGAGGGGCGGGACCATTATCCACGGAGTTAAGAAGGCTCTGATTGGTCTAAAGGCAGTTCATAGACATATTTCTCTATTATAAAAAAATATCTCGTAGAGACTTTCAAGAACTTCAGAAAATATTGATGACAAGGTGGGTATACTGTAGTTTGAAATATTCTTTTTTCTGTAGTTTTACCAATACTCAACATCTTTGGCTTACTGTTTAGGTTATTGGAAATCTGTTTCTTCACATGCATCTGCAAACTTGCAGGCTACAGTCAATCTTAAACTCTGGAACAGTCTTGGAACAATCTTCATCTTCCTTATCTCCAAGCGCAGTGCATTGTTGATCTACTTGAGTCCTTCCTGATTACTAAATCTCCAGAAGGTCTTCGTGCAAGTTAACTTGCATGTAGGGTAAGCATTATTCAAAACTTCTAGGTTCACTTATCTCCTATTAGTGCCTTCTATGTTCTTTTTTAGTTAATTGAGTTATTTGTTTTTCTTGGTCTAGGTTGTGTTATTTTTTCAAAACAGTGGTGGCTGGTGGCTGTTCAGGAAAGCAACCCTTGCATCATCCACGAAGCTAGAAGTTTTGGTGTACTCATCAGATATATGCAACGGCAGCAACTTCCAGTCTGATTGTGGATGTCCTTATATGCAAATGGAATTTAGAAAATCCATTTGAGCTGAAGTGTCTGGTATCCCTCAATGGGTCAGATGTGGAAAACACTCACTACTTCCTTAGGCACTAGATATTGCTTTAGGTAGTGAAATGACAGAGCTTGGTGGATATTTGTCATACAGGTAACACTTCTTATTTCATTTAATAGAAAGATCTATTTTCGTCACACTTCTTGTAATTCATCAATTAGTGTGTTCCAACTTACTAGAACTACTTTACTTCCACTTATGGTTTATAATGCTAGTTGTGCTTAGCTGTACATGTTCTAGTTGATACAACCACAGAGAAATAACGTACCTCAAAAAATGAACACATGGCATCCTTTTCATCCGAAATTTTATATCCTAGTTTAAGTCTGTCATAGTCTTCAATTATTTCTATGAACATGTGGATATGCTCTTGCAAATGAGTTGTCTGCTCAATAGAGTGGACATTACATTGCAACATGAAAATAGTTTGCAGTTTTGTTTAGAGTAGTATCTCGCTACAACTATCAGTGAGCCTAGTCTTTTAGGGGATCAACTTTGTTCGAAAGATGTTCTAAGTTACTGAATAATTTCTGACTCTGTCCCGTATTTCCCTGTGGTTTTTAGTAGTAATGCTATAATATAATTATTTGTAGTTTGGTTAGACAATTATTTTCTACTACTTGCCTTTATAGGCATTTTCTATTTTTATTTATTTGACACCTATATTCCTATTTTATCACAGGAAAACTTAAGAAGGGTCTCCTTCTTATCATGGATCCCTGAGTTTGTTCCGTATTTGAAGAAAATATTCACTTGAAATTTATGTCTTTACAAGATTGAAGGGTATCTTGTCTATGCTCTTCGAAGAAGAGCTATCAGCTGAATTAAGTGATGAAGATGCAAAAAAACCTAATTCGGCTACTTTTTGTGTCAACTAGGAAGACAGTTTTGGAGAAGATTGTTCCTGCTAGTGATAATAAAAAGAAATATCACACCAAAGCACAAAAGGTGAGGTTCTTTAGTTCTTATTGTTGATACTCTCTGAGACTCTTACTAAATGTTATATTTTATCTTCAAACTTCATCGTTTACACGTGATAACGGATTCCAAGAAAGTGCTTGTGAAACAATAAGTTGGTGATGTTTCTGCAACCTAGTAGATCTGTACTGTTTTAGTGGTGTCTTTGTGCTGCAATTTTTCTTGAACTGTATGCTTGTCTTAAATCAGGTCAGTTAGTCAAATACATCCGGATAATCGACTTGTATTATTTAGCAGAAGAGGTGCCATTTTTGTATATTTTCATGTTACCATCTTTAATGTTTTTCTAACAACATTAACACGTTTTATTATTGTTGGAATTTGATAATAGATTGAGCAGTCAGATTATTCATGTACCTTGGAACATAGACGATAAATGTGTCTGTTCTAACTCAACAAGAACGTCCAGGATTTTTCTTCTTATTAATGTCAGCATAGTCAAATAATCTAGAGAATTCCATATTCCAATCACCCTTGAACAGACTCATTACCCTGCACATGTCTCTATAACAAACAGTCCTCCGTACATACAAACCCTACTGATCCCTTACCAATTCCCGGATCTCCCAAAGTTTTCTGTTAGGTTGAGATACAATCTTATCTTGAAATTTATGTCCTATGTACACAGAAGTGTAGAACTTGTTCTTGGTTTTAGTAGGGCAGCGATGAAATGTGTGATACTTCTTCACAATAAAGTCACCAGAATTCCTGTTAGTGCTTGCATATATCTCCCATTTGCATAGTATTTTTCTTTTACATTTAACTCTAATTTTGTGCTTCTCATTAGGCTTAAGTTCGAGTTGCACTTTGTTGTCTTTCACAGCTAAGAGTGAGTTTTCCTATTTCACCCTTTTCACCTCTGGTTTCACGACCACCATACACTCACTCCTCTTCCTTTCTTTCTTTGTCCGTACGAAGCTGAGAAAAAACCAAAGCAAATCAAACCTCCATTTTAATATCATCCATCTTTTCCTCTGTTTCTTGGAGTTACCTCTGGATCGACAAGCAGCAAAAGATTGAGGACTTTTTTTTGTCTAAACTTTATGTGTTTTCGTTTTAAACTTTGTATTATATTAAGTTTATGCGGATCAGATCCACATGTTCATTATTTAGATGGTTAGAAGAGGGGAAACTAACATTGATATATGTGTTATTAGATTTCAATACTTGGAAATGATTATAATTTCTTGTCAGTTTTGGATGTTGGGAGGACATGAAAAAGTTCATTTTAGTAGAGTTCCTGCTTATTTTGGGGGATTTCTAGGGTCTTCTCAGATATGCCAATGATTTAGCTCTCAAGCCAAGGAATTTACCCCAAATGGGAAAAGGTTACCCCTTAAATGAGGCAAAACAGTGAGTGAGCTTTCCTATAAAGGGTGGTTGACCCTCTCTGTTGCGCCACTGATTTTCCTCCATTATGAAAAACCAACAGCCCTTGTTTAAGAAAAAACAAACACTGTAAAAACAAAAATGGATTTAACATGTATACTGTGAGATCTGCGTGTTTCTTTTGTGTGTTTGTTTTTCGTTGTTGACTGTTGATGAATGTACACTGAGAAATTATGATGATGATTTTTGTAACATTCCGGAAAATTTCATGTCTAGTGAAGAGCCCAATAGATCTTTAAGAATGTGTATTGGGGGTCCATAGGCATCCCAATGCCCAATATTGAGAAATATTGGGCATAGTATAGAAAATCGGCTAAGGGGTATTAGCTAATTTTTATATAATACCCAAATAAGAAAAATATTGGGCATATTAGAAAATATTTGCTTAAAGGGTGTTAACCAATTTTCTAACATTAATGAGCTTGTCCAAGAAATGTACCTGCAATGAAGACCCTAGGCTAAAATGCTTTTTCCTTTAACTCACAAATTGGGTATGAGGCATCCAAGTGTCAAGCCTAGATACCATAACACATAACCATTTAAAATGATCATGTAAATTAAGCAGTCCCCAAGGACATGGTGTGGATCCTTGGGACAATAAGTAAACATTCCCAAATTAACCATAAATAATAGTTAGTTAGAAAAGTACAACCAACCCATGTGCAAGCACATGTGCAAGACATGTGAAGAAGTGGCCAAGGAGGGGACCACCCTAACCGAAGGGACCACCCTAACCGAATACGGTTAGGGTAGTTAGGGGGGAAAAACGTGCACAAGGGACCCCTCCATGTGGGGCCTAACTTCCTAACTAATTCTAGACTCTAACCTACTGCCCTAAATAGCTAACTGACATAGGACCAAACGAAATAAACTAATTAGTGCACCCGACAACCTAGGACCAAAACCGGGTTGACACTAACCTAGTATTAGTTAAAGAGACAACCTAGTACCTAACCTAGGATGGTCCAAAAGGTTAGTTATGGTCCTAACAACTTAGGCGTACTTTAGTAATTCCCCTAGGTTACCTAATTAATTAATTTAACAACTTAATTAATTAATTTAAAGGGGCAAAACCGAAATCACAAAGCAATTTCCAGATTTCGGTTAAAACAAGAAAAAGACAACCTAGTACCTAACCTAGGATGGTTGAAAGAATTGGTTATGGTCCTAACGACTTAAGGGTACTTTAGTAATTACCTTAGGTCACCTAATTAATTTAATTAGCAATTTAATTAATTAGTTTAAATGATCAAAACAAAATTCTTACACTAACCTAGTACAACTCAAGAAACATCCTAGTACTTAACCTAGGATGGTCCAAAAGGGTTAATTTTGGTTCCAATGACTTAGGGGTACTTTAGTACTTGCCCTAGGTACATAAATTAATTAAATTCCTAGGTACATAAATTAATTAAATTAAGTATTTAATTAATTAATATAAAGTCAAAATGTTGACCAAAACCATAGTCAACACCAATTTCTAGATTTGACTAAGTGTTATGTTCTCCTATGTTTAGTCAACTTAGGAGGGGCTTTTTGGTAATTGATTAATTAGTTTATTAAATTAACTTATTAAACCTAAGTTTTATAATTCAATATCAGTTCTTAAATCTAAAAATCACGTTCAAACTCATAGAAAAGGCGATGCAAAAACAGCAAGCAACGAACGAAAGAAAAACAGAAAATTTATCGATTTCTCTAGGTCGATTTCAAGGTTTCTTCAAGGTTTCGTACAAGGTGGTCTTCGTAGATTAAGTTCTACATAAGGTATGGGTTTCTCTCCTGGAATTCTTTCTCCAAGAGTATTTTCCTTCGAACGATTCACAAGATCTTGAAAACTAGGGTTGTTCCCGTCGTTCTCGTCGAACTTCTCTTCTCTAGTATTCTTTTCGATATCAATGTTGAATAGGTTAGAGATCATGTTGTTGGTATGTGGTGCTGGCTGTACTTAACATGTATTGTTCTTGAATGATGAGTATTGAATGGACTTATTAACTTGTAATTGCGTAAAGTTAATCTTATCATGATAATTAAGGATCTATAATATACTAAGATAAGTCCGTAATGTGTTAAGTGAATTATGTGCCTTTGGGTGAATGTTGACTTGCTGTTGTTGTGATGTTATGAAGATGCTAAAGCCATCAAATGTTAATATGATGCTGTACAATATGTTCTTAAAACGTGACACTAAAAGCCATAAACTAAGAATTGGCTCAAAGACATCTATGAAATCATATCTTGAATAAATTGGCTATCTGATTCCAATAAAGTTGGCTAACTCTATTTGGTCAAAATGAATATATGCTAATGGCTAGGAACTTATGTAAATGATTAAAAGATTGGCTAATGGTTCATACATATGGCAATTTAAATATGAACATACCTAAAAATTGGCTTATGCCAAAAAGATTGAATTGGTTAGTCTAACATACCCTATCCACACGAATTGTGAACGTAAAAACATTGAATTGTTCTTGTAAGTTAATCAAAGGTTAAAAGTTCAAGTGTAGTGAAAGTTTGGCTTATGCCAATAAATTGGCCTACAATATTATCTCCAAAAATATGTAATAGAATTGGCTAATGATTTCATGAAATTATATTTGAATGAATGTTTGGCTTGTGCCAATAAATTGACTATGAAGTTATTTCCAGATTTTCTAGGCCAATACTAATCATATGCCAATCTTGTGTAGATAAAACAATGAAATGACAACTCAAGTACTTCTAAACTAATTCAATGAATCCATAACCAAGGGCATTCCATTCATTGGGACAACTCCCAACATGCTCTACAAGAATGAACTATGAACATATGTAACTCATTGAAAGAAGTGCTCATCGTCCATAAACGATGAATTGAATCTACTACACTAAAGTAAAGAAGTAACGTGAGTTATAACATAATTAAAGGGGTCTAAATTAAGTAAGTGACCAGAATGGGGTGTTAAAGGAAGTGAGACAAGTCTTACTTACACCAAAGCTAATTTGTTAAAAGATTACTCACGAATGAAGGTGTTAGAATGTGTGAGACTAGTCTCATTAACACCTAAGGATGATATGTAAGGACAATTCACATTCATCAATGTAAAGTAAGGATTATATGTAAGGACAATTCACATTTATCAATGTAAAGTAATGATGATATGTAAGGACAATTCACATTCATCAATGTAAAGTAAGGATGATATGTAAGGATAATTCACATTTCATCAATGTAAAGTAAGGATGCAAAGTCATCAAAAGAGTAAATAAGTATCAATCATACTCTATATGTAAGTGTAAGGACAATTCACACTTAATACTAATGATGAGATGAGAAATCATCTAATGAGCTATGATGTCCTCATGCTAGAAGCCAGCTTCCATGATGTATGAGTTGAATGTAATGGAACTTTATACTGAGAACCGATAGGCTAGCTATGAGCGGTGATGCCTTCCTTCGGGAAGGGCGGAGGTTTCACGTAACTCTCATGAGATGAGACTGTCCGGCATGCCGGTATGGGTCTCCTTATATCTCCTAGTCTTTGAACCTATACTGCCAATATAGGGATCTAGCAGGGTTCAATTCTCTATATACGCTAGCATGTTTTGGCTTCACCTTGGCCAGTGACTCCACCTGTTTTCGGTGTGGGGAAGACACCGGATTTCATGAGCTCACATGATCTATGTCGGTTAAAGTTGAAGTTCCTCAAAGTATGAAAGATAATGAAATAAACGATACCGAAGGTGTTTGTGCAAGACAATCAGGAGGTGAAATCAGATTCAAGTAATGACATTAGGTCATTCTTTGTCATTGCACTTCATTATCCCGATGAGAGTCTTAAACTTCATCCTAGGTATAGCTGGTGTTTACATCAGCCTACGAATGAATGAAATGAATAATGTGAAGTACGAATGAAAGAATGAAGCAGACTCTGTGTTTGTTAAAGAAGGCCCTCGGGTTGAGGTCCCATATGTTGGGTCCTCACTTGAGATGTCTTAATGCTATATCAACGATTCCAAGGTCTCGTGTATATAAAATGTATATTATATAAAACATGAAAGTAATGAAATCAATGGCATAATCAGTAGAGAATGGCTTATGAAATGTAATGAATACTTGATGTAATGAATAACTTGTTGTAAGGATAGTCAAATCGTGTTCAATAAAGTTTACAATAAGTAAAGGGAATAACTAATAATGAATCCTCATGTTATGAAAATGATAAAGCCAAATAAATTGGCTTATAATGATTTTATATAATTGGCAAAAGATATTAGCCAAATAAAATTGGCTTATAATGACTTCTTACATTAGGCCATAATACATTAATAGGAATAGTCACTAAAGATTGGTTTATAAAGAATTCATGCCCAAAGTAAGCAAGATCATAAACTTTAATGATATGCCCCAAGAACTATGCACATTATGCAATCAACTAAAGAATGAGTATAGTCAATAAGTATTGACTTATAAATATAATTGTAGTTAAGTCATTTCCTTAATCTCTTGAATTACTTACTTGATTCGTTGTGGGTATGGGAGTACAATGAATCATTGAACTTGTAAGTAAAACATAGGACTAAAGGAATTATTGAACTACATAACAAGAAGAAGAAAAAGACTGAAAATAAAACTAAGTGTGGTAGAAGAGGCTCTCGGGTTTGGAGGATCAAAAATTCAAATCTTCGCCCGAGTGGTTCTAAAATTATGTTGATGATACTAATGTCTTGTAATCATATAGAAAATGAGTTGTGTGCTTTGAATGCATTAAAATACATCATATTCATACCACAATTCACAACTAATGAATTAGGAAAGTCTAATGACTAGGCTTTCCAGAAATGGCATGTTTATTAGGAAGAGCTTTTATTGATCATGCATAGCTTTATATGTATGTGTGCATACACCCATACTTAGTATAAGTGGTGTACTAACCCCCTACTATTTACTATTTTTATAGGTGCAGGTCAGAGGGCAGATTGACGACACTTGCAGCGGTTCGGACTTCAGCGTTTCTCCAAACCATTTGGTAGGTCCTCTTGATTTCGAGGATGCTACAGTTTTAGTCTAG
This sequence comes from Solanum sitiens, assembly GCA_016801875.1. Classification (NCBI taxonomy): domain Eukaryota; kingdom Viridiplantae; phylum Streptophyta; class Magnoliopsida; order Solanales; family Solanaceae; genus Solanum; species Solanum sitiens. Next base: position 273,049 of record JABWTJ010000149.1, read on the forward strand.
CCTTAGTTTTAGACATAGCTTGTGGATGTTGTCCCTAGCGTTTCTTTCGTACCTTTATTTCGAAGCTTTGTAATAAGGCCGTGTTTGGCAAACTATTTATGATATATTCATCTTCAATTTCGAATTGATTCTTTATGTTAGATGGTTGTTCTCTTATGTTGAGCTTAGTATATGATGTATCTAGTTAATAATTATATGAAGTCTATGTATACTTCATACATATAAAAAGTTTTAAATTTTCCGCAAATTTAACTAGATGAATGTGATGAATGCAAGATGTGGCTTGTCTGCGACCTCTGAGAGGTCAACGACGCCGGTTGCGATCCGGATTCCAGAATTTGGGTCGTGACAATTTTTCTATTTCTGGGGTAATCAGTTTGGGCAGTGAGATTATCCTATACGTATTTTGGTGTGACGACCCACTATGGCTTGTTCAATTGTTGTTTTTGTCTGTTGCATGCAACTGGTGTTTGCAGCCATGGCATGATATACTATTGTTTTTTCTTATCATAGCATACATCTTATCCCAATAATATTAAAAAGAAAGAGAGAAGGAAAGTGTATCTCTCCACCCACAATCTTCCAGCATACTTGTCTCTTTCTTTTAGCCTGTTAATGTCGATTTTAGTCTGCTCCAGCCTCTCCTAGATCAGCCTATTAAACTTAAATATGCAATAAAAGAAGTTGTTGTATGTGACTTTACAAATTGAAGGTGACTGTGTGTTTTATAGATGTATTTTTGTTATATGTGCAATTTTTTTGTTGCAGGATGGTGATGCTGAATATTCACTACTTGTAAACATGAAAATGTTGGATGATGATCCTCAATTGTCAGGGAAAATTTCCATCGAAAGATTGCAAAAACTGCCCCCATGGTAAGCTCAACTCTAGTGGAAAAAGGTGGCAGATTTGTGACTTAGGTCACATGTTCAAGCCCCACACAATGCAAAGCGAAGCCCGATATTTAATTGGATAAGGGTAGAGGGGCGGGACCATTATCCATCGAGTTTAGAAGGCTATGATTGGTCCAAAGGGCAGGTCATAAACATATTTCTATGTTATAAAAAAAAAAAAGATCTCGTAGAGACTTTCGAGAACTTCAGAAGTGTTGATGACAAGGTGGATATACTGTAGTTTGAAATTTTTTTTCTGTAGTTTTACCAATACTTCTATGGCTTACTGTTTAGGTTATTGGACTTCTGTTTGTTAACATGCATCTGTAAACTTGTAGGCTACAGTCTATCTTAAACTCTGGAACAATCTTTATCTTACTTATCTCCAAGCGTAGTGTATTGTTGATCTACTTGAGTCCTTCCTGACTACTAAATCTCCGGAAGGTCTTCGTGCAAGTCAACTTGTATGTAGGGTAAGCATTATTCAAAAATTCTAGGTTCTCTTATCTCCTGTTAGTGCCTTCTGTGTTCTCTTTTAGTTAATTGAGTTTATTGTTTTTCTTGGTCTAGGTTATGTTATTTTTCCAGAACAGTGGTGGTTGGTGGCTGTTCAGGAAAGCAACCCTTGCATCATCCACGAAGCTAGAAGTTTTGGTGTACTCATCAGATATATGCAACGGCAGCAGCTTCCAGTCTTGGGAAACTGATCATGGATGCCCTTATATGCATATGGAATTGAAATCCTTTGGACCTGAAGTGTTTGGTATCCCTCAATGGATCAGATGGGAATTGGGATAAACATGAACTAGGCAGTGAAAAGAAAGAGCTTGGTGGATGGCAATCATACGGGTAACACTTCTTATTTTATTTAATAGAAAGATCTATTTTTTGTCACACTTCTTGGGATTAATCAATTAGTGTGTTCCTCCATTAAAAAAAAACCAACAGCTCTTGTTTATGAAAAAGCTAACACTGCGAAAACAAAAATGAATTTAATTTTGTGTTTCTTCTGTTTGTTTGTTTTACGTTGTTGACTGTTGATGAATGTACATAAAGAAAAAGTGGTGATGATTTTTCTATTTCTTGGTAAATCAATTTGGGCAATGAGATTATCCAATACGTATCTTGGTGTGGCGACCCGATAAGGCTTGTTATTGCTGCCTTTCTCTCCTGCATGCAACCAGTGTTTGCAGCCATGGTGTGATTGACTTCTGTTTTTCCTTATAATAGCATACATCTTATCCCCATTTCCTTGAAAAGAAAGAGAGAGAATGAATGTGTATCTCTCCAACCACAATTTTCCAGCATACTTGTTTCTTTTTTTATCCTGTTAATGTCGGTTTTAGTCTGCTCCAGCCTCTCCTAGATCAGCCTCTCAAATTGAAATCATCAATAAAAGAAGTTGTTGTATGTGCCCTTAACAATTTGAATGGGACTGTGTTCTATTGATGCAATTTTGTTAAATGTGCAATTTTTAATTTTGCAGGATGGTAATGCTGAATATTCAATGCTTGTAAACTTGAAAAGTTTTGATGATGATCTTCAACTGTCACAGAGAATTTCCATCGGAAGCTTGAAAAACCCCCAAGTCTTAGCTCTAGTGGAAAAAGGTGGCGGAGTTTTGGCTTTGGTCACATGCTCAAGCCCCACACCATGCAAAGAGAATCCTAGTATTTAAGTGGAGGAAGGGTAGAGGGGCGGACCCATTATCCATCAAGTTTTGAAGGCTATGATTGGTCCAAAGGGCGGGTCCTAGACGAATTTCTCGGTTATCTAAAAGATTTCTTGGTTATTAAAAAAAAAAGATCTTGCAGAGACTTTCATGAACGTCAAAAATATTGATGACAAGGTGGGTATACTGTATTTTGAAAAATTCTTTTTTTCTTTAGTTTTACCAATATTCAACTTCTTTGGCTTACTGTTTAGGTTATTGAATTTCTGCTTCTTAACATGCATCTGCAAACTTGCAGGCTATAGTCTATCTTAAACTCTGGAACAGTCCTTGAACAATCTTCATCTTCCCTATCTCCAAGCGCAATGCATCGTTCGATCTACTTGAGTCCTTCTTGACTACAAAATATCCGAAAGGTCTTTTGCAAGTCAACTTTCATGTAGAGTAAGCATTATTCCAAACTTCTATGATCACATATCTCCTTTTAGTCCATTCTATGTTCTCTTTTAGTTAATTGAATTCGTATTTTCTTGGTCTAGGTTGTGTTATTTTTTCAAAACAGTGGTGGTTGTTCAGAAAAGCAACCCTTGCATCATCCACGGAGCTAGATGCTTTGGTGTACTCATCAGATATACGAACCGGCAGAAGCTTCCATTTTTGGGAAACTGATCGTGGATGCCCTTATATGCATATGGATTCGAGAAATTCCTTTGGACCTGAAGTGTCTTGTATGCCTCAATGGATCATATGGGAAAAACACTAACAACTTCCTAAGGCACTAGATATTGTTTTAGGCACTGAAATGACAGAGCTTGGTGGATTGCTGTCATACAGTTTACACTTCTTATTTCATTTGATAGAAAGATCTATTTTTGTCACACTTCTTGTGATTCATCAATTAGTGTGTTCCAACTTACTAGAACTACTCTGCTACTTCCACTTATGTTTTAAAATGCTAGTTGTTCTTAGATGTAAATGTTATAGGTGATACAACCACAGAGAAATAACGTACCTTAAAACTGAGGCACACATGACACCCTTTCCATACGAATTTCAATATCCTAGTTTAAGTCTTTCATGCTGTTCAATTATGTCACTCCCCGAGCTACCTCCGAGACGTGGACACGGAACCTAGGACCACAAGTGATCCCAAGCTAACCCTGCTGGCATGATCATGAGCATACTAAAGAATATAAACTTTTGCGGAAGATAAATCATACTTAAAATGAAAAGATGGGGAATACCCATATGCTAAATCTGAGATATATGAAAAATGATCAGTTTAATACAAAGAAAATATCAACTCAACGCTAAGCTGAAACTAACTATGTCTGAAATAAGCCTCTAAACTAGACTAGAAATACTGGGACAAGCCCCAGCTAAATCTAGCAAAACTGAAACTAAATGACTGAAGACTGAAATTAAACTCATGACTGTTGTTCTCGGAGAATGAGGACTCACCACTGAATTTGCTGAACTGGAGATCGGAAATCAATCTATGCGTGATCTAGATGCTGAGAACCTGAACCTACATCACGAGAAGATGTAGCGCACGTATGCGTCAGTACTTGAAGGTACTGAGCATGTCGGATAGAGTAAAGCTGAAATAAGACATAACTGAACAAGCACAAAAGCAAGCAAAATAATATGTACATGATATATTGAATTCTGAGCTAACTGGATGCAATGACCAATTTATAACATGCTGAAACTGAATACTCAATATACTGATAAATGGTCAATGCAGAGAGTCTGACTAAACTATGGGAGCTACTAATAATCGATAATAAAACCACATGAGCTAAATGTGGAGTCCGATGTATATGCCCCATCGAGAGGACACAATATACCCTGCCAAAGGTATAAAGGCATGCTGGCGTGATCACTAAACTAATTGCCCACGGAGGGGACTTACAACCTACTTGGCTAGTAGTTCTGGGACTATTTGGGTACGCTGAACCCTAGTCCAACTCGGTATTATGCTACTCCCAATAAATTTTGTAATTAACTGATTATGACTGAGTTTTCGTAAATACTGGATAGCTCAAAACTAAACATGCAAACTGAGAATGCAACAATTAATATGGTAATTATGCATTTATAACTGAGGCATGTATATCTGAAGTAACTGAAATATCTGACCCAACATGTGTAATTCAAAAACTAAAGAAATACAAAGCTAGGGTTCTGAAATTCATGCGATAAACTGAATAATAACATGTATCTGATTTGGAACATATAACTATTAAATTCATAAAGTTCTGTTGAAGTTCTAGAAACCCTAGATTTAATTAATAAGAGAATCAAGAATCTGACTGAAAACTAGGAACCCAATGGGTGAAAGGAACCCACTAGTGAAATCCCACATACCTGGTGATGAAATTCACGAAAAAAACTTAGATTTTTTGGCTGGAACTACTGGAAACTTGTTGCGTTCTTGAACTAGGGTTCTTGAGCTTTTTCTCCTTTCTTGCTTCTAATTTTCTAACTTTTGATTAATGATTTTTACTTAGGTAAGTTTTAGTTATGTTTCTAGGCTTACACTGACTAAAATCTGATTATTTAGGGTCAAAACGACATATCTTAAGGTTTAAACGATGTGGGAAAAGACCAAAAGACCCCTGGGTAAGTTGATGTCGGACCAAACGATGACCTGGACAGACGGTCCGTCGTTTGGTCTGTAGGTTGGGCCTGTTCGACATGCCTTTACTAAAACGGACATAACGTTTTGCTCGGAGGTCTGATTTTAGCAAGGTCGGTGGCTATGGAAAGATAATTCAATTATATATCTGTGGATATGTCATAGGACAGCTAATTAATTTCGTTATAAGAGTTATGGCCATTTGAAGTTGACCCAACTGCATTTCCCCTTAACTGTCTGCTAGTTCCCACCTACGGTCAGGCCTACGGACCGTGGGTCCACTTACGGAACGTGCTGGTCATCCGTGGCTCTTGTCAGAGAGTGGGTGAATGGGGTCTCGATCAACGTACTCAGACTATGGACCGTAGTCTGACCTAAGGACCGTAAGTCCGTCCGTCGTTTGACACTTAGTCAAATCTTCTGGATTAAGATTTTGGGTGTTTTTTGACCCAATCGATTGATGTACAGGATAGATTGTGGGTCAGGCTACGGTCCGTCGATGCCACAGTTGGTTGCACGTGCAGATTTTTCTGAAAATCTGGTTTTTGGTCTATTTTTGATACGGGGTGTTACATTATCTCCCCCTTGGGAACATTCGTCCTCGAATGAAGACTAAACTAGCTAGAATAGAGGGAGAGAGCTGCAAACCCTACTACTAAACACTGAGAACTGAGTTTCTGACTGAATTGAGTTCCGAGAATATGCAAATACGCTGAAAATGCAAGTACAAACTGAGGGAACATGATTGTAAGACTGAATTAACGCATGAATGACTGGAAAACTAAAGAGGAACTATTACCTCAAGCTGGAGTGGAATCAGAAGGAAAAAGGTGAGGATACTTGGGTTTCATGGTTGCTTCTCCTTCCCAAGTAGCTCCCTCTACGGACTGACTCCTCCACAAAACATTGACTGAAGCAATTTCTTTGTTTCTCAACCTTCTAACCTGACGGTCAAGAATCTCAACTGGTACATCCTAATAAGAAAGACTATCTTTCACTGCCTCATTCTCTAATGGCACTATAGAGGCTGGATCACCAACACACTTCTTCAAGAGCGAGATGTGGAAAACCGGATGCACTGCTGCTATGTCTGCTCGTAATTCTAACTCATATGCCACCTTGCCAATCTTTTTCAAGATCTTGTAAGGGCCTACATATCTAGGACTGAGTTTTCCTTTCTTGCCAAATCTCATCACCCCTTTCATAGGTGACACTTTCAGAAAAACCCAATCATCAACTTGGAACTTTAGTTCCCTTCTCCTTACATTTGCATAAGATTTCTGACGACTTTGGGTTGTCTTAAGTCTATCTCTAATGAGTTGCACTTTCTCCATAGCATGAAGGACTGAATCTGTCCCTATCAAAGCTGCTTCACCTACTTTAAACCAACCAACAGGAGACCTACATCTACGCCCATACAAAGCCTCATAAGGGGCCATCTGAATGCTGGAATGGTAGCTATTGTTGTAGGCAAACTCAATCTGAGGAAGGTGATCATCCCAACTACCTTTGAAATCGATCACACAAGCTCTCAACATATTCTCTAGGGTATGAATAGTACGCTCTTCTTGTCCATCCGCCTGCGGATGAAATGTTGTGCTAAGGTTAACTTGAGTAGCAAGACCCTTCTGAAACGACTTCCAGAAATGAGAGGTAAACTGAGGACCTCTATCTGAGAGGATAGAAAAAGGAACCCAATGCAACCTTACAATTTCATTAATGTTAAGCTTGGCATAGTCCTGTGCCAAATCTGTAGTCTTGACCGCCAAAAAGCGAGAAAACTTAGTCATCCTATCAACTATCACCCAAATGGAGTCATGTTGTCTGCGAGTACGCGGTAACCCTTTGATGAAATCCATATTGATCACTTCCCACTTCCAAGTAGGAATGTCGATCTCTTGAGTCATACCCCCTGGTTTCTGATGTTCTACTTTGACTTGCTGGCAATTGGTGCACTTACTCACAAAATCTGCTATATCCCTCTTCATGACATTCCACCAATAGATTCCCGCAGATCGCGGTACATCTTAGTGGCACCTGGATGAATAGAATACCTTGAGTTATGATCTTCTGAAAGAATATGCTGTCTCAACTCGCCCACATCAGGAACACACAATCTACCCTGGTAGCGAAGTACACCATCTCCCCCTTGTGAGAAAACCTCCACTCTCTGATTGTGGAATGCACTTTTTAGTTCAAGAAAGCTTGGATCACTATCTTGCTTTTCCTTAACCTCCACTAACAAAGAAGATTCTGCCCCATTTTGAACTGTTACACCATTGTCTGATATGCTTAAGGCAAACTCCCAAGAAGCAAGCCTGTGAACATCCTTCACTAGCTCCTTTCTTTCTTCCTCAACATGGGCTACACTACCCATAGATAGTCTACTAAGAGAGTCTGCTACTACATTCGCCTTACCAGGATGATAATGAAAACTCATATCATAATCCTTAAGGAATTCAAGCCATCTCCTCTGGCGAAGATTCAACTCTTTCTGGGTGAACACATATTGAAGGCTCTTATGGTCAGTGAACACATCTACATGAACACCATACACGTAGTGTCTCCAAATCTTGAGTGCAAACACCACTGCTGCAAGCTCGAGGTCATGAGTTGGATAGTTCTTCTCATGCACCTTAAGTTGTCTAGAAGCATAAGCTATAACCTTATCTCGTTGCATCAACACACAACCAAGGCCAACTCTGGATGCATCTCAATAGATCACATAACCATTTGAACCCTCTAGTAGAGTCAAGACAGGAGCTCTAGTCAATCTAGTTTTCAATTCTTCGTAGCTTTTCTCACAATCATCTGACCATTGGAACTTGACCATATTCTACGTCAACCTAGTCAATGGTGAGGCTATGGATGAAAATCCTTCCACTAACCTTCTGTAATAACCCGCTAGACCTATGAAACTTTTGATATCTGTAGCAGCGGTAGGTCTGGGCCATTGTTTCACTGCTTCTATCTTCTGTGAATCCACTCGGATCCCTTCGCTAGATACAATCTGACCAAGGAAAGCAATAGATTGCAACCAGAACTCACATTTGCTAAACTTAGCGAATAACTGGCGATCTTTGAGAATCTGCAGACAACTCTCAAATGACTTGCATGTTCTTCCTCATTCCTAGAGTAAATGAGGATATCATCAATAAAGATGATAACGAACAAGTCCAAGTACTGTTTGAACACTCTGTTCATCAAATCCATGAAAGCCGCAGGAGCATTTGTTAGTCCAAATGACATAACTACAAATTCATAATTACCATACCGAGTTCTGAAGGCTATTTTTGGAATGTCACTATCTCTGACTCTGAGCTGATAATAACACGATCTGAGGTCTATCTTTGAGAAATGGCTAGCACCTTGAAGTTGGTCAAACAAGTCATCAATCCTGAGGATGGGATACTTATTCTTTATTGTGACCTTGTTCAACTGTCTATGGTCAATACACATTCTGAGAGAACTATTTTTCTTCTTTACGAAGAACACAGGTGCACCCAATAGTGCTAGGTCGGATGAAACCCTTATCTAGAATGTCTTTAAACTGCTCTTTCAATTCCTTAAGCTCTGCTGGAGCCATTCTGTAAGGAGGAATAGAAATAGGCTGGGTATCTAGAAGGAGATCAGTTCCAAAGTTGATTTCCCTTTCAGGAGGAACTCCGGGAAGATCTTCTGGAAACACTTTTGGAAATTCACTGACTACTGGAGCTGACTCAAGAGTTGGGGTTTCAAAGCTAGAATGCTTAACCCAAACTAGATGATAGAGATAACCCTTAGAGATCATCTTTCTGGCCTTAAGGTAAGAATAAATCGACCCTTAGGCGCTAAGCTACTACCCTTCCATTCTAAGATTGGTTCGTGTGGAAACTGGAAACGAACAATCCTAGTTCTACAATCGACTGAGGCATAACATGACTGTAACCAATCCATGCCTAGAATGACATCGAATTCTACCATTTCTAACTCTACTAGATCTGTTGAGGTGACTTTCTGAGAGACTGTGATAGGGCAATTTCTGTATACCCGTCTAGGTATAACTGGGTCACCACCAGGAGTAGAGAATGAGAAAGGTTCTGAGGGAGTTTCTAGATTGACACTGAATTGGACTGCTATGTAATGAGTTACAAAAGAAAGAATAGCCCCTGGATCTAAAAATGCATAAACATCAAGGTCAAAGACTCGTAACGTACCAGTGACTACATCAGGAGAACCTTCCTGATCTTAGCGAGCCTGAAGAGCATACAACCTATTCTAGCGCTGACTGCCACCTGTACCACATGAGTTACCCTGTTGAGTCGGGTGATTTGCTGGTGCTGATGAAGTTGTAGACTGAGCTCTACCATTTCCACCTCCTTGACCCTGTCTCGAAAGACAATCCCTCAACGTGTGACCAGACTGACTGCACCCAAAACATCCTTCTTTTCCTGCAAGACACTCGCCCAGATAGTTCTAACCACACTTAGGGCAAGCTGGGTAAGTTTTGGTGCCTGAAACACTTCCCTGAGACTTAGAGACTGGTGCTCTAACCTTCTGGTCAAACCTGTTCTTGGAGGATGGAACACTAGCTGATGAAGGGGCTGGAGATGAGAACTTCTGCTGACCCTGAGTGTGATTTCCACCACCCGATTTCTGCTGAGAATAGTCATAGTTCCCAGTCCTATCCTTATTATTCTCTTTGGCCTGTTCTCTAAGCTTATCACCCTCAACCTGCTGAGCATGAGTCATAAGCCTAGAGATGTTCATATCTCCCAGTAACATAGCATTTCTGCACTCTGTTTTCACCAAATCTGACACTCCATATAAGAACTTATTCATCTGAGCCCTGGAGTCAGCAACCATGTGAGGAGCATACCTGGAGTGTTGGTTAAACTTCAGCCCATACTCTTGGACTGTCATGTTTCCCTGCCTCAATGTCACGACCCAAAAATGGATGTGATGGCACTCGTCTTATCCCACCAAGACAAGTCAGCCTAAAACTCAACCATTACAATAAAAAAAACACCCCCAAAATCTGGTTGTCACGTGTACAAGCCTCTAAAGTATTACAATTGATTCAAGAAAAAACAAAATCTCAAATGACATTGTTTCTCAAATAGAACAAGATCATAAATAGGAGTAAGAAGGTCTGCTGAGACGACAAACAGCTACCTCACAATTCTCCACAAGAAGCCTCAGACAGGGAGAAGAGAAAATATCACAAAGTCCAGGCTAGTAACCTACAAAAAAAATTGTAGTAGCAAGGGGTGAGTACCAACCACACGGTACCCAACAAGTACACTTCTAAACACAAGCTAAGGGAATAAAATACGGGTACTCCTTACACACCAACCGAACCTCCACAACTACAACCTGCATAAAATTCAGCCCAACCTAACAGTTCACAGTTTTCATAGCACCCAGCTCATCAAAATCATTTCAACAAATTTGCACATCCTCAACTACAAACTCAATATTCAACAATCAAAACTTTTACAAAAAAAGACACTCACAATATCAGCAACACACAAGATCAAGTTCATCAAGTAGAGGTAATCAAATATCAAGTACTTTCCAAGCACCAATAAAACACATAATCATCCAGAATGAAGGATGTCATGAGATGCAATGCAGTATGATATTATGAAGTGATATGCCTCTATTTACCAATTTCTCTCTCAACCGTATATACATGATACTCCTCGGAAATACATCGAGAGTTCATGACCCATGGGGGACTCGCGAGGTCCATATACCGACACGGACGATCTCCACGTGTCTGTGCGGACGATCTCAACGCACTATCATAAATCAAACAAATTCCGCACGGACGATCTCTACGTGCCCAAATCATAATCATAGCTTTTCTATCGCACGGACGATCTCCACGTGCCCAAATAATCATAACTCGATCTCAACATGGACGATCTCCACGTGTTAGACCTTTACTCAAATACCCAATCTCATGTCAATGCATGTGCACAATATGACATCAAATAAAGGAGATGATGCAACATCTCAATAAATCAAAAGTCACTATGACATATAATCATCTCAATTATCACAATTATACGGGTTCAATAAAGAACACAATCACACATAATAAATCAAATCAATAATATATCAGTTAATACTCACATACTTTGTCATTCTCGGATTACAATCCACATTCTATAGTATTAGACCTTTCCATTATAATACCGGTACTCGTACCATTCTCAACACACCACATACAAACAAATAATCACATCATTTTTTCTATTACCCCTTTTTATCATTAGAATTAATCAATGTGGACAAGTCAACCCTCACAAAGTCCCATTACTCCCAAACATATACCACCAGAAAATACACGCATTTCATACACTTAGCAAGAGTTTAGAAATCCACTTGCCTCAATCAATCAAGAATTCACTCACGAACTTGAGACTTCCTCTTTCGGTTGACTTCCAAATCAATACAATCTATTCAAATAAATAATCACAATAAGATTTCAAAATTAACAATATCCATATTGTTATGCGTCTAGCCTTGACCCAAAAACTCACTCAAATCTATAATAAAGTTCTTAAATCTTAATTTCAACCAATAAGTCAAATCTCATATTCCCTAAATTCCAAGTCTAGATTAAGCCTTCATTTCTCTAAATAAACAAGATTTTAATTTAAAAACTCTACATCTAAAACCCTAATTTATCAAAAGTATTTTGATAATTATAAGCGAGATCTGCACATGAAATCTTGACACAAAAATAAGTAGAAACGAAAATGTTAGTTGTCAGACTGTTTTATAATCACAAATCAACACTATATCATTATTACACAATGATTGAATAACATTATATATATTTTATTATAAAAACTACTGTATCAATTCTTATTATTTTATTATAAAACCTATTGTATCAATTTTTATTTTTTTTATTAATTCTAACTAATATGACCATTGTAATCAAATTCAGATGTAATAATGAGGAACTCCATTACCCTCATTTTAATATAACAACTATAACGTTGGGAATACTACATTCAAAGTGACTCACCTGAAGCTGGAGAAAATCCTTGGAAGTTGCGGCGTGGAATTGTTTTGAGTGTACGAGTCGAACATAGTAACCCGTATTTATCATTAACTTATTTTTATACATGGGTCAAGAGGTAAAAGCTATTAAATAATTATGAACTTGGCCCATTAACAACCAACTAAATAAATAAATTATTTAACAAATAGTCATAGTTATTCAATAGTTTAAAATTTCCACACTAACTTCACAAATTGATCAAAATTAACTCGAAGCAACTATCGAAAGGGGGTAAAATAGTAATTTTAAAAAAAAAATTCAAAAATGACCTTTCGGGTCATCACACTCAAGTTCATGAATTCTTGAGCCTTTGCTTCTCTCAACTCTATTAAGAAAAACATGTCGAGAAAAGTCTCACTGAAGCACTCCCAAGTAATAAGAGCTGCATTTGCACCCCTATTCTCCTTCCACTGAGTGTACCAGATATGAGCCACGTCTTTCAGCTGGTATGACGCCAACTCAACTCGATCATTCCAGTAACCTGCATCACCTCAAAGATCTTCTTGATTTCGTCCAAGAAATTCTGAGGATCCTCATTAGTCTGTGATCCTAAGAACTCAGGCGGATTCATCCTAACAAAGTCATGGACCCTTGCTGCTGCTGATCCACCATTTTCATTCAGAGGAGCATGAACCCGATTATTCTGGTGGGTCATACTCTGAGCCAACATCTGTATGGCATTCCTGAACTCAGCATTGGAGACTTCTTGATCTGGGACTGGAGGAGCTGCGTTTACATTCCTGGAATTCGCATTCCTAGCATTAGCTCTACGAGGAGGCATGATCTGAAATGTAGAACGTCAAGTTAGAATGAGATTAGATCATACCTTACGCACGATAAGAGTAACAACAAAGTGAAGTTTTCCTAAAATACTTCATAGCCTCCCTCTCATTAGATGTGGTGCCCTTAACACCCATGAAAAGGACTCTACTTAGTGTGGCTTTTCAGACATCCTACGACTCTTGAACCTAGTGCTCGGATACCAAGTTTTGTCACGCCCCGAGCTACCCCCGAGATGCGGACACGGAACCTAGGACCACAAGTGATCCCAAGCTAGCCCTGTTGGCATGATCATGAGCATACTAAAGAATATAAACTGTTGCAGAAGCTAAATCATACTGAAAATGAAAATATGGGGAATACCCATATGCTAAATCTCAGATATATAAAAATTGATGAATTTAATACAAAGAAAACTCAACGCTAAGCTGAAACTAACGATGTCTGAAATAAGCCTCTAAACTGGACTAGAAATACTGGGCCAAGCCCCAGCTAAATCTAGCAAAACTAAACTAAATGACTGAAGACTAAAATTAAACTCAGGTCTGTTGTCCTCGGAGAATGAGGACTCACCACTGAATTTGCTGAACTGGAGATCGGAAATCGATCTATGCGTGATCTGGATGCTGAGAACCTGAACCTACATCACGAGAAGATGTAGCGCACGTATGTGTCAGTACTTGTAGGTACTGAGCATGTAGGATAGAGTAAAGTTGAAATAAGACATAACTGAACAAGCACAAAAGCAAGTATAATAATTTGTACATGATATACTGAATTCTGAGCTAACTGGATGCAATGACCAATTTATAACATGCTGAACCTGAATACTGAATATACTGATAAATGGACAATGCAGAGAGTCTGACTGAACTGTGGAGCTACTAATAACCAATAATAAAACAACATGAGCTAAATGTGGAGTCCGATGTATACGCCCCATCGAGAGGACCCAATATACCCTGCCAAAGGTATAAAGGCATGCTGGCGTGATCACTAAACTGATTTCCCACGGAGGGGACTTACATCCTACTTGGCTAGTAGTTCTGGGACTCTTTGGGTACGCTGAACCTTAGTCCAACTCGGTATTATGCTACTCCCAATGAATTTTGTAATTAACTGATTATGACTGAATTTCTGTAAATACTGGATAGCTCAAAAACTAAACATGCAAACTGAGAATGCAACAATTAATCTGGTAATTATGCATTTATAACTGAGGCATGTATATCAGAAGTCACTGAAATATCTGACCCAGCATGTGTAATTCAAAAACTAAAGATATACAAAGCTAGGGTTCTGAAATTCATGCGATAAACTGAATAATAACATGATAATCTGATTTGGAACATAACTATAAATTCATAAAGTTCTGTTGAAGTTCTAGAAATCCTAGATTTAATCATAATAAGAGAATCAAGAGTCTGACTGAAAACTAGGGACCCAATGGGTGAAAGGAACCCACTAGTGAAATCTCACATACCTGGTGATGAAATTCACGGAAAAATACTTATATTTCATGGCTGGAACTGCTCAAAACTTGTTGCGTTATTGAACTAGTGTTCTTGAGCTTTTTCTCCTTTCTTGCTTCTAATTTTCTAACTTTTGATTAATGATTTTTACTTAGGTAAGTTTTAGTTATATTTCTAGGCTTAAACTGACTAAAATATGATGATTTAGGGTCAAAATGACGTATATTAAGGTTTAAATAAAGTGGGAAAAGACCAAAAGACCCCTGGGTAAGTTGTTGTCGGACCAAATGACGACCTGGACAGACGGTCCGCCGTTCCATCGACGGTGCATCATTTGGTCCATAGGTTGGGCCTGTTCGACAGGACTTTACTAAAACGGGCATAACATTTTGCTCGGAGGTTTGATTTTAGCAAAATTAGTGGATATGGAAAGATAATTCAATTATCTATCTCTGGGTAGGTCATAGGACACCTAATTAATTTAGTGCTAAGAGTTATGACCATTTGAAGTTGACCCAATCGCATTTTTCCCTTAACTGTCTGCTAGTTTCAACCTACGGTCAGGCCTACGGACCGTGCTAGTCATCCGTGGCTCTTGTCAGAGAATGGGTGAATGGGGTATCGATCAGCGGACTCAGACTATGGACCGTAGTCTGACCTACGGACCGTAAGTCCGTCCGTCGTTCGACACTTAGTCAAATCTTCTGGATTGAGATTTTGGGTGGTTTCTGACCCAATCGACTGATGTGCAGGACGGACCGTGGGTCAGGCTACGGTCCGTCGATGCCACTGTTGGTTGCACCTGTAGATTTTTCTAAAAAGCTGGTTTTTGGTCAGTTTTTGATACGGGGTGTTACAAATTATTTCTATGAACATGAGGATATGCCCGTTTTGCTTATTATTTTTTTCTTTTGTAGGCTTATATCCTTTGGAACACTAAGATATCCTGGTTGCTGTGAAACTCTTAGCACTCTTCAATTCCATGAAGTTTGTAAGTCTCTTCCCTTTTCTGCATATTTGCCTTTCCTGCATATTATTTGAGTACATACTGACATGATGTTCACTGATTCCATCATTTGCAGGCATGCTTAAGTGAAGGAACGGTCTACTACTTCCCACCATGCCACATAGTTAATGTATGTGAGTTCTGGGTGTTACTTCACTGTCCTATGGAACTTTCATCCCTAGTTGTATCCAACTGTTATTTCTTCCTTGCTTTATGAGAAAGCTTCAATTAGTAGAGGCCAAAGTTCATCAAATTCAGAGTAAGGCAGGAAATTTCAGAGCTTCTTGATTCGAAAGTTTAATACAGGCTGATCTTTAATTTGAAACTGTAAAAATCTTGCAGCTTTGGAGTGGGTGGAGTATTTATTCCATAGATATGGTACTAATCTCAAGTTCGATGAGTATGCTAGGGTGTCCATTTCTTACCAGCCTCAATGACTTCAGAGCTTAGGTGATAGAAAGCATATTTTCTTGCATTTATAAATACAATGAATTAATGCTAGTAAAAATCTTTTTTGATGTGGTTATCTCATCTGATATATTCAATAGAAGCAGCTTCTAGACTACAGAAACTGATGACAGAGGACCTTATTTCTATGCATGTGGAGTTGGGAGAATCATATGGACCTGAAAAGTGTGGTTTCCTTCAATGGATGAGATGGGAAAAACTTGAACTACTTCCTAGGCGCTAAAGGATATTTTTTGCAGTGAAAGGACATAGCTTGCTGGAAGACTGTCATACATGTAACACTTCTTATTTCATATATAGAAAGATCTACTTTTGTTACTTTTTTGTTACATGTAATAGAAAGAATATTTGTTGTTGTAGGATTGTGATGATGAATATTCACTACTTGTTAACTTGAAAAGGTTGTATTAACTTCAATTGTCAAGATAAATTTCCATCGAAAGCTTACATAAAGATCTTACAAAGACTTTTGATCACTACTTGTTAACTTGAAAAGGTTGTATTAACTTCAATTGTCAAGATAAATTTCCATCAAAAGCTTATATAAAGATCTTATAGAGACTTTCAAAAACTTCAAAAGTTCTGATGACGAGTTAGGTATACTGTAGTTTGAGAAATTCTATTTTGTAGTCTTGCTGACTCAACACCGCTTTGTCTTACTGTTCAGCTTATTGGATTTCTGCTTCTTAACTTGCATCTGCATGTTTGCTGGCTACACTATCATAATCTATGGATCAGTCATGGAACAATCTATATCTTCCTTTATCTCCAAGTGCAGTGCCTTGTTTGAAATACTTGAGTCCTTAATGACTACTAAATCTCCGGAAGGTCTTCGTGCAAGTCAACTTGTATGTATGGTAACCATTATTCCAAACTTCTATGTTCACTTCTCTCCTGTTAGTGCCTTCTAGGTTCTCTTTTGATTAATTAATTTTTTTTTGGTCTAGGTTGCATTATTTTTTCAGAACAATTGTGGTTGTTGAGGAAAGCAACCTTTGCATCCACAGAGCTAGAAGCTTTGGGGTACTCTCCGGATGAATCCATTCTTCAAAAGTTCTGAAAGCTTTGTGAATGCCAACTAAATATTCGAGGTTGTTTTTTCTCTCCCAATTAATGTTTTCTCAAAATTAGTGGTAGCTCTAGCTCACAGCTTGTGTTGTATAGAGGAATAGTGGTATGGCTCTAAGCCTCTAACACTATTATTTTTCTTTAAACTGTAAAAATCCCGCCTCTAGAAAAATTAAACTTATTACAATCATGAACTATGTAGGGGATTTCCAATATGAAGTAATTATTTTTTTGAACTTGTAACTAAAATCTATTTTATTTCGCTTTTCCAAATTTTTAAATATGTTGTACTTTTCATGAAAAAGGCATTTTTAAGCATGGTGAGATGGGTCTGAGATCTTGTAAAAATGCTCTGAAATTCTGTGCTACTAAGAGTCATGGGGAGTTACAGTTCTTTGCCCTTAACAAATTGAAGGGGATTGGAGATGAGCTCATTATTATTCTTAAATCTGCAATAAAACAAGTTGGTGCATGTGCCCTTAATAAATTGAAGGTGACTATGTGTTTTATTGATGCATGTTGGTTAAATGTCCAATTTTTGTTTTTGCATGCTAGTGATGATGAATATTCAATGCTTCTTAACTTGATAAGGTTGTATGAACTTCAATTGTCCAGGCAAATTTTCATCGGAAGCTTGCTTAACGATCTTGCAGTGACTTCCAAAAACTTCAGAACTATTGATGACGAGGTGGGCATAGTGTAGTTTGAAAATTTGTTTTTTGTCTTCTTGCTAGTACTCAACTGCTTTGGGTTACTATTTAGGTTATTGGTTTTCTTCTTCTTAACATGCATCTGCATGTTTGCTAGCTACACTATATCATAAAATCTAGAGCTATCCTGGAACAATCTATATATTTCTTTATCTCCAAGCACAGTGCCTTGTTTGAACTACTCGGGTCCTTCTCGACTAATAAATCTTCAGAAGGTCTTCGTGGAAGTCAACTTGCATGTAGGGTAAGCATCATTCCAAACATCTATGTTCACTTATCTCGTGTTAGTGACTTTAATGTTTCTTTTGGATAATTGAGTTTGTTGTTTTTATTGGGCTAGGTTGCGTTATTTTTTCAAAACAGACGTGGTTGTTCAGGAAAGCAACCCTTGCATCTATGGAGCTAGAAGCTTTGAGGTAATCTTCACACTAATCTATTCTTCAGAAGTTCTGGAAGCTTTGTGGAAGCCAACTAAATATTCAGGTGGTCTTTTCTCTCCCATTCAATGTTTTCTCTTTATTTGTGGTAGCTCTAGGTCACATATTATTGTTGTATAGAGGAATTGTAGTGTCACCTTATAAAAATCAGCTTTTGGACCCATTTGTACCCAGAAAATACCAAGGGAGCCTTCTCGGGCTGTGGAGAGGCTCGATAGAACTCACCAAGCCTAGGCGTTAGATCACAGAGCGCTCCACGGGCCGTAGTCTTGACAATGGGTCGTTGTGGCGCCTGTGAACCTGAGCCAACAGATCCAAGCCCAAGTGAAGAACCATGGTGACCTTTGCGGTTTGTGGTCCTTCACACGGGTTATGGTAGGGCTCGTGGTTGAACCACCTAGAACCAGTAGTCACTGGCCCAAATACCACGACCCATACAACGGATCGTGGTCCTTGTGATGGTCCAGCATTGCATCCGTGGTCGGCCTCCCCTATGCCTTGGACACCTAAAATACGTCGTTTAACCCCCTAAACTACGTTGTTTTGGTTAGTTAGAGCCTAGTAACTTAGTTAGAACCTACCCTAATCAATCATTCATCTAAATCAATCAAACTTAGAGCAAAAGAAGTAGAAAGAGGCGCCATTTTTTTCCAAGAACAACCAGCAGGTTTCTTTCAAGATCATTCTCAGGTTCTTGATCTAAGTGATAGAATGCACATACAACATGAGGAAATTGGAATTCCTCTCAATTGCCAACTTATGCAAGTACAAGTCCTTTTTACTTGGTCAACAATAAACCTAGTATCACCTGCACTAATCTCGAATCAAGAATATCTATTCCATAATACTTTACATCTCTTAGAGATATCTTTATTTTTCTTCTAAAATTAACCTTGCCATTTGAGAAACATCTGTTATCCTAGTATTAGTGAATCTCCTCATATCGACATGCCTACGCATAATTTGTGTCTGATTTTCTTCCAACATAGTAATAATTGACTTATTTCTAGGACCGACTATCGAAGTATTATAGGTTTCAGATATGTTGTCTTTAATAATATCACATTTAGAAGATGTAGAAAAAAAAAGCCTTACCTTAATCAGGTTTTGCAAGTTTATCCTTCAACTTCACTTCATATGAAGCCTTATCACATCGCCAAAACTGCTTCCTTCTTTCTTCTTCTTTATAATTTATGAACCAGTTAGACCATATGTGCTCTGCATTAGTTAAAAGCTCTTAACTAGTTGTAATTATATAGACCCTACAAAATATGAAAATTAGAAACTTTCACACAAAAAAAAATCTGATGTAAATATAAATGATTAAAGAGAGAGTACACCTTTTGACAATCTGAAATTATTGTGAAGCCCACACCACTTCCCAACTCCAAATCTGAACCAAATATTCAATGAACCAAGTCCAATAATGTTAATTCTCTTAATCAACAACAGCCCATGTTATGGGAAACATCTCGTTGTTCCCACTCCTACCAACGGCTACCAGTGATTCCCCTTTACATAATCCCTTCAAGAACCATCTTCAAGACCAATAATTTTCCTACATCCTTTTAACCAACCCCTTTTAAGAGCATCAAAACACACAAAAATACACAAATAAGTTTTTTCCAAGTATTGTATCCTTGATTTTCCTAACCCAACAAGAACTTCCAGGATTTGTCTTCTTAATAATGTCAGCATAATCACATAATCTAGAGAATTCCAGATTCCAATCAGCCATTAACTGACTCATTGCCCTGCACTTGGCTCTATAACAAACTCTCCTCCCTACATACAAACCCAGCTGATCCCTTACCAACTCCTAAATCTCCGTTTTATGTTAGGTTGAGATAAAATCCTATCTTGAAATTTATGTGCGATGTACACAGAAGTTGATAACTTGTTCTTCATTTTGGTTGGGCAGCGATGAAATGGATGGTACTTCTTCACATTAAAGTCACCGCAATTCCTATCAGTGCTTGCATATAGATCTCATTTGCATAGTATTTAGCTTTTACATTTGACTATAATTTTCTGCTTCTCATTAGGCTTAAGTTCGAGTTGCACTTTTTTCTCTACAGCAAGATTGCACAGCTTTTCTAAATTGCACAACACTCTCAAAGACCATGTCATGTTCAAAAATAGTTATCTGACAATCGGGATCAAACCTTAGTTTTCTACTCTTTCTTCTAGCTGGTAAGTTGATGCCTCTTTGAGCTAAAAAATCAATATCATCTCTACTGTCATCACTACCAATATCTGAGCTACTATAGCACTCCTCATCTAGTGTCGGAACAGGCACCTTCCTCTTCTTTTTCTGATGAATATTCTTTCTTCTTTCTGTTCAGAATGATCTTAACTCCTCATCTAACTCACTATCATCTTCCTCAGGTATAACATCTAACTTAGATTCACTACTGTACAAATTTGAAGGCAATCATCTTCCTTTGCATTAACATGTTCATCTCTTATATCTGTTGGTTCTTCCTGCTCGGTAACCTATGAACTGGTTGCTGCATCTCTAGCAATAAATTCAGGGTGTACAGAAGTTGAGGGTGTTCACCTAATGAAACCCTAGACCCCCTATTTTATTAATTCTCATTGTTTTGAACCACCCCAAGATCACTTGAAATTCAAATGGGACCCTCTCTTCCACCGAAATAGGTCGATTTCGACATGTCTAATAAACAAGTCTAAAAAAGCATCATGTTTAAGGTAAGATACAATATTTAAAATCTATCTGTCATTTTCCAACAAAACAAATTCATTGGAATTAGAGTTAAATACATAGAAACCCCCAAAAGATGCATACCCTATATATCCTTTGTATTACAACCCAATTCAATCAAAGAAAAATGATCTTTATCTAAAGGAGTTAGCTTATTTCTCTCCCCAACATATTTCGGATTTAGAGCTTTGATAAAAGAACCACAATTACGGAATCGAACAAGAATGTATTATTTTGCCATGAGTTAGATTTACACTAACATGAAAAGAAAAGGGGAAAGAAGACTATCATCAGAAGATTTACAGTGAATTTCAAAACTAAAAATCTAAATCTTGCATCAAAAAATCCTATTGAGAAACACTAAAAAAAGAAAAAGAAAAACCACATAGCATCCTAAAGGAAACTACAAAGCATGGTTATAAGGTTTGCTTACCAACAACAACCAAAGAAACTTTAAATTTTAGAAGATCTTAGTCTTTAAATGTTATTTTTTGTCTTTAAATGGGAAGAAATCATTGATAATTGCAGAAGGTTTCATCTTGGAAGAGTGGGTATTTGGGGAAGGATTGTTGTTTTGAAAGGTTTCTCCGAAAAGTAGGTTACGTAAGTCTTTTCATTTTTGGAGGAAAATAATTAAAGGATTTGTAATGGAACCCGGATGATATGGAGAAAATAAAACACATGGAGGTATGTAATTGGATGTTTTTTTTACTTGTCTAACATGCACATAACAATTATGTAAAGATAAAACAAATGTGTTAAATGTAACATAAAAATTGGAGTTGAAGGGTTCAAATGGAACAAGGTTGAGTTGTGTTGTACATGTGTTAGGCCACTTTTTCTATACTGCCCATATATATTTTTAAGTTCCCTTTTTTTCTTATTTTTTTTCTTTTATAGTCTGATAACCTTTGGAACAGTAAGAGAAACTTTTAGAACTCTTCATTTCCATGAAGTTTGTAAGTCTTTTCCCTTTTCTGCAATTTGCCTTTCCTGCATATTATTAGAGTACATGCTAACATGATGTTCACTGATTCCAACATTTGCAGGCATCTGAACCCAAAATCCTAAGAAACCCTAAATCGTAAATCCTTAAAAAACATAAGTCATTCCAACCCAAAGAAAATCCCAAACCCTAAACTCTAAAAGCAACAAAAAAGACTTTAAAAACTCTACACTTAAAGAACCCTTAAAATATCTTAAACCTAACAAACCTAAACCCTAAACCTAAAACACTAAACCCTAAACCCTTAACTCTAAAAGGACCAAAATAAACCTTGGAGGCTTTAAATTCGAAATTCAAACTGTAAAAAACCTAAACCCTAAACCTTACAAATAAATCTTCAACTCTAAACCTTATCATGAAACTCTAAGGCATTAAAAACAATAAAACATCCTAAGCCCTAAGAACCCCTAAGCTGTAACAACAATAATGATCCTAAATAATCTAAATTCAAAAAAAATCATTTAAAAAACCCTAAATCCTAAAATTCACTAAGAAACCTTAAAGTCCGTGAAAACTAAACAAAAAAAAAAAACTAAAACCTTTAGAAACCCTAGAATTAAAAATCCCTAAAATAAACCTTATAAACTCTAAAAACATTCCATAACCAAAAACCCTAAGCCCTAAGCCTAAGAACCTCTAAATCGTAATATGAATAATGTCCTTGAAAAATCTTTAAAAATTCCAAATCGAAAAAAACTCTTAACCTAAAAAATTTAAGAAACACTTAAACTCTAAACCCACCCTTATGCATCATGTTAAGATTGTATCATTGTTCAAGATGTTGTGTCTAGTTATATATACTTATTCAGCTTTACCCTATACCTTGCAAGTACTGACAAATATACTACACTACATCTTTTATAATTCAATATCAGTTCTTAAATCTAAAAATCACGTTCAAACTCATAGAAAAGGCGATGCAAAAACAGCAAGCAACGAACGAAAGAAAAACAGAAAATTTATAGGTTTCGTACAAGGTGGTCTTCGTAGATTAAGTTCTACATAAGGTATGGGTTTCTCTCTTGGAATTCTTTCTCCAAGAGTATTTTCCTTCGAACGATTCATAAGATCTTGAAAACTAGGGTTGTTCCCGTCGTTCTCGTTGAACTTCCCTTCTCTAGTATTCTATTCGATATCAATGTTGAATAGGTTAGAGATCATGTTGTTGGTATGTAGTGCTGGCTGTACTTAACATGTATTGTTCTTGAATGATGAGTATTGAATGGACTTATTAACTTGTAATTGCGTAAAGTTAATCTTATCATGATAATTAAGGATCTATAATATACTAAGATAAGTCCGTAATGTGTTAAGTGAATTATGTGCCTTTGGGTGAATGTTGACTTGCTGTTGTTGTGATGTTATGAAGATGCTAAAGCCATCAAATGTTAATATGATGCTGTACAATATGTTCTTAAAACGTGACACTAAAAGCCATAAACTAAGAATTGGCTCAAAGACATCTATGAAATCATATCTTGAATAAATTGGCTATCTGATTCCAATAAAGTTGGCTAACTCTATTTGGTCAAAATGAATATATGCTAATGGCTAGGAACTTATGTAAATGATTAAAAGATTGGCTAATGGTTCATACATATGTCAATTTAAATATGAACATACCTAAAAATTGGCTTATGCCAAAAAGATTGAATTGGTTAGTCTAACATACCCTATCCACACGAATTGTGAACGTAAAAACATTGAATTGTTCTTGTAAGTTAATCAAAGGTTAAAAGTTCAAGTGTAGTGAAAGTTTGGCTTATGCCAATAAATTGGCCTACAATATTATCTCCAAAAATATGTAATAGAATTGGCTAATGATTTCATGAAATTATATTTGAATGAATGTTTGGCTTGTGCCAATAAATTGACTATGAAGTTATTTCCAGATTTTCTAGGCCAATACTAATAATATGCCAATCTTGTGTAGACAAAACAATGAAATGACAACTCAAGTACTTCTAAACTAATTCAATGAATCCATAACCAAGGGCATTCCATTCATTGGAACAACTCCCAACATGCTCTACAAGAATGAACTATGAACATATGTAACTCATTGAAAGAAGTGCTCATCGTCCATAAACGATGAAATGAATCTACTACACTAAAGTAAAGAAGTAACGTGAGTTATAACATAATTAAAGGGGTCTATATTAAGTAAGTGACCAGAATGGGGTGTTAAAGGAAGTGAGACAAGTCTTACTTACACCAAAGCTAATTTGTTAAAAGAATACTCACAAATGAAGGTGTTAGAATGTGTGAGACTAGTCTCATTAACACCTAAGGATGATATGTAAGGACAATTCACATTCATCAATGTAAAGTAAGGATTATATGTAAGGACAATTCACATTTATCAATGTAAAGTAATGATGATATGTAAGGACAATTCACATTCATCAATGTAAAGTAAGGATGATATGTAAGGATAATTCACATTTCATCAATGTAAAGTAAGGATGCAAAGTCATCAAAAGAGTAAATAAGTATCAATCATACTCTATATGTAAGTGTAAGGACAATTCACACTTAATACTAATGATGAGATGAGAAATCATCTAATGAGCTATGATGTCCTCATGCTAGAAGCCAGCTTCCATGATGTATGAGTTGAATGTAATGGAACTTTATACTGAGAACCGATAGGCTACCTATGAGCGGTGATGCCTTCCTTCGGGAAGGGCGGAGGTTCACGTAACTCTCATGAGATGAGATTGTCCGGCATGCCGGTATGGGTCTCCTTATATCTCCTAGTCTTTGAACCTATACTGCCAATATAGGGATCTAGCAGGGTTCAATTCTCTATATACGCTAGCATGTTTTGGCTTCACCTTGGCCAGTGACTCCACCTGTTTTCGGTGTGGGGAAGACACCGGATTTCATGAGCTCACATGATCTATGTCGGTTAAAGTTGAAGTTCCTCAAAGTATGAAAGATAATGAAATAAACGATACCGAAGGTGTTTGTGCAAGACAATCAGAAGGTGAAATCAGATTCAAGTAATGACATTAGGTCATTCTTTGTCATTGCACTTCATTATCCCGATGAGAGTCTTAAACTTCATCCTAGGTATAGCTGGTGTTTACATCAGCCTACGAAGGAATGAAATGAATAATGTGAAGTACGAATTTAAGAATGAAGCAGACTCTGTGTTTGTTAAAGAAGGCCCTCGGGTTGAGGTCCCATATGTTGGGTCCTCACTTGAGATGTCTTAATGCTATATCAACGATTCCAAGGTCTCGTGTATATGAAATGTATATTATATAAAATATGAAAGTAATGAAATCAATGGCATAATCAGTAGAGAATGGCTTATGAAATGTAATGAATACTTGATGTAATGAATAACTTGTTGTAAGGATAGTCAAATCGTGTCCAATAAAGTTTACAATAAGTAAAGGGAATAACTAATAATGAATCCTCATGTTATGAAAATGATAAAGCCAAACAAATTGGCTTATAATGATTTTATATAATTGGCAAAAGATATTAGCCAAATAAGATTGGCTTATAATGACTTCTTACATTAGGCCAATAATACATTAATAGGAATAGTAACTAAAGATTGGCTTATAAAGAATTCATGCCCAAAGTAAGCAAGATCATAAACTTTAATGATATGCCCCAAGAACTATGCACATTATGCAATCAACTAAAGAATGAGTATAGTCAATAAGTATTGACTTATAAATATAATTGTAGTTAAGTCATTTCCTTAATCTCTTGAATTACTTACTTGATTCGTTGTGGGTATGGGACTACAATGAATCATTGCACTTGTAAGTAAAACATAGGACTAAAGGAATTATTGAACTACATAACAAGAAGAAGAAAAAGACTGAAAATAAAACTAAGTGTGGTAGAAGAGGCTCTCCGGTTTGGAGGATCAAAAATTCAAATCTTCGCCCGAGTGGTTCTAAAATTATGTTGATGATACTAATGTCTTGTAATCATATAGAAAATGAGTTGTGTGCTTTGAATGCATTAAAATACATCATATTCATACCACAATTCACAACTAATGAATTAGGAAAGTCTAATGACTAGGCTTTCCAGAAATGGCATATTTATTAGGAAGAGCTTTTATTGATCATGCATAGCTTTATGTGTATGTGTGCATACACCCATACTTAGTATAAGTGGTGTACTAACCCCCTACTATTTACTATTTTTATAGGTGCAGGTCAGAGGGCAGATTGACGACACTTGCAGCGGTTTGGACTTCAGCGTTTCTCCAAACCATTTGGTAGGTCCTCTTGATTTCGAGGATGCTACAGTTTTAGTCTAGCCTTAGTTTTAGACATAGCTTATGGATGTCGTCCCTAGCGTTTCTTTCGTACCTTCATTTCGAAGCTTTGTAATAAGGCCATGTTTGGCAAACTATTTATGATATATTCATCTTCAATTTCGAATTGATTCTTTATGTTAGATGGTTGTTCTCTTATGTTGAGCTTAGTATATGATGTATCTAGTTAATAATTATATGAAGTCTATGTATACTTCATACATATAAAAAGTTTTAAATTTTCCGTAAATTTAACTAGATGAATGTGATGAATGCAAAATGAGCTTGTCTGCGACCTCTGAGAGGTCAACGACGCCGGTTGCGATCCGAATTCCAGAATTTGGGTCGTGACAATTTTTCTATTTTTGGGGTAATCAGTTTGGGCAGTGAGATTATCCTATACGTATTTTGGTATGACGACCCACTATGGCTTGTTCAATTGTTGTTTTTGTCTGTTGCATGCAACTGGTGTTTGCAGCCATGGCATGATATACTATTGTTTTTTCTTATCATAGCATACATCTTATCCCCATAATATTAAAAAGAAAGAGAGAAGGAAAGTGTATCTCTCCACCCACAATCTTCCAGCATACTTGTCTCTTTTTTTTAGCCTGTTAATGTCGATTTTAGTCTGCTCCAGCCTCTCCTAGATCAGCCTATTAAACTTAAATATGCAATAAAAGAAGTTGTTGTATGTGACTTTAACAAATTGAAGGTGACTGTGTGTTTTATAGATGTATTTTTGTTATATGTGCAATTTTTTTGTTGCAGGATGGTATCCCTCAATGGATCAGATGGGAATTGGGATAAATATGAACTAGGCAGTGAAAAGAAAGAGCTTGGTGGATGGCAATCATACGGGTAACACTTCTTATTTTATTTAATAGAAAGATCTATTTTTTGTCACACTTCTTGGGATTAATCAATTAGTGTGTTCCTCCATTAAAAAAAAACCAACAGCTCTTGTTTATGAAAAAGCAAACACTGCGAAAACAAAAATGAATTTAATTTTGTGTTTCTTCTGTGTGTTTGTTTTACGTTGTTGACTGTTGATGAATGTACATAAAGAAAAAGTGGTGATGATTTTTCTATTTCTTGGTAAATCAATTTGGGCAATGAGATTATCCAATACGTATCTTGGTGTGGCGACCCGATAAGGCTTGTTATTGCTGCCTTTCTCTCCTGCATGCAACCAGTGTTTGCAGCCATGGTGTGATTGACTTCTGTTTTTCCTTATAATAGCATACATCTTATCCCCATTTCCTTGAAAAGAAAGAGAGAGAATGAATGTGTATCTCTCCAACCACAATTTTCCAGCATACTTGTTTCTTTTTTTATCCTGTTAATGTCGGTTTTAGTCTGCTCCAGCCTCTCCTAGATCAGCCTCTCAAATTGAAATCGGCAATAAAAGAAGTTGTTGTATGTGCCCTTAACAATTTGAATGGGACTGTGTTCAATTGATGCAATTTTGTTAAATGTGCAATTTTTAATTTTGCAGGATGGTAATGCTGAATATTCAATGCTTGTAAACTTGAAAAGTTTGGATGATGATCTTCAACTGTCACAGAGAATTTCCATCAGAAGCTTGAAAAACTAACCCCAAGTCTTAGCTCTAGTGGAAAAAGGTGGCGGAGTTTTGGCTTTGGTCACATGCTCAAGCCCCACACCATGCAAAGAGAAGCCTGGTATTTAAGTGGAGGAAGGGTAGAGGGGCGGACCCATTATCCATCAAGTTTTGAAGGCTATGATTGGTCCAAAGGGCGGGTCCTAGACGAATTTCTCGGTTATCTAAAAGATTTCTTGGTTATTAAAAAAAAAGATCTTGCAGAGACTTTCATGAACGTCAAAAATATTGATGACAAGGTGGGTATACTGTATTTTGAAAAATTCTTTTTTTCTTTAGTTTTACCAATATTCAACTTCTTTGGCTTACTGTTTAGGTTATTGAATTTCTGCTTCTTAACATGCATCTGCAAACTTGCAGGCTATAGTCTATATTAAACTTTGGAACAGTCCTTGAACAATCTTCATCTTCCCTATCTCCAAGCGCAATGCATCGTTCGATCTACTTGAGTCCTTCTTGACTACAAAATATCCGAAAGGTCTTTGTGCAAGTCAACTTTCATGTAGAGTAAGCATTATTCCAAACTTCTATGATCACATATCTCCTTTTAGTCCATTCTATGTTCTCTTTTAGTTAATTGAATTCGTATTTTCTTGGTCTAGGTTGTGTTATTTTTTCAAAACAGTGGTGGTTGTTCAGAAAAGCAACCCTTGCATCATCCACGGAGCTAGATGCTTTGGTGTACTCATCAGATATATGCAACAGCAGCAGCTTCCAATCTTGGGAAACTCATCATGGATGCCCTTATATGCATATGGAATTGAGAAAATCCTTTGGACCTGAAGTGTCTGGTATCCCTCAATGGATCAGATGGGAAAAACACTAACAACTTCCTAAGGCACTAGATATTGTTTTAGGCACTGAAATGACAGAGCTTGGTGGATTGCTGTCATACAGTTTACACTTCTTATTTCATTTGATAGAAAGATCTATTTTTGTCACACTTCTTGTGTTTCATCAATTAGTGTGTTCCAACTTACTAGAACTACTCTGCTACTTCCACTTATGTTTTAAAATGCTAGTTGTTCTTAGATGTAAATGTTATAGGTGATACAACCACATAGAAATAACGTACCTTAAAAATGAGGCACACATGACACCCTTTTCATACGAATTTCAATATCCTAGTTTAAGTCTTTCATGCTGTTCAATTATGTCACTCCCCGAGCTACCTCCGAGACGTGGACACGGAACCTAGGACCACAAGTGATCCCAAGATAACCCTGCTGGCATGATCATGAGCATACTAAAGAATATAAACTTTTGCAGAAGATAAATCATACTTAAAATGAAAAGATGGGGAATACCCATATGCTAAATCTGAGATATATGAAAAATGATCAGTTTAATACAAAGAAAATATCAACTCAAACCTAAGCTGAAACTAACTATGTCTGAAATAAGCCTCTAAACTAGACTAGAAATACTGGGACAAGCCCCAGCTAAATCTAGCAAAACTGAAACTAAATGACTGAAGACTGAAATTAAACTCATGACTGTTGTTCTCGGAGAATGAGGACTCACCACTGAATTTGCTGAACTGGAGATCGGAAATCAATCTATGCGTGATCTAGATGCTGAGAACCTGAACCTACATCACGAGAAGATGTAGCGCACGTATGCGTCAGTACTTGAAGGTACTGAGCATGTCGGATAGAGTAAAGCTGAAATAAGACATAACTGAACAAGCACAAAAGCAAGCAAAATAATATGTACATGATATATTGAATTCTGAGCTAACTGGATGCAATGACCAATTTATAACATGCTGAAACTGAATACTCAATATACTGATAAATGGTCAATGCAGAGAGTCTGACTAAACTATGGGAGCTACTAATAATCGATAATAAAACCACATGAGCTAAATGTGGAGTCCGATGTATACGCCCCATCGAGAGGACACAATATACCCTGCCAAAGGTATAAAGGCATGCTGGCGTGATCACTAAACTAATTGCCCACGGAGGGGACTTACAACCTACTTGGCTAGTAGTTCTGGGACTATTTGGGTACGCTGAACCCTAGTCCAACTCGGTATTATGCTACTCCCAATGAATTTTGTAATTAACGGATTATGACTGAGTTTTCATAAATACTGGATAGCTCAAAACTAAACATGCAAACTGAGAATGCAATAATTAATCTGGTAATTATGCATTTATAACTGAGGCATGTATATCTGAAGTAACTGAAATATCTGACCCAACATGTGTAATTCAAAAACTAAAGAAATACAAAGCTAGGGTTCTGAAATTCATGCGATAAACTGAATAATAATATGTATCTGATTTGGAACATATAACTATTTCATAAAGTTCTGTTGAAGTTCTAGAAACCCTAGATTTAATCGTAATAAGAGAATCAAGAATCTGACTGAAAACTAGGAATCCAATGGGTGAAAGGAACCCACTAGTGAAATCCCACATACCTGGTGATGAAATTCACGGAAAAATACTTAGATTTTGTGGCTGGAACTACTGGAAACTTGTTGCGTTCTTGAACTAGGGTTCTTGAGCTTCTTCTCCTTTCTTGCTTCTAATTTTCTAACTTTTGATTAATGATTTTTACTTAGGTAACTTTTAGTTATGTTTCTAGGCTTACACTGACTAAAATCTGATTATTTAGGGTCAAAACGACGTATCTTAAGGTTTAAACGAAGTGGGAAAAAACCAAAAGACCCCTGGGTAAGTTGATTTCGTACCAAACGATGACCTGGACAGACGGTCCGTCGTTCCATCGACGGTCCGTCGTTTGGTCCGTAGGTTGGGCCTGTTCGACATTCCTTTACTAAAATGTATATAACGTTTGTCTCGGAGGTCTGATTTTAGCAAGGTCGGTGGCTATGGAAAGATAATTCAATTATATATCTGTGTATATGTCATAGGACCGCTAATTAATTTCGTTCTAAAAGTTATGGCCATTTGAAGTTGACCCAACTGCATTTTTCCTTAACTGTCTGCTAGTTCCCACCTACGGTCAGGCCTACGGACCGTGGGTCCACCTACGGAACGTGCTGGTCATCCGTGGCTCTTGTCAGAGAGTGGGTGAATGGGGTCTCGATCAACGTACTCAGACTATGGACCGTAGTCTGACCTAAGGACCGTAAGTCTGTCCATCGTTTGACACTTAGTCAAATCTTCTGGATTAAGATTTTGGGTGGTTTTTGACCCAATCGATTGATGTGCAGGATAGATTGTGGGTCAGGCTACGGTCCGTCGATGCCACCGTTGGTTGTATGTGCAGATTTTTCTGAAAATCTGGTTTTTGGTCTATTTTGGATACAGGGTGTTACATTATCTCCCCCTTGGGAACATTCGTCCTCGAATGAAGACTAAACTAGCTAGAATAGAGGGAGAGAGCTGCAAACCCTACTACTAAACACTGAGAACTGAGTTTCTGACTGAATCGAGTTCCGAGAACATGCAAATACGCTGAAAATGCAAGTACAAACTGAGGGAACATGATTGTAAGACTGAATTAACGCATGAATGACTGGAAAACTAAAGAGGAACTATTACCTCAAGCTGGAGTGGAATCGGAAGGAAAAAGGTGAGGATACTTGGGTTTCATGGTTGCTTCTCCTTCCCAAGTAGCTCCCTCTACGGACTGACTCCTCCACAAAACCTTGACTGAAGCAATTTCTTTGTTTCTCAACCTTCTAACTTGATGGTCAAGAATCTCAACTGGTACATCCTAATAAGAAAGACTATCTTTCACTGCCTCATTCTCTAATGGCACTATAGAGGCTGGATCACCAACACACTTCTTCAAGAGCGAGATATGGAAGATCGGATGCACTGCTGCTATGTCTGCTGGTAATTCTAACTCATATGCCACCTTGCCAATCTTTTTCAAGATCTTGTAAGGGCCTACATATCTAGGACTGAGTTTTCCTTTCTTGCCAAATCTCATCACCCCTTTCATAGGTGACACTTTCAGAAAAACCCAATCATCAACTTGGAACTTTAGTTCCCTTCTCCTTACATTTGCATAAGATTTTTGACGACTTTGGGCTATCTTAAGTCTATCTCTAATGAGTTGCACTTTCTCCATAGCATGAAGGACTGAATCTGTCCCTATCAAAGCTGCTTCACCTACTTTAAACCAACCAACAGGAGACCTACATCTACGCCCATACAAAGCCTCATAAGGGGCCATCTGAATGCTGGAATGGAAGCTATTGTTGTAGGCAAACTCAATCTAAGGAAGGTGATCATCCCAACTACCTTTGAAATCGATCACACAAGCTCTCAACATATCCTCTAGGGTATGAATAGTACACTCTTCTTGTCCATCCGTCTGCGGATGAAATGTTGTGCTAAGGTTAACTTGAGTAGCAAGACCCTTCTGAAACGACTTCCAGAAATGAGAGGTAAACTGAGGACCTCTATCTGAGATGATAGAAAAAGGAACCCAATGCAACCTTACAATTTCATTAATGTTAAGCTTGGCATAGTCCTCTGCCGAATCTGTAGTCTTGACCGCCAAAAAGCGAGAAAACTTAGTCATTCTATCAACTATCACCCAAATGGAGTCATGTTGTCTGCGAGTACGCGGTAACCCTTTGATGAAACCCATATTGATCACTTCCCACTTCCAAGTAGGAATGTCGATCTCTTGAGTCATACCCCCTGGTTTCTGATGTTCTACTTTGACTTGCTGGCAATTGGTGCACTTACTCACAAAATCTGCTATATCCCTCTTCATGACATTCCACCAATAGATTCCCGCAGATCGCGGTACATCTTAGTGGCACCTGGATGAATAGAATACCTTGAGTTATGATCTTCTGAAAGAATATGCTGTCTCAACTCGCCCACATCAGGAACACACAATCTACCCTGGTAGCGAAGTACACCATCTCCCCCTTGTGAGAAAACCTCCACTCTCTGATTGTGGAATGCACTTTTTAGTTCAAGCAAGCTTGGATCACTGTCTTGCTTTTCCTTAACCTCCACTAACAAAGAAGATTCTGCCCCATTTTGAACTGTTACACCAATGTCTGATATGCTCATAAGGCAAACTCCCAAGCGAGCAAGCCTATGAACATCCTTCACTAGCTCCTTTCTTTCTTCCTCAACATGGGCTACACTACCCATAGATAGTCTACTAAGAGAGTCTGCTACTACATTCGCCTTACCAGGATGATAATGAAAACTCATATCATAATCCTTAAGGAATTCAAGCCATCTCCTCTGGCGAAGATTCAACTCTTTCTGGGTGAACACATATTGAAGGCTCTTATGGTCAGTGAACACATCTACATGAACACCATACACGTAGTGTCTCCAGATCTTGAGTGCAAACACCACTGCTGCAAGCTCGAGGTCATGAGTTAGATAGTTCTTCTCATGCACCTTAAGTTGTCTAGAAGCATAAGCTATAACCTTATCTCGTTGCATCAACACACAACCAAGGCCAACTCTGGATGCATCGCAATAGATCACATAACCATTTGAACCCTCTAGTAGAGTCAAGACAGGAGCTCTAGTCAATCTAGTTTTCAATTCTTCGTAGCTTTTCTCTCAATCATCTGACCATTGGAACTTGACCATATTCTACGTCAACCTAGTCAATGGTGAGGCTATGGATGAAAATCCTTCCACTAACCTTCTGTAATAACCCGCTAGACCTATGAAACTTTTGATATCTGTAGCAGCGGTAGGTCTGGGCCATTGTTTCACTGTTTCTATCTTCTGTGAATCCACTCGGATCCCTTCGCTAGATACAATGTGACCAAGGAAAGCAATAGATTGCAACCAGAACTCACATTTGCTAAACTTAGCGAATAACTGGCGATCTTTGAGAGTCTGCAGAACAACTCTCAAATGACTTGCATGTTCTTCCTCATTCCTAGAGTAAATGAGGATATCATCAATAAAGATGATAACGAACAAGTCCAAGTACTGTTTGAACACTCTGTTCATCAAATCCATGAAAGCTGCAGGAGCATTTGTTAGTCCAAATGACATAACTATAAATTCATAATGACCATACCGAGTTCTGAAGGCTATTTTTGGAATGTCACTATCTCTGACTCTGAGCTGATAATAACCCGATCTGAGGTATATCTTTGAGAAATGGCTAGCACCTTGAAGTTGGTCAAACAAGTCATCAATCTTGAGGATGGGATACTTATTCTTGATTGTGACCTTGTTCAATTGTCTATGGTCAATACACATTCTGAGAGAACTATCTTTCTTTTTTACGAAGAACACTGGTGCACCCAATGGTGAAATGCTAGGTCGGATGAAACCCTTATCTAGAATGTCTTTAAACTGCTTTTTCAATTCCTTAAGCTCTGCTGGAGCCATTCTGTAAGGAGGAATAGAAATAGGCTGGGTATCTGGAAGGAGATCAATTCCAAAGTTGATTTCCCTTTCAGGAGGAACTCCGGGAAGATCTTCTGGAAACGCTTTTGGAAATTCACTGACTACTGGAGCTGACTCAAGAGTTGGGGTTTCAAAGCTAGAATGCTTAACCCAAACTAGATAATAGAGATAACCCTTAGAGATCATCTTTCTGGCCTTAAGGTAAGAATAAATCGACCCTTAGGCGCTAAGCTACTACCCTTCCATTCTAAGATTGGTTCATGTGGAAACTGGAAACGAACAATCATAGTTCTACAATCGACTGAGGCATAACATGAATGTAACCAATCCATGCCTAGAATGACATCGAATTCTACCATTTCTAACTCTACTAGATCTATTGAGGTGAGTTTCTGAGAGACTGTGACAGGGAAATTTCTGTATACCCGTCTAGGTATAACTGGGTCACCGCCAGGAGTAGAGAATGAGAAAGGTTCTGAGGGAGTTTCTAGATTGACACTGAATTGGACTGCTATGTAATGAGTTACAAAAGAAAGAATAGCCCCTGGATCTAAAAATGCATAAACATCAAGGTCAAAGACTCGTAACGTACCAGTGACTACATCAGGAGAACCTTCCTGATCCTAGCGAGCCTGAAGAGCATACAACCTGTTCTAGCGCTGACTGCCACCTGTACCACATGAGTTACCCTGTTGAGTCAGGCGATTTGCTGGTGCTGATGAAGTTGTAGACTGAGCTCTACCATTTCCAACTCCTTGACCCTGTCTCGAAGGACAATCCCTCAACGTGTGACCAGACTGACTGCACCCAAAACATCTTTCTTTTCCTGCAAGACACTCGCCCGGATGGTTCTAACCACACTTAGGGCAAGATGGGTAAGTTTTGGTGCCTGAAACACTTCCCTGAGACTTAGAGACTGGTGCTCTAACCTTCTGGTCAAACCTGTTCTTGGAGGATGGAACACTAGCTGTTGAAGGGGCTGGAGACGAGAACTTCTGCTGACCCTGAGAGTGATTTCCACCACCCAATTTCTGCTGAGAATAGTCATAGTTCCCAGTCCTATCCTTATTATTCTCTTTGGCCTGTTCTCTAAGCTTATCACCCTCAACCTGCTGAGCATGAGTCATAAGCCTAGAGATGTTCATATCTCCCAGTAACATAGCATTTCTGCACTCTGTTTTCACCAAATCTGACACTCCATACAAGAACTTATTCATCTGAGCCCTGGAGTCAGCAACCATGTGAGGAGCATACCTGGAGTGTTGGTTAAACTTCAGCCCATACTCTTGGACTGTCATGTTTCCCTGCCTCAAGTTCATGAATTCTTGAGCCTTTGCTTCTCTCAACTCTATTAAGAAAAACATGTCGAGAAAAGTCTCACTAAAGCACTCCCAAGTAATAAGAGCTGCATTTGCACCCCTATTCTCCTTCCACTGAGTGTACCAGATATGAGCCACGTCTTTCAGCTGGTATGACGCCAAATCAACTCGATCATTCCAGTAACCTGCATCACCTCAAAGATCTTCTTGATTTCGTCCAAGAAATTCTGAGGATCCTCATTAGTCTGTGATCCTAAGAACTTAGGCGGATTCATCCTAACAAAGTCATGGACCCTTGCTGCTGCTGATCCACGATTTTCATTCAGAGGAGCATGAACCCGATTATTCTGGTGGGTCATACTCTGAGCCAACATCTGTATGGCATTCCTGAACTCAGCATTGGAGGCTTCTTGATCTGGGACTGGAGGAGCTGCGTTTGCATTCCTGGAATTCGCATTCCTAGCATTAGCTCTACGAGGAGGCATGATCTGAAATGTAGAACGTCAAGTTAGAATGGGATTAGATCATACCTTACGCACGATAAGAGTAACAACAAAGTGAAGTTTTCCTAAAATACTTCATAGCCTCCCTCTCATTAGATGTGGTGCCCTTAACACCCATGAAAAGGACTCTACTTAGTGTGGCTTTTCAGACATCCTACAACTCTTGAACCTAGTGCTCGAATACCAAGTTTTGTCACGCCCCGAGCTACCCCCGAGATGCGGACACGGAATCTAGGACCACAAGTGATCCCAAGCTAGCCCTGTTGGCATGATCATGAGCATACGAAAGAATATAAACTGTTGCAAAAGCTAAATCATACTAAAAATGAAAATATGGGGAATACCTATATGCTAAATCTCAGATATATAAAAATTGATGAATTTAATACAAAGAAAACTCAACGCTAAGCTGAAAGTAACGATGTCTGAAATAAGCTTCTAAACTGGACTAGAAATACTGGGCCAAGCCCCAGCTAAATCTAGCAAAACTGAAACTAAATGACTGAAGAGTAAAATTAAACTCAGGTCTGTTGTCCTCGGAGAATGAGGACTCACCACTGAATCTGCTGAACTGGAGATCGGAAATCGATCTATGCGTGATCTGGATGCTGAGAACCTGAACCTACATCACGAGAAGATGTAGCGCACGTATGCGTCAGTACTTGTAGGTACTGAGCATGTAGGATAGAGTAAAGTTGAAATAAGACATAACTGAACAAGCACAAAAGCAAGTATAATAATTTGTACATGATATACTGAATTCTGAGCTAACTGGATGCAATGACCAATTTATAACATGCTGAACCTGAATACTGAATATACTGATAAATGGACAATGCAGAGAGTCTGACTAAACTGTGGAGCTACTAATAACCGATAATGAAACCACATGATCTAAATGTGGAGTCCGATGTATACGCCCCATCGAGAGGACCCAATATACCCTGCCAAAGGTATAAAGGCATGCTGGCGTGATCACTAAACTGATTTCCCACGGAGGGGACTTACAACCTACTTGGCTAGTAGTTCTGGGACTCTTTGGGTACGCTGAACCCTAGTCCAACTCGGTATTATGCTACTCCCAATAAATTTTGTAATTAACTGATTATGACTGAATTTTCGTAAATACTGGATAGCTCAAAACTAAACATGCAAACTGAGAATGCAATAATTAATCTGGTAATTATGCATTTATAACTGAGGCATGTATATCAGAAGTCATTGAAATATCTGACCCAGCATGTGTAATTCAAAAACTAAAGATATACAAAGCTAGGGTTCTGAAATTCATGTGATAAACTGAATAATAACATGATAATCTGATTTGGAACATATAACTAATGAATTCATAAAGTTCTGTTGAAGTTCTTGAAATCCTATATTTAATCATAATAAGAGAATCAAGAGTCTGACTGAAAACTAGGGACCCAATGGGTGAAGGGAACCCACTAGTGAAATCTCACATACCTGGTGATGAAATTCACGGAAAAATACTTATATTTCATGGCTGGAACTACTCGAAACTTGTTGCGTTATTGAACTAGTGTTCTTGAGCTTTTTCTCCTTTCTTGCTTCTAATTTTCTAACTTTTGATTAATGATTTTTACTTAGGTAAGTTTTAGTTATATTTCTAGGCTTAAACTGACTAAAATATGTTGATTTAGGGTCAAAATGACGTATATTAAGGTTTAAATAAAGTGGGAAAAGACCAAAAGACCCCTGGGTAAGTTGTTGTCGGACCAAACGACGACCTGGACAGACGGTCCGCCGTTCCATCGACGGTGCATCATTTGGTCCATAGGTTGGGCCTGTTCGACAGGACTTTACTAAAACGGGCATAACATTTTGCTCGGAGGTTTGATTTTAGCAAAATTAGTATATATGGAAAGATAATTCAATTATCTATCTCTGGGTAGGTCATAGGACACCTAATTAATTTTGTGCTAAGAGTTATGACCATTTGAAGTTGACCCAATCGCATTTTTCCCTTAACGGTCTGCTAGTTCCCACCTACGGTCAGGCCTACGGACCGTGCTAGTCATCCGTGGCTCTTGTCAGAGAATGGGTGAATGGGGTCTCGATCAACGGACTCAGACTATGGACCGTAGTCTGACCTACGGACCGTAAGTCCGTCCGTCGTTCGACACTTAGTCAAATCTTCTGGATTGAGATTTTGGGTGGTTTCTGACCCAATCGACTGATGTGCAGGACGGACCGTGGGTCAGGCTATGGTCCATCGATGCCACTGTTGGTTGCACCTGTAGATTTTTCTGAAAAGCTGGTTTTTGGTCTGTTTTTGATACGGGGTGTTACAAATTATTTCTATGAACATGAGGATATGCCCGTTTTGCTTATTATTTTTTTCTTTTGTAGGCTTATATCCTTTGGAACACTAAGATATCCTGGTTGCTGTGAAATTTTTAGCACTCTTCAATTCCATGAAGTTTGTAAGTCTCTTCCCTTTTCTGCATATTTGCCTTTCCTGCATATTATTTGAGTACATACTGACATGATGTTCACTGATTCCAACATTTGCATGCATGCTTAAGTGAAGGCACGGTCTACTACTTCCCACCATGCCACATAGTTAATGTATGTGAGTTCCGGGTGTTACTTCACTGTCCTATGGAACTTTCATCCATAGTTGTATCCAACTGTTATTTCTTCCTTGCTTTATGAGAAAGCTTCAATTAGTAGAGGCCAAAGTTCATCAAATTCAGAGTAAGGCAGGAAATTTCAGAGCTTCTTGATTCGAAAGTTTAATACAGGCTGATCTTTAATTTGAAACTGTAAAAATCTTGCAGCTTTGGAGTGGGTGGAGTATTTATTTCATAGATATGGTACTAATCTCAAGTTCGATGAGTATGCTAGGGTGTCCATTTCTTACCAGCCTCAACGACTTCAGAGCTTAGGTGATAGAAAGCATATTTTCTTGCATTTATAAATACAATGAATTAATGCTAGTAAAAATCTTTTTTGATGTGGTTATCTCATCTGATATATTCAATAGAAGCAGCTTCTAGACTACAGAAACTGATGACAGAGGACCTTATTTCCATGCATGTGGAGTTGGGAGAATCATATGGACCTGAAAAGTGTGGTTGCCTTCAATGGATGAAATGGGAAAAATTTGAACTACTTCCTAGGCGCTAAAGGATATTTTTTGCAGTGAAAGGACAGAGCTTGCTGGAAGACTGTCATACATGTAACACTTCTTTTCATATATAGAAAGATCTACTTTTGTTACTTTTTTGTTACATGTAATAGAAAGAATATTTGTTGTTGTAGGATTGTGATGATGAATATTCACTACTTGTTAACTTGAAAAGGTTGTATTAACTTCAATTGTCAAGATAAATTTCCATCGAAAGCTTACATAAAGATCTTACAAAGACTTTTGATCACTACTTGTTAACTTGAAAAGGTTGTATTAACTTCAATTGTCAAGATAAATTTCCATCAAAAGCTTACATAAAGATCTTATAGAGACTTTCAAAAACTTCAAAAGTTCTGATGACGAGTTAGGTATACTGTAGTTTGAGAAATTCTATTTTGTAGTCTTGCTGACTCAACACCGCTTTGTCTTACTGTTCAGCTTATTGGACTTCTGCTTCTAACTTGCATCTGCATGTTTGCTGGCTACACTATCATAAGCTATGGATCAGTCATGGAACAATCTATATCTTCCTTTATCTCCAAGTGCAGTGCCTTGTTTGAAATACTTGAGTCCTTAATGACTACTAAATCTCCGGAAGGTCTTCGTGCAAGTCAACTTGTATGTATGGTAACCATTATTCCAAACTTCTATGTTCACTTCTCTCCTGTTAGTGCCTTCTAGGTTCTCTTTTGATTAATTAACTTTTTTTTGGTCTAGGTTGCATTATTTTTTCAGAACAGTTGTGGTTGTTGAGGAAAGCAACCTTTGCATCCACAGAGCTAGAGCTTTGGGGTACTCTCCGGATGAATCCATTCTTCAAAAGTTTTGAAAGCTTTGTCAATGCCAACTAAATATTCGAGGTTGTTTTTCTCTCCCAATTAATGTTTTCTCAAAATTAGTGGTAGCTCTAGCTCACATCTTACGTTGTATAGAGGAATAGTGGTATGGCTCTAAGCCTCTAACACTATTATTTTTCTTTAAACTGTAAATATCCCGCCTCTAGAAAAATTAAACTTATTACAATCATGAACTATGTAGGGGATTTCCAATATGAAGTAATTATTTTTTTGAACTTGTAACTAAAATCTATTTTATTTCGCTTTTCCAAATTTATAAATCTGTTGTACTTTTCATGAAAAAGGCATTTTTAAGCATGGTGAAATGGGTCTGAGATCTTGTGAAAATGCTCTGAAATTCTGTGCTACTAAGAGTCATGGGGAGTTACAGTTCTTTGCCCTTAACAAATTGAAGGGGATTGGAGATGAGCTCATTATTATTCTTAAATCTGCAATAAAATAAGTTGGTGCATGTGCCCTTAATAAATTGAAGGTGACTATGTGTTTTATTGATGCATGTTGGTTAAATGTCCAATTTTTGTTTTTGCATGCTAGTGATGATGAATATTCAATGCTTCTTAACTTGATAAGGTTGTATGAACTTCAATTGTCCAGGCAAATTTTCATCAGAAGCTTGCTTAACAATCTTGCAGTGACTTCCAAAAACTTTAGAACTATTGATGACGAGGTGGGCATAGTGTAGTTTGAAAATTTGTTTTTTGTCTTCTTGCTAGTACTCAACTGCTTTGGCTTACTATTTAGGTTATTGGTTTTCTTCTTCTTAACATGCATCTGCATGTTTGCTAGCTACACTCTATCATAAACACTAGAACTATCCTGGAACAATCTATATATTTCTTTATCTCCAAGCACAGTGCCTTGTTTGAACTACTCGGGTCCTTCTCGACTAATAAATCTTCAGAAGGTCTTCGTGCAAGTCAACTTGCATGTAGGGTAAGCATCATTCCAAACATCTATGTTCACTTATCTCCTGTTAGTGACTTTAATGTTTCTTTTGGATAATTGAGTTTGTTGTTTTTCTTGGGCTAGGTTGCATTATTTTTTCAAAACAGACGTGGTTGTTCAGGAAAGCAACCCTTGCATCTATGGAGCTAGAAGCTTTGGGGTAATCTCCACACTAATCTATTCTTCAGAAGTTCTGGAAGCTTTGTGGACGCCAACTAAATATTTCGGTGGTCTTTTCTCTCCCATTCAATGTTTTCTCTTTATTTGTGGTAGCTCTAGGTCACATATTATTGTTGTATTGAGGAATTGTAGTGTCACCTTATAAAAATCAGCTTTTGGACCCATTTGTACCCAGAAAATACCAAGGGAGCCTTCTCGGGCTGTGGAGAGGCTCGATAGAACTCACCAAGCCTAGGCGTTAGATCACAGAGCGCTCCACGGGCCGTAGTCTTGACAACGGGTCGTTGTGGCGCCTGTGAACCTGAGCCAACAGATCCAAGCCCAAGTGAAGAACCATGGTGACCTTTGCGGTTTGTGGTCCTTCACACGGGTTATGGTAGGGCTCGTGGTTGAACTACCTAGAACCAGTAGTCACTGGCCCAAATACCACGACCCATACAACGGATCGTGGTCCTTGTGATGGTCCGGCATTGCATCTGTGGTCGGCCTCCCCTATGCCTTGGACACCTAAAATACGTCGTTTAACCCCCTAAACTACGTTGTTTTGGTTAGTTAGAGCCTAGTAACTTAGTTAGAACCTACCCTAATCAATCATTCATCTAAATCAATCAAACTTAGAGCAAAAGAAGTAGAAAGAGGCGCCATTTTTTTCCAAGAACAACCAGCAGGTTTCTTTCAAGATCATTCTCAGGTTCTTGATCTAAGTGATAGAATGCACATACAACATGAGGAAATTTGAATTCCTCTCAATTGCCAACTTCTGCAAGTACAAGTCCTTTTTACTTGGTCAACAATAACCTAGTATCACCTGCACTAATCTCGAATCAAGAATATCTATTCCATAATACTTTACATCTCTTAGAGATATCTTTATTTTTCTTCTAAAATTAACCTTGCCATTTGAGAAACATCTGTTATTCAAGTATTAGTGAATCTCCTCATATCGACATGCCTACTCATAATTTGTGTCTGATTTTCTTCCAACATAGTAATAATTGACTTATTTCTAGGATCGACTATCAAAGCATTATAGGTTTCAGATATGTTGTCTTATAATAATATCACATTTAGAAGATGTAGAAAAAAAAAAGCCTTACCTTAATCAGGTTTTGCAAGTTTATCCTTCAACTTCACTTCATATGAAGCCTTATCACATCGCCAAAACTGCTTCCTTCTTTCTTCTTCTTTACAATTTATGAACCAGTTAGACCATATGTGCTCTGCATTAGTTAAAAGCTCTTAACTAGTTGGAATTATATAGACCCTACAAAATATGAAAATTAGAAACTTTCACACAAAAAAAAATCTGATGTAAATATAAATGATTAAAGAGAGAGTACACCTTTTGACAATCTGAAATTATTGTGAAGCCCACACCACTTCCCAACTCCAAATCTGAACCAAATATTCAATGAACCAAGTCCAATAATGTTAATTCTCTTAATCAACAACAACCCATGTTATGGGAAACATCTCGTTGTTCCCACTCCTACCAACGGCTACCAGTGATTCCCCTTTACATAATCCCTTCAAGAACCATCTTCAAAGATCACCATGCACGAAAACCTTGAAGAATACCTTGAAATCGCCTAAGAGAACTTTTCTGTTTTTCTACGTTTTGCTCACTGTTTTTCTCACGATTGCGTATTGTTTTGAGTCGTGAATTTTCTAGTGTTTTAACGTGAGTCTAAGTCTTAGGAACTGATCTTGACTCATTCAACTTAGGCTAATTAAGCTAATTAAATAAATTAATTAGTTAATTACTAAAACGCCCCTCCTAAGTTGACTAGAAATAGGACAACATTTAATTTAGTCAAATCTGAAATTTTTCCTAAGAGTTTCGGCCTTGTTTGTGAATATTCCTTAATTAATTAATTCCTTAATTTAATTAAATAAGGGACCTAGGGTAATTATTAAAGTACCCCTAAGTCATTGGGACCATAACTAACCCTTTTGGACCATCCTAGGTTAGGTACTACGATGTTTCTTGAACTAGTTACTAGGTTAGTGTCAACTAATTAAGTCTTAGGTTGTCGGGTGCACTAAATAATTTACTTTTGTTTGTCCTAGGTTAGTTAGCTAGTTAGGTCAGTTAGTTAGAGCCTAGAGTTGGTTAGAGAGTTAGGCCCCAAATGGATGGACCCTTGCGCACACCT
Source organism: Solanum sitiens (assembly GCA_016801875.1). Classification (NCBI taxonomy): domain Eukaryota; kingdom Viridiplantae; phylum Streptophyta; class Magnoliopsida; order Solanales; family Solanaceae; genus Solanum; species Solanum sitiens. The sequence continues at coordinate 316,354 of JABWTJ010000149.1, forward strand.
GCCCCTAACTACCCTAACCGAATTCAGTTAGGGTGGTCCCCTCACTTGGACGGTTTTCACATGTGCTTGCACATGTGTTGCTTGTACTTTCCTAATTAACTATTCTTGATGGTTCATTTGAAATGTTTACTTATTGTCCCAAGGATCCTCACTATGTCCTTGGGCACTGCTTAATTTACATGATCATTTTAATTGATCATGTGCTATGACATCTAGGCTTGACACTTGGATGCCTCATACCCAATGCGTTGATATGGTTGAATACAGAATTTTAGCTTAGGGTCTTCTTTGCAGATACAATTCTTAAACAATGCTTATTAATGTTAGAAAATTGGCTAACACCCTTTAAGCCAATATTTTCTAATATGCCCAATATTTTGCTTATTTGGGTATTATATAGAAATTGGCTAATACCCCTTAGCCAATTGTCTATACTATGCCCAATATTTCTCAATATTGGGCATTGGGATGCCTATGTACCCCCAATACACATTTTTAAAGACCTATTGGACTCTTCAGTAGACATGTAATTTTCCGGAATGTTACATCTAAACCATAAAAACACCTTTAAAAACACTAAACCTAAAAAACCCTTAAAACCCCTAACCCCTCAAAATTCCTAAATCTAACGTCCTAAACCCTAAACTCAAAGAAACTCTAAGCCTTAAGAATCCCTAATCCAAAAAAATCTTTAAAAAATACAAAAAAAAAAACTTTTAAAACCCTAAACCTAAAAACTCTAAACCTAAACGCCTAAAAAAACCTAAGAGACGCTAAGCCCTACACCATAATTTACCCTAAAAATATTTTTTTTTAAAACCCCTAAACCCTAAAAATCAATAAGAAACACTAAACCTAAGAAACTCTAAACTTTGAACACAATACCCTAAGAAACCGTAAATTGTAAACCCTTAAAAAAGCATAAGCCCAAAATTCATTCCCTAAGAAAACCCCAAACCCTAAACCCTAGAAAACTAAAAAGCCTTTAAAATTCTAAACCTAAAAAATCCTTAAAATGTATTAACCATAAACCCTAATCCCTAGAAAAACCCTAAACCTAAAACTCTATACCCTAAACCTTACACTCTAAATGACCTAAAATAAATCTAGGAGGCCTTAAATGCTAAACTCAAACCCTAAACCCCAAGCCTTATGAAACACCAAGAAAAGCTAAACCCTAAAAATCCTTTAAAAATACTAAACCTAAAAAAACCCTTAAAACCCTAACCTCTAAAATATCCTAAGCCCTAAACCCAAAGGAACTACAAATCGTAAAAAAATCTTTCAAAAATAACCTTTTTAAATCCTAAAACTAAAAAATTCTACCAAAACTTGAGCCCTAAATCTTAAAACATAAGAATCTTTATACCTAAAAAACCCTAAAACCCCACACCCTATGTAACCTTAAAACCTTTAAAACTCTAAACCTAAAAACTCTAAAAATAAAAATAAACCCTTTAAGAACCCTTAAAAACCTTAACATTAAAAAAACCTAAAAAACACTAAGCCCTACACCATAATTTTCACTAAAAATCATTTTTAAAACCCTAAACCATATGAAACGTAAACCTGAAAAATCACTACGAAAACCTAAACATAATAAATCTTAAACCTAAAATAATATTTCAAACCCCTAGCCCCTAAAAAATCCAAAAACTATCCTAAGCCCTAAACCCAAAAGAACTTTAAACAGTAAAAAATCATAAAGAAATACAAAAAAACTTTTAAAACTAAAGCCTAAAAAATTCTACAAAAACATAAGCTCTAAACCTTAAAACATAAGAATCCTAATACCTTGGAAACCCTGATACCCTAAACCTTAACAGCCATTAAAAACACTAAACCTGAAAACTAAAAAAAAAACTTTTAGAACCCCTAATAACCTTAAACCAACAAAAATCTAAAATTACTCAGCCCTACACCATAATTTAACCCAAAAATCACTACGTAACTCCTAAACCTAAGAAACACCAAATCCCAAACTCTAAACTCTGAATCCAAAATCCTAAGAAACCCTAAAACATAAATCCTTAGAAACCATAAGTCTTTCCAAACCCAAAGAAATTCGAAACCCTAAACTCTAAAAGCAACAAAAAAAGACTTTAAAAAATATAAACCTATAGAACCCTTAAAATATTTTAAACCTAACAAACCTAAACCCTAAACCTAAAAGACTAAACCCTAAAGGTGGCGGCGGAACTCCTATCACCATTGACGATGAAGAAGTCAAGAAATGAACCCACGAGTTGAAGATGATAAATCTAAGGTAAGTTTTGACAATTCTAATCCATAAAATCAGACTACTACTAAGGTGAAGATTCATGGAGAAAATTCACAAAAGGTCGTACGAATCTTGTTGAGGATGCTGTAAAAACTATGTTGCAAATTGGAACCAGTTCATTGTCCAAAAATGCAGAACAGGGTCATTAAAGAATTTTGAATCTTGAAACTCAGCAGCAACGTTTGGGACTGGTTCTTGGTATTGATTCGAGTATTCAAGGTCATGGAAAATCGAATACAAGCAAACATATTGAAGGGTTGCAGGCAGGGGAGGCTAGTCAATCTAAGGATGATAGCCAACATTTTGGCTATGATTCAAGTATCCTCCAAGGCCACAAAAATGTCACTGCACATAAGCATGATGATGGAGTACACGCAGGTAAGATCACTAATCCTAACACTAATCCTAGAGATAGGGATACTGTTAGTTTAGCTATTGTTGCCAATGTCACTATTGGGAATGTGTGTGCTGCATCTGAGATACATGGTCTTTCTCCTGTTGCTATTGTTAATCTGGAAAAAAAGGGGAATAATGTAACAACCCTAAAAATGGGTATGATAAGTAATGCTTAATGTGTCTAGAATTCCTACGATTAGACCAGGGTTCACACGGATTGATGCGCGTAGAACCAGACCTAGGAACCATTGCTACAGCCAAGCCAACTAACTTGGGGAGTTAGTTGAGTTTGTAAAGGTTGGGTCCAACCATGTAGGGATCTCTAATACGAAGATTTACTCGAAGGAGTCTTTACCAGACTTAAAAAAGGAAAGTCTTAGGTTTGGAGGGTCTAGGGGTAAAATGGTCTTTTTCCAGGTTAAGGGTAGTATCGTAATTACCTTAAATATATAATTAATTATTTATTTAATAAGGTGGAGGGGCAATTTGGGGATAGAGTGCCGAAAATGGGCTCTTGAAGTGAAGTCTTGCTCCACCCGGGCTCGAACCTAGGTTGAAGCAATGAATTAAAGTGGTTTTTATTTAAGTTGTTAAATTAATGTAATTAATTAATATTATTATTCATTAGCTGATTTAAAATAAAAGAGAAATCATATTTTTATTTAATAAAACTTCATTTGACTAAGTCCTAAACTAGACTCCTAAGCCAAATAAAACTCCCACTCTCTCACGTTTATCTCCTCAACATCCACGACCATTCTCTCTTCTTTCTCACGTGTTCTCTCTGCCAAAATAACATACAAGAACATAAAAATAATCCAAGTTCTTCACACTTGAAGAACTCACACTAAATCACAAGAAAACAAACGTTAATCACACGTTAGGCAAAGGGAGGTTGTCCGTCGAGTGGTGTTGACATTGAGGGGAATTGGACATGATCTTGGGTGAAGTTTTTGGGCAGAAAGTCGAAGGTTTAACGTAAAAAAGGTATGGGTTATCTTCTCTCTTGGTCCCTTTCCCAAGAGACCCCTTAAGGTTTAATATATTCAGTCCAAAAACTAGGGTTGTTCCCCGTTGCATGTCCCTGTCACTAGCTCCCAATGATTCGTAGGTTGGGTATGATTGCTGGTAGATTTAGGTGTATGTTGTGTTTTCGTGATGAATATGTTCATGTTTGTGAGTTTGAAATCGTATGAATGACAACCTATGTGTTTTCGAAACTATGTGCATGTGTGTGCAAGGATGTAACAGTAACTAATGTTCTCTGTTTGATGCTCCAAAAATTTTAATGTTATGGTTGTTATTTTACGTGCATAAACCTATGTAAATTGTGATGTTCATATAAGATGAAATATGGCTGATTTGAATGATATTCTCTTGGCGAAACGAACCTATAAAAAATGCACCCAAAACGTGTTAAATGATCTACGAATTACCCTATGAGTTCAAGTGTAAAATATTGATGAAAGTGAGCTGAAAAATAATGGAGTGTAAATTAGGTGAGGTCGCTAGGATTCGAACACGCGAGCCCACCCTTGAGATACACTAAAAACGTGAAATAAATGGGGTTAAAGGGATTCGATCTTGGGTGTCTTTGGCTGAAAAATAAAATACAAAATTAAGAATGCGAGGAGTGGGATTCAAACCCACAACCTCTTGGTCAGAACTTAAAGAAAAAAAATGAAGAGAAAATAAATGTGAGGCGTGGGAATCGAACCCACGACCTCAAGGCAGTAGAGGAGAGTAAGAGAAAATAAAAATAAAAGAAATGTGAGGCGTGGGAATCGAACCCATGACCTCAAGGCAGTGAAGGGAGTTAAGAAAAAAATGAAGATAAAAGAAATATAAGGCGTGGGAATTGAACCCATGACCTCTAGGAAGTGTAGGCGAAATAAAAAAAATAAAAATAATGAGAGGCTGTGGGGGTTTGATCCCACAACCTCATGGTCTACTCGAAATAGACAAGGAGAATTAAATAAAAAAATAAAAGGGGTTGTGGGGGTTCGATCCCACAACCCCTCGGCCAAGTAAGAGCAAATTCAAAGGAGAAAAATAAAGAGGGAATGTTGATGTTGGGGCTCGATCTATGGTCCCAATGTCATGTGGACCAAAAATAAAATCAATGAAAAATGTAAGTGTTGTCCAAGGGATTCGAAACCGGGTTCCCTTGCCCCAAATTCCGTATTGATACATACGTCATACGTGAATTAATTGTTCAAGACTAATGCCGCCTACTTAGATCGAAATCGAGATTTTGGCATACATACAAGATGCATAAGTCTTGTACTACATAATCTAAGGAAGATATGAATCACTTAAATGGACTATGAATGAAGCCTCATGGCTTGTATGTATAGACCTATAAGTCTAGCATACGTTTAAATATAAGTGAACCTAAGATGTATGTAATGAAATTATGAAACCCTAGAAGGGTTAAGTACGAGTGTAAAACACACTAAATGGCCAAGTGCATTGGCATACGATGAAATGATTATTATGTAATGAAATAAAGAAACCTTAGAAGGGTTAACTAAGAGTGTGAAACACACAAATGGCCAAGTGCATTGGCATATGATGAAATGAACATTCACGTAAAAAGGGGTGAGTAATTATGAAGAGAAAATGTGCTAATGTTAATGAATGTGGTGACAACATGATATGAGGCTAATGTAAAAGATGAGAACAATCGACGTAAGTAGGCTTGTCTGCGACCTCTGAGAGGTCAACGACGCCGGTCTCGTCTGGGGTCTAAACTCCGGTCATGACAAAGTTTGTATTAGAGAACTAGGTTAAATTCCGAGAATAATAAGTTCACATCAACAACATTGAGTAGTTTCTAAGTCATGGTAGTGAAGTGCACCACAATCCTGAATTAGAGACTGCATGATGCGTAGGAAAATTTCCCTTTTTCTACTCTTTATCGTGCTATCTAGAGCTTTGACACTTTGTGTCATTCTAAGTATCTAACTTCCTTCTTGTGTGCGCGCGTAGAAGAATACACACAAGAAATAGGATGGACAAGTGGTCTAAGGTGCCAGACTCAAGATCTGGCCTTCCCAAGAAGGGGCAGTGATAGAAATGCCCAGCGTGAACGAAAGACGTTTGATAAGAGTGGTTGTTCGCATGGAGGTGAGTGCATGGTAGGTTCTAATGCCTGCTATGAGTATTGACGAAGATGAGAAGGCTAAGTTGACTGCTTACTAGCTCAAGAAGATGGCTTAGGTTTGGATTACTTCATAAATGCTAGACTACCATAGATTATCGAAACAAGGTAGTAAGGTTAAGTTTCCGAATAAGTTAGAGTTAAAAATGAATTCATGTTTGCATGTCATGTTGCTGTTTTTGTATAGCGTGGACATGATTTTTGTGTTGCATGAGTTGTGAGGTGCATCAAGTTAAGTGCGATTGAGAAGGAAGTTCCTCAATCTCAAATATGAAGCTGCAGATAAGCTTGAGTAATATGCATTATCCAGAGTAAATGTGAAACAGAAATTCACAAAGAGTAAAATCTCAAGTATGTTAAGGTTGATCTTCGTTCAGGGTATTATCAGCTTAGGGTTAGGGATGGAAATATCCCAAAGACAGCTTTTCGTACCCGTTATGGTCATTATGAGTTCTTAGTTATGTCATTTAGTCTCACTAATGCACCAAATATATTTATGGACCTCATAAACCAAGTCTTCCGTGAATACCTTGATTCTTTCGTCATAGTATTCATTGATGACATCCTCATCTACTCTAGGACCAAGGAAGAGCATGAATAGCATTTGAGACTAACCTTGCAGGTACTTAGACGACATCAGTTGTATGCCAAATTCAGCAAGTGTGAATTCTGGATTAGATCAGTGACCTTCCTGGGTCATGTTGTCTCCGATCAGGGTGTGGAGGTGGACCCTAGGAAGACTGAGGCTGTGAGGAACTGGCCAAAACCTCTTACTCCCACCGATATCCGTAGCTTTCTGGGATTGGCTGGTTACTACCGCAGGTTCGTGGAGAGTTTTTCTTCCATTGCTGCCCCACTGACAGCTTTGACCAAGAAGAAGGCCAAGTTCGAGTGGACGGAGACTTGTGAGAAGAGTTTCCAGGAGCTCAAGAACAAACTCACTTCAGCCTTGGTGCTTACCTTGCCTAAGTGTGGTGAGAGTTACACTGTTTATTGTGATGCATCTAGGGTTGGTTTGGGTTGTGTTCTTATGCAGGTTGGTAAGGTGATAGCTTATGATTCCAGACAGCTCAAGGTTCATGAGAAGAATTATCCCACTCATGACCTGGAGTTGGCAGTTGTGGTGTTTGCACTGAAGCTGTGGAGACACTACTTGTATGTAGTGCATGTGGATGTGTTCACAGACCACAAGAGTCTCCAGTACGTGTTCACGCAGAGAGAGTTGAATCTACGTCAGCGGAGATGGTTGGAGCTGTTGAAAGACTATGATATGAATGTCCACTACCATCCAGGTAAGGCTAATATTGTAGTTGATGCTTTGTGCAGGATGAGCATGGAAAGTACAGCCCACGTTGAGGATGAGAAGAAGGAGTTGGCGAAAGATGTACAGAAACTAGCCAGACTGGGTGTGCGGTTGGTTGACTCTACTAGTGGGGGTGTTTCAGTTCATCCTAGTTCTGAATCATCCTTGGTAGTTGAAGTCAAGCAGGGTCAATATCGCGATTCTGTGTTGATGGAGCTGAAGGACTCAGTGTTGATAAAGATGAATGAGACTTTTGCTTTGGGAGGAGACGGCATACTTAGGTACCAGGACGGGCTGTGTGTACCAGATGTGGATGATTTCTGGACTAGGATTATTGCAGAGGCCCATGGTTCCAGATATTCCATACATCCAGGTTCCTACAAGAAGTATCATGATCTTAAGCAGATTTATTGGTGGGATGGCATGAAGAAGGACATTGCATAATATGTGGCCAAGTGTCCTAATTGTCAGCAGGTTAATGCAGAACATCTTATGCCTGGTGGTCTTACTCAGATTATTGAGGTTCCGACTTGGAAGTGGGAGGCCATTAATATGGACTTCGTGGTTGGTCTTCCGAGGACTAGGAGACAGCATGACTCCATATGGGTTATTGTCGACAGGATGACTAAGTTGCCCACTTATCCCTGTGAAGTCTACTTACAGAGCCGAGGATTATGGGAGACTCTACATTGATGAAATTGTGAGATGGCATGGGATTTCTTTGTCTATCATTTCAGATAGAGGACCTCAGTTTACTTCACATTTCTGGAGATCTTTCCATAAGAGCTTGGGCACGCAGGTAAAGCTTAGTACTGCCTTTCATCCTCAAACTGATGGGCAGGCAGAGCGCACCATTCAAACATTGGAGGACATGTTGAGAGCGTGTGTGATTGACTTCAGGGGTAGCTGGGATGACCATCTGCCTTTGATAGAGTTCTCGTATAATAATAGTTATCACTCCAGCATTGGGATGGCACCATTTGAGGCACTGTATGGTAGGAGGTGTAGATCTCCAGTTGGGTAGTACGAGGTTGGAGAGTCATCCATTTTGGGTCTAGAGATCATTCATGAGGCCTTAGAGAAGGTCAGAGTGATTAGGGACAGGTTGGCTACTACTTACAGTCGGCAGAAGTCATATGCAAATAACAGAAAATGGCCCTTAGAGTTTGATGTCGGTGACCAGGTCTATCTGAAGATATCACCTATGAAGGGGGTGATGAGGTTTGGCAGGAAGGGGAAGTTGAGTCCGAGGTATGTTGGACCATACGAGATCCTACAGCGTGTGGGTGAGGTGGCCTATAAGTTGGCATTGCCTTCGGAGCTAGCTTCTATCCATCCAGTCTTTCATGTATCCATGTTAAAGAAGTGCCTAGGTGATCCAGCATCAATTTAACCTGTGGAAGGTTTGGGGCTCGATGAAGACTTGTCCTACGAGGAGGTACCTGTTGAGATCTTAGACAGACAGATCAAGCGACTGAGGAACAAGGAGATTGCCATAGTGAAGGTGTTGAGGAGGAATTATCTTGTTGAGGGTGCAACGTGGGAGGCTGAGGCCGATATGAGATCCCGCTACCCTTATCTTTTAAGCTATTGAGGTTAGACTTTCTACTCTTAAGTCTAAGTTTCCTTATCTCTCCATTTTTGTTGCTATTGCTTGACTGTGCATAGTGATTATGTTATGATCTGACTGGAATTACGCTAGATAGTTGTAGTGTCATTCGGCGATGAATGTTCCTAAGGGGGGGATAATGTAACAACCCTAAAAATGGGTATGATAAGTAATGCTTAATGTGTCTAGAATGCTTACGATTACACCAGGGTTCACACGGATTGATGCGCATAGAACCAGACCTTGGAACCCTTGCTAAAGCCAAGCCAACTAACTTGGGGAGTTAGTTGAGCTTGGAAAGGTTGGGTCCAACCATGTAGGGCTCTCGAATACGAAGATTTACTCGAAGGATTCTTTACCGGACTTAAAAAAGGAAAGTCTTAGGTTTGAAGGGTCTAGGGGTAAAATAGTCTTTTTCCAGGCTAAGGGTAGTATCGTAATTACCCTAAATATATAATTAATTATTTATTTATAATGTGGAGGGGCAATTTGGGGAGAGAGGGCCAAAAATGGGCTCTTGAAGTGAAGTCTTGTTCCACCCGGGTTCGAACCTAGGTGGAAGCAATGAATTAAAGTGGTTTTTATTTAAGTTGTTAAATTAATGTAATTAATTAATATTTATTATTCATTAGCTGATTTAAAATAAAAGAGAAATAATATTTTTATTTAATAAAACCTTATTTGACTAAGTCCTAAACTAGACTCCTAAGCCAAATAAAACTCCCACTCTCTCACGTTTATCTCCTCAACATCCACGTCCATTCTCTCTTCTTTCTCACGTGTTCTCTCTGCCAAAATAACATACAAGAATAGAAAAATAAACCAAGTTCTTCACACTTGAAGAACTCACACGAAATCACAAGAAAACAAACGTTAATCACACGTTAGGCAAAGGGAGGTTGTCCATCGAGTGGTGTTGACATTGAGGGGAATTGGACGTGATCTTGGGTGAAGTTTTTGGGCAGAAATTCGAGGGTTTAACGTAAAAAAGGTATGGGTTATCTTATCTCTGGGTCCCTTTCCCAAGAGACCCCTTAAGGTTCAGAATATTCAGTCTGAAAACTAGGGTTGTTCCCCGTTGCATGTCCCTGTCACTAGCTCCCAATGATTCGTAGGTTGGGTATGATTGCTGGTAGATTTAGGTGTATGTTGTGTTTTCGTGATGAATATGTTCATGTTTGTGAGTTTGAAATCGTATGAATGACAACCTATGTGTTTTCGAAACTATGTGCATGTGTGTGCAAGGATGTAACAGTTACTAATGTTCTCTGTTTGATGCTCCAAAAATTTTAATGTTATGGTTGTTATTTTACGTGCATAAACCTATGTAAATTGTGATGTTCATATAAGATGAAATGTGGCTGATTTGAATGATATTCTCTTGGCTAAACGAACCTATGAAAAATGCACCCAAAACGTGTTAAATGATCTACGAATTACCCTATGAGTTCAAGTGTAAAATATTGATGAAAGTGAGCTGAAATGTGACCAATTTTCCAGCAGCTTATAAGTTTGGTTTTTGGTTAAACGTAGATGAATAAATCTGGAAAATTAATGGAGTGTAAATTAGGTGAGGTCACTAGGATTCGAAGCCGCGACCCCACCCTTGAGATACACTAAAAACGTGAAATAAATGGGGTTAAGGGGATTCGATCTTGGGTGTATTTGGCTGAAAAATAAAATACAAAATTAAGAATGCGAGGAGTGAGATTCGAACCCACAACCTCTTGGTCAGAACTTAAAGAAAAAAAAAATGAAGAGAAAATAAATGTGAGGCATGGGAATCGAACCCACGACGTCAAGGCAGTAGAGGAGAGTAAGAGAAAATAAAAAGAAAAGAAATGTGAGGCGTGGGAATCGAACCCACGACCTCAAGGCAGTGAAGGGAGTTAAGAGAAAAATGAAGATAAAAGAAATGTGAGGCGTGGGAATTGAACGACCTCTAGGCAGTGTAGGCGAAATAAAAAATAATAATAAAGAGAGGTTGTGGGGGTTTGATCCCACAACCTCTTGGTCTGCTCGAAATAGACAAGGAGAATTAAATAAAAAAATAAAAGGGGTTGTGGGGGTTCGATCCCACAACCCCTCGGCCAAGTAAGAGGAAATTCAAAGGAGAAAAATAAAGAGGGAATGTTGATGTTGGGGCTCGATCTATGGTCCCAATGTAATGTGGACCAAAAATAAAATCAATGAAAAATGTAAGTGTTGTCCAAGGGATTCGAAACCGGGTTCCCTTGCACCAAATTCTGTATTGATACATAAGTCATACGTGAATTAAATGTTCAAGGATAATGCCGCCTACTTAGATCGAAATCGAGATCTTGGCATACATACAAGATGTATAAGTCTTGTACTACATAATCTTAGGAAGATATGAATCACTTAAACGAACTTTGAATAAAGCCTCATGGCTTGTATGTATAGTCCTATAAGTCTAGCATACGTTTAAATATAAGTGAACCTAAGATGTATGTAATGAAATGGTGTAACCCTAGAAGGGTTAAGTACGAGTGTAAAACTTACTAAATTGCCTCATTGGCATACGATGAAATGATTATTATGTAATGAAATGATGAAACCCTAGAAGGGTTTAGTAAGAGTGTGAAACACACAAATGGCCAAGTGCATTGGCATATGATGAAATGAACATTCACGTAAAAAGGGGTGAGTAATTATGAAGAGAAAATGTTCTAATGTTAATGAATGTGGTGAAAACATGATATGAGGCTAATGTAAAAGATGAGAACAATCTCAAATGAGCCTAAGTAAAGGTTATCAAAACGTACTCACCTATGAGAGTGTAAAGTTAATGAAGAGACCAGTCTCTATGAACACTCTAATGAAAATATTGAGATTAACACACATAATACTAATGATGAGATGAGAAATCATCTATTGAGCTATGATGTCCTCATATTAAAGCCAGCTTCCATGACGTATGAGTTGAATGTAATGGAACTTTATACTGAGCACCGATAGACTAGCTATGAGACTGTCCGGCATGCCGGGTCTGGGTCTCCTTATATCTCCTAGTCTTCGAACCTATACTACCAATATAGGGATCTGGCGGGGTTAAATTCCCATGTACGCTAGCATGTTTTGGGTCACTTTAGCCGGTGATTCCACATCTTTTCGGTGTGGGGGAGACACTGGATTTCATGATGCTCACATGATCTATGTCGGTTAAAGTTAAAGTTCCCAATGAATGAATGAGGCCAGCCTCAAATGATGCACATAATGAAATGAACGATATAAAGGTGTTAGGATAGGATAATCAAGAGGTGAGATAGACTCAAGTAATGACACTAGGTTATTCTTGATCATTGCACAAGAAACCCGATGAAAATTTTAAACTACATCCTAGGTATAGCTGGTGTTCACACTAGCCTATGAACGAAATCAAATGAAGTACGTATGAATGAATGAACCAGACTCTGTGTTTGCTAATGAAGACTCCCTAGTTGAGGTCTCATATGTTGAGCCCTCATTTTGGGAAGTCTTAATGTCAATTCCATGATTCCAAGGTCTCATGGCATATGAATGAATGATATGAAAGATGTTATGTGCTATATGCAATATGATGATGCATGTTACTCTCATGGCATGACTTTCCTAATCCAAATTTGGAAAGCTCACTGACTTTCCTAATCTAAATTTGGAAAGCTCACTAACTTTCCTAATCCCAATTTGGCAAGTCCACTGACTTGACTTAGCATAATCATGTTGCTAGGAAAGAGCTATTCTTACTCATGCATATCCTTGGTGTGTGCTTGAATATACTCATACTTAGTACAAGTGTGTACTAATCCCATACAACTCTATATTTTTAGGTGCAGGCAATGGTGGACGCTAGAGCTTACAGGTTGACGTTGCAGCTATCCGGACGTGGAGCTTTCATCCGGACTTGGTAGGCCCTCATGCTTTCGAAGATGTCTATCGTTATTATCTCGCTTAGATGTAGGCTTTAGATGGTGGAGCATGTTCCACTAGTGTTTCTTTCCACTTTCATTTCAGACTTTGTATTGGTGTCATTTTGGCAAAAATACGTTTAATGCAATTATGAACTATTTCTTTCAGTCGATAATCTTAATGTTAGATGGTTGATTGTGAACATTATGAATGTAAGTAGAATGACCTTTATGCATGATAAGAAACAAAAATTTTCAAATTTTCCGCTAAAATTAACATAGATGAAGTAAGAATGACGTAAGTAGGCTTGTCTGTGACCTCTGAGAGGTCAACAACGCCGATCTCGTCTGGGGTCTAAACTCCGGTCGTGACAAATAAGACTATTACAAGCCAGTCGTAGGGTGGGAATGGGGGTAATAATCAGCCTAGGCTACTATGAATAGCAGGCTAAACAAGTTTCCCAGAATCGAGGTCCTCATAAAGAGCACAATAATCACTCTAGTCACCAATTTCCCAGAAAGGGAGATAATCAAGAACCTGCTCCTTACACAGTTATCCAATCTTATGCTGCTCAACTTAGATTTAACTTAGGCAATAACACTGCTCCTTTCAGTTTTGAGGCACCTAAAATCACTACGAAGCAAGGTAGGCCTGCTGTGATTTTTAAAGAAGAAGATTTTATGGTAAATTGGGCTGCTAGGTGTAAGTTTACGCTTATAGGTAAATTCAGTACTACCATGCCTATGGTTGAATTGGTCAGAAAGAGTTTCATCAATCAAACTCAGTTATCCGGGGGAGTAAAGATAGCACACTTTAATGCTCGACATATGTATATTGACTTAGATAATGAACTTGATTATGTGACAGTTTGGAATAAACAAATTATGACCATTGAGCGTCAGATTATGAGAATTCATAAATGGACTCCCTCATTCAAACCAACTGAGGAAACACCCATAGTTCCTGTTTGGATATCCCTCCCTGAGTTGCCTTGCATTGCTATTATAAGGACATTTTAACAGGTCTGTTGTCTCCTATTGGTAATGTCCTTTATTTGGATAATGCATCTATACAGAAGACAAGGGGAAGTACAGCTAGAGTAAGAATCCAAATAGACCTCACAAAGGAAATGGTGAAGCATGTTTGGTTTGGCTATGATGAAGAGGATTTGACCAAGGGTAAATGGCAGAGTATTGAATATGAAAATATTCCTGCATACTGTCCAAATTGTAAATATCAAGGCCACACTATACATGACTGCACAATCAAATCTAGAGATGAAGATTATTATAAAAGGAAACAAATGGAAGCAACAAAAAAGACTAATCCTACTAATGAAACTGTGGAATTGGTTCAACAAAATAGGGGTGTGCAAGGTGATAATGCAGTTAAGTCTCAGGTACAACAAGAGAAAACTGTTCAGGATCAAGAGGAACAATGACAAGTTCAAAAGAGAAAACAACAACATCCTGATCAGGCCATCCAAAAAAATGTGTGGAAACCTGCAAGTCAACCGCATAAACAACAAGTAGACAGTCAACCTAAGACAATGCCAGCAGGTAAGAGCTCTAGCATTCATATTCATAATGATTTTGTTAATTTAGATACGCAGGGAAGAGACACAAACCTGAAAGCATTGGATAGCAGCAAAAATGCAGATCATGAATTCCATACAAAACAAGATGCAAGGCACACAAAAGACATGCATACATCAAAAGATGCTTATGTAGTACAGAATGTACAATAAACATGCCATGCAGGCCATGCAGAAGCTAGCCTAAGTAAAGGTCAGAATGTTCACCAGGTACATTTTCACAATCTCATAGTTCACAACCCACTCCTATTATTTGTACGACTAACACAATCTGTGTAGATTTGGAGGAAAGTGAAAATTTGGAAACAAAGGAGAACACATAGATTAGTTTGCAGGAACAAGAAATACACAAAAAGAGTTTTGTTGATAGTATGCAGGAAAGAGAATGTAGCAGTCCAGCCCCTCGTCAACAATTTGGTGAAACACGGTCTCCTGCAGACAACAACAAAAGTCAGAAGCAGGTAATCTTGTAAGAGCAGGAAATACATAGGAAAGAACACAAAAAAATATAACAGCATGGGCAGGATTCAAAACAAGATGCAGACTCTCCGCAGAAGAGTAACAACAAATCCAAGAATAGGCTGAGTAAAAAAAAGAAGAAATGACATAAAAAAAAGACAAGGAAAAGAGCAGCAGGTACAACAAGAACAAGTTGAAGAAGAGGATGAATATAGCCATATAGCGTCGGAGGATGAGTATGATGAAGATACGAGATCCTTAGAAAGCAATGACGAGGAAGAAGAGGTTAAATCTACTTTTCACACTGAATATGAAGAAGAAATACAAGATGTCAAAGACTAACAAGGGTTGTCACCAAGAGGAAGGAAGTCAACTAAACATAATCTACAAACTACAAATACTAGTAGACCATTTACAAGAGCTAGAAGTAGAGGTTTGTGATTTTAATATATAGGTCATAATGCATGGTTTGTTACAGTATTCATGTATCAAATTCCTTAGGAGGTACAAATTGTATAAGGTGTACTCTACAGAATGTTGCATCCTACTCCTAATGACTATGTCTAGTTTGATATAACTATTAGAATAAGTTTTTTTATTTTATAAACGTTTTCTTGTAAAAGGGAGAGTCTCCCTCGTTTATGTATTTCTAGTAAACTATATATTAAGGAGGAGTCCTCCATAGGTGCTTAGTTTATTTTTGAATACAACTTGATGTATCGGGTTGAGTTGAATAACTTTAGTAGGTTGGTGGACTCATAACCTACCTTAGGATTGGAGGTAAAGCTTTTGTCCCCCTCTATGTACTTTTGAATTTTAATAAATGACAAGGCCTGGGGGTGTTGCTTAGCCCCTGACCCACCACAAAGGTCGTTCAATTAAATTAAAAAAGACCCAAAATAAACCTTAGAGGCCTTAAATTCTAAATTCAAACTGTAAAAAACCTAAACCATAAACCATATAGATAAATCCTCAACCCTAAACCTTATCATGAAACTCTAAGACATTAAAAACCATAAAACATCCAAAACCTTAAGAACCCCTAAACTGTAAAAACAATAATGATCCTAAATAATCTTAATTCGAAAAAAAAGCTCTAAACCTAAAAACATCCTAGAAAAACTTAAGCTATAAATCCTTTTCGAAACCTTAAAAATAATTATAAACTCTAAATCTCAAAACTCTAAATAAACACTCTTTAAAAACACCTAAAAACCTTAAAACACTTAGGGCATCTCCAACCCTACACTCTATTTTACTTTCCAAATATAAGTTCTCTATTTTTTCAGACAACCAACTTCAACCCAATTCTCTATTTTACTCTCTAAAAAAGATTTTTTTTCTCTCTCCTCAATATTATATTATTATTTCTATTTCATTCTTATTTTATTATTTCATAATATAAATCCTTAATTTCTTTTTCCAATAATTACGTTATATAATTTTCATGTGATACATTTAATTTTTTCAAAATTTTTATTTAATATAAAATGATATTTTATTCTAAATTTTTAAATAACATCATTTCAAGAAAATATGTCATAATATACAAATAAATGGACAAATGCTAATAAGATTGAAATACAATTACATAAGTACTTAATTTTCAAAATTATTACGTTGAATCTATAAATACTCTATTAATGCATACGGAGTTCAAAATGAGCATTACGTCCTTAATTTTTTTATTATAGCTAAAAATTGTTCAAATCGAAGATTTTCATCTACCACTATTTCCGTCGTTGAAGTTGGAACCTCAACGACATCTTGAATTGGTGCATTAAGATCATATTCATCCTCAATTATCATGTTGTGAAGTATAATACATGTCATTATTATTCATGTAGCACTTCATTTCCTAAAAAATGTGTCGGTCCTATAATAATTGCAAAACGTGATTGTAAAACTCTGAATGCACGTTCAACATCTTTTCGATATGATTCTTGCTTCATTCCGAATTAATTATAATGCTATGTATTGTATTTTATCTTGTATTTAAATTATAATGTTATGTTTTGTATTGTTATTTTCTATTTAAATTATCATATTATGTAATTTATTTTTAAATTAAAATTTCCATTTTATCCTTTCAATTGTGTTTATTCTTTGTATTGAATATTAATAATAAAATTAAATTCTATCATTGATAAAAATTAGAAAAAATTAAAATAATATTAATTTGGAATGAAAGTACTATATATTAAATAATATATTTTTTAAAATATTATATTACATTTAAAAAGAAGTATGAATATTAGATATTTAATTAATGACATGATATGTAAAATAATATGTCAATTAGAAAGTAACAAAAATAATAATAAAATAGTCAAAAAGTAAAATAGAGAGTGTGAATAGTAGTTCTCCAAATTTGGAGAACTACTATTCACCTCTCTATATTTAAAGAATAGAGAGTGATATAGAGATGAGTTGGAGTGTTCAATCTCTATTTTACTCTCCAAATATAGCGAATGGAGAATAAAATAGAGGTGGGTTGGAGATGTTCTTAGCCCTAAACCATAATTTACCCTAAAAATTATTTTAAAAAACCCTAAACCCTAAGAAAATTTAAACCCTATAAATTACTAAGAAAACCTAAACCCTAAAAAACCTATAAATAAACTTTAAAACAGCTAAACCTAAGAAACCCTAAATTCCAAACTCTAAATCCTAAACCCTAAATCATAAAAAAGAAGAACTCTAAGAGAACCCTAAACCCTAAATCCAAAGAAACACTAAGAAATCCTAAACCCTAAAAACTTTAAAAACTCTAAACCTAAAAATCTTACAAAATCTTTAACCTAACAAACCTAAACCCTAGAAAAACTCTTAACCTAAAACATTAAACCCTAAATTTACCCTACACCTCAAAAGACCCAAATTAAACCTAGGAAACCTTGAATGCTAAACTCAAATCCTAAGAAACCTAAACCCTAAACCTTAGGGATAAACCCCTAACCTTAACCTTATTAAACTATAAGAAGCCTTAAACCTTAAGAAACCCTAAATCATATGAAAAACTAAACACAAAAATAACCCTAAAACCCCTAGAAACCCTAAAACTAAAAATCCCTAAAACAAACCTTATAAACCTAAAAAATTCCTTAATCTAAAACCCTAAGTCCTAAGCCTAAAAACCTCTAAATCGTAAAAGGAATAATGTTCCTATAAAATCTTTTAAAAATCCTAAATCAAAAAAAACTCTCAAGATAAAAAATTCGAGAAAACTTAAGCTCTAAACCCTAAAGCTGAAAACTCTTAACCATCCTTATTCATCATGTTCAGATTATATCATTGTTCACTATGTTGTGTCAGTTATATATATTTGGTTAGCTTTATCCTAAGCCTTGCAAGTCAGACACATATTCTACGCTACATCTTCTCGTGATGCCCGGGTCCTCAGCATTCATATCATGTGGAGATCGCTTCCCGATCCATATTTACCAATATAAGTGGTGAGCCTCGTCTTCGAGGACGATTGAAATATTTTATATTCAGTCTTCCATTTTAGTTTTAGTTTTGCTAGTGTTAGATGGAGCCATGTCCTAACATCTCTAGTCAGTTAGTCCTTTTTATTCAAACATAGTTTTTCTCACACCCTGAGGTTACATTTTGGACGTAACACGGGACCTAGGATCACGAGTGACCCCAAGCTAATTTTGAGTTGTTGTATCATAAAGCATATTAGATCAACACCTTAAAACCCCTTTTAAAAACCTAAACTTAAGAAATCTAAAACCCTTAAGAAACCCTAAACCCTAAAGCTCATCCTTATGATACACCAAAAAAGTCCTAAACCCTAAAACCACATTTAAAAACACTGATCCTAAAAAAAACCCTTAAAACACCTAACCCTAAAAAATCCTAAATCTAAAATCCTAAGCCCTAACCCCAAAAAAACTAAACCGTAAAAAATCTTCAAAAAAAACCCTCTAAAATCGTAAACCTAAAGAATTCTACAAGAACTTGAGACCTAAACCTTAAACCATAAAAATACTATACCTAAGAAATCCTAACAAAGTACCCTATGAAACCTTAAAACTCGTTAAAAACTCTAAACCTGAAAACTCTAAAAAAAACACCTTTTGGAATCCCTACAAACCTTAAGCCTGAAAAAACCTAAAAAGTATTAAGCCCTACACCATAATTTACCTAAAAATCATTTTTGAAAACCCTAAACTCTATGAAACCTACAAGCTAAAAATCACTAAGAAAACCTAAACCTAAGAAATCCTAAATCCCAAATTCTAAACTTTGTATCCAAAACCCTAATAAAGCGTAGATCTAAACCCTTAAAAAATCATAAGCCCAAAAACCAAACCCTAAGAAAATCCCATATCTTAAACCCTTAAAAACAACAAAAAAAAGCCTTTATAAATGCTAAACCTAAAAGACCCTTAAAATGTCTTCAACCTAAACTCTAAACCCTAAAAAAACCAAAACGTAAAACATTAAACCCTAAACCCTACACTCTAAATGACCCGAAATAAACCTAGGAGGCCTTAAACGCTAAACTCAAACCCTAAACCCCAAGCATGATTAAACACCAAGAAACCCTAAACCCCAAGAAATCCTAAACCCTAAAAACACTTTTAAAAGCGCTAAACCTAAAAAAGCCTTAAACCCCCTCACCCCTAGAAATACTAAATCTAAAATGCTAAGCCCTAAATCCAAAAAAACTCTAAATTGTATAAAAGTCTTCAAAAAACAAACCTTTAAAACATTAAACCTAAAAAATTCTACAAAAATTTGAGTCCTAAACCATAAAACTTAAGAATCTTTATACGTAAGAAACCCTAATACACTAAACCTTGTGAAATCTTAAAAACCTTTAAAAACTCTTTAAAAAAACCTTTTAGAACCCCTAGAAACCTTCAACCTTGTAATGATCCAAAAGTACCCCCTAGAAGAAGGGAGCACCCTTAGGTCGGAAAAATTTCATACTTGACCTTTCGGAGGTCTTGTACAAACATTATCTATTATTCATTACATAAGACATCAAAAGTAGTGCGGAATTAAAAATTTTCACGAATAAATAGATGAAGAGAAACATCTTTCATAAAAGCTAAGGAATGATCTCGGCTTCACAAGCCAACTTAAATACACGACATAAATATCTTAAGGACACGACCCTTTACATTAAATGAAAATACATAATAAGTCTTAACACTAGAATCTAAGAAATAAAACTATGCCCTCGGATATATGAGGACATACTTAGTCTTGAGAGAGTCTTTCCCAAGCTTGTCTTCTAGTCTTCAAACTTGCCTCCAACCTATACTTAATTAGTAATAGAAAATTATGGGGTTAGTACAAAACGATGTACTAAGTATGGCATATGCAAAAACATGCAAAAAGAGACATTTTAGTAAAATAAACTTTCATGCCAAATAAGTAAAACCTTCATGATTATAAAGTTGAAATAGTATAAGAATCATCATTTATCACATAAAATAGAACTCTCATAATTTTAGAACCAAAAGGGTACTTTACAGTAACATCATGAAACTTTATAGTGAAACAGTGAACATTACAGTGAACAATTCATCCCAAGCGTAGTGAACTCATTTCCTTTGAAGTTTCCCAAACCGAGTTATCCTAAGACTCACTAAGGTATGACATGAAGGGATCACCCATACACCCCTTCAATACACACTAAGGTGATCCTTAAGACTACCAACCATAGGCTTACCTCGCACAGGAAACAAGTCCACACTCTTGGCTAGACATTAGAAGAAGAGTCATACTTTACGGAATTCACATAGTTCCCCACTCCAAAGAGACTTTGTAAGTTACACTAAGTGCAATGTGAGAGTAGCATCCCATACTCCCTCTCCCACTTAGTGACCCTTGAAGATTCTCTAGGACCAAGTACACTACATGATCCCTCTTAGCTTGATTAAATTAAACTTAGATTTAACTTGCTTCTTTAACATTAGACTTTAATTCATCTAAATTCATTTGCAACACATGATAATTCATTCATAAACTTCATATAAAACACACCTAGACTCCCCTTTTGGAAGGTCTACTTAGTGCAATGGATAGATGACGTCCCATACCACCACCTACCCTAAGTAGTACATTGTTTTAGGAGACTTAATTCTTTCATTATTTTGTAAGGAATTATCCTTAACCAACATAGACCATGAGAGATAGACCGATACTACCCTTATCGTATGAGGGTTCCCCATTTGCCTAGGGTAGGGTCTTTCTCTTTAGCTTTTACATAGCTTTTCCAATAGCTACACCTATGCGGGCGCATAGTTAAGGGATAAGGAAATTTCTACTAAGAAACTCATTCTCTACTAATGAGTCGTACTCATCTCAAGAGGTACATTGGTATACAATATCTCAACTCACAAAGTGTAAGCACCCCTTCTTCATATCCTCTCGGTGCTAGGCATAACTCCCCCAGGAGTCTTAAACATTCTTTACTATAGACTAAGGGATAGCTAATTAGAACCACATCTTAACTCACGAAGGGTACTTATCCCTAGAGGTTACATTGTAATACCACATCTCAACTCACGAAGGGTATCCAACCTCCAACTTATCTTAGAAAGCACTTGGGAATAGTGAGGTTGCTACTAAACACTTCATCTCAACTCACGAAGAGTGTTCACCTCAAAACTCCCCTTTTCATTCACATTCTTTAACTTCATTCATTCATTCATTCAAAGTGTGAGTGTGTGCGTACACGTAAGCACACCTTTCACATAAATCATCACTTTCATAACATTAGTATTCTAAACATGTTTACATCTTCATTCATCATATTACAAACTTTGACATGCTTCAAATAATCATATAATTACTTTAGACATTGTCTCTAGCATACTTCACTTAACAAGCTTCATAAAGCACATCAACATGAACAACATCATTATAATCTTACTTTACATAATATGCCTTCATGGCCTCATTCATAATACATAAGTAGACTCACATTCATATATTTCAAGTAAACACCTCCACCAAAGGTGGACCATACCACTCAAGAGAATTTCATAATTAGATCTTAATCAAAGTAACCAACTTACCCTTAATCCAAGATTTCACCACCTATAAATCAATTCCTCAATAATACTTCATAAAATAGCCCTTAGGTCAGTAGCTAAGTCACAATATAAGCATAAAGAAACTCTAACTCTAATATTATAAAATCATGTTCATTAGACCCATTTCATAAGCCAAAAATTGATAAAAAACAATAACATGGTTTAATGCAAGACCCATACTTAGAGTCCAAGATAGAAGAAGCTAGGGTTTGAAAACCTCTTCTGATATTCCTTAGAAAAGGCTCCTTGAATGGAAGAGAGTTCAAGGATGACTACCATATCTCAATGAGAAGAAAAACCATGATTTTTTTTATGGAGAACCGTCCACAACCAGCCCCTCCAAGGCCTTCCTTGAGTCCAAGCTTCTATTGTGTTTTGAGATAGTCTTTCTTGAGAGAGGGTTTTGGGTTTTAGGAAATGAAGTCTAAAATTAGGTCTAAGTGTTTGAACACTCTTAATATACCTAAAGACCCTAATATATTTATCCATGATTCATAAAAGACTTTGGGTGTATTTACAGAACACCCCAAGCATTGGCAGAAAAATTACAGCTTTTGGCATCACCACCTACGCCCACCCAACAAACGGACCGTCTCTCAATCGACGCCCCTTTGATGGGGTCCATCGATTGGGACTGAAACTCTAACCTGTGCAGGCTTGGATAGCCTTGCAGGTCCAGTCGACGCCCAAGGTCGATGGGCCGTTGGTTGACCAACGGTTCGTCCCTTGTTGCCGCCGTTGGTCACTGCTTGGCAGCCTCCTGCCAAATGGATGGGGTCCTCTTCTAGGGCCCCTCGTGGGTCCTAGGTGGGGTCGTACCCGGACTTTAAACCCCTATACATAGTCGTCTAAGTCTTAGGAACATCCCACCTCAATTTCGATTAATACGAACATGTGAAATTCACTAAAACACATGAAGACACACATGCACAATATAAGGCATATCTTCCAAACGTCATGGACATTCTTGGGCGTTTAACCTCCAAACGTCACCAACCTTGACACACTTCCTAAGAACATCATTATAACTCATTATAACACAAAATTAACTCATGAAACGTTCATGAAGCTCTAGTTCACCTTAGTTCATTTTAGGTTGTTACAAACCTAAAACACTAAGCCCTACACCATAATATTCCCTAAAAATCATTTTTGAAAAACACAAAACCCTATTAAACCTAAATCCTAAAAATTACTAAGAAAAACTAAACCTAACCCTAAGAAGCCCTAAACCTAAAAAACCCTTTAAATCCATAACCCCTAAAAAATTAAGAATCTATAATTCTACGCCCTAAATCCAAAAGAACTCTAAACTGTAAAAAATCATAAAAAATTTCAAAATAAACCTTTTAAAACCTAACTCTAAAAAATTATACAAAAACAAGATCCCTAAACCTTAAAACTTAAGAATCCTAATACCTAAGAAACCGTAATACACTAAACCTTAAAAACCTTTAAAACTCTAAAACTAAAAACTCAAAAAAAAAAAAACCATAAAAAACCCTAAATTCCAAACTCTAAAACCTAAACCCTAAGAAACCCTAAATCATAAACCTTTTAAAACCATTAAAAAGACCAAACCCTAAGAAAACCCGAACCCCATGCCCCAAAAAAACAACAACTAAGAAACCCTACAAAACTTTTAAAACTCGAAACCTAAAAACCCTAAGAAAATCTTAAACCTAACAAACCTAACCCTTAACCCTAGAAAAACCTTAAACCTAAAACGCTAAACACTAAATTTATCCTACACCCTAAAAGACCCAAAATAAACCTAGGAGACCTTGAATGATAAACTCAAACCCTAAGAAACCTAAACTCTAAACTTAGGGATAAGACCCAAACCTTATGAAACACTAGGAAGCCTTAACCCATAAGAAACCCTAAATTCCATGAAAAACTACACACAAAAAAAACCTAAAA
This sequence comes from Solanum sitiens, assembly GCA_016801875.1. Lineage (NCBI taxonomy): Eukaryota > Viridiplantae > Streptophyta > Magnoliopsida > Solanales > Solanaceae > Solanum > Solanum sitiens. Next base: position 340,052 of record JABWTJ010000149.1, read on the forward strand.
CTGAAATCCCTAAAATAAACCTTATAAACCCCCAAAAAACTCCATAACCAAAAACCCTAATCCCTAAGCCTAAGAACCTCTAAATCCTAAAATGAATAATGTCCCTCAAAATTCTTTAAAAATCCTAAGTTGAAAAAACTCTTAACCTAAAAAATTTGAGAAACACTTAAAATCTAAACCCTAAACCTGAAAATCTTAACCAAATACCTACAACCTTATTCATCATGTTCAGATTATATCATTATCAATATGTAGTGTTCAGTTATATATATTTATTAAGATTTATGTTGTACCTTGCAAGTATTGACACATAATTACGCTACATCTTCTCATGATTCCCATGTATTTAACATTCAAATAGAGTGGAGATCAGTTCTGATCCATATTCAGCAATATAAGTGGTGAGCCCTCGTTCTTCGAAGAAGATTTACATGTTTTATATTAAGTCTTCCATTTTAATTTCACTTTTGCTAGAGTTAGATGGGGGGCATGTCCAGCATCTCTAGTCCGTTAGACATTTTTATTCAGACATAGTTTTCGTTACGCACAAAGGTTACCCTTTTGACGTAACACAGACCTAGTATAACGAGTAATCCAAAAAAACAGTGAGTTGGCATATCATAAGCATATTATATCAACACCATGAAAAACCTTTAAAATGACTAAACCTAAGAAATCTAAAACCCTAAATCATAAATCTTAAAATCTAACAAACACTAAACCCTAAACCCTATCCTTATGATACACCAAGAAACCCTAAAGCCTAATAAATCCTAAACCCTAAAAATACCTTTAAAAACACTAAACCTAAAAACTCTTAAAACCCCTAATCCCTAAAAAGCCGTAAATCTAAAATCCAAAGTCCTAAACTCAAAGAAACTCTTAAGCCCTAAGAATCCCTAAACCAAAAAAAAATCTTTAAAAACTTCAAAAAAAAAAACTTTCAAAATCCTAAACCTAAAAAAAAACTCTAAACGTAAAAAAATTCTACGAAGACTTGAGCCCTAAATCTTAAACTCTAAGAATACTTACTAAGAAACCTTTAAACACTCTAAACCTTAAAACTCTATAAAAAACTTTTAGAATCCTTAAAAAGTCGTAAGCCATAGAAAAACCTAAGATACAGTAAGCCCTACACCATAATTTACCCTAAAAATTATTTTTAAAAAACCCTAAACCCTATGAATCCTAAACCCTAAAAATCAATAAGAAAAACTAAACCTAAGAAACTCCAAACTTTGAACCTAATACCCTACGAAACCGTAATTGTAAACCCTTGAAAACCATAAGCCCAAAACCTATACCCTAAGAAAACCCCAAACCCTAAACCCTAAAAAACTAAAAAGCCTTTAAAATTGTAAACCTAATAAATCCTTAAAATATATTAAAAATAAACCCTACACCCTAGAAAAACCCTAAACCTTACACTCTAAAGGACCCAAAATAAACCTAGGAGGCCTTAAATGCTAAACTCAAATCCTAAACCCCAAGCCTTATGAATCACCAAGAAACCCTAAACCCTAAAAACCTCTTTAGATATACTAAACCTTAAAAAACCCTTAAAACCCCTAACCTCTGAAAAATCCTAAATATAAAATCCTAAGCCCTAAATCCAAAGGAATTCTAAATCATAAAAAATCTTCCAAAAATAACCTTATAAAAACCAAAACCTAAAAAAATCTACAAAATACTTGAGCCCTAAACCTTTAAACTTAAGAATCCTTATACCTAAGAAACCCTGAAACCCCAAACCTTATGTAACCTTAAAAACCTTTAAAACTCTGACCCTAAAAACTATTTTGGAAAAAAAAACCTTTAGAACCCCTAAAAACTATAACACTAAAAATACGTAAAAACACTAAGCCCTACACCATAGTTTTCACTAAAAATCAATTTTAAAAAACCCTAAACCATATGAAACGTAAACACTAAAAATCACTAAGAAAACCTAAACCTAAGAAACCTTAAACCTAAAAAAATCCTTAAAACCCCTAGCCCCTAAAAATAAAAAAAATTAAATCCTAAGCCCTAAAACCAAAAGAACTCTAAACCGTAAAAAAATATAAAGATATACAAAAGAATCTTTAAGACTAAAGCCTAAAAGATTCTACAAAAACATGAGCTCTAAACCTTAAAACATAAGAATCCTAATACATTAGAAAAGCTTATACCCTAAACCTTAATAACCACTAAAAACTCTAAACCTAAAAACTCAAAAAAAAATCCTTTTAGAACCCCTAATAACCTTAAACCAACAAAAATAAAAAAAACTAAGCCCTACACCATAAAAACCCAAAAATAATTACGAAACTCCTAAGCCTAAGAAACACTAAATCCCAAACTCTAAACTCTAAACCCAAAATCCTAAAAACTCTAAATCGTAAAACCTTAAAAACCTTCTTTCGAAACTCAAAGAAAACCCCAAACCGTAAACTCTAATAATAACAAAAAAGACTTTAAAAACACTAAGCCTAAAAACCCTTAAAATATCTTAAACCTAACAAACCTAAACCCTAAATCGTAAAAACAATAATGATCCTAAATAATCTTAATTCGAAAAAAACTCTAAACCTAAAAACATCCTAGAAAAACATAAGCTATAAGTCCTTTTCGAACCTTTAAATACCATTAAAAACTCTAAACCTCAAAACTCTAAAACGAACACTCTTTCGAATCTCCTAAAAACCTTAAAACATTAAGCCCTAAACCATAATTTACCCTAAAAATCATTTTTAAAAAATAGCAATCCAAGATCACATAGAAGGGGGATAACCAGTCCATGCCCAGAATCACATCATATCTAGAATAATAAGATCATCTCTAGTATCATAACCCTGGATATTCACTAAGCAATATCACAATACCTGATCCACTACTAAGGACTCACCCATCGGGGTCGAAACATGAACTGGCTCTGCAAGAGACTAAGATCTCACACTCAATTGGGGAGAAAAATAAATATATACATACGAGAATTTGGACCCAGGATAAAATAATACTATAGCAGGAGGATGGCATAAGATAAGCATACCTATGATGACATCGTCAGATGCTTCAGCAACCGCCCTCGCGGCGGTTGCGTCGAAATGGCCATGAGCATATCTTCCCGGTTCCCCCGATTTACCACCTGACCTGTCTCCCCGAGCTCTAACCCTGGTAACCTATTAGCTTTCCCGATAGTCCTGGTCCTAACCCCCACATCTTGCCGGAGAAGACACTGCTAAAACTGGTCTAGTGCAAGTGGAGCTGGAATAATCACCCCCCGACCTCTCTGAGGCACTCTCTGGACCAGTGGTCAAGACCACCACAATCATAACACCTCGAAGTTGAATGCCTAGTAGTAACCCGACCGCGACATGAAGGGAACAAATGTGATCCCCTCGAACTCTGGCCTATACTAGGACCACTCTGGTGATATTGCCCTCCCTTAGAAGCAGGTAATGTCTCCTAAACAGGCCGACCGCAGTGACCCTAATGAAACCTTTGACGGGGCCTATCGTAAAAGTCCCTCCCTCTAGTCTGGGACCCGCTGTAGCTGCCCTGGTAGCATGCCCTCTTATCGCTGCCCCCTTGAGCTTTATAATGAATATGCTCCATGGATCGAGCATAAGCAACCACATCGAGAAATGAACAACCGACTAAAACTATATGCTCAGTGTCGACCCTTAAACGGTATTGCAAACCACATACAAAACAATGAACTCTCTCTTCCTCTATGGGCAGGATCGTAGTAGCCTAATGAGACAACTCATGTAACCGCACCTCGTACTCCGAGACGATCATATGGCCTTGCTCCAATCTAGAGAACTGATCATGAAGCCTATCTGTGACGCTCCATGGCATGAATTGGGCCAAGAAAGCCTTTGAGAACTGACACCAAGATATAGGAGGCGATCCAACTGGCTTGGAATCTCGATACGTGCACCATCACTGCATGTCTGTCCCACAGAACTGATGAGCAGTAAAGTTGGCTCCTCTGGACACTAACAAGCCTAATGACTATAATTGCTTTGGCAAGTGAGTTGGAACTCGTGAGCATCCTCCCCAATTTCCTCTGAGAATATCGGCAGTGCCAACGTCTGGAATACCCCAAGCATCTTCTGCTCACGCAATGGCATCTCTCTAACCTCTAAGTCTGGTGGGGCGGCCACACGAACTGGTGGCGACTGAAATTTTGGTGCCACCGCAGCAGGCGAACCCTACGACACTGGAGAGGGAGCTGGAGCTAGTGCTGGGGTTGGGGCTTGTTCCTGTCGCATCTCTTCAATAGCTACTAGCATTTGAGTCAAAAGGGCATGAAGATCAGATGTTGCAATTGGTGCGGATGGTGGCTGGGCTGGCCTCGGCCCCATTGTCTATGGAGGTACATGTGCTGCATGAGGCTCCTCCTCCCTATCCCGGGTCGGTGCTGCAGCCCTACCTCAACCTCGGGATCGGAGTCTACCCTAAGATGGGGCTCTGTCTGCAGGACAGGGTGCATCACTTTAGCTAAGGGAAATGAAAAATTGATCATATGAATATGTTAGTTGTTCTTATTTACTATATTTTATGGGTAAAGAGTTGGAGCACTCTCATTTATAATAAAAAAAGGAGGAAATCTATTAGTATGGCCAATATTATCTAGTTAAGCCCAAATAGGCTAACTCTAAGACGTTAAGAATCATGATATAACTTTATAGGTACCTGACATTTACATGTTATTAAAGTTCAGGTTTCACGGTGCGTTCAAGCTTCACTATTTATTTTCTATTTCGACCTTCAAAGTGTACCAGACATAGTAATGAAGGCAAAGTTGACCTCGACCTCCTACTCTAAAAGATGAACTATTTTTTTGAGGATTTTTTTTGCTATCTTGACTGTAGTATTTATATTGACTAGACGGAAGCCAAGTCCCAAAAGCAGAACACCTATAGGAATTCTTAGGAGAATGGAGAGAGTAGATGGGGAAATCAAATCTATGTGTTGAGGTGAGTAAGGAATATGAGAATAACTATCCCACCTGTGACTTAACGCTTAAGACTGTGTGTTTATAATGGTAGAGTGGTTCTATAAGATATCTCGTAGTTTCCAAATATGATTTGTTATATAGTTATACATGCTGCATGTTCTATATATTATCTATTTGTATGCCATTTTCCCTTTGTGTATTACCTTCTCACAGGTTACCTAATGTCATATAATGCTTACATGTAAGTGGTATCCGCTTCAGAGCACCCTTATTTATTGTTATATGTTTTCATAGGACTTTTTCCTTACATGTTATTTAGTGCACTTTTTACTTTCCACATGTCACTTGTCCATATTGTGTGGGTAATGCATGATAATTGATCATATGACCTTTTCTACATATTTTGCATGCCTTGTAGCCTACTTGCTTAAACATTTCAGGCCTTATAGCTTTTCTGGCCATGTGTTATGTGCTAACTTGCTCATATTTCATATTTGTGCTCATTGACATGTTAGTCCACCTATCCATGCAATATAACACACTTGCTCAATGTGTTTGTGTTTCATAGTTCATTTTCTTATATGTTTAGTTGTCTTATAGTCTAATTGCTTACGTATTATAAAAGTTTATAGCTTTAATACTCATGCACCATGTGATCATCTAGTCTATTTCCTACATTCTTTGTAGTTCATTCGCTCACGTGCTACCCAAAGAACCATATATGTGTGTATACCTATTTCTATAGCTTAATGTCCGTGTACCGTGCACTGCTTTTGGTTTGAGTTGTGAACAATTACGGAAAGTGTTTCCTTGTATCACTATGTAGTGAAGATTTTGTCCAGAAAAGGTTGGGCGTAGATGTAAATTTTATCACAGCCATAGATAAATTACTTAGCATAATTACCTATTTGAAGGTGCGACATAAAACTTTAGAGTTAATATTAATAGCTATGCGTGCTTATAAGACTCACCTCTGAAAGTGTCATGATCAGAAGGGAAAGTAGCGACCCAATAGGTTAGGCCTATGATTTTATGTGTCCGTTCCATATACAAAAAATTGGGAGATACTATACTGATTTGTGATTTTTAAAGCCCGGAAGCTATGATCGAAATGTGTAATCTCCATTGAAGTATTGTGGAAGGAATAGAATATAACATAAGATACTTGGGAATAGAAAATGGTAGAGATCCTAAGTACCCCTCCTTATTCTGAACATCAACATAAGGATCTGAAATCATGTGGTCCCCTTAGATAATCATGAATCCTACTAGAATTTTTTCATTTGGTCTGTCATTTGCATGTCTTGTGTTTAGGTATATTACAATCCTTATTTGTATGAGTCCTACTTGTGTATCTTCAGTTAATTACATGGTAAATAAGGGGGTTTAATTATTCATATTATTATTCCGTGAACCATATCTATTCTGACGTCATGCTAGACTTGTCTATATATATTTTAGGTTAGTTTATGGATTTTGGATAGTCCTATTTACAATGGGAACTCTCGCAAATTTCTATATGAAATTCCAAGATTAACCAAACTATCAGGTGCACCTATCATTCGAGGATAAATGATCATAAGAGGGGGAGGATGTAACACCCCGTATTCTACGTGTACTAGTTTTATTTATATAACACTTATAAATTGCCTTGTGGTATAGTTATGGATTCGGTTTCCTATGCGACTAGTGGCAATATAATAGGATTAAAGTGAACTATCCATAGATTTTGATGTGACCCGATTAAGTTAACATCGATGGAAATATTTAAACTTTAGATCATAATGTGGCATTTGAGTCTAAAATTTGAAGTGACATAGTGTATATAAGTTTCAAGTTATGTTACAGTTATTAAGGTCTAGAAATGGAATAAAATATTGAGGTGCTTGCTTGACTTCACTAAGCTAGTAGGTGACAATTAGGTGCATCATCTACTTTGAATGATTGACCAACCAAAGGACCAAGTAGGTGCATTACCTACTTTGATTTATTGACCAGCCCAAAGGACCAAGTAGGTGCATCACCTACTAAGACTCTTTTGACCATGTTATTGGGCCAAGTACACTACACCTACTTGCATTAATCTGGCCCAAGTTGAATAGAAGATTAAGAGGAGAATGGACAGCCTAGGCCCAATATTTCCAAGCCCACAAGGAATAATTTTAATTGAAAACTAGGTGCATCACCTACTTAGATGTATGGCCTAAATTAAAGACACATGTTGGCTGCAAATGAAGTACAAGAAAGGTGGCAAAAGGCCCGATGTTCTTAAGTCCAAAAATTCCTAAGTGAAAACTCCAAGTAGGTGGGTCACCTTTTTGACACATTATGGCCCAAAATGATTGAGAAAGTCGTCCAAAGCAGGTCCATTTAAAAGGGTTTGATATCAGATTTTTCCAACCATTTTACTTTGACAAAAAATGATTTCTAGAGCTTTATCTCTTCTCTCTCTTAGATTGATACAACAACCATTAAATACCATTAGGGTTATTGAATATTAGGGAGTTCAAGCTATTGGAAGGTATAATATAAGACAAGTTAAAAGAGGACAACCTTTACATCGAAGAATCCAAGTCTTGGTAGTTCTGTTCAGCAAGGTAAGCTACTGCAATTTTCTCCCTCTTGTGCTTGAGTTAATTAGGACACTTGGTATGCGTTAGGTATTTGTATATTGTTACTTTTACATGGTATAATATTGGGGAAGATGTTCTGGTGATTAGTGCACATTGGGACAACCATGGAGGTGAGTCCCTTTAAATTTAGTTATGAGCTATTTGAGTGTTTTAAAAGTAATGTTATCTCTTCAAGTGTTGGTGTTCAGAAACCATGATTCATATTGCTTTTGTTACATTAAATAACGTTTAAGGTTTGTTTATGTCTGTTATCATAAGGGATGTGACTAGAGGTGTGGAGAACTTAAGGAGACCTTAAAGGACTTATATATTGAAGGGAGTTTTGGGGAGGACCTGATACGAAGGTCGTACAGTATATAGATGCGATCTAAGGGAAAGGGAAGGAAAGAAAACATTGGCTAGATAAATTGCATGTCTACTGCTTGGTTACTATTTTTCCGAGATCAAGTAGCTCAAATTGATTAATTATTCACTAATACTAGTATTATAACTTATTTTATTGTAGATTAGTAATCTGAAGAGAAGGAGCTTAAGCTATACTTTTTGAATTGTATAGCAAGTTATGTAAGGCTATTCGATTTCCTATTTCTTTGGCATGAATCCAACACTTGGATTACAAAAAGTAAGCTTTCTAAGTGCCCTTTGTAGTGACTGATCCCTAGTTGCAGCTCCTCATCCCTAAAGCATTGAAGTGAGTACTCTAATATGAGTTTGTTACTAAATGTATGTGCTTACTCTACCAAGCATAGGTTTAATGTTGTTTCATCGTCAAAGTACTTGTGACATGGATTTCCCTTATATAAATCAAAATGATCCTAGATTAGACGGAACAATCTGCCTATATCATGCCAAATTTCTTCAATTTTTTTATAGATACATGTTCATATGTTCCCTTTATTGGTTATTACTCTCCCATTGTGTTAGACTATAATGTTACCCACAGGATCACTACTTGATCTATTGTACATTTATATGTACTTGGAATATGTATCCGTCCTTAAGTCAAATCTGTCCACGTTCTCCCTTGGTTCCACTTTCATGTATACCTTGTATTTGCTAATAGTTAGATAGTATTCGTCTATCATATCGAGTTCAAATCTCTTGGCTGAATTTTAAATGTCTTCACTTGATACTTCAATTTGAGATGTCAAAATAAATACTGAGTCATATAAGCTCCTAAGTATTACACGTTCATGTGATATTTGCTTCCCATGTCATTGTTATTATCGTAAGTCCATATTCATATATCTTCTACTATTGGTCCGTAGTTCCAAATCTAAACAAGGATTATGAACACCAATACAAAAATCACAAACAAGTTATGAGCATTAAAATAACAATCTCAAAAGTGTTATGAATATCAAAACAACAATCTCAAAGATTAAACAGTCTAAGTAAACCAATATGTATAATTATGGGTGACAGCTCATGGGTGAAAGCTTAGCATGGGCCGATCCCAATAGGTATAAGAGGGTGGAAGCTTAGGGGAGAAAGCCTAGCATGGCCGATACTAATTGGTAAAAGAGGGTGGCAGCTCAGGGGTGAAAGCCTAGCATGGGCCGATCCCAATTTGTGGAATTATGAGGACAACATCCTAGGGGTTAAAATGCCTAACATGGGTCATCCTCTTATACCGCTAATCAGCTGGTCACTTGTATCATATGTCTTATAAAGATTATATATAGAAAAGAATGTAACATGCACGATTCCACAAGTACAAGCAGTCTCTAATCCTTATCTATTGATATTTGGTTTCACTTGAGCTCTTATCTTACATATGGTTGTATTATTCCTTACATATTCAGTACATTATTTCGTACTGACGTTCCTTATTGGGGATAATGCATTTCACGTTGCAAGTACACCTACTCAAAAGTAGATCTCCCCAATAGAAGCACATGATACTCATCGGGTGTTGGTGAGCTCCATGTTGATTTGGGTCTTTGCCGAGTCTTCAATATGCGTGTTTTCATAGTGGTACATTCATGTATTCCAATAGAGGTTTTGTAGACATTGTAAATCTATCATCTGTATTCATAGTTTCACTTGTCACATGTAGCGGTTTTGCTAGTCAAAATATGTTGTATATGAAGCTTCTCATAAGTAATCTGCATAGTAGTTTACTTTCTAATCATAGGTTATTTGTAAAGCATGTGTTTATAAGGTACTTGTCCACCTCACCTAGGATTGTGGTGTGACAATGTTGTTCTTATATGATGTTGGTTACATTGATGAACATCATATTTTTCTAAATTGCTATATATGATGATGAATACACATGATGGCATGTATATGAAGCAAGACATTACTTATGGTTCATTTTCTTGTTTACATGATTATGTGGGGTTATGGGGCTTCACATGAGCATTGCACTTGTAGGCTTGAGATGGGATTGTTGGTAAGGTTCTTGTGTGTTGATGATATGGACTAATGAACATGAAATGTGAATATGACTTTATGATGATTTTGACCTTGTTTATGAACATGTCTTATGTTGTTGTGATCCTTGACTTGTATATGCTCTCTTTCTTGTGAATAAAGGCTTTCAAAATGACATAGCATGTTTGTAGAAAAAGGGTCCCTTTTTGCATGATTTCAAAGGTTTTATGTGTATATGTTTCCATACATAGTACAAGCGGTTGTACTAACCCATATTTTTTATATTTCTACAAATATGTAGGTTCCGGTCGTTGAAGTGCTTAGAGGCCACTTGCAAGAATACTTGGACATCTTTACCAAGTTGTTGGTGATTCCTTAATGTTCGAGGATGGTGTCACTTATATAGCTTAGTAGGATTGTTATGTCTAAAGAAACTTGTTTCTTTCCTTATTCTTGAGACTATTGTTGTAAGCCTATAAGTGGCATAAGTACTTGTGTAAGGGCTATGCCCGAATATTGTAATTTCCGTTAGATGGATATATGTGAGACAAGATATTAGACTACTTAATGAATTGCCTATGCTAAATGAGAAGTCTATGTAAATTTCATAAGTAAGGAGTCTATGTTAACTGCATATATGATATGTGAGAAGTCTAAGTATACTTCACAATGTAAAAGTTTTAAATTGTCCGCATTTTCTCTACCTATAATATGCCATGATGTATGCTAAGGGCTAGTCTAAGGCCTCTTCGAGGACGAAGACGCCGGTTACATCTAGGGGGTACTCCCCGATCGTGACAAACTTGGTATCAGAGCATGAGATTGAGTAACCTTAGAATTGATGTCTCACTAAACCACGTCTATGTAGAGTCTTGTTCATAATTGTGAAGCGCGCCACACTTGTCAATGAGAGGCTATGTGATGCTTACGAAATTCTTATCTTCTTGGTAATCCTATGTCGTGCCTCAAGAGTCCTAACTCTATATTTTCCTTTCATCTAACTCTTTTATTGTGGTGTAGGCTATGAATACTAGAAGGGCAGCCGCAAGAAGAGTTGAAGAAGAAACTACTAATGCGGGAGCTCCTACCCAAAATAACCAAGCTCCCCACAAGGCAATCAATCCCCTCCTCAAGAACAAGTTCCTTTGGGTGGCCAAGCTCTGGTCATTCCTCAGGCTATGACGGATGGAGAGATAAGGTCATCTTTTCTAAGCTTGGCTCAAGCTATGACTACTGAATCCCAAGCCATAGCTACTCAAGATCAAGCCATGACGACTCAAGCAAACCAAGAAGTTTGACCCCGTGTGCACCAAAATGGCTTCTTGCTTGATGGACTTCACTAGGATGAACCCTCCTATGTTTTTTGGGTTAAACGTAAATGGAGACCCCCAAGACTTTCTTGATGAGGTCTATAAAATCTTGTGTGATATGGGAGTGATTTCAAATGAGAATGTCGAGTTAGACACTTATCAACTCAAGGATGTGGCTCAAATTTGGTATACTCAATGGAGGGACAAAAGGGCTTCGAGAGCGGGTACCATAAGTTGGGAAGTGTTTAAAAGGGATTTTCTTGATAGGTTCTTCCCAAAGGAGAAAAGGGAGGCTAAAGTTGAAGAGTTCATCAACCTTCGTCAAGGAGGTATGAGTGTTCTTGAGTGTTCTTTGAAGTTCACTAAGTTGTCTAAGTATGCATTTTCTTTGGTTTCAAACCGTAAGTATGAAATGAACCGTTTTGTGACGGGAGTGTCCGATTATTTTATTGAAGAGTGTCGTTCGGCAATTCTTCATGAAATTATGGATATTTATCGTTTGATAGTGCATGCGCAACAAGTGGAAGATAATAGGATTAAGAGAAATATTAAGGATGATAGGAAGACAAAGTCTTATGATCCCGGTACTTTTAAGGGTAGGTTGGAAATGCAAGACAAACCTAGGTTCAAGAAGAGGTTCTCCTACCAATTTTCTTCTATGTTTTCCAAGGCTCATGATGATAGGGTGTCTAAACCTAGGTCCTAAAAAGGAAGAAGTGGTGATTCACCCAGCAAGAAACCAACATGTATCAAATATGGTAAGAATCATGTGGGTGAATGTCTAGTTGGGATGAATAATTTCTTTGGTTGTGGTAAGAGTGGCCACAAGGTGAGGGATTTTCCTATGATAAAGGGTTAAGAGAAGGGGAGTAGTCAAGCTCAAGCAAGTGGTTCTAATACCGATGCTCCAAAGAAGAACCTCTTCTATGCTCTTTGTTCTACGGGTGATCAAGAGGAATCCCTCGATGTTGTCACTGGTATGTTACAAGTCTTTTCCATTAATGTCTATGCTTTACTTCATCCTGGTTCCACAATATATTTTGTAACTTTTTTAGTGGCCATGAAGTTTGATATATTGCCCGATGTCTTAATTGAACCATTTTCAGTTACTACGCCGGTGGGTGACTCGGTTATTGCTAAAAGAGTCTATAGGAATTGTCCTATAATGTTGTCCAATAGAGTTACTATGGTAGATTTGATAGAACTTGATATGGTCGATTTTGATGTCATCTTGGTAATGGATTGGTTGCATGCTTGTTTTGCTTCCATAGATTGTAGAACAAGGGTGGTTAAGTTCAATATTCCTAATGAACCCGTCTTGGAGTGGAAGGGGGGAAACTCAATCCGTCGTGGTACAATCATTTCATGTATAAAAGCTTGTAAGATGGTCTCTAAGGGGTGTCTCTACTATATTGTGAGGGTCAAAGACCTAGACTCCGAAACTCCTCCTTTAAAGTCGGTCCCCGTAGTGAAGGATTTTCCGAAAGTCTTTCACGATGACTTGCCCAGAATTCCTCCCGAACAGGAAATAAACTTTGGTATTTACTTATTGCCGGATACTAATCCCATTTCAATTCCTCCTTATCGGATGCCTCCGGCCAAATTGAAAGAGTTGAAGCCTAAACTCAAAGATTTACTAGACAAAGGTTTCATTCAACCTAGTATTTCTCCATGGGGTGATCCGGTATTGTTTATGAAAAAGAAGGATTGGTCTGTTACGATCCAAAGTACCCCCTAGTAGTTAGAGCACTCTTAGATTGCCACACGGCGTCGTCGACCTCTCGGAGGTCTAAGACAAGCCCTTAGACATCTTTCACTGCATAATCGTAAAAATAGCGGAAAATTAAAACTTTTCATAGCACATCATATGCTAGAACAACACTTCATTTATGTATATAAAATCATAAGTACATAAGTAGACTGTAAGTCTCTTTTCCATATTAAGACAACACTCAATACAATAGAATAGGGACACGACCCTTAACAACATAAAATATAAGTCTAATCTATTACATTAACTTAAAGAGTATCATGACATAGGCAGCCGTTGAATCATAAGGGTTCATTTGCTTGAACTTGGGAAGTCTATCCAAGCTCTTCACTTAGGAGACATCCTCTAGCCATCAACACCTACACTTTGTGTAAAAAGATGAAGAAGAATGGTATTAGAACAAGAATGCACTAAGTATGACAACCATGCAAAAACATGCATTTGAAGAGTACATTTCATTTAAAATCATGCAACATGTCTTTTTAGTAAACTTCATGAACATATGCACACATTATCTCAATATAGTTCACATACATCATATAGACATGGATACTACTCATAATAGCACATAAAGTAATTTATCATACTTTGACACATATTCAATACATACAATACAATACTTCTCTTTTTATCTTACTTCCTTCCTTAATTAACCCTCAAGTGTACTTAGTACAATTTACAACCTTGAGGTAACCTTACAATAGCCTTTCATAGATATGCTTCATAAACACAACCACATATATTCAAAAGTCATAAGCACATCATAGACATCAACTTCACATAAAGACCATCACCTAAGACAAATCCTAAGTCACACTAGTGCAGTGTAGGTTACATCCCATAATACTACTTCTACCAAGTGTACCTAAGAAGTCACCCTAATCTAGGAATAACATACTTAACAAGTCATAACACTTTCATTTATAACTAAACATAAGGCCACATACTTCATAGCATCATATAATGACTAGTTTCTTTACTACAACCTTAGTCATAACTCATTTAGTTCATATTACTAAGTAAACTCACTTAGAAGCCATAAGTTCAATTCACATGCATACTCATAATCCATATCTTGACATAGCAAAGTCACTTAACATGCATCCATACAATTCATACATAACAAAAGTCTTTACTTCATAAGAGGCTCCAATTCTATCCTTTCTTGAAGTCATCTAGTACAATGCATAGATAGGGTCCATAGTCCTACCTATGCTAAGTACACTTCTCAAGGAATTTAGATTAGAATTCAGATTCTTATCTTAGTTAATTTATTAACCTTCGGGAGACATAGTGATAACCGACATAGACTATGTGAGCTACATGGAATCCGGTGTTCTACTATCACACTGAAAAGAGAGGGTTAACACTTGCCTAAGGTGCAACCATTTGTACATAGCTATCTAGGTGGATCCACTAAGCTAGAGTCCTCTGTGGGCACATAGTTAAGGGTCAAGGATATTGTTGCTAGAGTCCTTGACTTGCTGAACGTGAAGGTTTCCATCTCATAAGACAACAAATATCTTGGAAATCTAGACTTACAAATGTGAAGAAACCCATGTGGGAGGCCGGACTTACTAAAGTGAGACCTCCATCTCATTTGCATACCCTTTCAATGCTAAGCAATAAACGCACCTTTTAAACATCATTAAGCGTTTAGATGACATTATTTCATAAAGATTAGGCCTTAGAAACTTACTCCCTCATATATCATATAGCTCAAAGGTATCTAAGATGAAAATGTCCTTTCATCATAGAACCTACATCATGTGAGAATGTCCTTTCACATAATCATATCATATTCATACTATAGTCTAGTTTAGATTACAATTGAGTAATACCTTTCAAGAGACGCACTTATTCATTAGACCACCATGACATACTTGATTCATACATGCATGTGTGTGTACACATATATGTGAGATCTACCTTCACATAAACACCTTTAGGCACACATGTTCATAAATTCAATAATCATATACTTTACATGCATAGAAATAGGTAATGATGCATATGATAATTATCCTTTCCTTAGTCATCATGAATCTATCCTACTATAGATATGCATGAAATGTGTGTGTACAATTGTCAATATTATCACATAATGGCTATCACATCGCATTGAGGAAGCCACCCTCTAAAGCTCACAACACATGTACAATATTCCTCACGTCTCATGTCATACACACAAATATAGCATTAAGGACTATAGACTACACACACTAACATTACACCGTAGGAGACAAGAGCATATTCAACATTAGAATAGAAGACTCCTAGCAAAATTTGATCACACGTTCGTATAGGGATTTTGTAGGTTAGGGTCATCTTACAAGAATATTCATCATCATTAGCCATATATACCACACCTACCCCTAAAATAATCAGCACACATATAAATATAATATCATCTCCACACCTAGGTCATACAACTAGTGTGGAAGACTATTCATATACTTCACATGTCATCAATTCACTTAGACATGATATTATAATCAAGGCTACATCCTTCAACTTCCTAAGCATGGAAATTATCATATAATTATTATTTCATCTAATGCCTTCAAGGAAATGATCATATCACACAAACATGTACAAGAATGTAAACACCACCACCATAAGTGAACAAAACAAATCATCACAATTCAATGTACATTTTAAGCTAATTAGAAGGAAAATAGGTCAATTTACCAAATCCCCAAGCTAATGATCATCTTTGATCATTCCTCCACAATTCATATTCAATTGATATAGATAGTAAAAGCAATAATCAATTCGTTACAATCTACTCACAATTCAATAAACATGAAATCAAGATCACAAGACCCACATTATAGGCCAATTTGAGAAATTAGGAGAATCATGGGTTCTTCATAAACTTGGATTGAAATTCATAATTAAAACAAAAATTAAACATAAATACATCATTAGAATGATTTTGAAATCAATTTGACAATGAACTCATGGCTAGATTGAAATTTGTGAATTTTGGTCTTTGAATCACTTTTGAAAATCATTGATTTAACTCCTTGGATGAATGGATAAATAAGGATGAAGAATCACCATATATTATTGATAGAAGACCTATGAAGAATTGGATAAGAAACCATAGAAATCCAGACCCTAGCTTGATCTTGAGGTTTGGTCTCCAATGGAGGTTTTGGGAGAATTTGGAAGAGAATAGAGTTTTGGGTTTTTTATTTTCTTATTGGGTGTTGGGGTTTTGACTTGGTAAAGGAGTTAAATAGGTATTAAAAACAGTTTATAACCGTCACCCAAAGTTACCAAAACACCCCATAATTATTTGAACTTTTAAACATGTCAAACTTAACTTTTATTTTCGGAATCTTCGTCGGGGAACAAGTCCGCGACGCGGAGCTGTTCCCGCATGATTTTTTTGACAATAACTTCCGAGGCAGTTGAGTATGTTTTGTGTCCACGACGCGGACCAACTTGTTGACCTATGGAGGACCAAGTCCGCGACGCGAACCTATTTCACCAAGGAACAAAAGTAGCTGCCTTGGGCAGCTTGTTGGCCCAAGGTTGGGTCCTCCTCAAGGACCCTTTCGTTGGTCCTTGGGGAGTTTTGCCCAAAGGTTTCCTACTCAAATACTCTCGTATACATGTTAGGAACCTCTCATATCAGTTTTAACTCCAAACAACACATAAAACAAGCCGAAACACACTAAGACACACAAACACGTTTCAAGGCAAAACTTTCGGACGTCTTGGACGTTTTACCTCCAAACTCCTCCAAACTTAACACAATGACTTTTAACACTATAATTAGTCATTTAAGGACTTAATAAACTCCTAACCAACATGTTAGGTTCTAATTCAACCTAGCTCATTTTGATGGTTTTAACAATACTCCCCCACTTGGAAACATTCGTCCTCAAATGACACTTGAAACTTTTAAAACAATTTTAAGGACTCAATGAGTCTTATAGCAGCTCAAAACACCAAAATGTTATCACACAATAGTCATTGCACCAAACTTACAAAGAAACACCAACTTCATACAATCATGGAACCGAAGCAACATAATCAAATATGGACTACTTCTACAATTCTTTCCACGCATACATACTTCTTCATATTCATTGACATTTGGAGGAAATACCTTCTCAAACATTAGGCATGTTCATTATTTCATCACCAGGTTAGACATAAAATGATTTCAATTGCACACATAGGCCTAATCCATACTTCAACTCATGAGAAAGTTTTGAACAATTCATTTAGTTACACAAGAATCATGAATAATGTAGATCGACTACAATCTTATAGTCTAGACATAATCCATCAAGGTCACATATGAAATCACCACACTTATCTTTGTTCAAGGAGGAACTACCTTCTCCTAATCACAACATATACACATCGCATCATAGAGTTCATATAAAAGAAATGCGTAGAGGTTAATTCATATTAAGGAGGATTTATTTACTTCAAACCACATTATGCTTATATTTCCTTCCTAATAAAATCAATATGGTAGGTCACACCAAGCACATCACAACATTAAGAAGTAAATTTACAACATTCCATTTCTAGCACTAGACTAGCTTTCATTAACATGCATCATTTAGGGAAATTTATCACAATTTATAGGTACACCAACAAACATATGCTAGACAAACCATCACTCCTCAAGTGTGAGCCTATAGTAACACTCCCCAAATCTCAAAAGTCACACATTTTTCAAAGAGACTCATCTTTTCTTAATTAAAGGAGACTCAATTTCTCATAGTGAGGCAAAAACACCACTCAATATGATTGACATAAAGCATCCTCATTAAGCTATCTCATGAAATCAAATTGCACATTTATCATATAAGGATGCACAACAACATGAGCAACATGCAAATATATCAAAATTTCTTTTTTCATGCAATAATGACCTTTCATAACATGCATAGCATAGTGTCATTTAAGACACACATAACATATGGAGAACATGCAACTTATCCTTTTATGAAAGACTCCTATCATGAACAAGCTACTTAATAACTCTTTGGTTTCAAGCTTAAGTAAGAATAAAAGGAAAACATAGGGATATCTAGAACCTTACTACTCAAATCATCCTCCCCCATTTAGGATAAACCCATTTAAGAGAAAATCATCTCAATTCTATGGGAATTTAGCTTACAACCCTTATTAACTAAGCACGCCATCCCTCTCTTGTGATCTAAGATTATGAACACCTTTCTTACCATCACTTCATAGTGATTTTCAACCAAGAGAAGTTCAAGGGAACTCAACATATGGAAATCAAGGGCTCTAAAAATCATACCATCTAGGCACATTATCCCCCACTTGATGTAATCCGAATTACATTATGCCCTTAAACACCAAGGTCGAGGCAAGTCAAGACCAGCCTTAAAGGTTCATCACTTTTGATGGAACTTTCCAACCAACCATGCCTAGGTACAATCTAAGCACTTTTTCAATTGAACATACTCATATTCAAGCTTAAAAGACAACTAACCACTTCAAAGTAGGTCAACATCAATTCTCTCCTTCTCTTCAAGAGCGAAAAGGTACATACCATACATCCTCCTTAGTCACATTAGGGTAATCATACTCCCAACTTATGGAATAAGACTCCTTTTCCCCTTTTTACCACTCTTAGAATAGGTTCATAGAGGGGATCATTAACTAGTATAAGGGTTCTCCCATTATCTAGCATACTCCACAATCATTTTACAAGGCTCAACACACTATCTTCTCTGCTTAGGAGCAAGCCTATACAAAATATTCCCATCAACAAAAAAGGACAATTATGAAGCATTTCACATATACAAGACAACATTCATCTTTCTCACTATATACCACATTCTTCAAGACTTTTCAATCCTATATAATAACATCATGCTACCGTCCTACATAATCATAAGGCAATCCATCATTCCAAGGGGAACTCCATTCAACCATAACAACTACTAACAAGCTATAACAACATCACATCATAACTTCTCAACATAGCATCTCTTTCCTCATTAACCACATAGAGACATAAATGGCATCACATCAACATATACTAAATTCACATTCACATATACTCACCAAACCATAAAACCAAGGTAAGCATCAAAACTCACCTTTTTTCCCTCAAGCATTGAGACATCATCCCAATCCAAGAAATCACATCTAAAAGACCACCTGACAAGGAAAAATAAGAGATATATCATATAGAGTTAAGTTATATGGCATGACATGAGATTAGTAAAGAAGGAAAACTTTATCATCCTATAGCCTCTCGCTCATAGTTGTGTCGCGACTCACAACCAATGAATGAGACTCTACTAGACGTGGCAATATGAGACTTTGAAACCTAATGATAAAACACAAAACCTTATGCTCTGATACCAAGTTTGTTATGACCCAAAGTACCCCTAGTAGTTAGAGAACTCTTAGATCTACACACGGCGTCGTCGACCTCTCTGAGGTCTAAGAAAAGCCCTTAGACATCTTTGATTGCATAATCGTAAAAATAGCGGAAAATTAAAACTTTTCATAGCACATCATATGCTAGAAGAACATTTTATTTATATATATAAAGTCATAAGTACATAAGTAGACACTAAGTCTCTTTGCCATGTTGAGACACAACTCAATAAAATAGAATATGGACACAACCCTTAACAACATAAAATATAATTCTAATCTATTGCATACTCTTAAATAATATCTTGACATAAGCAACTCTTGAATCATAAAGGTTCCTTTACTTGAACATGGGAGGTCTATCCAAGCTCTTCATTTAGGATACTGATGTACCGTGGTTTCATGGTACTTTCAATGCTTTTTCCTTAAGTTTAGTGTGTGTCTAAGGCCTTTTTGTAGTAGTTTTAATGTATTTTTCTCTTTGTTTATAGGAAAACTGTCTAGAATGAAAACGCAGAAGAACTGTGCTGAAATTGCAGACGTGATGACCTATGGAGCCATCGACGGTCTGTCGACCCCTTGATGGTCCGTAGGTGGCAACCGTCGTCTGAAGAAAATGTTGCTGAAGGAGGATCGGGGAATTCTGACCAAGTGTGGGGCTACATAAGCTATCAACGGACAGTCATCTCCACGACGGACCATCCTGCACATCCGTCATTGCTAACAGAAAGTATCCCAATACCCGTCTTGAAAAGATTCGAAGTGTGGAGAAACGAAAGCCATTGAAGTACCGTCGTGCACTCAACGGACTGTAATCCTGGTCCATTGATGGTAACAGTGAGTTGGAGAACGAAGCAGCTGAAAAAGATTCTATGTGTGGAACGACGGGTGGCCTCGACGGTCCGTCGGTCCGGTCGTCGACTCACACGCATGTTTTGGCAAATTTTCCTTAAATAGATTTCCTTTTTATGTTAGGACTTCTTTATTATAAATACTTGTAAAAACCTCATTTTTGAGGTTAGACTCTTTGGTATTTTTCAGTTTTATTATCCTAGTTGTTGAACTTGAGATTTTGAGAAATATTCTACTTTCCGAAATTGTTTGTTGCAAGACTTTGATTTATTCAAGTAATTTTCTGGATTTTCTTCAATCTCATCAAAGTAAGTACATGAATTCTTGTCTAATCAATATGACTTGTGTGATTGTTAACATGGGCAACTAAATCCATAACTAGGATTGTGGGAACCATGGGTAATTAACAAAGTAAAACTAGCTAAAATAACAATTCTTGAATAGTTTCTTGCATGTATTGATAATTCTTTCTTTTAGAAGTCTTTTTAATGAGTGCACGCGTTAGAACTCGCCTTGTTGTTACTTGCTGGACCAAGGAAGTAGATAATAAGAAAAGAATTATCAACGTAGATTTAGTATATACTATCTAATAGGCTAGTGTTGATTGGTACAAAGTAACAACTAAGCCATACATCGATTATGATGCTTAATATGAGGTAAAAGGTAAGGTTTAGTAAAGTATACACACGTAGCCAGACCAAGGTGCGGAGTGAAATTCACTAGTTGCCGGACCAAGGAATTAGGGATATATAACATACCACATTGCATGCAAGATACTAGAAAAGAGTTGTTATAGCTAGGGTTACTGCGTCATAAACCTTATGGGGAACACATACACCCTAGTTTCTCTTATTACTTGATAAACATCAAATATTTGAACTTGTTACTTGTTTACTTAAAATTAATTAAATAATTTTGTCACACAAAACCCCCCTTTTTATTGTTTGTTTTTGGAAAGGACTTGATTAAAATAGAAGTAATCGTAGATTAAAGTTAAGTCTAAACCATTTTCCTCGTGGGATCGACCCCAACCTAACATTTGGGTTCTTTACTTGATACGACCACTTATACTTCTTTAGGGAAGTGTAATTTGAGCGTATCAAATTTTGGCGCCGCTGCCGGAGAACAGTGGATTTTAGATTAACTTTAATCACATTACCGAGTTTTAGTCAATAATTTTCTGATTTTACTTTTTCTTTTTTTTTTTGTTTCTCGCAGGTCTAGCTTTAGTGTATGCCAGGTACACAGAGTCGAGGAGAACCAATACTTCCACTTGATCCAGAACTAAACCGTACACTTCGCAGAATGAACATTCAAAATAATCCTGCTTATATCGAGGATGAGATCAATCCTGCACCTCCCCCTCCAGTTAAGGCTCATAATCAAGTGATGGTTGATAATCCGGGTGAAGGTAATCCGAGGAGGCAACCTCCTGCTCCACACCCTCAAGAGTACTATAGGGGAAATGTTAACATCACTGACTCTGATGGGCCACTTGTCTTACCTCCTCTACCACATAGTCATACTTTCATGGTAACTAGTAGCTTAATGCAGATGCTCACAACTAGAGGTCTATTTTCTGGGCTACCATATGACGATCCACATGCTCACATCGCCAAACTAAGGTCGGTGTGTAAGAGTTGTGTAGGGAGGCCTGATTTGGACATGGAAGTCATTGGGCTAAGAGTTTTTCCTCTCTCACTAACATGAGAGGCTGCTATATGGTTTACTGAGCTTCCCTATAACTCAATCTATACATGGAACCAATTGAGGGATGTGTTCTTAGCTCGTTACTATCCGATTTCAAAGAAGCTCAACCACAAAGATAGGGTGAACAACTTTGTGGCACTACCAGGGGAGTCAGTAAGCAGTTCTTGGGATCGGTTCACCTCTTTCTTGAGAAGTGTCCCAAATCACCGTATTGATGATGAGTCGCTGAAAGAGTAATTCTATCGGGGGCAAGATGACAATAATAAGTCTGTGTTGGATACGATTGCGGTAGGTTCTTATAGGGAGTGTACTTATGCAGAGATCGCTGAGAAGTTAGAGAAAATCTCCCGAAATAATAAAGCTTGGAGCACTAGGAAGTCGGATACTGGGAGAAACGCTTTTGCAGTGCAATCTACAGACAACCCAGCCGCAGATGATATTCGTGAAGAAATGGCTCAAATGAGAACTAAGCTTGGGTTTGTGTTGAAATATTTTACTGAGGGTGCAGAGAAAATGAATGCGGTGAATTATTTGACTAAGCTACCACCGCCGATAGATGAGTTTTACTATGAGGAAGATTCTTATGCAGTGAATGAGCAGACGGGGGGTTTCCGACCGAACGCCCAAGGCTCCAATAAGAAAATTGGCGCCAAGGTCAAGGAAATCAAGGTCGGAACTATGGGAATTACAACCGATAGGGTCACTACGTTTCTGAAGGAAACTACAACCGCAACAAAAACTTCAATAAGAGTAACTATGGAAACATAAATGATCAAAGTGGGCCCTATATTCCACCTCAAAATTGGGAAGTTGCTCCTAGGGATGGTGGAGGTAGTTTGGCGCGAGTTGAAGACATGTTGCAAAAGATGATGAGGAGGTTTGAATCAAGTGATGAGCACGCCAAAGAATTGAGAGGTGATTTGGCTAACATTGGGCAAAAAGTGGATGCACATGCAGTCTTTATCAAGAATCTTGAAATGCAAATGGCCCAATTGTCGTCTACTGTAAACCCTCGTCAACCGGGTACTCTTCCTAGCAACACTGTTCAAGATCCAAAGAATGATGGACATTGTATGGCAGTCACTACTCGAGGTGGTAAGCAAACCATAGATCCAACTATGCCGTCTGGCGTAGAAAATAAGATGAGGTAGTTGAAGCTAATGGTGAGTTGGTAAATGAAGCAGGAAAAGAAGTAGAGAAACACCAAACATTGACTCCCGTTCCAAGACCACCACCTCCATTTCCATAGAGGTTAGTGAAAAAGACCGAGGATGGTAAATACCGACATTTTATCACTATGCTCATGCAGCTTTCCATCAATGTCCCTTTGATAAAAGCTCTTGAACAAATGCCCTGTTATTCCAAGTTCATGAAGGATATGGTCACTAAGAAAAGATCGGTCAGTTTTGAGGATGATGATAGAATGAAGCATTGTAGTACTATTGCTGCAAGGTCTCTAGTGAAAAAGAAAGAAGATCCGGGTGCCTTCACTATACCATGTACAATTGGTTTATTACACTTTGCGAAAGCATTATGTGATCTTGAGGCAAGCATAAATCTCACACCTCTCTCTATTTACAAGAAGTTGGTTTTGGGTGACCCAAAGCCCACTACGATGCGGCTACTAATGGCCGATCGAACGGTGAAGAGGCCTACTGGGATACTCCACGATGTGTTAGTAAAGGTGGAGTCATTAATATTTTCGGCCGATTTTGTGATTCTCGATTGTGAGGTCGATTTTGAGGTGCCTATTATTCTTGGGAGGCAATTCCTTGCTACGGGTAGAGCCTTGGTTGATATGGAGAAAGGGAAAATGAAATTTCGGTTGAACAATGAAGAAGTGACTTTCAACATTTGTAGGTCCATGAGGTACAAATAGAAGAGCGTCTGGGTGTAGAAGCACTAGCGGCAGTGATCATGAATTTTGATAGTGATTGCATTGAAGAGTATGGGTCATTGGTCGCGGCACTTGATCGAGGTGATGTTCGGTTTAAACCAAAGAAGTTAAAGTTAGATATGAAGCATCGCGAGTCTCCACTCGTAAAACCATCTATAGAGGAGGCTCCAAAAGTAGATCTTAAGGCTCTACCACCTCATCTGAGGTATGTATTCTTGGGAAAAGGTGATACTTTGCCGGTAATTATTCCATCAGATTTGAATGTGCATCAAGTTGAGAGTTTGGTGGAGGTGTTAAAAAGGTTCAAAAGAGCTATTGGGTGGACTATTGCGGATATTGTTGGGATCCCTCCCGGGATTTGTTCACATAAAATCCAACTCATGCCCGATCATAAGCCCAGTATTGAGCACCAGAGACATTTAAATCCACCTATGCAAGAGGTGGTGAAGAAGGAAATTATTAAGTGGTTGGATGCTGGAGTGATATATCCAATCACCGATAGTAGTTGGGTATGCCCTGTTTAGTATGTACCTAAGAAAGGGGGAATGACTGTGATCCCCAATGAGAAAAATGAGCTTGTCCCGATGAGACTGATGACTGGATGGAGGGTGTGTATGGATTATCGGAAATTAAATGCATGGACCGAGAAGGACCATTTTCCTATGCCCTTCATGGATCAGATGTTTGATAGACCTGCAGGAAAGGGGTGGTACTGTTTTCTTGATGGTTATTCAGGCTATATTCAGATTTTTATTGCACTGGAAGATCAAGAGAAAACCACCTTTACTTGTCCTTATAGGACCTTCGCGTTCAAGAGAATGTCGTTTGGGTTATGTAATGCACCGACCAAGTTTCAGAGATGTATGATATCGATATTCTCCGATATGGTAGAGGACACTATTGAGGTGTTTATGGATGATTTTTCAGTGGTTGGTGACTCCTTAGAGCGGTGTTTGAGTCATTTGTCCGAGGTTCTTAAGAGGTGTGAAGATTGCAACCTTGTGCTAAATTGGGGAAAATGTCACTTCATGGTGAAATAAGGTATTGTATTGGGTCATCGCATTTCAGAGAAGGGTATAGAGGTTGATCGAGCTAAAGTTCAGGTGATAGAGAGACTTCCTTCACCCATCTCTGTAAAAGGTGTGAGAAGTTTTCTTGGGCATGCAGGCTTTTACCAGAGGTTCATCAAGGATTTTTCAAAGATTGCACATCCTTTGTGCAAGTCATGTCTTAAGGCATTTGGTGAGTTGAAGGAAAAGTTGGTGTCTGCACCTATCATCATTTCTCCGGATTGGAGCAAGCCATTTGAGGTGATGTGTGATGCGAGTTGGTTGCTCTTGGTGTGGTATTGGGACAAAGAAGGGACAAAATCCTTCATCCTATTTACTATGCTAGTAAAGCCCTTAATGAAGCCCAAAAGAATTACACCGTGACTGAACAAGAGCTCCTTGCAGTAGCCTTTGCTTTCGAGAAATTTCGCTCCTATTTGCTTGGCACGAGGGTTATAGTGCATACTGATCATTCTGCTTTGAGATATTTGATGGCAAAGAAGGATACAAAACTGAGCTTTATTCGTTGGGTATTACTATTGCAAGAATTTGACTTTGAGGTGAAAGATAGAAAAGGGACCGAAAATCAAGTTGATGATCACTTGTCCCGATTAGAAGATGAAGCAATGAGGGAGATAGGTGAAAAGGCTGAAATTGATGATACTTTCCCTGATGAGCATGTACTGGCTGCCTCCCAAGACTTGATTCCATGGTTCGCAGATTTTGCGAATTATTTGGCTAGTGATATCGTCCCACCGGACATGTCCTTTCATCAAAGGAAAAAGTTCATGCATGATGTGAAAAAGTTCTTCTGGGATGAGCCATACTTATATAGGAGTTGTGCCGATGGGCTTATTCGGCGTTGTGTGCCGGAAGTTGAGATGTTGAGTGTTTTGGAGGCATGTCATTCTTCGCCTGTAGGTGGGCATCATAGTGGTATCCGGACTACTCACAAGATCTTGCAATGTGTCTACTATTGGCAAACCATCCACCAAGATGCTCATGAATTCGCCAAGGCATGTGATAGATGCCAAAGAGATGGGGGCATTTTGAGAAAGCAAGATCTCCCTTTAAATCCCATTCTTGTGATTGAATTGTTTGATGTGTGGGGCATTGACTTTATGGGACCTTTTGTGAGTTCTCATGGGATGAAGTACATTCTTGTAGAAGTCAATTATGTATCAAAATGGGTAGAAGCTATCGCACTTGCGAATAATGAAGGAAGAGTGTCACCGCGTTCTTGAAAAAGAACATATTTTCTAGATTTGGCAGCCCAAGGGCTATTATCAGTGATGGGAGATCCCACTTTTGCAACAAGCTGTTTAAGGAATTATTGGAAGAAAATGGGGTTCGCCATAATGTGTCCACTCCTTACCATCCTCAAACTAGTGGGCAAGTTGAGGTGTCAAATAGGGAGATTAAACAGATTTTGGCAAAAATGGTGAATGCTAGTAGAACGGATTGGTCAAGAAGGCTTGATGATGCTCTTTGGGCCTACCGGACAGCATACAAGACTCCCATAGGTATTTCCCCATACCAACTTGTATATGGGAAGGCTTGTCACTTACCGGTTGAATTAGAGTATAAGGTCATGTGTGCAATGAAGAAGTTGAAAATGGATTGGAATGAGGCTACGGAACAGAGGTTAAACGGGTTGAATGAGCTTGATGAATTTTGCTTGAAGGCATATGAAAGTTCAGCCCTCTACAAACAAAAAATGAAGAAGTACCATGACCGAAAGATTGAGAAGCGCAATTTTTTGGTTGGGGATTTGGCTCTTTTGTTCAATTCTAGGTTGCGCTTGTTTTCGGGCAAACTCAGTCCAAATGGACTGGTCCCTATTTGATCACCCAACTATTCCCTCATGGTGCGGTTGAGTTGGAGAACAAGTAGGGTGTAAGGTTAAGGTGAACGGGCAGCGAATCAAAATCTATCTAGGGCATGCTGAAATGGCGAATGAAGTGGTCGAGGCATACAATCTTGATGAAGTCTGAGTTATCAAGAGTGGTCCGTCGTGCCGCGACGTTAAATCAAGCGCTGATTGGGAGGCAACCCAATATGTGTCCTCTAGCCAAGTATAGTTTTGTCGTGATTTTCTAGGCATAGTTGCATTATTTTTGCTTTTATTACTTAAGTCACGTCTGAATGTTCTTTTATTTTTCTTTAGAAGTGTAGTCTAGAGCATAGAGTAGGGTCCGTGTCCAAAAAGTGTCCAGAAAACACAAAAATATTATCTTAATGGGTGTTAAATGTGCAGGGACCAAATCACCAGAATCTGCAGAAAATTGGTCTGGTGCACCCATCGACGGATCCATCGACGGACCGTCTTCCCTTCGATGGACCGTCGGTAGGATCCGTCGTGCCCAGGTATGTTCTTGAATTTTTTCTAAGTTAGGGCACTGTCAACGGAGGGGTTGACGGACCGTCGAAGGACTTACGGTCCATCGATGGGGAATCGTCGATCCCTCACCCACCAACCCGACCCGACCCGTCCGGCTACATATTAAAAGTTTTTAAACTTTTCAGATACCCACCTCTTCACATACCCCCCATAACCATTTCCCTCCCTATTTCCTCTCATTTTCCCCCACTTCCTCACCCATTAACTCACTTTCCATCATCAAATTCCCACACTTCCCCCACTTCCACAAACTCCATTCTCTCCCCATATCTTCCATCTTCTTCAGTCTCCTTGCCGGTCGGTGTTCGTGGTTGGTGTTGCTGCTGTTCAACTACTAGTTTTCATACTCCGTTTTCCTCCACTACTTTTTCAAGGTATGTTCCTATGATCTGCTATTAACTATCGTTAATTTTCATGTTAACTTGATGTCTTACCTTGTGGGTCTTGAATTTGGGACCCCTTTGCATGCTAAAAACTTACACCTGAAGTCCTAAGTCCATTACAATATTGAAGTTGAAAGTGATGGGGGTGTCTTGTTAAAAATGTGTTGTGTTTGCATGTTGTGTTTCTGACCTAGGGTTTTGATAGGCTGTAGAATCGAATGTTCAATCTATGATAATTCATGCACTAGGAATGATGAAATGCTGGGTTAAATGTTAGGGAAACTTAAGGTTTCTAAGGATACTCTGAATTAGTACGTTAGGGGAAACAAAATGGCTGCAAAATTCTATCCTTGAAGGACAGAACGAGACCCCGTCGATGGACCATCGGTCCCTCGATGGACCTTAGTTGGGGTCCATCAACCCCAACATCCCTTGCTTAGTCTAAGTGTCCGTCGATGGACCCCATTGAGTGACCGTCGTCCCTTTGACGGTCCGTCCTTCACAACCGTCGACGCTGTCAGAACCTTTATTTCTGATTTTCTAAAAAAATATTCTAAGTGTCTGTCGACGGACCCCATTTACGGACTATCGTCCCTTCGATGGTCCGTACTGCACAACCATCGACGTTGTTAGAACCTTTGTTTCTAATTTTCTAAAAAAATATTCTAAGTGTCAATCAAAGGATCCTGCACAACCGTCGACACTATCAAAACCTTTGTTTCTGAAGTTTTCAAACATTCTTCCAAGTGTCCCTCGACGGACCCCCATGACGGACTGTCGTCCCTTCGATGAACTATCGATGGGTCTGTCAGGTAGTGCTGCACTTCTGCACTGCCATTCCATTCTGTGTTTTGCTCTTTTGTTTGATGCTTTTGAATGTGTTACAGGCTTCTATTGGTACTAATAACTTCTCTTTGCAGGTACATATGGCACCCAAGCAAGACCGTGTCTACTCGAGAGGGCGTTCTAAGTCTGTCGCCCCGTCGAACTGGATGGTCATAGGCTCAGACAATGAGCGAGACCCGGAGTACGTGTCACAGGCACCCGCACCCCTACCCGTGCTGCCCGCACCACCAGATCCACACCCACGAAGGTGGCGCTCGGCGGAGTCACTACTTCCTAGTCTGAAGAGAAGCGTATACTGACCGGCACACCTTCTGGGTAGGCTACACATTTTGAGGGAGCATCTGGCTCTGATGAGGCTTCCGGTTCTGAGGAAGCGTCTGGCTCTGTGGAGGCTTCCTGGTCCGAGGAGGCTTCTGCTTCTCCTAATGCCAATGCTCCAGCTACTTCGGTCCAGTCTGATGAGGTTGATAGTGTTGATTCTACTCCAGCACCTAAGACTGACGTCCCCGCTCCGGTTGCTGATCAGCCCAACTGGTGGTGTGTCAAGGGTCAATATCAAGTATATGTTGATGCAAAGGTGCCCAACGACAAGGGGGTCATGACCCGGACCCTGACACTCGAGCGGTAGGTTCTCACTAGGAGTCTTCCCACTATGCCGGCCATCCATGCTATATTCACCAGACATCGGCTGGAGTGAGTAGCTAGGAATGTGGGCCGCTATAGCGAAGAAATGGTGCGAGAGTTCTCGCCTCCTATGTGGCGACTCTCCGGTCTCAGTTGGACAGGCGGGCCACCCTAGCCAAACATGCACCTCTGGAGTATGTCCGAGTCCGCAACAAGCGGGTTGATATTTCTTTACCGGCAATTCACAGGTTTCTCTATGGTGCGTACGTTGATGCCACCAGGACCCCTCTCACCGCCCTGTTTGACTATCGATGGAAGTTGATCAAGGACAACCCATTCCAGCGTGAGCCAGATGTGAGAGAGACCACAAGAGGTGGATAGGATAGAACCTCTCCGTGGATGTGAGGCTGCTTATTGGGTGCTGGAGCCCAAGGGGAGCATCAAGAAGGCCAACCTCACCTTCACAACAAAATTCTTATGGCTACTGGTCCAACACTGTCTTTCCCCCACTGCTGCTGATAACATTGTCACTTGGGATCGTGCAGTGCTGATGGCTATCATGGTTGAGGGTTTTGAGGTGGACTTTGCGTGGCTATTGCAGGCGGTGATGCATGAGAGGGCATTTAAGGCCACTACTACTTACCCCTTCCCGTGCATGGTCTTTGAGTTGTGCAGGTTTGCAAGAGTGCCCATGTGGCACATTGATGTGATCAAGACCCCGCATGGCACAATGGATATTGGCCTCATTTGGGATGAGGCCACTGAGTTGGCTCCCCACAGAGGGCCCCGTCCAGAGGTGCAGCCACTCGGTGAGAACCTGGCGGACACGGAAGAGCAAGCCCAAGCGGCTAATCTGGCTACATCCGATCCTACCGACACCACCCCGGTTGAGTCTATGTTGGGTGCTAGCACCGCTACGAGCTCCTCCCGCTCGACTCCATCTGCTACACTGGTCTCGCTTGCTAGGGTCCAGAAATTAGAGGCCCAAATGGCCACACTTCTGCATCACATCCAACCTTCAATGCAGAGGTCCATTGCTGAGGCGGAGGAACGGATAGAGAGGAAGATGGCCCAGCATACTGAGCAGCAGATCATAGAGGTCCACCAGCGCTTGGATGCATTTGAGTTGCGGGTTTTCGCTCGCCCCTACAGTGGAATTGAGGACTCTCTAGGCTGCTATGAAAATTCTGAGAGTAGACTTGGATACCATACTGGAGGCTCGGGTGCCTGAGTCTGAGGCCCATTCTGCAGAGCCTGCTGAAGGCACGGTGTTGGCTGCCCTATTCTCCACCACTGTTGTGCCACCACTTTCCCCACGAGATCATGCCAAGAGTCACCGAGTTAGAGATAAGGATGAGTCGCGGGCATGGAAGAAAGAGCGCAATGAATTGGAGTCCGCGAGGAGAGCCTCGTTGATTGATGAGGAGGCCCGCTAGTTGAGGGTTCTAGAAGTGGCTGTTGGGGTGTCTAGCTCCAAAATTGTTGAGGCTGAGAGGAGCACTACTGATGGTGTTGTTATTGCTTAGGACACCACTGATGGTGTCCCTACTACAGAGGGAGCGGGTTTTGGGAAACCGGACCGGCCAGCATGTTTATCATCGGTGCTTTGCGCCTCAAATTTGCTTCACCTACCACCCCATTCTATATACTTTTATGAATTGGGGACAATTGCACGTCTTTTTGTTGGGGGTGGGGTAACTGGAAAATGAGTGCTAGGGTGAAGTCTGAGTAGCCCAACTCACGATCCTCTCTTGGGGTTTTCTTGCCTGTGTTCTTTTTCCCCAAGGGACTGGTTATTTTATTGTTGAACCGGCATGTTGGTGTCTTTTGTACATAGTATAGAAATGGAATCTGAAGCATCATGGCTAAACAAAATGATATCCTGATTTAAAGAAAATGCTGCATGACTAGGCATAGTAACTAATGAATGTGTGGATCTAAGCATGACATAGAGAAACATCACTGTATGACCCTAAAATCTAAAACTCGAACTAGGTGTCTGATAATCTGGTAGAGTAATGAGATGTCAAGTGAGTGTGAGGAAAATTTAAATAGTCCACTATTGGTATTGAGCTAGAACTTGCCTGGTTAGTCCTGCTAAAAGTAGGCTGTGATAGACAATTAGGAAAGGATCATAGGCCCTTGTTAAAGATAGCCAATCTTTAACATAGATAACAGAAAACCGAATGAAATTAATCCCTTCTTGATCCAAATGATTTGAGCTTAAAATATACCTTTCTTTTTCACCCCAACTGATCTCTTCTGGGAACAATGTGTTGGCCCTGGTCCCTCCTTGGACATGTGCACCTCAGCTTATGGCAAAAGCATAAGTTGAGGGTGACTAATGCAGAAAACAACCTTGTCGTGGCCCTGACCCAACCTTGGGTATTGTTTTACCTTGACTCATGGCAAAACCATGACTTGAGGGTTGATACGCTCAAATTTACTTCTCGAAAAAAAGTATAAGCGGTGGTATCAAGTAAACAACCCAACTATGAGGTTGAGGTCGATCCCCTGAGGAAAATGATTTAGACTTAACTTTAACCTACTATTACTTTTATTTAGTCAAGTCCTTTCCGAAAACAAATAACAAAAAAGGGGTTTTGAATAACAAATGTAATTAACTAATTCTACGTAAATAAGTGACAAGTTCAAAGATTTGATTTTTTTCAAGTAATGAAAGTAACTAGAGCTTAAGTGTTCCCCATAGGTTCATAACTCGATAACTCTAGCTATAACAATCCTTTCCTAATATCTTGCATGCAAAGTGGTAAGTTATGTATCCCTAATTCCTTGGTCCGGCAACTAGGAAATTTCACTCCGCACCTTGGTCCAGCTACGTGTGTATGCTTTACTAAACCTTACCTTTACCTAATATTAAGCATCATAATCGATATTTGTCTTAGTTGTTACTTCGCACCAACCAACACTAGCTTATTAGATAGTATATACTAAATCTAGGTTGATAATTCTTTTCTTATTATCTACCTCCTTGGTCCGGCAAGTAGCAATAAGGCGAGTTCTAATGTTGGCCACCGTTAAAAAGACTTCCTCAACGAAAGAATTATCAATACATGCTTTTAGATAGGTTTAACCTTGTTATTTACCCATGGTTCCCACAACCCTAGTTACGGAGTTTAGTTACCCATGTTAATAATCACACAATCATATTAATTAGATAAGAATTCATGCACTTACTTTGATGAGATTGAAGATAATCCAGAAAATTACTTGAATTAATCAAAAACTTGCAACAAACGATTCCAAAAAATAAAGTAATTTCCAAAATCCCAAAATTCAATACTTAGAACAATAATACTAAAAAATATCCAAGATTCTAACCCCAAACACGAGGTGTTTGCCAGTATTTATATACTAGAATCCTAACAAAAGAGGGAATCGACGACTTGAGTGACGGGCCGTCGAGGCCCTCCGTCGTGCCATACTTAGAATCTTTTTCTGCTGCTTTCTTCACCCACTTTCTGTTACCATCGACGGACTTTCAGGACAATCCGTCATGGCTGTGACGGTCCGTCTATGGCTTCCGTTCCTCCATACATAGAATCTTTCAAAGATGGGTACTGGGGCTACTTTTTGTTAACCTTGACGGATGTGCAGGATGGTCCATCGTGGCTATGACGGTATGTCGAGAGCCTCCATAACCCCCACACTTATTCAGAATTCCCCAACTTCCTTTAGCAGCTTTTCCGATGTACGATAGTGACCACCTGTGGGCCGTCGAGGTCACGACGGACCGTCGATGGCTCCGTAGGTCGTCACTTCTGCAATTTTCAGCACAATACTCCCACGTTCTCCTTTTGGACAAATTTCCTGCAAACAAAGAGAAAACTACATTAAAACTAGTACAAAAAGGCTTTAGACACACACTAAGCTTAAGGAAAAAGCATTGAAAGTACCGTGTAACCACGGTACTTCAACACCCTCAACTTAAATTCGTTGTTTGTCCTCAAGCGATGCACTATGACACACCACAAAATCTTTGTACAAGAGTATCCTTATTATAGCTTTGTGCAATCATTTGGATATCAATCCCGATTATTTTCAAATTAATTTATGCATGATATCACTATTAGGATTGATCATGTGGATCAGACCATGACACAGACTAACCACACACCGACACCTATCCTCTTTGATCTCTCACCAAGGTACCAATTTTCCGGGATTGCAACTCGTGTCCTCACTTCAAAACAACATCCTCATTTTTCACACAATGATTTCAATTTGAGTATAAGGATTTTTTTTCAACACTCACTCTCAGAACAACTTCACACCTCATTTATACTTATTGCCATAAGTTTGCCCTTATTTTCAATGCTTAAATTTCACCATAATAGACTCTTAGAATCACGATAGGACTTTCTTATCTTGTAACTTAGGCTCGGGGTCAGATTGGGTACATTTACGTGTATTTATAGTGACTTATTGCCCTCCTTGACATAATGACTAAGCGTCCTACCTTTTCATCATTTTATTCCGCCCTATTTCTTAATTTTCTTGCATTCTTTCACCTTTCCATTCTCCCTTCTTTCTCCTTTTATGTAAGTGACTATTTTCTCTCTTTTTTTTTTTTTAATTTGTATTTTCAAATTTTCTAATTTTTCACTTTTCTTTCAACTTTTCTTGAGTCACTTTTCTTTTGTTCTTTCTCTCTCTTTATTCTTTCAACCCCACTTTCCGGGGTATTTCTCATAATAGTCACCCTCAACTCATGTCTTTGCCGTGAGTCAAGGTACACAATACCCAAAGTTAGGTCAGGGCCACGAAAAGGTTGTTTTCTGCATTAGCCACCCTCAACTTATGCTTTTGGCATAAGCTGAGGTGCACATGTCCAAGGAGGGACCAGGGCCAACACATTGTTCCCAAAGAAGATCAGTTGGGTTGAAAAAGAAAGGTCTATTTTAAGCTCAAATAATTTGGATCAAAAAGGGATTAATTTCATTCGGTTTTCTGTTATTTAGGCTAAAGATTGGCTATATTGAACAAGGGCCTATGATCCTTTCCTAATTGTCTATTCCGGCTTACTTTTAGCAGGACTAACCAGGCAAGTTCTAGCTTAGTACCAATGGTGGAATATTCAAATTTCCTCACACTCACTTGACATTTCATTACTCTACCAGATTTTCAGGCACCTAGTTCGAGTCTTAGATTTAGGGTCATGCAGTAGTGTATCTCTGTGTCATGCTTAGAGCCATACATTAATCAGTTACTATGCCTAGTTATCCATCATTTTCGTCAAAATCAGGATATCATTTTTGTTTAGCCATCATGCTTCAGAGTCCATTTCTATACTATGTAAAAAAGATACCAACATGCCGGTTCAACAATAAAGTAACCAGTTTCTTGGGGGAAAAGAACACAGGCAAGAAAACCCCAATAAAGCATCGTGAGTTGGCCTAATCAACTTCACCCTAACACTCACTTTCCATTTACCCCACCCCCAACAAAAAAGACATGCAATTGTCCCCAATGCATAAAAGTATGTAAAATAGAGTGGTAGGTGAAGCAAACCTGAGGCGCAAAGCGCCGGTGATAAACAAGCTGGTGGGTCCGATTTCCCAGAACCCACTCCCTCTGAAGTAGGGACACCATCAGTAGTGTCCTCAGCAATGACAGCACCATCAGTAGTGTTCCTCTCAGCCTCTGCAACTCTGGAAGTAGACGCTCCAGCAGCCACCTCCATAACCCTCAACTGGCGGGCCTCCTCATCAATAAGCGAGGCTCTCCTCGCAGCCTCCAACTCATGGTGCTCCTTCTTCCGAGCCCGAGACTCATCCTCATCTCTAGTCTGCTGCCTCTTGGCATGCTCTCGTGGTGGAGGTGGTGGCATATCAGTAGTGGAGAACAGAGCAGCCATCACCGTGTCCTCAGCAGGCTCTGCAGAAGGGGCCTCAGACTTTGGCACCCGAGCCTCTAGTATAGTATCTAAGTCGGCTCGCAGACTCGCCACAGCAACCTGAAGAAATGTAACATCCACAGTAGGGGCTGGTCGGGCAAGAACCCACAGTTCAAAAGCGTCCAAGCATTGGTGGACCTCCATGACGTTCCGCTGAGTATGCTGGGCCATCTTTCTCTCTAAGCGCTCCTATACTTTGGCAATAGACTTCTGCATCCAGGGCTGGATATGGTCCAGAAGTGTGGCCATCTGGGCCTCAGTTTCTGGACCCAAGCAAGTGGGACCAGAGTAGCAGGTGGAGTCGATCGGGAGGATGTAGGAGCGGTGCTACCACCCGGGATAGACTCGAATGGAGTGGTGTCGGTGGGCTCAGAAGTAGTCAGGTTAGCCGCTTGGGCTTGCTCAACCATTGCCTCTAGTGTCTCACCAAGCGGCAGCACCTCCGGACGGGGCCCTCTGTGGGGAGACAACTCATTGGCCTCATTTCGAATGAGGCCGATATCTACTGTGCCCGACGGGTTCTTGAGCACATCAACGTGCCGCACGGGCACTTCTGCTAACCTGTACAAAGCAAAAACCATGCATGGGAAGGGTAAGTAGTAGTGGCCTTGAAGGCCCTCTCGTGCATCACCGCCTGTAGTACCCATGCAAAGACTACCTCAAACCCCGCAATCATCACCGCCATTAGTATCGCATGATCCCAAGTGACAATGTTGTCAGCTGCAGTGGGGGAAATGCAGTATCGGACTAGTAACCACAAAAACATGGCTGGGAAGGTGAGGTTAGCCTTATTGATACTTCCCTTGGGCTCCAGCACCCAATCGGAAGCCTCACCATCAACAAAAAGGTACTGTGCAATACACCGCTTGGTGGTCTCTGTCAACTCTGGCACACACTGGAATCGGCCATCTTTAATCAACTTCCACCGATTGTCGAACTCGGCAGTGAGAGGTGTCCGGGTGGCATCAATATCCGCACCATAGAGAAACCTGCGGATGTCCGGCTGGGAAATGTCAACCCGCTTGCCACGGACTCGGACCTAATCCAAAGGAGAATGTTTAGTAGGGGCTGCCCGCCTATCTAGGTGAGATAGGAGAGTCACCACATAGGAGGCGTAGAAATCTCGGACCATCTCCTCACTGTAGTGGCCTACATCCCGAGCCGTCCACTCCAGCCGATGTCTGGTGAACAACTCATATATGGCTGGCATGGTAGAAACGCTACCCGTGAGAACCCGTCACTCAAGTGTCAGTGTCCAGGTCATGACCCCCTTGTCATTCGTCATCTTGGCGTCTGTGTATACATGATACTGCCCCTCAACACACAACCAGTTGGGCTGATCAGCAACCAAAGCGGGGTCACCATTCTGGGGTGCTGGAGTAGTGTCAGCACTATCATCCTCATCAGCCGAGGCAGAAGCAGAGGCCTCCACAGATCCGGAGACCTCCTCAGAACTAGAATCTTTCTTAGAAATGGATGCCTCCACGAGCCAGACGCTCCCTCTGAATGTGTAGCCGACCCAGAAGGTGTACCGATCAGTATGCGGTCCTCGTTAGACTGGGAGGCAGTGAGTACACCGAGCGCCACCCTCGTGGGAGTGGCTCTAGTAGGGCAGGCAGCGGGTGTAGAAGTACGGGTGCCTGGTGGCACGTACTCTGGGTCACGCTCATCGTCTGAGCCTATGACCAATCGGTTTGATGGGGCGACGGACTTGCAACGCCCTCGTGAATAGACACGATCATGTTTTGGAGCCATGCGTACCTGCAAAGAGATGTAGTTAGTACCAGTGGAATCAATAAAAACGTAGACAAGAAATGGCAGTGCAGAAGTATAGAGTGCAGGATGGACCCATCGATGGTCCGTCGAAGACACAACGGTCCGTCATGGGGGTCCGTCGAGGTACACCTAGTGAAATTTTTCAAAACATCAGGAACAATAGGTTCTGACAGAGACGACGGACATGCAGGACGGACCGTCAAAGGTACGAAGGTCCGTCGTAAGGCTCCATCGATGGATACTTAGATTATTTTTATAAACCATTAGAAACCAAGGATCTGACAGCGTCGACGGTTGTGCAGGATGGACCGTTGAAGGCACGACGGTCTGTCATAAGGTTTCGTCGATGGACACTTAGGGAAACCAAGGGGATTGGGCTTGACGGACCCCAACGATGGTCCATTGCGGAATCGACAGTCCGTCGCAGGGACCTGGTTTTGCAGCCACATTGGTTCCCTATGCACTATTCTTTTGAAAGTCTAAGTGTACCAAACATATACCCATCATCCCATCATCCCTAGGGCAAGAATTTAATCGAGTTTTTAGCATTCAATTTTCTACAGTGTAGCAACCCTAGGTCAGAAACAAAATTAGGAAACACACGCCATTTCTAACAAAATAACCCCATTCCTTTACAATAGTCGTACTCTACGGGAACTTAGCACTATGCGGGAGAGTTCTAGCATGCAATGAGGGCCCAAAATTTGACACCCATACAGTAAGATGGCAAGTTTAATCAGAAAGAAAACAACAATTTATGATAGTTAATTGACAGATCTGAAGAACATACCTGATAACTGTAGTAGAGGAGAAAGAAGTAAGGCACATGTAGTTGAACAACAACTCAAAAACCACGAACACCGACCGCCAATGGACTGAAGAAACTTGGAGAATTTGGAAGAGAAATGGATTGTGGGAATATGGGGGAATTGATGGAAATTAGAAGATAGGAGAGGGAATGGGAGTTAATGGTGAGGAAGTGGGAGGAAATGGTAGGAAATGGGTAAAGAAACGGTTCTGAGGGTTAAATGAAGAGGTGGGAAGTTTAAAAGTTTAAAACTTTTAATATTCAGCCGGATGGGTCAGGTCGGGTTGTGGGTGAAAGACGCGATGATTCCCCGTCGACGGACCGTAACAGTTGCGACGGTCCGTCATTGGTGTCCTTCGAGGGTGACCTAACTTGGAAAATTTTGAAATACATACCTGGGCATGCTGATCCTAATGATGGTCTGTCGAAGGCACGACGGTCTATCGATAGTTCCGTCGGTGGGTGCAGCAGACAAATTTTCTGCAGATTTCTGGTGATTTGATACCTGCACATTGAACACCCAATAAGCTACTCTTTTTTTTTTGTGTTTTCAGGACACTATTTGACACGGAACCTAATCTATGCTCTAGCCAACACTACTAATGAAAAAGAAAAGAGCAGTTAGACGGAACATTACATAAATAAACGCAAGAATAATCCAACTATTCCTAGAAAGTAATGAAAGACCAATAATTGGATAGAGGATACATATTGGGTTGCCTCTCAATCAGCGCTTGATTTAACATCGCGGCACGACGGAAGACTCTTTATTACTCAGACTTCATCAAGATGGTATTCCTGGATAACTTCATTTGCCGATTCAGCATGCCCCAGATAGATTTTGATTCGTTGTCCTTTCACCTTAAACCGCACACCGTCCTTGTTATCCAACTCAACCGCACCATTAGGGAATAGTTGGGTGATCAGGTAGGGACCAGTCCATTTGGACTTTACTTTGCCCGGAAACAAGCGCAACCTAGAATTGAATAAAAGCACCAAATCCCCGACAAAAAAATCGCGCTTCTCAATCTTTTGGTCACGGTATTCCTTCATCTTTTCTTTGTAGAGGGATGAACTTTCATATGCCTTCAAGCGAAATTCATCAAGCTCATTCAACCCGTTTAACCTCTGTTCCGCAGCCTCATTCCAATCCATTTTCAACTTCTTCATTGCTCACATGGCTTTATGTTCTAATTCAACCGGTAGGTGACAGGCCTTACCATATACAAGTTGGTATGGGGACATACCAATGGGAGTCTTGTATGCTGTCCGGTAGGCCCAAAGAGCATCATCAAGCCTCCTTGACCAATCCGTTCTACTAGCATTCACCATTTTCGACAAAATTTGCTTAATGTCCCTGTTTGACACCTCAACTTGCCCACTAGTTTGAGGATGGTACGGAGTGGCCACATTATGGCGAACCCC
Organism: Solanum sitiens; assembly: GCA_016801875.1. Lineage (NCBI taxonomy): Eukaryota > Viridiplantae > Streptophyta > Magnoliopsida > Solanales > Solanaceae > Solanum > Solanum sitiens. The sequence continues at coordinate 379,171 of JABWTJ010000149.1, forward strand.
ATACTTTTCCAGTAATCCCTTAAATAGCTTGTTGCAAAAGTGGGATCCCCCATCACTAATAATAGCCTTGGGGTGCCAAATCAGGAATATATGTTCTTTTTCAAGAATGCGGTGACACTCTTCCCTTCATTATTTACAAGTGCGATAGCCTCCACTAATATAGACACATAGTCGACTGCCCATGAGAACTCACAAAAGGGCCCATAAAGTCAATGCCCCACACATCAACAATTCAATCACAAGGATGGGATTTAAAGGGAGCTCTTGCTTCCTCGAAATGCCACCATCTCTTTGGCATCTATCACATGACTTGGCGAACTCATGAGCATCTTGGTAGATAGTTGGCCAATAGTAGCCACATTGTAAGATTTTGTGGGCTGTCCGGATACCACTATGATGCCCACCTACAGGCGAAGAATGGCACGCCTCCAAAACACTCAACATCTCAACTTCCGGCACACAACGCCGAATAAGCCCATCGGCATGACTCCTATATAAGTATGGTTCATCCCAAAAGAAATTTTTCACATCATGCATGAACTTTTTCCTTTGATGAAAGGACAAGTCCGGTGGGACGATATCACTAGCGAGATAATTGGCAAAATCTGCGAACCATGAGATCAAGTCTTGGGAGGCATCCAATACATGCTCATCAGGGAAAGTATCATCAATTTCAGCCTTTTACCTAACTCCCTCATTGCTTCATCTTCTAATTGGGACAAGTGATCAGCAACTTGATTTTCGGTCCCTTTTCTATCTTTCACCTTAAAGTCAAATTCTTACAATAGTAATACCCAACAAATCAACCTCGGTTTTGCATCCTTCTTTGCCATCAAATATCTCAAAGCAGAATGATCATTATTCACTATAACTCTAGTGCCAAGCAAATAGGAGCGAAATTTCTCGAAAGCAAAGACTGCTGCAAGGAGCTCTTGCTTAGTCACGGTGTAGTTCTTTTGGGCTTCATTGAGGGCTTTACTAGCATAGTAAATGGGGTGAAGGATTGTATCCCTTCATTGACCCAAAACCACACCAAGAGCAACTCCGCTCGCATCACACATCACCTCAAATGGTTTGCTCCAATCCGACGAAATGAAGATAGGTGCAGACACCAACTTTTCCTTTAGCTCACCAAATGCCTTAAGACAAGATTCATCAAAATAAAACTTACACTCTTTCTCAAGCAACTTGCACAAGGGATGTGCAATCTTTGAAAAATCCTTGATAAACCTCAGGTAAAAGCCCGCGTGCCCTAGAAAGCTTCTCACACCTTTTACAGAGATGGGTGGATGAAGTCTCTCCATCACCTCTACTTTAGCTCGATCAACCTCTATACCCTTCTCTAAAATACGATGGACCAATACAATACCTTCTTTCACCATGAAGTGACATTTTTCCCAATTAAGCACAAGGTTGCAGTCTTCACACCTCTTAAGAACCTCGGACAAATTACTCAAACACCGCTCAAAGGAGTCACAAACCACAGAAAAATCATCCATAAACACCTCAATAGTGTCCTCCACCACATCGAAGAATATTGACATCATACATGTCTGAAATGTGGCCGGTGCATTACATAACCCAAACGACATTCTCTTGAACGCGAAGGTCCCATATGGACAAGTAAAGGTGGCTTTCTCTTGATCCTCCGGTGCAATAGAAATCTGATTATAACCCGAATAACCATCAAGAAAACAGTACTACCCCTTTTCTGCAAGTCTGTCCAACACCTGATTCATGAAGGGCATAGGAAAATGGTCCTTCTCGGTCCATGCATTTAATTTCCGGTAATCCATACATACCCTCCATCCAGTCACCGGTCTCATCGGAACAAGCTCATTTTTTTCATTGGGGACCATAGTCATTCCCCCTTTCTTAGGTACACACTGAACAGGGCATACCCAACTACTTTCGGCGATTGGATATATCACTACAGCATCCAACCACTTAATGATTTCTTTCTTCACCACCTCTTGCAAAGGTGGATTTAAACGTCTTTGGTTCTCAATACTTGGCTTATGGTCGGGCATGAGTTGGATTTTATGCAAATAAATACCGGGAGGGATCCCAATAATATCTGCAATAGTCCACCCAATAGCTCTTTTGAACCTTTTTAACAATGTCACCGAACTCTCAACTTGATGCACATTAAGATCTGATGTAATAATTACCGGCAAAGTGTCACCTTTTCCCAAGAATACATACCTCAGATGAGGTGGTAGGGCCTTAAGCTCTAATTTCGCAGCCTCCTCTATAGATGGTTTTGTGGGTCGAGATTCGCGATGCTTCATATCTAATTCAAATTTCTTTGGTTTAAACCGAACATCACCTCGATCAAGTGCCGCGACCCATGACCCATAATCTTCAATGCAATCACTATCAAAATTCATGAGCACTGCCGCTAGTGCTTCTACACCCAGACGTTCTTCTATTTGTACCTCAGATGACTTTTCAACTCTATAAGATATGGCAGATACTCATTGGAGTTCACCACTCTGCCTCATGGACCTACAAATGTTGAAAGTAACTTCTTCATTGTTCAACCAAAATTTTATTTGACCTTTCTCCATATCGACCAAGGCTCTACCCGTAGCAAGGAATGGAATCCAAGGATCATAGGCACCTCAAAATTAACCTCACAATCAAGAATCACAAAATCGGCCGGAAATATGAATGACTCCACCTTTACTAACACATCGTGGAGTATCCCAATAGGCCTCTTCACCGTTCGATTGACCATCAGTAGCCGCATTGCAGTGGGCTTTGGGTCACCCAAACCCAACTTCTTGTAAATAGAGAGAGGCATGAGATTTAAGTTTGCCCCAAGATCACATAATGCTTTCGCAAAGTGTAATAACCCGATTGTACATGGAATAGTGAAGGCACACGGATCTTCTTTCTTTTGCACTAGAGACCTTGTAGCAATAGCACTACAATGCTGCATTCTATCGTCATCCTCGAAACTGACCGATCTTTTCTTGGTAATTATATCTTTCATGAACTTGACATAACCGGGCATTTGTTCAAGAGCTTCTATCAAAGGGACATTGATGGAAAGCTGTTTTAACATATTGATAAAACAACGGTATTTACCATCCTCGGTCTTTTTCACTAACCTTTGTGGGAATGGAGGTGGTGGTCTAGGCATGGGGGTCACCTTTTGGGGTACCTCAGCTTCTTTCTCCATTTTATCTCCTAACTCACCACAAACCTCCACTACCTCATTATCACCTCTTATCACTTTTTCTACACCAGACGGCATCGGTGGGTCAATGGCTTGCTTACCACCTCGAGTTGTGACTCCCATACAATGTCCATCATTTTTCGGATTTTGGACGGTGTTGCTAGGAAGAGTGCCCGGTTCGCGTGGGTTCACAGTCGAAGACAATTGGGCAAGTTGCAACTCAAGATGCTTGATCGAGATTGCATGTGTATCAATTTTCTGCCCACTACTCGCTAAGTCACTCCTCAACTCTTTAGTGTGCTCATCACTAGCATCGAACCTCCTCATCATATCTGCAACATATCCTCAACTCGCGCCATACTACCTCCACCATCACTAGGAGTAACTTCATGATTTTGAGGTGGAGCATAGGGCCCACTCCTATCATTTCTATTACCATAGTTACCCCGGTTGAAGTTCTTGTCGCGGTTGTAATTCCCATCTCGGACACAATGACCCTCTCGATTGTAATTACCATAGTTCCGACCTTGGTTTCCTTGACCTTGGCGCCAGTTCTCCTGATTGGAGCATTGGGAGTTTGGTCAGAAACCCCCCGTCTACTCAATTACCGCATAAGAGTCCTCTTCATAGTAATACTCATCAGTAGGTGGCGGTGGTTAAGACAAGTAGTTCACCGCATTTACCTTTTCTGCATCCCCAGTGACATGTTTCAACACCAACCCAAGCTCAGTTCTCATTTGAGTCATTTCCTCACGAATCTCATATGTGGTTGGGTTGTGTGTGAATTGCACTACAAAAGTGTTTCTCCCAGTATCTGACTTCCTAGTGCTCCAAGCTTTATTATTTCGGGAGATTTCTCCAATTTCTCAGCGATCTCAGCATAAGGACACTCCCCATAAGAACCACCCGCTATCGTATCGAATACAGCTTTATTATTATCATCTTGTCTCCGATAGAAGTACTGTTTTAGTGACTCATCATCGATGCGGTGATTGGGGACACTTCATAAGAACGAAGTGAATCTGTCCCAAGAACTACTGACTGATTCTCCCGGTAGTGCCACAAAGTTGGTCACCCTATCTTTGTGGTTTAGCTTCTTAGACACCGGGTATTAACGTGCTAGGAACACATCCCTCAATTGATTCCAAGTGTATATAAAGTTATAAGAAAGTTCTGTAAACCATATAGCAGCCTCTCCCATCAGTGAGAGAGGAAACACTCTCAACCCAAGTACGTCCATATTCAAATCAGGCCTCCCTACACAACTCTTACACACCGACCTCACTTTGGCGATGTGAGCATGTGGATCCTCAGAAGGTAGCCCCGAAAACAAACCTCTAGCGGTGAGCATTTGCATCAGACTACTAGTTACCACGAAAGTATGTCCATGTGGTAGGGGAGGTAAGACAAGTGGCCCGTCAGAGTCGGTAATGTTATCATATCCCCTATAATACTCTTGAGGGCGTGGAGCGGGAGGTTGCCTTCGTATTTCATCTTCCCAACGATTTTCAGGTAATAACTGACTATGAGCATCAACCGGAGGTGGAATGTCTGGGTTGTGATCATCATTGCGAATACCCAAATTTTGATTCATCCTGCGTAGTGTACGCTCCAGTTCGAGGTCGGGTGAAAGTATGGGATCTCCTCGACTCCACGTACTTGGCATACACGGAAGTTATATCTGCAAGAGACAAGAACAACAAGAAAAAGTAAAATTAGGAAAATATTGACTAAACTTCGGTAATAAGCTTAAAGTTAATCTAAAAGCCACTTTCCCCGGCAGCGGTGCCAAAATTTAATACGCTCAAATTTACTTCTCGAAAAGAAGTATAAGCGGTCGTATCAAGTAAAGAACCCAACTATGAGGTTGAGGTCGATCCCATGAGGAAAATCATTTAGACTCAACTTTACCTACTATTACTTTTATTTAGTCAAGTTCTTTCCGAAAACAAATAACAAAAAGGGGTTTTTGAATAACAAATGTAATTAACTAATTCTACATAAACAAGTGACAAGTTCAAAGATTTGATTTTTATCAAGTGATGAAAGTAACTAGAGCTTAAGTGTTCCCCATAGGTTCATAACTCGGTAATTCTAGCTATAACAATCCTTTCCTAATATCTTGCATGCAAAGTGGTAAGTCATGTATCCCTAATTCCTTGGTCCGGCAACTAGGAAATTTCATTCCGCACCTTGGTCCGGCTACGTGTGTATGCTTTACTAAACCTTACCTTTACCTCATATTAAGCATCATAATCGATATTTGGCTTAGTTGTTACTTCGCACCAACCAACACTAGCTTATTAGATAGTATATACTAAATCTACGTTGATAATTCTTTTCTTATTATCTACCACCTTGGTCCGGCAAGTACCAATAAGGCGAGTTCTAATGTTGGCCACCACTAAAAAGACTTCTAAACGAAAAAGTATCAATACATGCAAGACATTATTTGAGAATTGTTATTTTAGCTAGGTTTTACCTTGTTGTTTACCCATGGTTCCCACAACCCTAGTTATGGAGTTGAATTACCCATGTTAATAATCACACAATTTATATTAATTAGATAAGAATTCATGCGCTTACTTTGATGAGATTGAAGATAATCCAGAAAATTACTTGAATTAATCAAAAACATGCAACAAATGATTTTGGAAAATAAAGTAATTTCTAAAATCCCAAAATTCAATACTTAGAACAACAATACTAAAAAATATCAAAGAGTCTAACCCCAAAAACGAGGTGTTTACAGTATTTATAATACTAGAATCCTAACAAAAGAGGGAAATCTATTTAAGGAAAATCTATCCAAAAAACGCGTCTGAATCGACCATTGGAGTGACGGGCCGTCGAGGTCACAACAGACCGTCGAGGCCCTCCGTCTTTCCATACTTAACATCTTTTTATGTTGCTTTCTTCACCCACTTTCTGTTACCATCGACGGACATGCAGGACGGTCCTTCATGGCTATGACGGTCCGTCGATGGCTTTCGTTCCTCCATACTTAGAATCTTTCGAAGATGGGTACTGGGGCTACTTTCTGTTAACCTTGACGGATGTGCAGGATGGTTCGTCGTGTCTATGACGGTCCATCGAGAGCCTCTGTAACCCCATACTTAGTCAGAATTCCCCAACTTCTTTTAGCAGCTTTTCCCACGTACGACGGTGACCACCTACGGGATGTCGAGGTCACGACGAACCATCGATGGCTCCGTAGGTCATCACTTTTGCAATTTTCAGCATAATACTCCCACGTTCCCCTTTTTGACAGATTTCCTGCAAACAAAGAGAAAACTACATTAAAACCAGTACAAAATGGCTTAAGACACACACTAAACTTAAGAAAAAAGCATTAAAAGTACCGTGTAACCATGGTACATCAAGGGTGGCTAGTTGAGGAATGCTCCGGAAAATGGGGTTGAAAGAATAATGAAAGAGAAAGAACAAAAGCAAAGTGACTCAAGAAAAGTTGAAAGCAAAGTGAATTTTTTTTTTAAAAAAAAAAACACTTACACAAAAGGAGAAAGAAAGGAGAAAAGTAAGGCGAAAGAATAAAAAATAAAAAAATAAATTAAGAAATAGGGCAGAATAAGACGATGAAAAGGTAGGACGCGTAGCCGTTATGTCAAGGAGGGCAATAAGTCACTAAAATACATCGAAATGTACCCTACCTGACCCTGAGCCTACGTTACAAGCTAAGAAAGTCCTATCGTGATCCTAACAGTCTATTATGGTGAACTTAAAGAAGTGAAAATAAGGGCAAGCATATGGCAACAAGTATAAATGAGGTGTGAAGTTGTTCGAGAGCGAGTGTTGACAAAAAATAATCCTTATACTCAAACTGAAATCATTATGTGAAAAATGAGGATGTTGTTTTGAATTGAGGACACTAGTTGCAATACCGGAAAATTGGTACCTTGTTGAGAGATCAAAGAGGATAGGTGTCGATGTGTGGTGAGTCTGTGTCATGGTCTGATCCACATGAGCGAGCCTAATAGTGATAGCATGCATAAACATAATGAAAATAATCGGGATTGATAGACAGATGATTGTGAATGCTAAAATAAGGATTCTCTTGTACAAAGGTTTTGTGGTGAGTCATAGTGCGTCGCTTGAGGACAAACAACGAATTAAAGTTGAGGGTGTTGATGTACCGTGGTTTCATGGTACTTTCAATACTTTTTCCTTAAGTTTAGTGTGTGTCTAAGGCCTTTTTGTAGTAGTTTTAATGTATTTTTCTCTTTGTTTGCAGGAAAACTATCCAGAATGAAAATGCAGAAGAACTGTGCTGAAATTGCAGAAGTGACGACCTACGGAGCCATCGATGGTCCGTCGACCCCTCGACGGTTCGTAGGTGGCAACCGTCGTCTGAAGAAAATGCTGCTGAAGGAAGATCGGGGAATTGACCAAGTGTGGGTCTATGGAAGCTATCGACGGACCGTCATCTCCACGATGGACCGTCCTGCACATTCGTCATTGCTAACAGAAAGTAGACCCAGTACCCGTCTTGAAAAGATTCGAAGTGTGGAGAAACGGAAGCCATCGATGGACCATTGTGCACTCAACGGACCGGCATCCTGGTCTGTCGATGGTAACAGTGAGTTGGAGAAGAAAGCAGCTGAAAAAGATTCTAAGTGTGGAACGACGGGTGGCCTCGACGGTCCGTCGGTCCGGTCGTCGACTCACACACGTTTTTTGGCAGATTTTCCTTAAATAGATTTCCTTTTTATGTTAGGACTTCTTTATTATAAATACTTGTAAAAACTTCGTTTTGGGGGTTAGACTCTTTGTTATTTTTCAGTTTTATTATCCTAGTTGTTGAACTTGAGATTTTGGGAAATATTCTACTTTTTGGAATCGTTTGTTGCAAGACTTTGATTTATTCAAGTAATTTTCTGGATTTGCTTCAATCTCATCAAAGTAAGAACATGAATTCTTGTATAATCAATATGAATTGTGTGATTGTTAACATGGGTAACTAAATCCATAATAACGGTTGTGAGAACCACGGGTAATTAACAAAGTAAAAATAGCTAAACTAACAATTGTTGAATAGTTTCTTGCATGTATTGATAATTCTTTCGTTTAGAAGTCTTTTTAACGAGTGCACGCGTTAGAACTCGCCTTGTTGCTACTTGCCGGACCAAGGATGTAGATAATAAGAAATGAATTATCAACGTAAATTTAGTATATACTATATAATAGGCTAGTGTCGATTGGTGTGAAGTAACAACTAAGCCATACATCGATTATGATGCTTAATATAAGGTAAAAGGTAAGGTTTAGTAAAGTATACACGCGTAGCCGGACCAAGGTGCGGAGTGAAATTCACTAGTTGCCGGACCAAGGAATTAGGGATACATGACTTACCACTTTTCATGCAAGATACTAGGAAAGAGTTGTTATAACTAGGGTTACTGCGTCATAAACCTAATGGGGAACACATACACCCTAGGTTCTCTTATTACTTGATAAACATCAAATATTTGAACTTGTTACTTGTTTACTTAGAATTAATTAAATAATTTTGTCACACAAAAAACCCCCTTGTTATTGTTTGTTTTTGTAAAGGACTTGATTAAAATAGAAGTAATCGTAGATTAAAGTTAAGTCTAAACCATTTTCCTCGTGGGATCGACCCCAACCTAACATTTGGGTTCTTTACTTGATATGACCTCTTATACTTCTTTAGGGAAATGTAATTTGAGCGTATTAGATACATTCTCTAGCCATCAACACCTACACTTTGTGTAAAAAGATGAAGAAGATTGATATTAGTACAAGAATGCACTAAGTATGGAAACCATGCAAAAACATGCATTTAAAGAGGACATTTCATTTGAAATCATGCAACATGTCTTTTTAGTAAATTTCATGAACATAGGCACATATAACCTCAATATAGTTCACATACATCATATAGACATGGATACTACTCATAATAGCACATAAAGCCATTTATCATACTTTGAGGCATATTCAATACATACAATACATTACTTCTCTTTTTATCTTACTTCTTTTCTTAAGTAACCGTCAAGTGTACTTAGTATAATGTATCACCTTGAGGTCACCTTACAATAGCTTTTCATAGATATGCTTCATAAACACAACCACATATATTCAAAAGTCATAAGCACATCATAGACATCACATTTACATAAAGACCATCACCTAAGAGAACTCCTAAGTCACACTAGTGCAATGTGTAGGTAGCATCCCATAATACTACATCCACCAAATGTACCTATGTAACATTTTGAAATACCGAGGTCATATGATAAGACTTAAATGGTCTCCTTAGGAATCTAAACCAGTGTTCCTAGCCAATTAGGCATATGTAGAGTCTTTGAAGTGGTGTTGCAACCGAAACTCTTAAACGTCCGGCAAATTGGGTCATAAGAGGGCTAGAGTGTCCTTTTGATATAACCAAGTTAAAGAGTCGGAATATGGTAAATGGTTGTTACCATAGGTGTACAATATAGTGTGGGATGGTTTCATTCTGGAAAAGTCAGGGTACGACTCCCCGAGGACCAAAACAAGGACCCTCGAGGAGGACCCTAGGAATAGCAGGGCACGACGGACCCCATGACAGGGCGTCACAGGCGCGACGGGATGTCAAGGTCTCCGTCGTGCCAGCCTTGGTGCCGTGGGACAAACCTCCGCCTGCACAAGTCTCTGACCAACATGACGGATGTGCAGGACGGAGGGATGTCAGTCCGTCACGCCCACGACGGACCGTCGTGCCATCCTTGGTGTCTGGGGAGAAAGCCTCCGCCTGCACAAGTCTCTGACCAACGTGACGAATGTGCAGTACGGAGGGATGTCAGTCCGTCACGTCCACGACGGACCGTCGTCGGGGATCCGTCGTGGAAGGTCTGTGGCAGTTTTGGAAAAAAGTTAGTTTTAGTTAGTTAATTAATTAATTGACTTAGGGGTAATTAGGGGTTTAAGAGAGACTAATTAAGTGACTTAAGACCCCACTATAAATACCCAACCCTCATTAGCCTAATCATACTCTCAAAAACAAAACTCTCTTCCTTCTCTCTACTTTCTCTCTCTATTGGAAGACTCCATTGGAGATCAACTTGGGGAGATCATTGGGAGCTGGATTAGCACGAAATTCACCATAAAAACGTCATCAAACCTTAAGGTATGGGATCTAATTCACCTTTGAGATTCTTTCCTCAAAGGGTTCCTTCAAAGCTTTTTCCAAAAAGTTGAGTTTCTATTGGGTTTCACCCAAATCCGAATTTGATCATGTGAATTGAGTTAATTATGTATTCTTTGGGTTAGAATGAATAGATTATCATGAATTGTAACTTGATTATGGTTAATTGATGTAGTTTGATCTAGGTTGTGGGTGATGACCCCTAACCCTTAACCCTAAATGTTGAATTGATATGGATTAGGTTGAGTTTGATAGAATTGATCTCATAATTAGTTGAATGGTCTTTAATGATTGTTATTGCATTGATTGTGGATCTATTATGATGAATTGAAGTTCTTCACACCTATGTTCTTGAATATTGAATCTTAGTCAAGAAGATACCCTTGAGATCATGCTACAAAGCTTTGATGTAGTATTGCTTCATAGTATAGAGCTTCTCCTTGATTAGTTCTTATGAATTATTATTGGATTACATTGACGTGATGATCTAAGATTGGTTGATCTATGAGTTAATGGTATGGTCCTTTATTGATGGATTATGGAGTAGTATGGGTAAGTCTTGATGATCCTAGCCTTTACTTCAAATTATGGTTAATTGTCATCATGTGATAATGTTATGTTGAAGTATGCGTTGATTGATATGATAAGTTGATATGATACATGAACTTATTTGCTTAGGTTGGTTGTGAGGTTGTTAGATGTAATGTAATATAGGGAAGTTGTATGATGTGTCCTATTATGATGAGATGTACGAGGGTGACTTCACCTATATGGATTGTTATGAAAGGACTAATTCTCATACAATTCTTATTGAGCTATAATGATGATATACAAGGGATTGACCCTTCTATCTAATTAAATTGAGAAGATTAATAAAGATTAATGGCTTCTCTAAAAATGGGGACTTAGCTTAGCACCGAGCGAACTTGACAATGGGAGGTGATGACTTGTCCCTAGAAAGGAAAGATTCATCCTAGAAGTTGCCCATGTGATGATAACTTCCATGTTCGATGGATATGTCACTTTAAGGGATTCCCATGAGGAGCGGCCCATATTACCAAATGGTATAAATAGGGATATGTAGCTCTTAGTTCTTGAACTATGTTGCCACCATAGGATACTAGCTAGTGGATCCACCTAGATAGCTATGTTTACATTAGGTTCTACTTTGGCCGGTAGACCACCTTCCATCGGTGTAAGGTTTCATAACATCGGATTCCACATTCGATTATGTGGTCTATGTCGGTTAAGGCAAATGTTCCCTAAATTAAAATGAATGAATAAGGTATAGGCCAATCAAAGTAACTTGAGAGGTTGGCTATAGCTTAGGTAGGGGTATGGGACTCTACCTACGCCATGCACTAGTTTTCCTTGATAGGAACTTTGAGAGGTCAATATTATATATGTAAAGAGATGGTATGATATAAATGGTTTGTATGTTGAATAACATGCTTATGAATATAATGTTGTTGTCTTTGCTTGAAGAAGGACGTATTATGATATGAAGAGTATGTTGGTAAGTAAACTGCTAATTGTAGTCTTGGTAGGTTACTTGATTGAGTAGGAGACATGGTAATTTTACTTGATCATTGCACTTGTGACTTATTGAAGGTTATCATTAGTATGGTTTGCTTTGCTACGGTTTAATTGCATATGTAGTCTATTATGTTTTCATAAATGTCCCTTTTTAAATATATTTGATTGGTAATTGTATATTTTATTCCATACTTAGTACATGTGGAGTACTAATCCCTTTTCTTTCCCTTTTCCCCAAACATTTTAGGTTCGGGTCGTTGAGCTTGATTCAAATTGCTAGGAAGGAAGACTTGGGTATTTTGCCATCCAAGTGGTAGGTCCTCACTCTCTCGAGGACGTGGCCGATGTCTCTCTTTTATGATGTGTAGTTACTATGATTCTATGTTGACTCTATTGTTCTCTTGAGACGATGTAGTAGACAACCTATATGCGGCTTCTTTCATTTGATGTAGGGTTATGCCCAAGATTTATTGTAATCTATAGATGGTTCATGAGATGAGATGGTTTTATGACTATTATTTTCTAAATATATAAGTGTATGAAATAAAAGTAGAAGACTAAGTAATCTTCGTATATGAACAAGTCTATGTATACTTGATATATATAATGATGTGTATGTAGAGGTCTATGTAAACCTCCGAATAGTTTTAGATAAAAAGTTTTTAATTCTTACTGATTTTTAGTCGATGAATGCTATGACGAAGCTAAGAGGCTTGTCTTAGTCCTCCGAGAGGACGACGACGCCGGTTACGTCTAGGGGGTAAACCCGGATGTGACAAACTTGGTATCAGAGCATGAGGTTGAATATCTTTGATGTTAACGTCTCTCTCTCAACAACGTTATTTAAGTTTGTATTCATAATTGTGAAGCGCGCCACACTTATGAATAGGAACTTATTTGGCGATTAGGAATCATTCTCATTGTTGGAAATCCATATCATGCCCTAGAATGTACGTCGGATATGCTTTCGCCTGAACCTTCTGTTTTGGTTATAGGAGATGAATACTAGGAGAAACGCGGCTCGAAGACTTGAGGAAGAGATGGCTGCTGTGGGAATTCCTCGTGATGAACCTGCCCCTCCTCTTGAAGAGGTTGCTATTGATGACCAGGTTCCTGCTGATCCTCCACCGATGACAGAGGCTCAGATGAAAGCTATTATTGCTCAAATGGCTCAAGCTATGACTACTCAAGCTCAAGCCGCAACAGTGCAAGCCCAAGCTATGACTGCCCAAGCCAATAGGGATTTGGCACCTAGAGTCCATGAACAAACTATGGCCTCCAGACTTAGGGATTTCACACGAATGAATCCTCCTGTCTTTTATGGGTCGAAGGTTGATGAAGACCCTCAGGAATTTATTGATGAGGTTCACAAGGTTTTGTGTGCTATGGGGCTGTCATCTAGCGAGAATGCCGAGTTGGCCTCATACCAACTCAAGGATGTCGCTCAGATATGGTATTCGCAATGGAAGGACAACAGGCCACTTGGAAGTGGGTTAGTTACGTGGGAGTTATTCAAAGGAGCCTTCATTGATCGGTTCTTCCCTAGAAAGATGAGGGAAACGAAGGTGGTGGAATTCATCAATCTCCGCCAAGGAACGATGAGTGTTCATGAGTATTCTCTGAAATTTACTCAATTGGCCAAATATGCTCCGTCTTTGGTCTCCGACCCTAGAGACGAAATGAGTCGATATGTGACAGGTATATCGGACGACTTACAAGAGGAGTGTCAATCGGCTATGCTACATGATAACATGAATATTGGTCGTCTCATGGTGCATGTAAGAAGGGTTGAGGAGGCTAGAGCAAAAAGAAAGGATAAGGATAAGGACTTAAGAAGGACAAGGTCTTATGAGAGTGAAACTGCTAAAGATAGGTTTGGAATTCAAGACAGGCCTAGATTCAAGAAGAGGTTCTCAAACCATGTTCCATCCAAATTTCCCAAGACTAGGATCCTAAAGCCCCTAGACCAAAAGTTGCAAAAGGAAAGGGTGGAAACTCATCTAATGAGAAGCCTACTTGTGTTAAATGTGGAAAGGAGCACTATGGTGAATGCTTGATCGGAACGGGAAATTGCTTTAGTTGTGGGAAGAGTGATCACAAAGTTAGGGACTGCCCTAACATAAGGAGCCGAGAAAGGAATGTGCAAAAGCAAGTGAGTGAGGCTCCCAAGAAAAATCATTTTTATGCTCTTCGTACGAGAGATGACCAAGAGGCCTCTCCCGATGTGGTGACTGGTATGTTACAAATCTTTGCCATTGATGTGTATGCATTACTTGATCCGGGTGCTACTTTGTCTTTCGTTACTCCATTAGTAGCTAAGAAGTTTAGTACCTTACCTGATATTTTGCATGAACCTATTTTGGTGTCTACTCCGGTTGGTGAATCAGTGGTAGCAAAAAGGGTCTATCGAAATTGTCATATTTCAATGCCTCATAGAGTTTCTCATATTGATCTAGTTGAGCTAGACATGTTCGATTTTTATGTCATATTAGGTATGGACTGGTTGCATGCTAGTTTCGCTTCCATCGATTGTAGGACCAAAATTGTGAGGTTTTATTTCCCAAATGAACCCGTTATAGAATGGAAGGGTGGAAATTCTCTTCCTAAAGGTCGTTTCATAACATGCCTAAAGGCGTGTAAAATGATCTCGAAGGGGTGTCTCTACCATATTGTGAGAGTCCAAGAAGTGGATTCCGAAGTTCCTCATATAGAGTCAGTCCCCGTGGTGAGTGAATTTACGGAGGTCTTTCCTGATGACCTTCCTGGCATTCCTCCCAAATGGGAAATCGATTTCGGTATCGATTTGATACCGGAAACAAATCCTATATCTATTCCTCCTTATAGAATGGCTCCGGCCGAGTTAAAGGAATTGAAGGCACAACTTAAAGATTTGCTAGACAAGGGCTTTATAAGGCCTAGCATTTCTCCATGGGGTGCTCCGGTCTTGTTCGTGAAAAAGAAAGATGGGTCCTTGAGGATGTGTATTGATTACCGGCAACTCAACAAGGTTACCATCAAGAACAAGTATCCTCTTCCTCGGATTGATGATTTATTTGATCAACTCCAAGGAGCGAGTTACTTCTCAAAGATTGATTTGAGGTCAGGGTACCACCAGCTTAGGGTGAGAAATGAAGATATTCCAAAGACAGCTTTTCGTACTCGATATGGGCATTATGACTTCGTGGTTATGTCCTTTGGTCTCACAAATGCTCCGGCGGCGTTTATGGATCTGATGAACAGGGTGTTTCGAAAGTACCTTGATTCATTCGTTATTGTATTTATCGATGATATCTTGGTGTATTCGAAAAATGAGGTTGACCACATGGATCATCTAAGGGTAGTATTGCAAACCCTTAGGGAACATAAATTGTTCGCCAAGTATAGCAAGTGCGAGTTTTGGCTGAGGTCGGTGGCATTTCTTGGGCACATCATCTCTAGTGAGGGAGTTGAGGTAGACCCAAGGAAGACAGATGCGGTAAGAAACTGGCCTAGACCCTTGACCCCAACTGACATTAGGAGTTTCTTGGGTCTAGCGGGTTATTATCGAAGGTTCGTAGAAGGCTTTTCATCCATTGCATCTCCTTTGACTTTATTGACTCAAAAAGGTAAAAAGTTTGAATGGTCAGAGGCATGCGAGAAGAGTTTTGAATTATTGAAGGATAGGCTTACTTCTGCTCCGGTGTTAACTTTACCGGAAGGATCTAAAGGGTTCATTGTGTATTGTGATGCATCCCGCGTAGGTTTGGGGTGTGTTCTTATGCAAAATAGGAAGGTGATTGCCTATGTTTCGCGGCAACTTAAGGTGCATGAGAGAAATTATCCAACTCATGACCTTGAGTTAGCGGCCATGGTGTTTGCTTTAAAAATATGGAGACACTACTTGTATGGTGTTCATGTAGATGTTTTCACTGATCATAAGAGCCTTCAATATGTGTTTACCCAAAAAGATTTGAATCTTCGACAAAAAAGGTGGTTAGAGTTGTTAAAAGATTATGATATGAGTGTCCTATATCATCCCAGCAAGGCAAATGTGGTGGCAGATGCTTTAAGCCGTATGACTATGGGTGGTGTGACTCATATAGATGAAGACAAGAAAGATCTAGTAAAAGATGTTCATCGTTTGACTAGATTGGGAGTGCGATTGGTGAGTTCGGTAAATGGAGGTGCCACGGTTCATCATAGCTCCGAGTCATCATTGGTGGTTGAGGTGAAGTCCAAACAACACCTTGATCAACTATTGATGGAGTTAAAGGAATCGGTTCTTGGCAAGACGAACGAGTCATTTTCTTTAGGAGAAGACAGTGTATTGAGGTATCAAGGGAGGTTGTGTGTTCCTGATGTGGATGTATTGAGGGATCGGATCCTTGATGAAGCCCATGGATCCCACTATTCCATCCATCCCGGTTCTACAAAGATGTATCATGACCTTCGAGAAATATATTGGTGGGAAGGTTTGAAGAAGGATATAGCGGAATTTGTTGCTAAATGTCCGAATTGTCAACAAGTGAAGTCGGAACATCAAAAGCCGGGTGGCTTACTACAGGAGATCCAAATTCCTACTTGGAAGTGGGAAGACATTAATATGGATTTCGTAGTAGGGTTGCCTCGGACTCAAAAGTCATTTGATTCTATATGGGTGATTGTTGATAGATTGACTAAGTTCGCTCACTTTATCCCCGTCAAATCTACGTATTCGGCGAAAGATTATGCGAAGATTTTCATAGATGAGATTGTGTGTCGTCATGGTATTCCATTATCCATCATTTCGGATAGAGGTGCACAATTCACATCTACATTTTGGAAGTCATTTCAAAAAGGTTTGGTTACTAAAGTGAAATTAAGTACCGCCTTCCATCCTCAAATGGATGGTCAAGCGGAACGCACGATTAAGACTCTTGAGGATATGCTTAGAGCTTGCATCATTGATTTTAAAGGGAGTTGGGATAAGCATTTGCCGTTGGTGGAGTTTGCGTATAATAATAGTTTTCATTCGTCCATCTCCATGGCTCCCTATGAAGCCTTGTATGGAAGGAGGTGTAGGTCTCCTATAGGATGGTTTGAAGTAGATGAGTCATCGATTTTCGGTCCCGACTTGATTTACAAGACATTGGAGAATGTACATATCATAAGAAATAGATTGCAAACAGCCTATAGTCGACAAAAGTCCTATGCCGATAATAGAAGAAGGGACTTGGAGTTTGAAGAGGGTGATAAGGTGTATTTAAAAATTTCCCCTATGAAGGGTGTGGTAAGATTTGGCAAGAAAGGGAAGTTGAGCCCTAGATATGTAGGCCCTTATGAGATTTTAGAAAGGGTTGGTAAAGTTGCCTATCGTTTAAGATTACCCAATGAGCTAGCTTTGGTTCATCCGATTTTCCATGTCTCCATGTTGAAGAAGTGTGTCGGAAATCCCGAGTCTATTCTTCCTCTTGAAGGCCTCGGAGTCAAGGATAACCTCTCTTATGAGGAGGTTCCGGTTCAAATCCTTGATAGGCAAGTAAAAAGGTTGAGGAACAAAGAGGTGGTTTCCGTAAAGGTGCTATGGAGGAACCACCTAGTTGAGGGTGCAACATGGGAGGCGGAAGCCGACATGAAAACCCGTTATCCTCATCTTTTTTTTGATGTTTAAGGTTAGTACCTCTCTATAATGATATAAATACGTTAGATATTGTGAATCTCTGTTGTTTTTGTGAAACTTTGCAAAACCCCTAGTTTTGGAGACTTCTAAAATGGAGTCACTTTAAGGTGACCATAGATAAATTTGGAAGTTGTTTTGTTTCTTGCATATTTGAGTCAAGTTTTGTGATTTAGATATGGTTAAATCCTTGCTGATATTGTATTGAGTATATTGATAAAATGAACTTTGTACTATTTGAATTGAGTGATAAATGATTGAGCTCATGCCTATATGAAAAGGAGAAAAACCTCATGAGGAAATGTTGAGATCATGTATGGTAAATTGATGTTTTGAAGTATTTTTATGAAATAATATAGTTCATGCTAACTAAATATTGTGAATTGGTTGAGCTGCTGGTCTTGAGTCTACTCCCACATTTTAAGAGTGTTTGGTGTCATTCGGGGATGAATGTTCCTAAGGGGGGGATAATGTAACATTTTGAAATACCGAGGTCATGTGATAAGACTTAAATGGTCTCCTTAGGAATCTAAACCAGTGTTCCTAGCCAATTAGGCATATATCGAGTCTTTGAAGTGGTGTTGGAACCGAAACTCTTAAACGTCCGGCAAATTGGGTCATAAGAGGGCTAGAGTGTCCTTTTGATATAACCAAGTTAAAGAGTTGGAATATGGTAAATGGTTGTTACCATAGGTGTAAAATATAGTGTGGGATGGTTTCATTCTGGAAAAGTCAGGGTACGACTCCCCGAGGACCAAAACAAGGACCCTCGAGGAGGACCCTAGGAATAGCAGGGCACGATGGACCCCATGACGGGGCGTCACAGGCGCGACGGGACGTCAAGGTCTCCGTCGTGCCAGCCTTGGTGCCGTGGGACAAACCTCCGCCTGCAAAAGTCTCTGACCAACATGACGGATGTGCAGGACGGAGGGATGTCAGTCCGTCACGCCCACGACGGACCGTCGTGCCATCCTTGGTGTCTGGGGAGAAAGCCTCCGCCTGCACAAGTCTCTGACCAACGTGACGAATGTGCAGGACGGAGGGATGTCAGTCCGTCACGTCCACGACGGACCGTCGTCGGGGATCCGTCGTGAAAGGTCTGTGGCAGTTTTGGAAAAAAGTTAGTTTTAGTTAGTTCATTAATTAATTGACTTAGGGTTAATTAGGGGTTTAAGAGAGACTAATTAAGTGACTTAAGACCCCACCATAAATACCCAACCCTCATTAGCCTAATCATTCTCTCAAAAACAAAACTCTCTTCCTTCTCTCTACTTTCTCTCTTTATTGGAAGACTCCATTGGAGATCAACTTGGGGAGATCATTGGGAGCTGGATTAGCACGAAATTCACCATCAAAACGTCATCAAACCTTAAGGTATGGGATCTAATTCACCTTTGAGATTCTTTCCTCAAAGGGTTCCTTCAAAGCTTTTTCCAAAAAGTTGAGTTTCTATTGGGTTTCACCCAAATCCGAATTTGATCATGTGAATTGAGTTAATTATGTATTCTTTGGGTTAGAATGAATAGATTATCAGGAATTGTAACTTGATTATGGTTAATTGATGTAGTTTGATCTAGGTTGTGGGTGATGACCCCTAACCCTTAACCCTAAATGTTGAATTGATATGGATTAGGTTGAGTTTGATAGAATTGATCTCATAATTAGTTAAATGGTCTTTAATGATTGTTATTACATTGATTGTGGATCTATTATGATGAATTGAAGTTTTTCACACCTATGTTCTTGAATATTGAATCTTAGTCAAGAAGATACCCTTGAGATCATGCTACTAAGCTTTGATGTAGTATTGCTTCATAGTATAGAGCTTCTCCTTGATTAGTTCTTGTAAATTATTATTGGATTACATTGACGTGATGATCTAAGATTGGTTGATCTATGAGGTAATGGTATGGTCCTTTATTGATGGATTATGGAGGAGTATGGGTAAGTCTTGATGATCCTAGCCTTTACTTCAACTTATGGTTAATTGTCATCATGTGATAATGTTATGTTGAAGTATGCGTTGATTGATGTGATAAGTTGATATGATACATGAACTTATATGCTTAGGTTGGTTGTGAGGTTGTTATATGTAATGTAATATAGAGAAGTTGTATGATGTGTCCTATTATGATGAGATGTACGAGGGTGACTTCACCTATATTGATTGTTATGAAAGGACTAATTCTCATACAATTCTTATTGAGCTATAATGATGATATACAAGGGATTGACCCTTCTATCTAATTAAATTGAGAAGATTAATAAAGATTAATGGCTTCTCTAAAAATGGGGACTTAGCTTAGCACCGAGTGAACTTCACAATGGGAGGTGATGACTTGTCCCTAGAAAGGAAAGATTCATCCTAGAAGTTGCCCATGTGATGATAACTTCCATGTTCGATGGATATGTCACTTTAAGGGATTCCCATGAGGAGCGGCCCATATTACCAATAGGTATAAATAGGGATATCTACCTCTTAGTTCTTGAACTATGTTGCCACCATAGGATACTAGCTAGTGGATCCACCTAGATAGCTATATTTACATTAGGTTCTACTTTGGCCGGTAGACCACCTTCCATCGGTGTAAGGTTTCATAACACCGGATTCCACATTCGATTATGTGGTCTATGTCGGTTAAGGCAAATGTTCCCTAAATTAAAATGAATGAATAAGGTATAGGCCAATCAAAGTAACTTGAGAGGTTGGCTATAGCTTAGGTAGGGGTATGGGACTCTACCTACGCCATGCACTAGTTTTCCTTGATAGGAATTTTGAGAGGTCAATATTATATATTTAAAGAGATGGTATGATATAAATGGTTTGTATGTTGAATAACATGCTTATGAATATAATGTTGTTGTCTTTGCTTGAAGAAGGACCTATTATGATATGAAGAGTATGTTGGTAAGCAAATTGCTAATTGTAGTCTTGGTAGGTTACTTGATTGAGTAGGAGACATGGTAATTTTACTTGATCATTGCACTTGTGACTTATTGAAGGTTATCATTAGTATGCTTTGCTTTGCTATGGTTTAATTGCATATGTAGTCTATTATGTTTTCATAAATGTCCCTTTTTAAATATATTTGATTGGTAATTGTATATTTTATTCCATACTTAGTACATGTGGAGTACTAATCCCTTTTCTTTCCCTTTTCCCCCAAACATTTTAGGTTCGGGTCGTTGAGCTTGATTCAAATTGCTAGGAAGGAAGACTTGGGTATTTTGCCATCCAAGTGGTAGGTCCTCACTCTCTCGAGGACGTGGCCGATGTCTCTCTTTTATGATGTGTAGTTACTATGATTCTATGTTGACTCTATTGTTCTCTTGAGACGATGTAGTAGACAGCCTATATGCGGCTTCTTTCATTTGATGTAGGGTTATGCCCAAGATTTATTGTAATCGATAGATGGTTCATGAGATGAGATGGTTTTATGACTATTATTTTCTAAATATATAAGTGTATGAAATAAAAGTAGAAGACTAAGTAATCTTCGTATATGAACAAGTCTATGTATACTTGATATATATAATGATGTGTATGTAGAGGTCTATGTAAACCTCTGAATAGTTTTAGATAAAAAGTTTTTAATTCTTACTGATTTTTAGTCGATGAATGCTATGACGAAGCTAAGAGGCTTGTCTTAGTCCTCTGAGAGAACGACGACGCCGGTTACGTCTAGGGGGTAAACCCGGATGTGACAACCTAAGAAGTCACCCTAGACTGGGCATAACATACTTAACAAGTCATAGCACTTTCATTTATAACTAAACATAAGACCACATACTTCATAGCATCATATAAGAACTCTTTTCTTTACTACAACCTTAGTCATAACTCTTTTATTTCATATCGTAGGTAAACCACCCTCAAAACTAATTCACAAGCTTACTTGTGCAATGTACACATAGAGTTCCATACCTCCACATATATTAAGTAAACTCTTAGAAGCCATAAGTGAAATTCACATGCATACTCAGAATTCATATCTTGACATAGAAAAGTCACTTAACATGCATTCATACTAATGATACATAACCTAAGTCTTTACTTCATAAAAGGCTCCAATCCTATACTTTCTTGAAGTCATTTAGTGCAATGCATAGATAGGGTCCATAGTCCTACCTATTCTAAGTACACTTCTCAAGGAAATTAGATTAGAATTCAAGTTAATTTATAAACCTTTGGGAGACATAGCCAAAACTGACATAGACCATGTTAGCTATATGGAATCCAATTTTATACTCCTAAACTGAAAAGAGAGGGTTAATACTTTCCTAAGGTTCTACCATTTTTACCTAGCTATCTGGGTGGATCCACTAAGCTAGAGTCCTATGTGGTCACATAGTTAAGGGTCAGGGAGATTGTTGCTAGAGACCTTGACCTACTGAACGTGAAGGTTTCCATCTCATGAGACAACGCATATCTTGGCAATCCGAACATACTAATGTGAAGAAACCCATGTGGGAGGCCGGACATACTAACGTGAGACCTCCAACTCATTTGCATGCCCTTTCGGTGCTAAGCAATAAACTCCATTTTTAAACATCATTAAGCCTTTAGATAACATTATTTCATAAAGATTAGGCCTTAGGGACTTACTCCTTCATATCATATAGCTCAAAGGTTTCTAAGATGAGAATGTCCTTTCATCATAGAACCTATATCATGTGAGAATGTTCTTTCACATAATCATATAATATTCATACTACAGTCTAGTTTATAGTACAATTGAGTAATAACTTTCAAGAGACTCACTTATTCATTAGACCACCATTACATACTTAATTCATACATGCATGTGTGTGTGTACATATATGTGAGATCTACCTTCACATAAACACATTTAGGCACACATGTTCATAAATTCATTAATCATACACTTTACATGCATAGAAATAAGTAATGATGCATAGGAGAACTATCCTTTCCTTAGTCATCTTGAATCTATCCTACTCATATATATGCATAAGTGTGTGTGTACATTGGTCAATCTGATCACATAATGGATATCACGTAGCATTGAGGAAGCCACCCTCTAAAGATCACAACACATGTACAACATTCCTCAAGTCTCATGTCATACACACATATATATCATTAAGGAATATAGACTACACACACTCACATTACACCTTAGGAGACAAGAGCATATTCAACATTAGAATAGAAGACTCCTAGCATAATTTGATCACACGTTCGTATAGGGATTTCATAGGTTAGGGTCATTCTACAAGAAGATTCATCATCATTAGCCATATAGACCACACATAACCCTAACATATACATATAACATCATCTCCACACCTAGGTCATACAACTAGTGTGGACGACTATTCATATACTTCACATGGCATCAATTCACTTAGACATGATATTAGAATCAAGGCTACATCCTTCAACTTCCTAAACATGGAAATCATCATATAAATTCATCTTGCATCTAATGCCTTCAAGGCTATGATAATATCACACAAACATGTATAAGAATGTAAACACCGCCATAATAAGTGGACCATACCAATCATCACAGTTCAATCTACATTCTAAGCTAATTAGAAGGAAAATAGGTCAACATACCAAATCCCAAGATAATGATCATCTTTTATCATTCCTCCACAATCATATTTAATTGATATAGATAGTAATAGCAATAATCAATTCAATATAATCTAATCACAATTCTATATATATGAAATCAAGATCACAAGACGCACATTATAGGCCAATTTGACAAATTAGGAGGATCAAGGGTTCTTCATAAAATTGGATTGAAATTCATAGTTAAAACATCAATTAAACATAAATACATCATTAGAATGACATTGAAATAAATTTGACAATGAACCCATGACTACATTGAAAATTGGGATTTTTGGTCTTTGAATCACTTTTGAAAATCATTGATTTAACTGCTTAGATGAATGGATAACTAAGGATGAAGGATCACCATACCTTATTGATGGAATACCCATGAATAATTGGAGAATAAACCATAGCAATCCATCCCCTAGCTTGATCTTGAGTTTTTGTCACCAATGGAGGGTATGGGAGAATTTGGAAGATAAAAGAATTTTGGGGTTTTGATTTTCTTATTGGGTGTTGGGGGTTTGAATTGGGAAAGGGGTAAAATAGTTCTTAAAAATAGTTTATAACCGTCACCCAAATATACCAAAATACTCCCATACTTATTTGAACTTTTAGACATGTCAAACATAACTTTCATTTTCGGAATCTTCGTCGGGGAACAAGTTTGCGACGCAGAACTGTTCCCGCATGCTTTTTTTTAAAATAACTTCCAAGGTAGTAGAGCCTGCGTTGTGTCCATGATGCGGACTAACTTTTTTTTACCTATGTAGGACCAGTCCACAATTCAGACCTATTTTACCAAGGAAAAAAAGTTGCTGCCTTGGGGAACTTGTTGGCCCAAGATTGGGTCCTCCTCAAGGACCCTTTGGTTTGTCCTTGGGGAGTTTTGATCAGACGTTTACACCTCAAATACTCTAGTATACATGTTAGGAACCTCTCATATCAATGTTAACTCCAAACAACACATAAAAGAAGCCAAAACACACTAAGACACACAAGCACGTTTCAAGGCCAAACTTTCGAACGTCTCGAACGTTTGACCTCCAAACTCCTCAAAACTTAACACACTAACTTTTAACACCATAATTAGTAATTTAAGGACTTAATAAACTTATAACCAACATGTTAGGTTCTAATTTAACCTAGCTCATTTTGAGGGTGTAACAGGGTCCCTTAGGATGTGCATTGATTACCGTCAACTCAATAAGGTCACCATAAAGAACAAGTATCCTCTCCCAAGTATTGATTATTTATTTGATCAAATGTACGAGTTACTTTTTGAAAATTTATTTGAGGTCGGGATATCACCAACATAGGGTGAGAGGTGAAGATATTCCCAAAATGGCTTTCCGAACTAGGTATGATCATTATGAGTTCTTAGTTATGTCTTTTGGGTTAAAAAATGCCCGACGACTTTCATGGACCTTATGAATAGACTGTTCTGGAATTACCTTGATTCCTTCATAATTGTCTTCATTGATGATATATTGGTATATTCTAAGAGTGAGGATGAGCATATGGGCCATTTGAGGGTGGTATTGCAAGTCCTCAAGGAACATCAACTCTTTGCTAGATATAGTAAGTGTGAATTTTGGTTGAGATCAGTTGCGTTTCTTGGTCATATTATCTCAAGTGAGGGTATAGAGGTCGATCCGAGAAAGACGGAAGCGGTTAAGAATTGGCCTAGATCTTTGGCTCCAACCGATATTAGATGTTTCTTGGGCCTAACCGGGTACTATAGAAGGTTTGTCGATGGGTTTGCGTCTATTGAAGATCCTTTGACAACAATAACTCAAAAGAAGTTTAAGTTTGAGTGATCAGAGACTTTTGAAAGAAGTTTCCAAGAGTTGAAAGATAAGCTTACCTATGCTCCGGTGTTGACCTTACCGGAGGTTACCAAGGGTTTTGTGGTGTATTGTGACGTCTCTAGAGTAGATTTGGGTTGTGTACTTATGAAACATGGTAAGTTGATATCTTATTCCTCTAGACAACTCAAGGTGCATGATAAGAACTATCCAAATCATGATCCTGAATTAGCGGTCGTGGCTTTTGCTTTGAAGATATGGAGACATTATGTCTATGGTGTCCATGTGAATGTCTTTACCGACCAAAAGAGTCTTCAACATGTGTTTACTCAAAATGAGTTGAATCCCGACAAAGAAGATGGTTGGAACTTTTGAAGGATTACGACATTAGTGTTCTCTACCACCCGAGAAAGCCCAATGTGGTTGCGGTTGCTTTAAGTCATATGACTATGGGTAGAGTCTCATATGAAAAAAGCTAAAAGAGACCTAGGGAAAGATATTCATAGATTGGCTCGATTGGGTTTTCGGTGAGAAGATTTCCAGATGGTGGTTTTATGGTCCATCTTAACTCTGAATAGTCTTTAGTGATTGAGGTGAAGTCTAAGCAACATCTTGATCTTTTATCGATGGAGTTGAATGAATCGGTTCTTGGAAAGTTTAATGAGTTATTCTCCCAATAGGGGATGGTTTACTTAGGAACCAAAGTAGGTTGAGTGTGCCGTATGTTGATGATTTGAGGAAACAAATTTTGGAAAAAGCTCATGGTTCCCAATATTCTATTCTTTCGGTGCCACAAAAATGTACCGTGATCTTAAAGAGGTCTATTGGTAGGATGGTTTGAGAAGGGACATAGCGGAGTTTGTGTCTAGGTGCCCTAATTGTCAATAAGTTAAGTTTAAGCATCAAAATCCTGGTGATTTGACTCAAGTAATGAATTTTCCTACTTGGAAGTGGGAAGGAATTAATATGGGCTTCGTAGTGGGATTTCCTCAGAAACGTAGACAAAATTACTCAATATGGGTTATTTTAGATTGGTTGAAAAAATCCGTTCACTTTATCCCCGTTAAGTCTACTTATTCGGTGGTAGAGTATGCTAGAATATACATTGATAAAATTGTGAGCTTAAATGGATCCCTTTGTCAATCATCTCGGATAGAGGTTCCCAATTCACTTCTCATTTTATGAGGTCTTTTCAAAAAGGGTTGGGTACGCAAGTGAAACTAAGTACCGCTTTTCATCCTCAAACAGATGGTCAAGTGGAACGTACCATTCAAATCCTAGAAGATATACTAAGAGCTTGTATAATAGATTTCAAGGGAAATTGGGATGATCACCTACCGTTGATTGAGATCTCTTATAATAATAGCTACCGTTCAAATATTTCTATGGTAGGAGATGTAGGTCTCCGGTTGGGTGGTTTGAGGTTGATGAGTCTTCACTCCTTGGTCCCGAGATAATATATGAGGGGAAAGTTTGGATGATAAGAGATAGGTTGAAAACAACATATAGTCGGCAAAAGTCTTATGCCTACAATCGAAAAAGAGACCTTGAATTTGAAGTAGGTGATTGGGTCTACTTGAAGATTTCACCTATGAAAGGGGTGATGAGATTTGGAAAAAAAGGAAGCTTAGTCCTCGGTATATTGGTCCTTATGAGGTATTGCAACGGGTCGGAAAAGTTGCTTATGAGTTCAAACTACCTAGTGAACTAGCTCCGGTTCATCCGGTATTTCATGTCTTCATGTTCAAGAAATGTATAGGTAATCCGGTATCTATTTTCCCTATTGAAGGGTTAGGGGTGAATGAGGACCTTTCTTATGAAGAGGTTCCGGTTAAATCCTAGATAGTCAAGTCAAAAACATGAAGAATAAAGAAGTGGGCTCCGTAAAGTCCTATGGAGGAACACCTAGTTGAGGGAGCAACATGGGAGGCCGAGACCGACATGAAGTATTGTTATTCTCATCTTTTTCCTTCTTGAGGTTAGTAGTTCCTCTTAAAATAAAGAGAAGACATAAAGTGACACCTGAAGTTGTCCCGAATTTTTAAAAAGACACCTTAACTATGTAGATGTCCTATTATCCCCCTAAACTATTCCGAACATATATTATTACATCATTTTTGGATCAATTCTAGATTTTAAATGGCAAGTGTAATCACACACCAATCATTGTGTGACACATTTTAATTCAATTTGAAATATTATTTTTTTCATTTTAAGTTTTTCTTTATTTCTTTCTCTTACTTTTTGACTTATTTTAGTGTTATTGTTTTTATTTTAATTTCATTTCAATTTTTAATCATCTTCCACCCAACTTTCAAGCTCCCTCCATTTTCTTTCTTTAATTCTTCTTCTTCACCTCTTATCCTCACCTAACCCCACACCCATATCAAGTTGAACCCCTCCATTTTCTTTCTCTTTTCTTCTTCCTATTTGGTCAAATTTCTTACTTTTCAAAATTATACTATTTTTTTAGACTTTGTTGAGTTATTGATAACAAAACTAATTATTTTTCTAAGAAATATCAAAATTTTGAAGGTATCATCATTTAATTTATCTCATTTCCATATAAATTCAAAACTAGAAATGATAATTTTGAACGCATAAGAATTCTCCAAAAATTGAAAAACTTTAATTAGAATTTGGATAAAAAAACTAAATAATGTCTACTAATTATCTTGAAATCTAATGGGTTTATCACATTGTTCGAAATGTATTAAAATATCTAGATATAATTTTAAAATTGAAGAGAGTTAAATTAATAGTAGAATAAAAGAGAGATGGAGTTGTGGTAAAAAGTGACATTGAAAGTGATAAGTTAATGAAGATGACAATGAATTTTTGAAGAAGAAGGAAGAAAGAAAAAGAAAAAAATAATAAGGAGAAAAAGTTAAAATAATAAGAAAAATAAAAATATTTATTTTATAGTAAAATTCTTGTAAAAATAAAATTATATACGTTTTTTAGTTTGTTCAAGCTCTTTAAGAGAGTGTATACACTCTCCATGCCAGGTGGACAAAAAATGATGTAATAATATCAGTTCAGGATTGTTTAGGGGAGTAATAGGACACTTGCATAGTTTAGGCGTCTTTTTGAAAATTCGTGACAACTTCAGGTGTCACTTTATGTCTTTTCTCTCAAATAAAATAAAATGATGAATAATGTGAATTTGACATATTTTCTAAGCATGTGTATATTTTGGTAAAGGTTTATGTCAAAATGAGTTTTATGAAAGAGGTTTTTGTGTCTTACTTGCACTTGTGTGAAATGTGTATTTTTGCCTTCTTGAGATTTTAGTATTTGATGTTGTCTTTAGAAAAAAATAGCATGTCAACTCTTTAGTGTCATTTTGAGCTCAGTAGTTCCTCATTATATGAAATGTTGAGATCTTATATGTGATAAATTGTGATTTGAGTTGCTATGTGTAATGTCATGTTTATGTGTTGAATGGAGTTGTGAAGTACTCCTATGAGTTGTGACTCATTATGATTTTATGTTGTTGTTGGTTGGGCTGCTAGTGTTGAGTATATTCTTTACCTACAAAAAGATCTAAGTGTCATTCAGGGACAAATGTTCCTAAGGGGGTGGGGGTAGGGGGATAATGTAACACTCCAGAAGTTTATAACTTAGTCTAGAGACTCACATGATTAAATAAGCCTTAAAACAATGTTTCGAAGCCTAAATTAATGTATTGGAACTAAGTAAAAAGTGTTAGAGTCAAAACGTCATGAAACGACCAAGACGTCCGGAAACTAGTGAAATTGAGCTAGTGTACCTTGAGATGATTCAAGGGGTTTTAAGAGTTAGAATGTAGTCAATTTTGGTAAAAAAAAAGTGTTAAACATAAGTGTGTTTAGGGTCGAAACGTCTGGGTACGACTCCCCAAGGACAACCATAAGGGTCCTTGGAGAGGACCCTAACATTTGCCCCAAAATTGTCATTAGACAGTGGCTAATGACGAAACCAATCGATGAACCGTCGATGGTGGTCATTGGTTAAGACTTAGCCATTTTGAAAATGGCTTCCGAAAACCCATCTCTGACACAAACGATGCAGTGCCAGTATGGGGCCGTCGATTGGTCTGCGGACCATAGACAGACCATCTTGTTTGTCAATCGAGTAGACTACCTAGTTTTAGTTAAGTTGGGTTAATTAGTTAGTTAGTTAATTAATTAAGGGTTAAGGGGTGTTTAATAAAGTTAGTTGGGGACTATAAAAGAATTAACCCTCATTAAACCCAACTCAACACCTCATTATTCCCAAACACAATTATCTCCAACTTCTCTCTACTTTCTCTCTCTATTCCATGACCCACAATTGAAGACCAAGTTTCAAGGTTCACTAGGGATCGAAGACTCACGTTTTCTCCATCAATCTTCAAGGAATCTTAAGATATGAAAGTTATTCACTCTTGGGATCTCTTACTCCAAGAGTGTCTTCAAAATTGGTTTCCAAAGATGTCTAAAACATGGGTTCCAAAGATCTTGATAGGGGTATGATCATGCAAGTTTGAATGTGATTCTATTATGTGCCTTATTATGATATGATTATGATTTAATGATCTCAGTAATGATGGTTTGTGATTAAAGGAAGTTCTCATCCTATACCTAATGAGCTAATGACATGATTATACAAGGGGTTAGTCTCCTATGGCCTATATTAAGATTTGATGACTAAGAATGACTTAAAGACATTTCAAAAAGGGACTTTAGCTTATCACCGAGCGAATTAGATATGAGACGTGTCCCTTCACAATGTGGGAAGGTAGTGGATCCATAAGAATACTAGGTAGTGGATCCACCTAGAATTATTGTTCATGTTTTGGTTCTACCTTTGAAAGTAGAGCACCTTCATTCGATGTAGGGTTTCATGAGACTGGAATTCCATGTTTAACTCACATGGTCTATTGTCGGTTAAGTCTTTGTTCCTAAAGGTATGGATGAATGAAGTAATGAAGATCAACACTTACTAGGGTGACTTAAGCGGTTCTACTTAGTGTAGGTAGGGGTATGAGACTCTATATAAACATTGCACAAGTTGGCCTTGAGGGGAGTCCTAGGAGATTGTTCTAATGTACTAATGATATCATGAAATGTATATATGTTGTCCTATATGATGTTGTTCTGATATGATGTTGTTCTTAGTGTAGGATTGGGATGGTATTGGTGGTAAGGGTCTTGTACGTTGATGATATGGACTAATGAACATGAAATGTTAATGTGACTTTATGATGATGTTCTCCTTGTTTATGAACATGTCTTGTGTTGTTGTGATCCTTGACTTTTATATGCTCTCTTGTGTGTGCATAAAGGCTTTCAAAATTACTTAGCATGTTTCTAAAGAAGTGGTCCCTTTAGTGTATTATTTCAAAGGTTTTATGTGTATATGTTTCCATACTTAGTACAAGTGGTTGTACTAACCTATATTCTTTTTATTTCTACAAATATGTAGTCTGGGCTGCTAAAGTGCTTCGAGGACACTTGCAAGAAGACTTGTACATCTTTCCCAAGTTGTTGGTGAGTACTCAAAGTTCGAGGATTGTGCCACTAATCTAGCTAAGTAGGATTGTTATGCCTAAAGACACTTGTTTCTTTCCTTTCTCTTGAGACTATTGTTGTAAGCCCTATAAGGGGAATTATGTACTTGCGTAAGGGATATGCCCGAATGTTTTAATTCTCTTTAGATGGTTATATGTGAGACAAGATATTAGACTACTTAATAAATTGCCTATGCTAAATGAGAAGTCTATGTAAAATTCATAAGCGAGGAGTCTATGTAAACTCCATATATGATATGTAAGAAGTCTAAGTATACTTCACTATGTAAAAGTTATAAATTTTCCGCATATTCTCTACCTACGATATACCATGATGTAGGCTAAGGGCTAGTCAAAGGCCTCTTCGAGGACAAAGACCCTGGTTACGTCTAGGGGGTGCTCCCCAGTCGTGACAAACATGATTTCTAGCACCTATGCATGATTCAATAACTACCCAATCCAAATCCCAACTAATCAACATGCATTCACATGTTCAAGTTCAATCTAAGAGAAGGAAACCGTAGCCTACCTTTAGGCAGATTACACGTGCTCCAAAAATGACTTATCTGGAACTTTCTCTTTCCGAACAGCTTTGAAACTTTTACACACAATCAAAAATGGAGTCACAACGTCATTACGGTCGTTTTAGACACTAAAATCGCAAGAAATAGAGACGGGCCAATTTTTGGGTCAAAACAAAAAAGTGGGACCCATATTGAAAATTCCAGAATTAAACCTCAAAATAGCTTATTAAACACCTCCCGAACTTGTGTTCCAAAAAGGGACATAATTTGGGGCTGGGAAATAACACAATGTCAACATGCAACAAAAACCCAGATTTTCTCAAAAAGTAGAAGTGGGACAGCAGCTAAATCAGTAAATTTACCTGAAACGGATGGTCTATAGTGAATTTAGACAACACCAGTACGTTCTCCTCAAAATATCACTCAAAATAGCCACTAGAATCATCGAATTCAAGTCCCAAAATATTCCACAATTTGGGTTCACAAAGTAGCCATGACCAGCAATTGAAAACAAAAATTTACCTCAAATGAAGGTCCCAAAGCAGCTTCCGAGATCACCTATGAGTTGTCCTCGAAAAATATTACAACTTAGCCTTTTGTATCGCCCAAATTGGATCTCTATAGCACAAGATATCGTACCTTTAAAATGAGGAATAAAAGCTGAATTTCGTGGTTTTAAAAGGGCGAACCTGGTCGTTAAAAAGCCCCAGAAAACTAGTCATTAAAGACAAAACCTGGTCGCTGAAGTGCTGCACAGGATTTCAGCTTTGGCTAATTTCTTCAAAGTCTTCGACGAGGTGCTCGGAATTCGTTCGGAACCCGATAAAAATAAAATAGATATGCTACCAACCTAAATTCGACATTCCGGACACAACGGCGCAATCAAAATTTCCATCAGAGGTCATCTTGATACAAAGTGGATCCCACTTCCATAGCCCATTTTAAACTAAAATCAACCGAGGGGCTTGGAATGAGTTTGGAGGCCTCGGGAGTCAAACAAAAAGTCATTCCATACCAAACTAAAAATTATGGATCTAACCGCACTAATAAAGTTTTCATCCGAGTGCGTTTTCCAAGAAAGTTGACCAAAGTCAAACTTACGCCAAATTTCCAAGGCTTTCCTAATGGTCCAGACTCGCATCGAATGCCTTGATACTTGTGAATACCATGATACTAGCCTAATTTGGCCATTACAGAGCTGATAGAACTCTCAGAATTCCATTTTGAGGTCATTTACCTGATGAACTGACTAAAAGTCACTTCTGAAGCTTCAAGACCTCTAAAACACGGAAAGTTGCACAAAATTCAAACGAACAACCAGGTGACCAAAGTGTAACGACCTGCTTAGTCGTTTTGAGCACCAGATTTTATTTCTGGAAAAACTGTCTGAGACGACGTATCCCACGACGGACCGTCATGGGCACGACGGACCGTCGAGGGTGTCTCGTTCCAAAACACTTGGAATTCGTATATTTGAGTGCTGAAATTGACTCTCTGAACTCTGTGAAGGACCTGCAGGACGGACCGTCATAGACACGACGGACCGTTGTGAGGTTCCGTTTCAAAAGACTTCAACTCTTGAGAATTGGGTGCTGGGAGCAATTCTCTGTCCGTCGTGACGGAAGTGCAGGACGGACCGTCGCAGGCACGACGGACCGTCTCAGACTCATCAAGGAAATTGAGTCTCTGAAGGTTGTGACGAACCTGCAGGACAGACCGTCGCAGGCACGATGGGCCGTCACAGGTTGCGTAATTTCTGGGTAAGTTTTAAAGGGGCGTTTTGGACTATTCCAGCTATAATTATGAATTTCGTGGGTTAATGTTAATAACTCAAATTCTTGGGGGTGTAAAGGAGATAACCTTGAGTTACTTAGTGGGTTAATTCCTCATCTTTTATACTTAATTATATGCTAATTAGGGAAAAGAAAGAGGGTTTTGAAGAAGAAAAATAGAAAGAACAAGGAGAGAGAGGAACGATCGATAGAGAGAGACAAACGAAGAGGAAACAAAAAGCTTTGAGAGATTTCTTGCTTGATCACGAATCCTCGGTGAAGGTAGGTTATGGTTTTGATACTATTCGTAGTAAACTCTTAATAGCGAATGATATGTATTGGTAGTATTGTAAACCCTTCTATATGCTTAATTGTATGCTTGCATGAATGTGATTATGTGATTGTGATAAAATAAGCATAATGAAGCTTTTGAATCCAAAATCTTGAAGAAACCCTAATTCACCTTGTTATTGATGATGCCTTGGTATAAAAGAAGGCTTGATGAACTAAAGTAATGAGATTGATGATGCCTTGGTATAAGAGAACGCTTGATGAATTGATAGAATGATGTTAGTGGATCGGAGTGTCACGTTCCAACACATAGTATTAAGGGATCGGGTGTCACGAACCGACACGTAGAATTAGGGGATCGGAGTGTCACGTTCCGACACATAGTATTAAGGGATCGGGTGTCACGAACCAACACGTAGAAGTAGGGGATCGGAGTGTCACGTTCCGACACATAGTATTAGGGGATCGGGTGTCACGAACCGACACGTAGAATTAGGGGATCGGAGTGTCACGTTCCGACACATAGTATTAGGGGATCGGGTGTCACGACCGACACGTAGAAGTAGGGGATCGGAGTGTCACGTTCCGACACATAGTAGAGGGGATCGGAGTGTCACGTACCGACAAGAGGAAGAAAGATAATGAATCTTGAGAGATGTTAAAATATACTCAATGTAATGAACCTAATTTCCCAAATGAGTGTGGTATTGAGGCTTGAGTCCTCATGGATGAACTTGGTAGTACTTATTGATGATTATAGTACTTGTTGCTACATGTTGAGTATTGTAGTTGATTTATGATATGAACTGATATATACTGTTTTCTATTTTGAGTTGGCCGATGATACCTACTCAGTACTTGTGTTTTGTACTGACCCCCTACTTGTTGTTTCTTTCTTTGTTATTTGGGGAATGCAGCAAACGTACCGTCGTCTTCAACTCAACAGCAATTCTAGCCAGTCTTCACTACACCGGATTTCAGGGTGAGCTAATGCTTCTACCTTGGACTGGATCTTCTCTTCAAGTCTTGATGCCTTGAACTTCCGGCATGGACTAGCCTTTTATTTATTTTAGCTTCTTAGATACTTTTAGATTAGTAACTTGAGGATAGATGTTCTTGTGATGATGACTTCCAGATTTTGGGGATAATGAGTTATAAATTTTAGAAGTTATTTAATTGATTTCGTTAATGAGTTTTAAGTCTTCCGCTTTGTATTTTTGTTCAATATGTTGGGCTTTTAAATTGGTTGGTTCGCTCACATAGTAGGATAAGTGTGGGTGCCACTTGCGGCTCGATTTTGGGTCGTGACAAATCAACTATGAAGGATGAAATTGAAATGAGTATCAACACATTAATGGATTCTATCATGATTGGTATAATTTCTTTACTTTTTGTGATGTGTGGCTAAAACCACAATTCTAGGAGTGTAATTATCAGGTTTGGTGCTGATTTATTGTAGTGAGTTTTGTCTTTGCTTTTTTACTGTTGTGCATTATGGGACTTAGGCTAATTAGCATGAGGTTGATACATGTATTAAGGTTGCAAACTTTATTCTTTTCTGCATCTCCAATTGATGCTCGAAAGATATCGATTGGAGTGGTTAATTACTTTAATGCATGCAATAAATTTGATTTTTATGGTTCTCTAGAAAGTGAGATTATGGCTCAGAACTATTTTCCAAATATGCTAGAAAGAGAGATTTTGTAGATAAGGTGTTAATTTGTGATTCATATCGATGAGTCCAAATTGAGATTTTATGATTTGGTGCTATTAGATCGAAAGAATATTAATGTCATTTAAGATGACCCAACCTATACATGATTGTTTAGCACTATTGAGAAACACAATTACCCCTATGTGACATTGATCCTAATCCCCGCACCCCTACATTACTTCTAATTGATTGAATTTATAAATTTTATTTTAATTTTGATACGTGATACTTCAATCTATTTTAGTTTATTTGGTGAAATAATTCATCCACTTTCTCTAAAGTACTACAAATACACAATGAATAGGTATGAATTCATAATTTCCTAGATGAATTCTTATTCCTCAACAATTCCTCGTGGCATTCGACCCCGAGTCATTGTTGGATATTTTCATTGACCACTATCAGTTACTCGTCTAATAGTTTTTACGATTGTTTGAGTGTTATTACATAACGGGGGTGTGTATACTAGTTTTATAACACTAAGCAAATTTTAATTCATTTAATAATAATAAGAATAAATACTTATTTGTTTTTATTTTCTTGTTAAGGTATTTTATTTTTTGTAACTCTAAGGATGTTCATAATATGGTTAAGATCGGAATAAACAACCGTACTGGATTTTTTTATATTTTGGTTTCGATTTTTTGGTTATTTGGTCGGTTTCGATTTGAAATTTCAATTTTTAAATATTTTTTTCGATTTTTAATTTTTTGGTAAAGAAAATCAATTAATCGAAAAAACCACGCACACACACACACTCTCTGTGTGTGTGTATATATATATTCTTTACGAACTTAATTATTAACCGGAAAAAACATTGCCATCTAGAAAATACTTACATGATACTAAAAATATTTCTAATTATCATTTTATGTAGGTAAATATTTACACCTAAAGCTATTTTCATGTAAAATCCCTAAAATTTCGTTAGATCCCACTATTCAATCCCAATTCTCAACTATCCCTATGTTTATAACAAAATATTTATATTTTATTTTTTTCCTCCTTTTTTTTCTAAATGTCTTATTTCCTATTTCCTTTATACATGTAACGTTATATATATATATATATATATATATATATATATATATATACACAATATTTCCTTTAAAATGTATTTATACCATAAATCAAATAGTATTTTTTCAATAGAAAAATATATTCAATAAAAAGTGTCACAAAACGATTAAATCAATATGCATGATATCATTATATGTAATGACCCAGACTATCGTGGTTGGAACCCACACTAACCCTTCGGTCGGAGAACCATTAATACTAATTAGCTAACCAACTCTAATCAAATACTAAGACATTTAATTTACTGAAGTAAGTTAAATTCTAAGAAAAGGAAATAAGGAGTTTCCATAAACTCCAAGCAAAAGTCTAACAACTAAACAAGTGCGGAAGATAAGTGTAGAACCCTAAAGTCAATGTACCAAAACATCTAAAGTTCAACCATGAATCTAAATATGAAGGGTTACAACACCAACCTAATGTACTAATAAGCAACTAGAAAATCTAAGTCCGAAATGTCGACACAGACAGAAAGAGAACTCATGGCAGCTTGGAAGAACTAGATCACCCTTGAATTTGAATAATCATTAATCTTGTAAGTGAGGCTTGTCAATAGCCGCCTGAAGATGCTTTGTACTCAACAAAGAAAGAGCAAGTGCAATATCAATACACAACCACATTGTACAAGTAGGATCACATGACTATCCCACTAAGTGCAACATATACAAATCATACAAAATAAATATAATATGCATACACATGACATATACAATATCATCATTATTTATGAAGAAACATGCAATATTAAATTTCTTAAGATTCACAATTGCATCAAATCATTGGTCCTCTCATGGTACCCAACCCAAACTTTTAGCATACCAGAACGTGGAACCCAATCCAATGTTTATGCCGGGATGTGGAAAAAGATCCCATGATTATGCTGGAATGTGGCAACCGATCCAAGTTAGTGTGTCAGAACGCAACACCTAATCCTTTAAATAAGCCAATCACAATCACAATCACAATCACAATCACAATCACAATTATGTTCTAATAATCATACAGTCAAGTCATGACTCATGGCATTCATCAATCATCTATCTCCTTACAACAAGTGTGATTGATAATGCAACATTCGCCTACACACGCATTATAATGAAGAAAGAACAAACATGTATTACACAATCATGAAATCACAACCATTACCTACCTCGAAAAAAGCTTGAATTCCCTAAGAAACTTGATTCTTCTCTTTCCGGACTCGTTTCGCTTGTTCTTGGTCTACAAGCAATTACTATAATACAAGAATCAATAAAAAATAACTAATTACCCAAATTACTAACTATTATATCAACCTGTATCATATGCATGATCCCCATACTAGATTAGGGCTTTCTTCCCCATAATTTCTATATCAAAACACTTCCCCATTAGATTACATTCTATGGATAAAAAATTGATTCAAGGTACTAAAATCTTACCTTTAGCCTCAAGAATGGTGAAAAACTATCAAGAAAACCACTTGTTTAAGTCCTTAGCTTCAAGTTCAGAAAAAAAAATAAAAAAATTGGGGTTTTGTTTTTGTAACTTTAAGTCGCGTTTGCCCCGCCATGGCGACACTAACCGCTACAGTAGCCCCACACTGGCGACAAACATCCTCACCAAAGCGGCTTGCATGTAACAGTTAGAAAAAATAATAATTCCAAGACCCCATTTCAGAACACACCTTCAAGCGTAAACACTCAAAAACTACTTGTTAACGCTAGAATCAATTCCAAGAGTTCAACTTGCCTAAATTAAATTTCGTAAAGTCGTACGAATTTCTTCAAGTCTTAATATCTACTCATGTGATCAAATTAATCATTTGACCACCCAATTTCTACAAGATATCACAAGACATTATTGAGTCTAATTTCATCCATAGCTAGACTAGGTTGGGAAACCCCAAGGTACTACCTAAAAAGTTTACCGCTCTAAAATTTTCTCCATTGGCTTTTATTTAACGACGGAACCTGTTCGTTAAAATAGATACTAATTTACCCATCACTCATCCCCAAGTGACAAAATTAGGAAAAATAGGGTGAGGAAAGAATAGAGTAGTACCTGAATCAACGAACAACTAGGGATACTTATCCCGCATATCCTTCTCGATTTCACAAGTAGTTTCCTTGACTATAAAATACTTCCATTGAACTTTCACGTACTTAAACTCCTTGGTCCCCAACTTACGCACATCTTGATAAAGAATTAAAATCGGTTTCTCCTCATATGATAGGTCCTAGTCTAACACAATTAAATCCCATTAAATAATGTAATCTCCACCATGATATATCTTCAACACGAACACATCAAATATCGGATGAACGTCTGGTGGGTAAGAAGTAAAACCAATCTCTATGCATCATGCCCTACACATTCAAGAACCTCAAAGGGACAAATGTATCACAGACTTAGATTTCCCTTCTTGCCAAATCTCATCACCCATTTTATGGGTGATACTTTAAGAAGAATATTCTCACTAGTCCCAAATGTCATGTCCTTACCTTATGATTTGCATGATTCTTCTGTCTACTCTGGTATGCTTGAAGATTAGCTTAAATACTCCTCACCATATCTTGAGCATCCTTCACTAAACCAACCCCTAACGGTTTCGCATCCCCAGCCTCGAACCATCATATGGGTGATCACATCCCCACCCATAAAGTGCCTCAAACGGTGCCATATCAATGCCGGAGTGATAACTGCTATTATATGAGAACTCACAAAAAGATAAGAACTTATCCCAATGCCCTCCAATATCAATCACACATGCCCTCAATATGTCTTCTAGCACTTGAATAGTCTACTCTAACTTTCAGTTTATCTACGGATAAAAGGTTGTATTAAATGTGACTTGTGTTCCCAATTCATCATGTAACTTCATCTAAAACATGGATGTGAGCTATGTGCCACTATCTGAGATGATATAAAGGATCACCACATGCAACCTCACTAGCTCTTCAGAACAAACCTTCGCCAGTTGTTCAACATTATAATATATTCTTAACGGAATAAAATGGGCTGGCTTAGTCAATCTAGGGCTATCCTCTCCTACTTCCATTCCGGAATTGGCATTCTTTGAAGCGATCCTACAGGCTTTTGATGTTAATACTATACTTGTTGGCAATTTTGACACTTTACAGAAAACTCCATTGTATATTTCTTCATGTCTGGCCATTAAATTCGCTTCAAATCTTGGTACATCTTGGTCACACCAGCATGACTAGAATATCATAAACCATGGGATTCTGTTAACAATTTCTTAATCAACTCATCAACTCGAGGAATACAAATCATTCTCCTACAACTGAACATACCTTCCGTATCAAGAGTGGTCACTTGTGCCTTACCAATCACAGTCTTCTTCTTCTTAAGTTACTTGAACTTTTCTTCGTCAAATTGCTTGGCTTTAATCTTCTCAATGAACGTGGACCTGACCTCAGTGCTAAATAACACCCCACCCTTTTATGAGATGCCCAATTGCATGAACTTAGATTCCAAGGTCTTAATTTTCTTAGCCAAAGGTCGCCTAAATAAACTTAAGCAAGCTAATTACCCATACTCACCGCTTTTTGACTCAAAGCGTATGCCACAAAATTAACCTTTCTCGGATAGTATTGAATAGTCACATCATAAATCCTTGGTACCTTCATACACCTTCACTGTCTCAAATTCAGATCCTTTTGAGTGAACACATACTGCAAACTATGATGATCAATGAACACCTCACACTTCACACCATAGAAGTAATGCCGCTACATCTTAAGAGTAAATACTACTGTTGCCAACTCCAAATCGTGTGTTGGATAATTTTTCTCATTCACCTTCAATTGAACCGATGCATAAGCTATAAAAATTATTATCATGCATCAACACAACACCCAAAATAGAATGTGAAGCAACACAATAAACAATAAAATCTTTACCTTCAACCTGTAATGATATAATAGCTTTGGTGGTCAAAAGAGTTTTGAGCTTTTGAAAGATCTCATCTCATTTTTCAGTCCATTCAAATGATATCTCCTTTTTTGTCAAATTATTCAAGTGAGTGGAAATAGAAGTAATGTTCTTCACAATTCGACGATAATAGCTAGCTAACCCCACAAAACTCCTAACATCCATAACCGAGCTAGGCCGAACCCAATTCTTAACCGCCTCAATCTTTTAAGCATCTACCAATACCCCATCCTTCAAAACCACATTCCTAAAAATGCAACCAAAATCAATCCGCCAAGTTTGTTCATTTTCAATATCGTATGAGGGAGATATGCCTTACTATTTCCTAATTTGTCTGAAGGGTTTATAAGGGAAAAAATTAAGCCTTAACTTAGTTTTTAGAAAATTGAATACGCTTAGGGCTTGGGAGAAAATAGAAGAAAAGAAGGAGAAAGGAGAAAAGACCAAGGTTTCGCCTAGATCGTTGAGTGACTTTCGTCGGGGGTGATCCCTTTCAGGTATGTGATATCTTTCCGTGTTGGGTTCTTTCACCCATATACCAACATGTTTAATTAAGAAAGTTTTGTATTTGTGTAATAATGAATCTTGAAGTTATTGATGAAGAATTGTTGAATCCTTGTTGGTAGAGTTGTAATGTACTTTTAATGGTTTTGAATCGTGTTTGCGGACTTTTTTACAAGTCTTAACTATTGAGTATTGAGTATATTTGTGATCCTAAGTGTTTGGGGGAATATCCATGGATGTTTGAGAGGTTTAGAGTTGAAAATCTGAGAAGAAAAGTCGGAAAACCCGTCTAACAGGCCCTAGGGTGCTGTGCCTACCAAAGCCCCTCAAGACAGACTCAGTCCATAAGTCTCTGGCGCACCATGCCAGACACAGTGCCTAAGGATAGTGTCTCTCTGATAGGTTCTGGCACTCGGCGCCTCTCTGAGCGCGAGGGTCACCTAGAGATCCCATTTCTCCCCTATATTTTTATACTAGTTCCTAGGTGATGTACTCATTATTCAGAGTTGATTCCAACACTCTATTGTAGATCTAGACATCATGGAATTATCATGAACATGAAATCATGATCCTTGAATCCATAATCCAATTCAAGGGAAGTTAAAGATCAAAGTCAAAGAAGTTAAGAGTCAAGTCTAAAAGTTAAGAAGCAAGTCAAAGTAAGCTACTAAAAACTTTCAATAGTGTTAAATAAATATATTTTTACTTTATTTTAAGGCTCAAGCTACAAGTTGAACAAAGAGTAAAGAGTTGAGTTAAATTCTCAAAAGCTATAAAGCAACTAAGTATTCCCTAAGAGTTAAGTTTCAAGTTAAGTAAAGAGTAACAAGTTAAGTTCACTTCTCAAGAGTTATAAGTGAAATAAGTAGTTCCTAAGAGTTTAAACAAAATGTTTTCAAACTTTTGAGAAAGAAATGAAGCTAGACCTCCACAGATCCTATGACTACTTTAGTAAGAGAAAAAGGAAACTATGATTTCCAAGAAAGCTTTTGAAGCTAAGTTTGAGCAATCATCTCAAACTAGAGAAGACTTTGTTTTAAAAACATATGAGCTAAGTATTTTGGGAGTAGCATTAAGCACCAATATTGTGATGCGAGTTCAGATAAAATCAAGTCCCCATAAACCATGTAGCTAGCATGGAAAGATAAAGGATTATAAATTTTAGATGATTCCTTTGTGCTTTTTAGCATAGACTAGTGGATCCACTTAGTAGTTCAGATTCTATACCGACGACAAGGTATAGATCGGTCCTCTTGAAACATGAGGTAGTACGTTGTACCATCACTTAGGCTCATAGTGATGGTTGTCGTATAGAGAATCTCCCAAAGAAATTATATTACTTTCACATATAAGTAAAATTCAGTTTATTATTGTTTATCTTTAATGAACTAAAGGTTTATGTTATTTTACAAGCTTTATTTATATCGCATGTGTCCTTACTGCTTTATGTGGAGTTGTTATTTCATGAGTTGAGCAGAGCCAATGTATGTTAATTCTTACTCCTTTCAAGCGTTATAGTTGTGTTTCGCATTCCAACTCACATACTCTTATATTGAATGACTGATGACAGTTGGTCTGCATCATTTTATGATGCAAACACAAGTAACCAGGATTAACATGTAGCACTTTGTTAATATTGTTTGATCTATAGAGTCAGTGGTGAGGCTCCTTGCATTCTAGAGTGTTCTTCTTATGCTTTCCAGTCTTTCTATTTCAGAATGTTGTGGGGTCTGTCCCAACATTCATCAAAGTAGTGTTAGAGGCTTCATAGACGGATAGTTAGTAGTTCAGTTGTGTCTCTTTATTTCAGATTCTATATTTGAGACTAAGTGTCATCTTGGCCAAGACAGTGTTTAAAGTTATTTTATGAGAACTTTTCCAATTCTATAATTGAGTTAAGTTGAGTCTTCTGCTGAGTTAAGTAAGCCAGGCCAAGGATTCGCTCAAGGCCAGCAATGGTCATTAGGTGTCGGCCACGTACAGGGTGTAGGCTCGGGGCGTGACAAAGTTTGTATCAGAGCACAAGGTTTAAGAGTACTTGGGTGTCTATGAAGCCGTGTTTGTAGAGTCTTAGTCATTAAGCGCGCCACACCTATGATTAGAAAGCTGCATCATTTAGGAATTTCTCAATCCTTTCATATTCCTTTTCATGCGTTAGATTTTATCTCTAAAAGTCCATTTCTAACTCGTGCTTATGCGTGTTTCAGATAACTATGCCTCCACGAAGAAAATTCAGAGGTTGGCCAGCCATAAGGAATGCCGAAAAGCCAGAAGTACCTAATGCACCAAATGTACAACCTCAAGGAGAGGTTACTAATCCTAAATTCCATGAGGTTATTTTGATGTTGAGTCAAAATCTGACAAACCAATTCGGGCAACAAAAAGAAGCTCGACAAAAAGGGGATGATCATTCGACGATTCAGGAATTCTTGAGGATGAATCCCCCAAGCTTCATTGGTTCGAGCACTACCGAGGATCCGAAAACTTTGTGAAAGAGTTGAAGAAGGTGTTTGAGGTGATGCATGTGGTTGAAACTGAAAGGGTTGAGTTAGTTGCATACCAACTCGAGAATGTGGCTAGGACTTGCTTTGATTAGTAGAAGAAGGGCAGAGATGAGGATGCACCACCTCCGATTTTTGCTTGGTTTGAAGAAGCTTTCTTGGGGCGTTTCTTTCCTTGGCAACTGAAGGAAGCAAAGGTACGGGAGTTTATTACTCTGAAATAGGACTCCTTGAGTGCGCATGAATATGGGTTGAATTTCACCCAACTGTCTTTCTATGCTCCTGAGATGGTTTAAAATATGAGGAGTAGGATGAGCTTGTTTGTTGCTTGTTTGGGTCGTGCTTCAAGCAAAGAAGGTAGGGATACAATGTTGATTGGGGACATGGACATTTCAAAGTTAATGGTCTAGGTGCAACACATTGAAGAGGAGAAGTTGAGGTACAGAGAGGAGTACAGGAACAAGAAAACTAAGACTAGGAA
The DNA here is from genome assembly GCA_016801875.1 of Solanum sitiens. Lineage (NCBI taxonomy): Eukaryota > Viridiplantae > Streptophyta > Magnoliopsida > Solanales > Solanaceae > Solanum > Solanum sitiens. The sequence continues at coordinate 422,428 of JABWTJ010000149.1, forward strand.
TGAGTCTTGTCAACATAAGGGAGGTTCAAGTCGATCAGAATTTTAGAAACAAAAGGGGCATACACCATCATCTGCTAGTGCACCCACGCCCAAAAATAGAGGTGAGTACAATGGCTAGAATTCACAAACCTTTAAGGTTATACCAGCCTATTCACAAGGTAGTGTGGCACCGGGAGGTAGTTGGTCTCTTGGATGTTGTATATGCAGTAGAAACCACGCTAGTAAGTGTTGTGATGGTCAGTCAGGCTGTTTCAAACGCTGTCAAGAAGTGCACTACATGAAAGAGTGTCCCAAGAATAAGCAGGAGGTGGAAATCCAGGCAATAGAGCCTAATCATAATCAGTTGCTCCACCAAACTAGGTTGTACCTAGAGGACAAACTTCTCGTACTCGCGGAGGGGTAAACCTTCTCTATGCAATCACTAGCCGCCAAGAGCAAGAGAACTCTCTTGATTTTATCACGGGTATGATAAAAGTCTTTACTTTTGATGTTTATGCTTTGTTAGAACCAGGAGCAAGTTTATCTTTTGTAACTCCTTATGTTTCAAATCAGTTTGAGATTCTTCTTGAAAAACTTTGTGAACCCTTGTGTGTTTCTACTCCTGATGGGGAGTCTATTCTAGCGGAAAGAGTCTATCGTGATTGACCAATTTCTATCAATAACAAGAACACAATGGCTTATCTAGTAGAGTTAGACATGGTATATTTTGATGTCATTTTGGGTAAGGACTGGCTTCATGCCTGTTATGCGTCAATAAATTGTAGAACTCGAGTTGTCGAGTGCCATATTCCTAATTAGCCAGTCATAGAGTGGAGTAATAGTTCAGCAGTGCCCAAGGATCATTTCATTTTGTACCGTAAGTCGATAAAGTTAGTTTCAAAGGGATGTATCTATCACTTAGTCTGAGTTAATGACTCAAGTTCTAAGATACCTTCCCTTCAGTCAGTGCCTATAGAAAAAGAGTTTTGAGAAGTTTTACCTGATGATCTACCTAGAGTCCCTCCTAAAAAAGACATAGAATTTGGCATAGACATTATTAAGATACTCGTCCTATCTCTATTCCTCCATATATAATGGCACCAGGAGAGTAATAAGATCTAAAAGAACAATTGAAAGATTTGTTGGATAAAGGCTTCATTCCACCAAGTGTCTCACCTTGGGGCCCTCCAGTCTTATTTGTGAGAAAGAAATATGGTTCCCTTAGGATGTGTATCGATTACCTCCACTTGAATAAGGTTAACATCAAGAATAAATATCCTCTCCCAAGGATAGATGATATCTTCTATTAGATTCAGGGTGCTCAATGCTTCTCGAAATCGATCTCCGAACTGGCTACCATCAGTTGAAAGCTAAGGAATATGACATTTCAAAGACAACTTTTAGAGCCAGATATGGGCACTATGAGGTTTTGGTTATATCTTTTGGTTTGACATATGAGCTAAGTATTTTGGGAGTAGTATTGAGCACCGATATGGTGACGCGAGTTCATATTAAATCAAGTCTCCATAAACCATGTAGCCAGCATAGAAAGATAAAGGATCATAATTTTTTGATGATTCCTTTGTTCTTTTTAGCATAGACTAGTGGATCCACTTAGTAGTTCAGGTTTTATAGCGACGACAAGGTATAGATTGGTCCTCTTGCAACGTGAGGTAATACGTTTTACCATCACTTTGGCTCACAGTGATGGTTGTCGATTAGAGAATCTTCCACAGAAATTATATTACTGTCATATATAAGTAAAATTGAGTTTATTATTGCTTATCTTTAATGAACTAAGGTTTTACGCTATTTTACAAGCTTTCTTAATATCGCAGATGTCCTTACTATTTTATATTGAGTTGTTGTATCATGAGTTAAGCAGAGCCAAGGTAAGTTCATTCTTACTCCTTTCAAGCTTTATAGTTGTGTTTAGCATTCCAACTCACATACTCATACATTCAATATACTGATGCTAGTAAGCCTAAATCGTCTTATGATGCAGACACATGTAACCAGGATCAGCACGCAGCGCTTCGTGGATCCAGTTTGAGCTCCATAGTCAGTGGTGAGCCTTCTTGCATTCCGCAGGGTTCTTTCTATGATTTCTAGTCTTTGTGTTTCAGAATGTTGTGGGGTCTGTCCCAACATTCATCAAAGTAGTATTAGAGGCTTCATAGACGGATAATTAGTAGTTTAGTTGTGTCTCTTTATTTCAGCTTCTATACTTGAGACTGAAGTGCCATTTTGGGCAAGACAATGTTTAAAGTTATTTTATGAGAACTTTTCCAATTCTAAAACTGAGTTATGTTTAGTCTTCCACTGAGTTGAGTAAGCCAGGCCAAGGGTTCTCTCATGGCCATCAATGGTCATTAGGTGTCGGCCACGTGCAGGGCGTAGGCTCGGGGCATGACAAAGAAGTTCTTGTATTTTAGCCTTAAGATTTCTTAATTATATCGGCGTTATACGATTGTAAGGATGGACATGGTACGAGTACCAAGTTCTAAATCAATACGGAAATCAATATCTCTATATGGAGGCATACAGGGGAAATAAGTAGGGAACACTTCTCTACATTCTGACAACATAGGAATAATCTCAAGATGGAGACTCAACCTCAACATCTCGAATATGAGAAAAATAAGCCAAACAACCCCGCCCTACAAATTTTCTAGCCTGAATGGAGGATATGATCTTAGCTTGCTTGGGCTTGTACACCCCTTCCCACTCTAGTTTTTCCATTCCCGAGATTTCTGGAGATAGAGACTTAGTATTACAATTAATAAAAAAAATAATAGGGAGACAACCAAGTAATGCCAAAGATTATATCGAATCAACCATATTCAAATAACCCAATAAACGGAAGTCTGAAAACCCATAAACAAGATAGGACAACCACGATAAACATGGGTGACTATGACTGACTTTCCAACTGGATAGAAACATGGATGGGGAAATCAAGTATATTATAAATCATATAAAACTCTAAGGTAAATTACAGTGATAAATGAGAATAAGTAGAACCCATATCAAATAATACATTAGTCATCCAATCACAGACAAGAATAATCCCTTTGATCACTGCGTCAGACGCCTATGCTACATTCTTGCCTGGAAAGGCGTAACACTGACCCCTATCCTCATGTCAAGCGACTTCCCTGCCTGGTTGTATATTACCCCTGCCTGTTTACCATTTTGTCTACCTCCACGACCTAGCTAATTTTCTCCTCACCTACCTTGTGGACGCCCTTAACCATTATTATGATTTCCCGCGAGTACCACTACTCTAGATTGATGCGGCGCAGGATCCGTCATGCCCGAGAGTAGAATATCTTTCCTCATATGCCAAGGTTCTCTTCCATTGTAACATGTACAATCAAAGGATTGTCTTCTGCCCGCTGAAGGGACGACTCCCTGGATATCCTGAATCAAATTTTGAGGTTGAGTTCCCGAGTAATTACTTGTATAGGCAGGCATAGCGGACTAAATTAGTCTAGCTACAAGTGTTGGCCTCCCTGAAAATATGGAGTAAGATCCGTGAAATTTTCTTGAATTTTTGGCTTTCTTAGCCTATGCCTTGGTCTGACCATCTCGCCTCAGCCCCTCCACTTTCTCACAAAGTTTGTCATTTCATGAAAATGTTTCCCTACGGAGGTCATATGAAAAGACAACACCTGTAACTCAGAATTTAGTCCCCTAACAAATAGACGAATCCTCTCATCCTTCGTAGTCACCAATTTAGTAGCATCTCTAGACAAAGCATGTAAGTTTGCCTCATAAGAAGCCATAGTCATACCACCTTGCTTCAAAGCCATGCATTCATCTTTCTTATGATCTCTCAAAGTCTTGGGCACATACTTTTCCAAGGACAACGCATGAAAATAAGTCCAAGAGAGTAGGAGTAATGTTGAAGATTTGCATTCTACATAAGCTCTCCACCACTACTTAGCCTCACCTTGAAGTTGAAAAGTCACCAACTCCACCCCATGCTGATGGACAATTCCCAACTTATGAAGCCTCTCCTAGCAGTGTAAAATAAACTCATAAGCATCCTCACTCTCAAAACCAAGAAACACATGAGGCTTTAGTTATAAAAACTTAGTCAATATTTGATGCTTATTACCAATCATAACAGGACCCTACAAAGGACGAAAGAAAGCATTAGTACCGCCAGTTCCACCCACCTTGGGGGTAGTGTTAGCGATAGCGGGATTGGCAGGAGCTTGAGTTTCTTGAATAGGGAGAATCACTCCAGGACCAACCATCCCTTTGAATAATGCCATGATCTACTGAGCTAACACTGGGTCTATGGGAGGAATACTTGTTGTCTTCACCAGCACCTCTTCCTCTTGTCCAACATTTTCATCATTAGATGACCCAATTCCTACAAGATTTCCCGAGAATTTATTGACTATGATTTCGTCCATATATGGACTAGATTGAGAATTTTCAAGTTACTAAAAGAAAGTTTTCCGGACCAAAATGTTTACAAGTTGACTTTTCAATAACCCGGTCGTTACATTATAATAACAATTTTACTAGGTATATTATATATTACATATTTATATTTGGTATATATAATATTATATAAGGTATATTAAATATTATATAAAGTAAATGTAAATTATTATATAAGGTATATATAATATTATATGAGATTTATATAATATTTACGACAACAAGAACAAGAACATGATGACAACAACAACAACAAATGCACTATATTTATATAAGTGGAATCTGAAAAAATAATATATATATATATATATATATATATATATATATATATATATATATATATTCCTAAATAAAATTATAATATGTTAGAATATTATGCATACCTTTAAAAATTATTAAATAAATGCAATGCTTAATTGAATATTTTGCTATAACTTGTGAATTTGTTCGCACTTCGCGCGGCACAATGAGAAAGATTTAATCAAAAAACAAATTTAATTTTTTTTTCTTATATTTCAATATAAAAAATATTTTAAGGATCCATTTTAGTTTTCAAATTCAAATATATTAAATGTCAAGCTTTAGTTATTATTAAATCACAATTTAAACAACGTAGTAATAAAAAAGTAGTATGATTTTTTTTGTTATTGATTATAGCCGTAATTTAAAATAAGAAAATATTTACTTTTAATTGAATAATAATCCTATGGGTGAATTTTGGATGTAGTAGAAAAAATATATCGAATTCAATGTTAAATATATTATAGGAAGTGTTTGACTTTTGTTCGAAAAAATTAATTTCACAAATAAAATGTGAATTAAATTAATTATATGTTAATCATTATGTAAGAGTTATACTTGAAGATTAATATCTCAATTTAGAAAAATATAAATGTGGCAAATAAAATAATGATGTAATACCTCACCTTAGCCAGGATTATCATTTCTCTTTATTGTCAATTATTGTTTTTTATGGTGATTTATAATTTTTACAATATATATATATATATATTTCTATTATAATTAATTAATTATTATTTCTTTATTTTTGTCACAACCCAAAAACAGTCGTTATTGACACCCACACTTACAAGATGATGGGAGAAGCACTACTACTATCCAACTATATCAATTATTCTAAACTAAGACATTTAAGTTACGGAATCAAGTTAATTGACTAAAAGTGAAGTTCAATTACTAAACAAAAGATCTAACAACTAAAATTTGCGAAAGTTAAACCTAAGATTTTAAATTCAGTGTACTCATGTCACGACCGGAATCTAGACCCCAGACGAGACCGGCGTCGTTGACCTCTCAGAGGTCGCAGACAAGCCTACATATGCCATTCTTACTTCATCTAGGTTAGTTTTAGCGGAAAATTTGAACTTTTTGTTTTCTTATTTCATGCTAAACATTTTAAGCTTAACATCATAGGCGTTCACAAATCAACCATCTAATATAGAGATAATCAAATGAAAGAAACAGTTCTAATTGCATTAAACGTATTTTTTCCAAAACGGCACCAATACAAAGTCTGAAATGAAAGTAGAAAGAAACACTAGTGGAACATGCTCCACTAGCTAAAGCCTACATCTAAGCTAGATAATAACGGTAGACATCCTCGAAAGCATGAGGGACTACCAAGTCCGGATGAAAGGTCCACGTCCGGATAGCTGCAACGTCAACCTGTAAGCTCTAGCGTCCACCTGTGCCTGCACCTAAAAATATAGAGTTGTATGGGATTAGTACACACTTGTACTAAGTATGGGTATATGCAAGCACACACCAAGGACATGCATGAGTAAGAATAGCTCTTTCCTACATGATTATGGAAAGTCAAGTCAGTGGACTTGCCAAATTGGGATTAGGAAAGTTAGTGAGCTTTCCAAATTTGGATTAGGAAAGTCAGTGAGCTTTCCAAATTTGGATTAGGAAAGTCAATGAGCTTTCCAAATTTGGATTAGGAAAGTCAGTGAGATTTCCAAATTTGGATTAGGAAAGTCATGCCATGAGAGTAACATGCATCATCATATTTATCATATTGCACACAGCACATAACATCTTACACATAGCACATATCATATTGCATATAGCACATAACATCTTTCATAACATTCATTCATATGCCACGAGACCTTGGAATCATGGACTTGACATTAAGACTTCCCAAAATGAGGGCTTAACATATGGGACCTCAACTAGGGAGCCTTCTTTAACAAACACAGAGTCTGCTTCATTCATTCATACGTACTTCATTTCATTCATTCATAAGCTAGTGTAAACACCAGCTATACCTAGGATGTAGTTTAAGACTCTCATCGGGTTTGTTGTGCAATGATCAAGAATAATCTAGTATCATTACTTGAGTCTAGCTCACCTCTTGATTAATATAATCCTAACACCTTTGGTATCGTTCATTTCAATGTGTGCATCATTTGAGGATGGCCTCATTCGTTCATTGGGAACTTTAACTTTAACCGACATAGATCATGTGAGCATCATGAAATACAGTGTCTTCCCCACACCGAAAATAGGTGGAATCACCGGCCAAGGTGATCCAAAATATGCTAGCGTACATGGGAATTTAACCCCGCGAGATCCCTATATTGGCAGTATAGGTTCGAAGACTAGGAGATATAAGGAGACCCATACCCGGCATGCCGGACAGTCTCATCTCATGAGAGTTACGTAAACCTCCGCCCTTCCTGAAAGAAGGCATCACCGCTCATAGCTAGTCTATCGGTGCTCAGTATAAAGTTCCATTACACTCATCTCATACGTCATGGAAGCTGGCTTCTAGTATGAGGACATCATAGCTCAGTAGATGATTTCTCATCTCATCATTAGTATTAAGTGTGTTAATCTCAATACTTTCATTAGAGTGTTCATAGAGACTGGTCCCTTCATTAACTGTACACTCTCATTGGTGAGTACGTTTTGGTAATATTTACTTAGGGTTATTTGAGATTGTTCTCATCTTTTACATTAGCCTCATATCATGTTGTCACCATATTCATTAACATTAGCACATTTGCTCTTCATAATTATTCACCCCTTTTTACGTGAATGTTCATTTCATCATATGCCAATGCACTCGGCCATTTGTGTGTTTCACACTCTTACTTAATCCTTCTAGGGTTTCATCATTTCATTACATAATAATCATTTCATCGTATGCCAATGCACTTGGCCATTTAGTGTGTTTTACACTCGTACTTAACCCTTTTATGGTTACATCATTTCTTTACATACATCTTAGATTCACTTCTTTTAAACGCATGCTAGACTTATGGGTCTATACATACAAGCAATGAGGCTTCATTCATAGTTCCTTAAGTGACTCATACCTTCCTAAGATTATGTAGTACAAGACTTATGCATCTTGTATGTATGCCAAGATCTCTATTTCGATCTAAGTAGGCGGGATTATTCTTGAACATTTAATTCACGTATGACTTTTGTATCAATATGGAATTTGGGCAAGGGAACCCAAGTTCGAATCCCTTGGACAACACTTACATTTTTTATTGTTTTTATTTTTAGTTCACATGACATTGGGACCCTAGATCGAGCTCCAACATGAACATTTGCTCTTTATTTTTCTCCTTGGAATCTCCTCTTATTTGGCCGCGGGGTTGTGGGATCGAACCCCCACAACCCTTTTTATTTTTTTTAATTTAATTCTCCTTGTCCAATTCGCATAGACCTTGAGGTTGTGGGATCAAACCCCCACAGCCTCTCTTTATTTTTCTTTTATTTCGCAGCATACCTAGAGGTCGTGGGTTCAATTCCCACGCCTCACAATTCTTTTATCTTCATTTTTCTCCTTAACTCTCTTCACTGCCTTTAGGTAGTGGGTTCGATTCCCACGCCTCTCCTTTCTTTTCTTTTTATTTTTCCTTTCTCCGTTACTCTCCTTCACAGCTTTGAGATCGTGGGTTAGATTCACACGCCTTGCATTCCTTTTCTTTTCTTTTTCCTTTGCTTCCACACGCTGCCTGGAGGTCGTGGGTTCGATTCCCACGCCTCCCATTTTATTTTATTAATTTTCTTGTTCCTTACATTTCCAGCCAGCACACCCAATATCGATTCCTTTTAACATCATTTCCATTTTTTCACGTTTTTAAGGCAAATTCACGGGTGAGGTCACAGGTTCGAATCCTGGTGGCCTCATCCCTTTACACTCCAAAAATTTCCAGATTTATTCATCATTATTTAGCCTAAACCAAACTTGTAAGTTTGCTGGAAATTTAGTCATTTTTTTATCTTATTTTCACCAACATTTTCACTTGAAATCTTAGGGAAATTCATAGAGCATTTAACACTTTTTGGGGTACATTTTTCATAGATTCGTTCAGCCAAAAGATTTATACTCAAATCAGCCATATTTTATTTTAATGAACATCACGATTTACATAAGTTTATGCACGTAAAATGACAACCAAAACATTATCAAATTTTGAGCCTTAACCCGAGAACCTCATTCACTGTAACATACTTGCACACGCACACACTTGTATATAATTTTGAATACATGGTTGTCTTTCATACGATTTCAAGTACACAAACATAATCATATTCATCACGAAAACATAACATACACCTAAATCTACCAGCAATCATACCCAACCTACGATTCATTGGGAGCTAGTGACAAGGGCATGCAAAGGGGGAACAATCCTAGTTTTCGAACTGAATAATCTGAACCTTAAGGGGTCTCTTGGGAAAGGGCCAAGAGAGAAGAAAACCCATACCTTTTTGACGTTCGAACCTCGACTTTCTGCCCAAAGAAATCCTCCAAACGCACGTCCAACACCAAAAGTTCAACACCAAACTCGACGGAAAACCATCTCTTTGCCTACGTGATTTATTAACGTTTGTTTTTCTTATATTTTCGTGTGAGTTCTTCAAGTCTGAAGAACTTTGGTTTACCTACTGTTTTTGAAGTTATTTTGGCAGAGAGAATGTGAATGAGAGTGATAGAGGCGTGAGAGAGAGATGAGCGTGAGAGAGGAGAGTTACCTTAGGCTTAGGAGTCTAGTTTAGGACTTAGTCAAATAAGGTTTAGTTAATTATTATAAAATCTGATTTCCTTTTATTTTAAATCAGCTAATAAATAATAAATATTAATTAATTACATTAATTTAACAACTTAAATAAAAACCACTTTAATTCATTTCTTCCACCTAGGTTCGAACCCGGGTGGAGCAAGACTTCACTTCAAGAGCCCATTTTCAGCCCTCTCTCCCCAAATTGCCCCTCCACCTTATTAATTAAATAATTAATTATATATTTAGGGTAATTACGGTACTACCCTTAGCCTGGAAAAACGCCATTTTACCCCTAGACGTTCTAAACCTAAGATTTCCCCTTTTTAAGTCCGGTAAAGACTCCTTCGAGTAAATCTTCGTATTCGAGAGCCCTACATGGTTGGACCCAACCTTTCCAAGATCAACTAACTCCCCAAGTTAGTTGGCTTGGCTGTATCAAGGGTTCAGAGGTCTGGTTCTACGCGCATAAATCCGTGTGAACCCGTTCTAATCGTAGGCACTCTAGACCCATTAAGCATTACTTAGCATATCCATTTTTAGGGTTGTTACATTATCCCCCTCTTAGGAACATTCGTCCCCGAATGACACTACTCTTTACTAATAATAAGTAAGTCATCTATAGAATGTATGCATACATAGGTAATTCAATACTCCCCATTGGTGAATATCTGATTCACATATTAACATGATGGTGCACATTCTTGAAACCTACTAGTAGCTTCACATTAATAGACTAAGGAATTCTTTCCTAATCTATTCTCATCAAAGCATACAACATAAGTAAACATATAAGTCATACAAATCAGCAACATGATGACTCGAACATATTAACCTCATACTAGTGTATAAGTACAAAACACAGTCAAATACATGAAAGACTAATTAAGGCTACGCACCCGAGACTTCACCAGAGGTGCCTTCCCCTGCACCCCTAGACTTGAGTGCGAAGAATCGTTGCCTCCTTGGAGCCTCTTCACTTGGACCATTAGGCTGAACTCTCTCCTTCTCTTGTTCTTGACTTCTCCTATTTGGACAATCCTTCACCATGTGACCCGGTTTGCCATAACTATAACAAGCGTTAGTGCCCATCATACACTCTCCTCCATGCAGTTTGCCACACTTCCTGCAAGGTGGCCTCTCCTGAAGTGTATCTACTCCATTGTGTCTCTTAACTCTGGACTCGGAATCCCAATCATAGTGACCGTTGGATGAACTTGACTCCCCTTGGTGGGAGAGTCCCCTGATTTCAGTACTACTCTTCCTTGAAAAATTCTTCTCAACTTTCCTTGACCTGTTCCCTGCCCTAGTATGCTTCCTCTTCCTGCATTCCTCCATTTGTTGGACATGGACCATAATCCTGGAAAGGCCCATGCTGGCATGCAGTATAGCTGCCCTACACTCCTCCTCGAGATTATCAGCAATCTTAGATCCAGTGTAAACGGGAGGATTCATCCTCGTGAAGTCCCTTAACTTGCTAGCCATGGTGCTTGCATGTGGGTTCTTCCTTGGAACACCTTGTTGCTCCGCCTTCGTTTTCCTCGTATTCATCTTTCTGAATCTCAAGAGTTGATGTTAGATACGCTCTTAACACCAAGAAATAGACATTAGAGAAGGCACGATAAGATCAGAAGAAGGGAATTTTCCTACGCATCATGCAGTCTCTAATTCAGGATAGTGGTGAACTTCACTACCATGACTTAGAAACTACTCGATGTGGTTGATGTGAACTCATTATCCTCCGAATTTAACCTAGTGCTCTGATACCAACTTTGTCACGACCAGAATTTAGACCCCAGACGACACCGGCGTCGTTGACCTCTCAAGGTCGCAGACAAGCCTACATATGTCATTCTTACTTCATCTAGGTTAGTTTTAGCGGAAAATTTGAACTTTTTGTTTTCTTATTTCATGCTAAACATTTTAAACTTAACATCATAGGCGTTCACAAATCAACCATCTAATATAGAGATAATCAAATGAAAGGAACAATTCATAATTGCATTAAACGTATTTTTTCCAAAATGGCACCAATACAAAGTCTGAAATGAAAATGGAAAGAAACACTAGTGTAACATGCTCCACTAGCTAAAACCTACATCTAAGCTAGATAATAACGGTAGACATCCTCGAAATCATGAGGGCCTACCAAGTCTGGATGAAAGCTCCACGTCCGGATAGCTGCAACATCAACCTGTAAGCTCTAGCGTCCACCTGTGCCTGCACCTAAAAATATAGAGTTGTATGGGATTAGTACACACTTGTACTAAGTATGGGTATATGCAAGCACACACCAAGGACATGCATGAGTAAGAATAGTGAGCTTTCCAAATTTGGATTAGGAAAGTCAGTGAGCTTTCCAAATTTGGATTAGGAAAGTCAGTGAGATTTCCAAATTTGGATTAGGAAAGTCATGCCATGAGAGTAACATGCATCATCATACTTATCATATTGCACACAGCACATAACATCTTACACATAGCATATATCATATGCATATAGCACATAACATCTTTCATAACATTCATTCATATGCCATGAGACCTTGGAATCATGGACTTGACATTAAGACTTCCCAAAATGAGGGCTCAACATATGCGACCTCAACTAGGGAGCCTTCTTTAACAAACACAAAGTCTGCTTCATTCATTCATATGTACTTCATTTCATTCATTCATAAGCTAGTGTAAACACCAGCTATACCTAGGATGTAGTATAAGACTCTCATCGGGTTTTCTGTGCAATGATCAAGAATAATCTAGTATCATTACTTGAGTCTAGATCACCTCTTGATTATCCTATCCTAACACCTTTGGTATCGTTCATTTCATTATGTGCATCATTTGAGGTTGGCCTCATTCATTCATTGGGAACTTTAACTTTAACTGACATAGATCATGTGAGCATAATGAAATCCAGTGTCTCCCCCACACCGAAAAGAGTTGGAATCACCGGCCAAGGTGACCCAAAACATACTAGCGTACATGGGTATTTAACCCCGCCAGATCCCTATATTGGCAGTATATGTTCGAAGACTAGGAGATATAAGAAGACCCATACCCGGCATGCCGGACAGTCTCATCTCATGAGAGTTACGTGAACCTCCGCCCTTCCCGAAAGAAGGCATCACCGCTCATAGCTAGTATATCGGTGCTCAGTATAAAGTTCCATTACATTCAACTCATATGTGATGGAAGCTGGCTTCTAGTATGAGGACATCATAGTCAGTAGATGATTTCTCATCTCATCATTAGTATTAAGTGTGTTAATCTCAATACTTTCATTAGAGTGTTCATAGACACTAGTCCCTTCATTAACTTTACACTCTCATAGGTGAGTACTTTTTGGTAACATTTACTTAGGCTCATTTGAGATACATTTTTCGTTTATTTTATTTTTAGTTCACATGACATTGGGACCCTAGATCGAGCCCCAACATCAACATTTCCTCTTTATTTTTCTCCTTCTAATCTCCTCTTATTTGGCCGAGGGGTTGTGGGATCGAACCCTCACAGACCCTTTTATTTTTTTAAATTTAATTCTCCTTGTCCAATTCGTATAGACCTTGAGGTTGTGGAATCAAACCCCCACAACCTCTCTTTATTTTTCTTTTATTTCGCAGCCTACCTAGAGGTCGTGGGTTAAATTCCCACGCCTCACAATTCTTTTTTCTTCATTTTTCTCCTTAACTCCCTTCACTGCCTTGAGGTCGTGTGTTCGATTCCCACGCCTCACCTTTCTTTTCTTTTTATTTTTCCTTTCTCCTTTACTCTCCTTCACAACTTTGAGGTCGTGGGTTAGATTCCCACGCCTCGCATTCCTTTTCTTTTATTTTTCCTTTGCTTCCACTCGCTGCCTGGAGGTCGTGGGTTCGATTCTCACGCCTCCCATTTTATTTTATTAATTTTCTTGTTCCTTACATTTCCAGCCAGCACACCCAATATCGATTCCCCTTAACCCCATTTTCATTTTTTCACGTTTTTAAGGCAAATTCACGGGTGAGGTCACAGGTTCGAATCCTGGTGGCCTCATCCCTTTACACTCTGAAAATTTCCAGACTTATTAATCATTATTTAGCCTAAACCAAACTTGTAAGTTTACTGGAAATATAGTCATTTTTTTAGCTTATTTTCACCAACATTTTCACTTGAAATCTTAGAGAAATTCATAGATCATTTAACACTTTTTGGGGTGCATTTTTCATAGATTCGTTTAGCCAAAAGATTTGTACTCAAATCAGCCACACTTTCATTTTAATGAACATAACGATTTACATAGGTTTATGCACGTAAAATGACAACCAAAACATTATCAAATTTGGAGCCTTAACCCGAGAACCTCATTCACTGTAAAATACTTGCACACGCACACACTTGTACATGATTTCGAATACATGGTTGTCTTTCATATGATTTCAAGTACATAAACATAATCATATTCATCACGAAAACATAACATACACCTAAATCTACCAGCAATCATACCTAACCTACGATTCATTGGGAGCTAGTGACAGGGGCATGCAAAGGGGGAACAATCCTAGTTTTCGGATAGAATAATCTGAACCTTAAGGGGTATCTTGGGAAAGGGACCAAGAGAGAAGAAAACCCATACCTTTTTGACGTTCAAACCTCGACTTTCTGCCCAAAGAACTCCTCCAAACACATGTCCAACACCAAAAGTTCAACACCAAACTCGACGGAAAACCTTCTCTTTGCCTACCTGATTGATTAACGTTTGTTTTTCTTATATTTTCATGTGAGTTCTTCAAGTATGAAGAACTTTGGTTTACCTACTATTTTTGAAGTTATTTTGGCAGAGAGAACGTGAATGAGAGTGATAGAGGCGTGAGAGAGCAGAGTTACCTTAGGCTTAGGAGTCTAGTTTAGGACTTAGTCAAATAAGGTTTAGTTAATTATTATAAAATCTGATTTCCTTTTATTTTAAATCAGCTAATAAATAATAAATATTAATTAATTACATTAATTTAACAACTTAAATAAAAACCACTTTAATTCATTGCCTCCACCTAGGTTCGAACCCGGGTGGAGCAAGACTTCACTTCAAGAGCCCATTTTCAGCCCTCTCTCCCCAAATTGCCCCTCCACCTTATTAATTAAATAATTAATTATATATTTAGGGTAATTACAATACTACCCTTAGCCTGGAAAAAGACCATTTTACCCCTAGACGCTCTAAACCTAAGATTTCCCCTTTTTAAGTCCGGTAAAGACTCCTTCGAGTAAATCTTCGTATTCGAGAGCCCTACATGGTTGGACCAAACCTTTCCAAGATCAAATAACTCCCCAAGTTAGTTGGCTTGGCTGTATTAAGGGTTCAGAGGTCTGGTTCTACGCGCATCAATCCGTGTGAACCCGTTCTAATCGTAGGCACTCTAGACCCATTAAGCATTACTTAGCATATCCATTTTTAGGGTTGTTACATTATCCCCCCCTTAGGAACATTCGTCCCCGAATGACACTACTCTTTACTAACAATAAGTAAGTCATCTATAGAATGTATGCATACATAGGTAATTCAATACTCCCCATTGGTGAATATCTGATTCACATATTAACATGATGGTGCACATTCTTGAAACCTACTAGTAGCTTCACATTAATAGACTAAGGAATTCTTTCCTAAACTAGTCTCATCAAAGCATACAACATAAGTAAACATATAAGTCATACAAATCAGCAACATGATGACTCAAACATATTAACCTCATACTAGTGCATAAGTACAAAACACAGTCAAATACATGAAAGACTAATTAAGGCTACGCACCCGAGACTTCACCAGAGGTGCCTTCCCCTGCACCCCTAGACTTGAGTGCAAAGAATCGTTGCCTCCTTGGAGCCTCTTCACTTGGACCATTAGGCTGAACTCTCTCCTTCTCTTGTTCTTGACTTCTCCTATTTGGACAATCCTTCACCATGTGACCCGGTTTGCCATAACTATAACAAGCGTTAGTGCCCATCATACACTCTCCTCCATGCAGTTTGCCACAGTTCCTGCAAGGTGGCCTATCCTGAAGTGTATCTACTCCATTGTGTCTCTTAACTCTGGGCTCGGAATCCCAATCATAGTAACCGTTGGATGAACTTGACTCCCCTTGGTGGGAGAGTCCCCTGATTTCAGTACTACTCTTCCTTGAAAAATTCTTCTCAACTTGCCTTGACTTGTTCCCTGCCCTAGTATGCTTCCTCTTCCTGCATTCCTCCATTTGTTGGACATGGACCATAATCCTGGAAAGGCCCATGCTGGCATGCAGCATAGCTGCCCTACACTCCTCCTCGAGTTTATCAGCAATCTTAGATCCAGTGTAAACGGGAGGATTCATCCTCGTGAAGTCCCTTAACTTGCTAGCCATGGTGCTTGCATGTGGGTTCTTCCTTGGAACACCTTGTTGCTCCGCCTTCGTTTTCCTCGTATTCATCTTTCTGAATCTCAAGAGTTGATGTTAGATACGCTCTTAACACCAAGAAATAGACATTAGAGAAGGCACGATAAGATCAGAAGAAGGGAATTTTCCTACGCATCATGTAGTCTCTAATTCAGGATAGTGGTGAACTTCACTACCATGACTTAGAAACTACTCGATGTGGTTGATGTGAACTCATTATCCTCCAAATTTAACCTAGTGCTCTGATACCAACTTTGTCACGACCAGAATTTAGACCCGAGACGACACCGGCGTCGTTGACCTCACGAGGTCGCAGACAAGCCTACATATGTCATTCTTACTTCATCTAGGTTAGTTTTAGCGGAAAATTTGAACTTTTTGTTTTCTTATTTCATGCTAAACATTTTAAACTTAACATCATAGGCGTTCACAAATCAACCATCTAATATAGAGATAATCAAATGAAAGGAACAATTCATAATTGCATTAAACATATTTTTTCCAAAACGGCACCAATACAAAGTCTGAAATGAAAGTGGAAAGAAACACTAGTGTAACATGCTCCACTAGCTAAAACCTACATCTAAGCTAGATAATAACGGTAGACATCCTCGAAATCATGAGGGCCTACCAAGTCCGGATGAAAGCTCCACGTCCGGATAGCTGCAACATCAACCTGTAAGCTCTAGCGTCCACCTGTGCCTGCACCTAAAAATATAGAGTTGTATGGGATTAGTACACACTTGTACTAAGTATGGGTATATGCAAGCACACACCAAGGACATGCATGAGTAAGAATAACTCTTTCCTAATAACATGATTATGGAAAGTCAAGTCAGTGGACTTGCCAAATTGGGATTAGGAAAGCTAGTGAGCTTTCCAAATTTGGATTAGGAAAGTCAGTGAGCTTTCCAAATTTGGATTAGGAAAGTCAGTGAGATTTCCAAATTTGGATTAGGAAAGTCATGCCATGAGAGTAACATGCATCATCATACTTATCATATTGCACACAGCACATAACATCTTACACATAGCACATATCATATGCATATAGCACATAACATCTTTCATAGCATTCATTCATATGCCATGAGACCTTGGAATCATGGACTTGACATTAAGACTTCCCAAAATGAGGGCTCAACATATGCGACCTCAACTAGGGAGCCTTCTTTAACAAACACAAAGTCTGCTTCATTCATTCATACGTACTTCATTTCATTCATTCATAAGCTAGTGTAAACACCAGCTATACCTAGGATGTAGTTTAAGACTCTCATCGGGTTTTCTGTGCAATGATCAAGAATAATCTAGTATCATTACTTGAGTCTAGATCACCTCTTGATTATCCTATCCTAACACCTTTGGTATCGTTCATTTCATTATGTGCATCATTTGAGGTTGGCCTCATTCATTCATTGGGAACTTTAACTTTAACCGACATAGATCATGTGAGCATAATGAAATCCAGTGTCTCCCCCACACCGAAAAGAGTTGGAATCACCGGCCAAGGTGACCCAAAACATGCTAGCGTACATGGGTATTTAACCCCGCCAGATCCCTATATTGGCAGTATATGTTCGAATACTAGGAGATATAAGAAGACCCATACCCGGCATGCCGAATAGTCTCATATCATGAGAGTTACGTGAACCTCCGCCCTTCCCGAAAGAAGGCATCACCGCTCATAGCTAGTCTATCGGTGCTCAGTATAAAGTTCCATTACATTCAACTCATATGTGATGGAAGCTGGCTTCTAGTATGAGGACATCATAGTCAGTAGATGATTTCTCATCTCATCGTTAGTATTAAGTGTGTTAATCTCAATACTTTCATTAGAGTGTTCATAGAGACTAGTCCCTTCATTAACTTTACACTCTCATAGGTGAGTACGTTTTGGTAACATTTACTTAGGCTCATTTGAGATACATTTTTCGTTGATTTTATTTTTAGTTCACATGACATTGGGACCCTAGATCGAGCCCCAACATCAACATTTCCTCTTTATTTTTCTCCTTCTAATCTCCTCTTATTTGGCCAAGGGGTTGTGGGATCGAACCCTCACAGACCCTTTTATTTTTTTAAATTTAATTCTCCTTGTCCAATTCGCTTAGACCTTGAGGTTGTGGAATCAAACCCCCACAACCTCTCTTTATTTTTCTTTTATTTCGCAGCCTACCTAGAGGTCGTGGGTTCAATTCCCATGCCTCACAATTCTTTTTTCTTCATTTTTCTCCTTAACTCCCTTCACTGCCTTGAGGTCGTGGGTTCGATTCCCACGCCTCACCTTTCTTTTCTTTTTATTTTTCCTTTCTCCTTTACTCTCCTTCACATCTTTGAGGTCGTGGGTTAGATTCCCACGCCTCGCATTCCTTTTCTTTTATTTTTCCTTTGCTTCCACTCGCTGCCTGGAGGTCGTGGGTTCGATTCTCACGCCTCCCATTTTATTTTATTAATTTTCTTGTTCCTTACATTTCCAGCCAGCACACCCAATATCGATTCCCCTTAACCCCATTTCCATTTTTTCACGTTTTTAAGGCAAATTCACGGGTGAGGTCACAGGTTCGAATCCTGGTGGCCTCATCCCTTTACACTCTGAAAATTTCCAGATTTATTAATCATTATTTAGCCTAAACCAAACTTGTAAGTTTACTGGAAATTTTGTCATTTTTTTAGCTTATTTTCACCAACATTTTCACTTGAAATCTTAGAGAAATTCATAGATGATTTAACACTTTTTGGGGTGCATTTTTCATAGATTCGTTTAGCCAAAAGATTTGTACTCAAATCAGCCACACTTTCATTTTAATGAACATAACGATTTACATAGGTTTATGCACGTAAAATGACAACCAAAACATTATCAAATTTGGAGCCTTAACCAGAGAACCTCATTCACTGTAACATATTTGCACACGCACACACTTGTACATGATTTCGAATACATGGTTGTCTTTCATATGATTTCAAGTACATAAACATAATCATATTCATCACGAAAACATAACATACACCTAAATCTACCAGCAATCATACCCAACCTATGATTCATTGGGAGCTAGTGACAGGGGCATGCAAAGGGGGAACAATCCTAGTTTTCGGACTGAATAATCTGAACCTTAAGGGGTCTCTTGGGAAAGGGACCAAGAGAGAAGAAAACCCATACCTTTTTGACGTTCAAACCTCGTCTTTCTGCCCAAAGAACTCCTCCAAACACACGTCCAACACCAAAAGTTCAACACCAAACTCGACGGAAAACCTTCTCTTTGCCTACCTGATTGATTAACGTTTGTTTTTCTTATATTTTCGTGTGAGTTCTTCAAGTATGAAGAACTTTGGTTTACCTACTATTTTTGAAGTTATTTTGGCAGAGAGAACGTGAATGAGAGTGATAGAGGCGTGAGAGAGCAGAGTTACCTTAGGCTTAGGAGTCTAGTTTAGGACTTAGTCAAATAAGGTTTAGTTAATTATTATAAAATCTGATTTCCTTTTATTTTAAATCATCTAATAAATAATAAATTAGTTAATTACATTAATTAACAACTTAAATAAAAACCACTTTAATTCATTGCTTCCACCTAGGTTCGAACCCGAGTGGAGTAAGACTTCACTTCAAGATCCCATTTTCGGCCCTCTCTCCCCAAATTACCCCTCCACCTTATTAATTAAATAATTAATTATATATTTAGGGTAATTACGATACTACCCTTAGCCTGGAAAAAGACCATTTTATCCCTAGACGCTCTAAACCTAAGATTTCCCCTTTTTAAGTCCGGTAAAGACTCCTTCGAGTAAATCTTCGTATTCGAGAGCCCTACATGGTTGGACCCAACCTTTCCAAGATCAACTAACTCCCCAAGTTAGTTGGCTTGGTTGTAGCAAGGGTTCAGAGGTCTGGTTCTACGCGCATCAATCCATGTGAACCCGTTCTAATCGTAGGCATTCTAGACCCATTAAGCATTACTTAGCATATCCATTCTTAGGGTTGTTACAACTCAAATTGTTAAACGATATCCAAGTCTAAACAAGAGAATATTGTTGTACTATTCGACTAATTAATCAAATAGCCTAAGTACGGAAATGGTGGACATAGACAAAAGAAAACTTCATGGAAACCCGAAAGATGCGGCTCACCCTTGAAGTCGATGCGATGATATCTAGCCTCCTAAGCGAGGTGTGTCAATAGTCGCTTGAAGATGCCATGTACTAAACAAAATAGAAGCAACTGCAGAATCAGTGCACCACCACCGTGCACTGGTAGAATCACGCGGCTATCCCACTAGGGCAATATAAACAAGTCAAACAAGCATTATAAACACATGCATATATGTAAACATAAATAACATTATCAACATGAAAATTTGACAACACATTTCACATGTTTAACACATCACTGGTTTCCTCACGGAACTCAAACCCAAAAAGTTAGCTTGGCGGAATGTGGCAATCTGATCCCAAAGTATGCGAGAATGTGGCAACCGATCCAAAGTTATATCGGAATGTGACAACCGATACTAGTTATCTTGCTAAAATGTGGAAATCTGATCCCCATTCACACACTAAAATCACAAATACATCATCAAGATCATACATTTACATCCTGATTTCACGACTATATTATTCATCTATCTCAGTTACAACAAACATGATCAACATTGCAAAATTCATATACATACAATATCATAATGAAAGAAGAACATGCATACATCACACAATCATGAAATTACAACCATCTGCTACCTCGAAAAAAACTGGAATCCTAAGAGGCTTGATCCTTCCCTTTAAGGATTCGTTTCGCTTGTTCGTGGTCTACAAACAATCGATAATACATGGGAGTTAATACAAAATCACTAATTACCCAGATTAGTAACAATTCTATGAACCCAATACCATACCCATGATAACAACTAGTTAAATTAGGGCTAAATTATACCATAGAATCTATCAAGAAACCATTCCCCATCAATATTGACCCATTCTATTACGTTGTACAGAACGAAAGTCGAATTGGGGAGTGAAAGGCTTACCTTTAGCTTCAAGAATGGGCAAAAAAGAGTTGGAATAGCCCAGGGGTCGTTCTTTAGCTCAAAAAGTTGAAAAGGTCCAAATAAGGTCATTTATGGGTTTTAATTACGACTCTATCCGCGCCAGTCCCGCTACAGGGGCACCCATCCCACTGTAGCAGAAGAAATTCCGATGTAATAGCACCTTTTGGACCAGTGAGCCCTCGTTGAAAAATCTCAAAAATCTGCGAATTTAAGTCTCGTCTCGTCGCTACAGCGACATCCATCCCGTTTTAGCGACGTCGTTTTAGCGGCACTATTCCTGCTACATTGGCCCAAAGCGAGAAACAACCTTTTAGGGGAATTTCAATTCTCCCCATACACTCAGAAAAGTCTATTAACGATAAAATCTATTCTCGGAAATCTACTTATCTAAATTTAATTCCGTAAAGTTGTACGAATTACTTAACGAGTTATTAATCCATTCATAAAATCAAATTCATAATTCTCCACCAATTGATATCAAATTTCCCTACACCTTGATGACTTAGATTTCCTCCAAATCTGGAAAAGATTAGGATAATCCTCATACTACAAAAAATTTCTTTTCGGCACCAATTCTTCCGCCGTTGGCATTTCACTAATGATGAAACCAGGTCATTACAATAGATACCAATTTACCCATTACTTATCCCCGAGTGACACAAATTAGGAAAAGAGGGCTAAGGAAAGAGCGAATTAGTACCTAAATAAGTTAACAATTGTTGATACTTGTCTCACATGTCTTTCTTAGACTCCCAAGTATCTTTCTCGACTGGACGATGCTTTCACTGAAATTTTAGGGACTAAATTTCTTTGGTCCTCAACTTACGCACATTAAGAATAAGAATAACAATCGGTTCCTCCTCATATTGGAGGTCTTTATCTAGCACAATTGAATCCCACTTAATTATATAGTCACTATCACCGCCATACCTCTTCAACATAGACACATGAAATATGGATGTACACCGGAAAAATTAGGGGGTAGCGCCAATCTATACGCCACCGTTCCTACGCATTCAAGAATCTCAAAGGGATCAATATATCATGGACTCAAATTACCCTTCTTACCGAACTTCATCACCCCTTTCATTGTAATACCTTAAGAAGAACATTTTTGCCAGTCTGAAAATCCATGTCCCTTATCTTATGATCTGCATACTTCTTATGTCTACTTTAAGCGGCTAGAAGTTTAGCTTGAATTATTCTCACCTTGTCTTGAGCATTATTTACTATATCGACCCCCAAAGGTTTCACATCTCAAGCTTCAAACCAACATATGGGTGATCTACATCCCTTACCATATAACGCCTCAAACAATGTCATATCAATGCTTGAGTGATAACTATTATTGTAAGAGAATTCACATAATGGTAAAAACTTATCCCAATGCCCTCCAAAGTCAATCACACAATCTCTCAACATGTCTTCCAACACTTGAAGAGTCCTTTTAGATTGTCCATCCGTCAGGTGATGGAAGGTTGTACTAAAGGTAAGTTGCATACCCAATTCATCATGCAACTTGTTCCAAAACATGGAAGTGAAAAGAGTACCTCGATCTGAGATGATAGAAAGGGGCACCCCATGTAGCCTCACTATCTCCTTCACATAGATTTTAGCTAGTTGTTCCACATTGAAATCTACTCTTACCGGAATAAAATGGGCTGACTTAGTCAATTTATCAACCACAACCTAAATAGAGTCAAACTTCACCAAGGTCTCAGAGAGACCAACCATAAAATCCTTAGTTATTCTTTCCCACTTCATTCCAGAATTGGCATCCTTTTAAGTTGTCCAATTGGCCTTTGATGTTCATACTTCACTTGTTGAAAATTCTGACACTTCGCCACAAACTCTACTATGTCTTTCTTCATCCCCGACCACCAATAAATATGCTTAAGATCTCTATACATCTTGGTCACACTCATATGAATATAATATCGCGAACCGTGAGACTCCGCCAATAATTTTTTAATCAAGTTACCTACTCGGGAAAAACAAACTCTAACCTTATGGTTGAGTACCCCATTTGCATCAAGAGTGGTCTCTTGGGACTTACCAATTGCAATCTTTGTTCTAAGTTCTTCTGAATTCCTATCTTCAAATTGTTTGGCCTTGATTCCTCCATGAACATGGAATGAACTTCATTAATAGCTAACACCCCACCTCTTTGGAAGATTCCCAACTACATGAACTTAGCATCTAAGGACTGGATTTTATTGCCCAAAGGTCGCTTGGCTATACTCAAGTAAGCTAAACAACCCATACTTACCGCTTTTCTACTCAAAGTGTCAACCACCACATTAGCTTTGCTTGGATGGTATTGAATGGTCACATATAATCCTTGAGTAACTCCGTCCATCTCCGTTGTCTCAAATTGAAATCCTTTTGATGAATACATGTTGCAAACTAGGATGATAAATACATACCTCACACTTAACTCCATAAAGATAGTGGCGCCTGATCTTAGAGAAAATACTACCGCTGCCAACTCCAAGTCATGAGTGGGGTAATTCCTCTCATGCACCTTCAATTGACGTGGGCATAAGCTATGACATTATTATCCTGCATCAACACATCACCCAAACAAGAATGTGAAGCATCACAATAAATAGTCAAGTCCTTACCCTCACCGGTATGCTAGGATGGGTGCACTAGTAAAAAGAGTCTTAAACTTTTGGAAGATCTCCTCACATTTCTTAGTACATTCAAATGGTACCTCCTTTTTGGTCTGCTTGGTCAAGTAAGTAGCAGTGGAAGTAAAATTCTTAACAAAACGCCGATAATAACTAGAGAGTCCCATGAAGCTCCTAATTTCTTATACCAAACACAGACGTATCCAATTCTTAGCCACTTCAATATTTTGGGGATCTAACCTTACCCCTACTTTTGACACTACATGCCCTAAAAACTTAATCGATTTAAACAAAAATTCACACTTGAAATTTTTTGCATATAACTTTTGCTTCCCATGAACACCCAAAACAATACGGAGATGGTTAGCATGCTCTTCTTTATTTCTGAAATAAACCAAAATATGGTCATTAAAGACTATCACAAAGGAAGCAAGAAATGGTTTGAATACCCCATTCATCAAGATCAGAAAGGGTGCATGCGCATTAGTCAACTAACGAGTCCTAAACGTCGTCTTGGGTACATATTCCGGCATTATCTTAAATAAATTTTAGAGAAGATCATTGCACCTTGCAACTGATCAAAGAGATCATCTATTCTCACAAAGGGGTACCTATTCCGGATAATGACTCTGTTCAATTGCTGGTAATCTATACACATCCTCATTCTACCCTCATTCTTCTAGACAAATAAAATTAGAGAACCCAATCGGGAAGCACTAGGACGAATAAATCCCTTATCAAAGAGCTGTTGGATTCGAGCCTTAAGCTCTCTCAATTATGTTGGAGCCATGTGATACGGAGGAATAAAATTAAGGAGATTACCAAGCTCTAAGTTAATATAGAAATCTATGTCTCTATTCGGAGTCATGCAACGAAAGTCATTGGGAAATACTTCACTAAACTCAGACACCACGGGAATAGACCCAATGGATGGAGCCTCAATCATCCCTAACATGAGCCAAATAAGCGAAACAACCCTGCTATACTAGTTTACTAGCTTGTATGGATGATATAATCTTAGCTTACTCAGGCTTGTACACCCTTTCCCACTTTAATATTTCCCTTACTGGAATTTCTAGTCACACACTTAATATTACAATTAAGCACAACATGATAGGGGGAAACCAAGTCATGCCTATAATATTATAAACATTAGACATATCTAAAATCACCAAATCAACCCAAGTCTGAAATCCAATAAACAAAATAGGGAAAGCACGATAGACTTGGGTGACTATAACTGACTCTCCAACAAGGGTAGAAACACGAAATGGGCATCAAAGGAAATCACACATCATCTCAAATTCAGAGAAGAATCTCACAGACACATAAGAATAAGTGGAACCTGGGTCAAATATAACATTAGCCATTTGATCACAAACATGAATATTATTTTTGATCACCGCATCAGACGGTTCCATTTTATTTTTGCCCAGAAAAGCATAACACTAAACTTTATCATCGACACAAGCCACATCCCTGCTTGGTTGCGCGTTATCTCAACCTCCGTTACCCATTCCTCTACCTCCACGACCTCGCTTGCTACCTCCTTGCCCACCTTGTGGACGTTCTCTACCATTATTACCATTTCCCAAGGGTACCATTGCTCGAGAAGGCTGCTGTCAAGGCTCGAACACACGCTGGTGTGGGCAATCTCTCCTCATGTGTCCAAGTTCTCCAAAATTAAAACAAGTGTGATCGCCAGATGGTCTTCTACCCGCCGCATGCACAATACTCTGACCATCCTGGAAATTATTATATGGAGTCCCCGAATAGTAACCTGTACACGCGGGCATGAAGGACTGAATTGTCTTGGCCGCGAGCGTTGGTCGACCGGATACTCTAGCATAGGAGACTTGAAAAATTTCTGGAATTCTTGGCCCTCTTAGCCAATGCCTTGGCTTGACCATATTGTCTCACCCCCTCCACCTTCTTAACATAATCTCATAATCTGATAACTCATTAAAACTCTTCCACACAGAAGTCATATGGACGGACAATACTTGTAACTCAGAATTCAACCCTATAACAATTAGTCGGATCATCTGCTCTTAAGTATTAACCAACGGAGTAGCAAATCTTGATAACACATGAAATTTGGCCTCGTAGGAAGCCACATACATACCACCTTGATCTAAAGCCATAAACTCATCCTTCTTACGATCACTCAGGGTCCTAGGTACATCTTTCTCTTGAAACAAAGCATGGAATTGGGTCCAAGTAAGCCCTCCACCATTGCTTTGCCTCACATTGAAGTTGAAAGGATAGGAACTCAACCCCGTATTTGTGAACAATACCCAACATATGCAGCCTCACATAACAATCCAATATGAACTCATAAGCATCTTCAGTCTCAGAAAAAAAAAGAAATATTGGATGCTTAAGCTTCAGAAACTTGT
Organism: Solanum sitiens; assembly: GCA_016801875.1. Taxonomy (NCBI): domain Eukaryota; kingdom Viridiplantae; phylum Streptophyta; class Magnoliopsida; order Solanales; family Solanaceae; genus Solanum; species Solanum sitiens. Next base: position 448,402 of record JABWTJ010000149.1, read on the forward strand.
TCAACATATCATGCTCATAACTGGACATCACTGAACATAACAAAGGACCAAAGAAGGCATCGTTACCTCCCACTTCACCCGTTTGGGGCATATTCCTAGCTACAAGAGGGTTAGTAAGGGCTTATGTGGGTGAAATCATTCCTCGACCAACCAACCGTTTCAAGAATGATATGATCTATTGAGTTAACACGGGATTGATGGAAGGGATCCCTGTCTCTTCAGCTTGCACTCCTTCCTCTTCTTCAACCTCCTCAACATCCTTTACTCAACTTCCTCTTCTATATTTTTGTTATGTGCTGGAGGTTTCTCCTTCACCGGAAAATTTTCATTTGGCAACTATTAATAGCAGGCGCCACTCTTCCACGACCTCTACCCTTTGTTATTCCTCTACATCTTCGTTGATCGCGACCTCTCACTACGGACTCCTCAGCTGTTGCATTAACGGAGTTATGGGCCTAACACCGTTATAACTAGTATTAACCATCTGCGAATAGAAGAGTGAAAGAAGTTATACAGCAATTTGAATCGACAAATACCAGTTGGAATCAAGTCATAGCACAAAAGAGACAAGAGAAAAATAGAGATTTCATAAAGTTGTATAGCCTCCCGAAGAAAATTAAAGGCATCCCCGTACCATTCCGCGAGACTCTATTAGACTCATTTAGGTACATCGAGATCAACGAACATACGCTGTGATACCAACTTGTCACTACCCAAGCTGGTGGGAGAACCACCACTACTGTCCAACTAAAGAAATTATTCTAAACTGAGGTATTTAAGTTACAGAAGCTAGTTAAATGACTAAAAACGAAGTTCCATTACTAAACAAAAGATCTAACAACTATAATTTACGAAAATTAAACCTAAGGTCTTAAAGTCAATGTAGCAAGACTATTAAACGATATCGAAGTCTAACAAGAGAATATTATTGTATTATTCAACTAACTAATTAAATAGTCTAAGTATGGAAATAGTGGACAAAGAAAAAAGAAAACTCCATGCAGCTAGAAAGATACGACTCACCCTTGAAGTCGATGTGATGATATCTAGTCTCCTAAGCGAGCTTAGTCAATGGCCCCTTGAAGATGCTATGTACTAAACAAAATAAGAGAAAGTGCTGAATCAATACACAACCACTGTGTACTGGTATAATCACGCGGAAATCTCACTAGTGCAATATAAACAATTCGAACAAACATGATAATCAGATGCATATATATCAACATAACAACATGATCAACATGACAATTCGACAACATATTTTACATGCTTAACACATCAATGGTTCTCTCACGAAACCTAAGACCAAACACTTAGCTTGCCAGAACATGGAAATCCAATCCCAAAATATACCAAAACGTAGAAACTAATCCAAAGTTATGACAGAACGCGACAACCTATCCCAGTTATCTTCCCGGAACGTGGCAATCCAATCCCCATTCACACACCACAATAACAATCACAAGTACATCATGAATATCATACATTTACATCATGATTTCATGGCTATATTATTAATATATTTCAGTTATAACAAACGTGATCAATATTGAAATGTTCATATACATACACTATCATAATGAAGAAAGAACATGCATACATCACATAGTCATGAAATCACAACCATCACCTACCTCGAAATAAGCTTGAATTCTAATAGGCTTGATCCTTCCCTTTCCGGATTCGTTCCGCTTGTTCATGGTCTAAAACAAATCGATAATACACGAGAATAAATTAAAAATCACTAATTATCCGGATTACTAAATATTATATGAACCCTAAATCAAACCTGTGATCCCAACTAGTCAAATAAGGGGAAAATTATACATAGAATCTAGAAAGAAACCCTTCCCCATCAATATTGAACCATTCTATTATGTTCTACAGATCGAAAAGTGAATTCGGGGGAGTGAAAAACTTACCTTTAGCTTCAAGAATGGTGGAAAACAAGTTGGAATAGCCAGGGTTCGTTCTTTAGATCTAGAAGTTGAAAAGTGCAAAATAAGGTCATTTAGGGGTTTTAGTTATGGCGTTATCCGCGCTAGTCGGGCTACATCGGCACCTATCCCGTTGTAGTAGCGTCACAACAACGACACAAATCCTACTACAGTGGAACCTTTCTGACCAGTCAGCCCTCGTTGAAAAATTTCGAAAACCTAGAATTCTTAAGTCCCGTCTCGTCCTCTACAGCAACATCCATCCCGAGAGAGAACCTTTTTAGGGGAATTTCAATTCCCCCTTTTTAAAACACACACTTGACTTTATACACTCAGAAAATCCCCTTAACGCTAAGATCGATTCTCGGAGATCTACTTATCAAAATTTAATTGTGTAATGTCGTAAAAATTCTTAAATGAGTTATCTATCCATTCATTAAATCAAATAAATATTTACTACACCCGATTATACCAGATTTCCCTACACCTTGATGACTCTGATTTCCTCTGAATCTAGACAAGGTCTGGAAAATCCTAATACAATGAAAGAAAATTTCCTGCCTCGATTGTTCCCTCGTTGGCATTTCTATAACGACGGATTCCGATTGTTAAAATTTAATTTTACATTATTTTGAAATAAAAATCTTGTATATCTCTCCTCTTTATCATCATAATTAATTATTCTTATTCATAAACATATTCGTTTTCCTTAATTATTTTCTTTCTTTTGATTTACAAAATTTGAAGAAAAATCTAGATACTAAATATTTCTACTATTTTTCACAAAAAATTATCCTTTTCTCTTAAATTTTTTTTTCTCTTGGTCCGCAAAATATGTAAAAATAAAAAATTTCTTTGATCAAGAGTCATAATTATCATTTTCACGTTTTCTTGTCTCTCAAATATTTTTAAATTTATATTTTATATTTAAAAACTCAAAAGAAGTTATAAAATAGTATCTAAAGTAATATTTTTTTAAAATATAGTTATTGTACTCATTTTATATTATGATTATGATAAATATATTAACTTTATTTATCTCTTCTTATCATTACTACAATTTATTGATTTTTCATCTCTCCTCGTCATTATTATAATTTGATATTTTTTCTTAAATTAGTTTCCTTACATTCTATTTTTATAATTTTTTTAAATAACAATTTTATTTATCTCTGCTCCTTATTATCATAATTTATAATTATTATAGCCTCCTTACTAAAGGGAAGAAAGCCATGACCTACATCATGTAGGATTTTCATCAACTCCTCACTAACGAGAGAGAACGGCTTCAGGTTACAACTCTATAATCTAAGGGACTAACTCTAGTACCTCAAATCAAACAATGAACTGAAACCATTATATTTACTCTCCAAGAAGTCACAGAATCTTCTTGTTACAACTTTCACAGATTCACTTTTAAACATAGAATTATTACAACTCAATGATTGCAAGTTACTTTAACAATAAACTTATTTAAAATTAATACCTGACTCTAGTTCTTCTTTCTTCCACCATTGGACGCTCCTTGTGCCACTTATACAACGATATTCATTGCGTCCAAAGTCTAAAGTTTCATTATTCAACTTTCTCCTTTTATAGTCATCCGGTTTTGCGCATCTTAAAAACCCTAATTGAGTCCGAAAGTGGCTCTTCAATAGGTTGACTACTCCTTTTTGCAGAACTTTACGTGGATTCTAATTTATTCTGACCCAACTTTACTTTGCTAATCATTTTTAGAATCTATCTTCTTTGTCAAACATCAAAAAGTGTTTTTGTTGAAAATTGACTTGTCATCATAAAGTATGAAAGAAAAAGTTTCCTTTAGGATCGATTCCGCATATAAAAATTGAATTATATTTTCAACAGCCTCTTATCCTTTTGGGATGATTTTTTTTTTGTGTATATATATATATATATATATATATACTGGTTAATTTATCTGGCATATCTAAGGCTTTTTTGGCTATATGAGGTTGTAGTTTAAACAATTACATATTTAGTGTCTTTTTTATTATGTTCTATCCATATATTATCTATAAGACATTTTTGCTGTTTGTCTAGTTGGCAATTAGGCAAATGCCTAAAAGTCCAGTTAGACTGTTCATATGCTATTAGATTTTGTTTTCCAAACTGTAGTCTTTATATTTTAACATCATCAATTCTGTTTAGAGGTCTAAAATGTAAATTTGACAAAATTGTCTGTTTGTAAGAGTCTGCATAATCTGGGTTGGAGGTTGAACTCCTTTGCCCTTGTCTTGTAATAATGATCTCATTCTGTAAAATTTAAACTTTTATTAGTAATCTACTTAATTGGTCTGCTATATGATTATCATTTCCTTTTATATGCTCAAATACTATAGATTGATAGATTTTTCTTTTTTCTTTTGGATTATTAATCCTAGTTGGTTTTCTATGTAAGTTATGCATCCTTCTTTAAAACACTTATTACATTTAGCTCTTTTATTTTTGCTAGGATACTATTTACACCAACAACAAGGATTGCTATCTAAACCCGTGTCTTTTTCAAAATTATGTTCGCATTCTATTATATTCATAAAGTTAACTTGTAAGTCTTCTAAATTTAAGTTTTCTATTCCTATTTCATTAATTAATTCTTCTCCTTCTGAATTGGAGGAGCTTTCTTCTTTAGTATGTTCTTCTACATCAATACTTACTATAGAGTAGATACTCTCATTATCTTACATATATTCATCTACATTTAATAATGCTTCATTAAATTCTTCTACTAATTGGGCATTTCTAGTTTTTGTATTATATCTTTTAGGACAAGTATTTGCTAAATGTTCTGTACTTCCACATGTGAAACATTCTAGCTTATTTTTGTAGTTTCTATCTGTTCATATATAAATTTATATATACGTTTGTGCATTACTAAAAGCTAATTTCGTTGTTAGCTGTAAAAGTTACTCCACATTAGAATTTTCTCAAACAAATTTAACTTATCATGGATATGCACTCTTTAAACTCACCCAATTGGTGTTCAATTTGGTGATTAATTCATGTGACTAATAATACCCTACTAATTGGGTATTATAAAAATTTCAAGAAATTTTATTGTTAACAAGAAGTAAATTCATACATGGTTATCGATGAAATGACACCAACTGCCCCGTTGATAGAAGATGTACGTCACATTCTCAAAACATCATTCAGACTTGCACAAAAAAACTAATAAATTAGAATGTAATGTTGATATCGAGATAATATTATTTTCAAAAAACAATTTGAAAGTATCGATTGTTTTCAAAACGTAATATAATGCTAAATAAAAGTACTCATCTTGTTGACATGAAACAAAGTGAACAAGATCAACAACCACCTTAAGAATTTTGAAATAAGCGACAATAAAATGAGTATCCCTTACTATCATATCAAGATTAAAAAAATTGATTAATAACTATTTATAAATACTACCATTTCATGAAAATAACATTATTCGAACATAAACATCAAATTCACTAGCATTTTGTATAAACATGAACAAGTTTTAAAATGTGACTTATTAACACCTCCATTAATATAAAATAATGATCAATATTTTCGAAGAAAGGATGTTAATAAGAAATGAAATATCACGATTATTGTAAGCATCACAATTTCTTTTTTTTATGACAAAGCATTAACTTTCTAACTTAATGTTGTAATTAAATCAATTTTTTTCAAAAATAATTATAGAAGCAAAATGAAATTGGTATGATATTTTTAATGAGATATGAAACTTTAGATTTTAATAGGTAAAATATTATGATCAACTTACCTAATGCTAAGCTAGCGTTTGACCATATATTTCCAAATATTTTGGGCAAATTATTTTTTCATAAATTTTTATCATGTGTTTGACCATAAGTTTCTAAATATATTTGGCAAGTCATTTATGGGTGAAGTTTTGTCATGTGTTTGGTTACAAATTTACAAAAAAAATTGACAAATCATTATTGGGTGAAGTTTTGTCATGCATGTGACCACCATAGATGTTTTTAGATATATATTTGACTTTTTTTAAAAATATATATGATTTATATCTATAAGTTCTAAAATTTTATTTAAAATAATCATAAGTTTGTATTATCATTTTATAATGAAAATATTTCGTGAAAAGAAATGACAACAAACATAAATAATATGAATTCGAAAACAAAAAGAAAAGAAAAGAAAATGTAAATATCATTGATTTGAATACGAAAAACTACTATCACTACTTGTAATTGGAAGTGACTTTGGAGAGTAATCTCGCATAAAAATTATATGAAATATGTACATAACGGTATAAATTTTGTACAACAAACTAGGAATGAAAGTTGGTCTAAAATTATAAAATTTTGGGTGTTTTATAAAGTATACAAGTTTAGAATAATTTTTAAATTTTTAAAAATTCTCGAATATTAAAATCTTGCTCAAATTTTATTTTTTCTAGAACATGAAAATTTTGGGATAGCCAATCATATGACCAGACACTAGTTACCAATTTGTTTCTAAATTTTTCCCAAATATAATTTTCTTATTGTTGGATTACTATGCTATGCTTAGTAAATGAAAATGTAACTGGAAGGAACATTAGTTAAAATATCAAAATCTTCAAACATTATTTATATTAACCAAATCAAAATCTAACTTATCTTTGATTCAAGGTATCCCATGAGATTAAAGGCTTATTAAATTATATATTCCTATAATATAATCTAGTTTCTGAATATATTTCATGTATTTTAAAATATAAACACTTACACCATTTATATTATGAAAATATCACACACTTCTACTCTCTATGAATAATAGCCATGACTAAATATATTAGTAAATAGAGAAATTATTAATGACTCAAATTACTTAATATGATATTTCAATTATTATTAGTAACTTTCTCGCACTTAAAGCATACATGTTATTTTGTTTTTATTTTGTTATAATATTTTATTATATAATATTTAAGGAGGTGACCTAGTCATTAACAAAGTTGTTAAAAATCACCAGATGTATGACTTTTCCACCTTGTGAATAGAGTTATCTGTTACTTATTGCTTGTATAATGTAACAATATATCCCGTGAAATTAGTTAACATACACATAAAATTGACTTGGTCACCGCCATTATAAAAATATATATATATATTAATAAAATATTCAAGGGTGTGATCTAGTGATAAAATAAAGTGGATTTAAAATAATGAGATGATCTAGTGATAAAATAAAGTGGATTTAAAATAATGAGATCTATTATTTTTCCCCATCATTTAGCCTTGTGAATAGAGTTATCTACTACTTGTTATTGGTATGAGGTAACATATATCCTGTAAATTAATCGGGGTACAAATAACTTGACTTGAATACCACGATTATCAAAATATATCTTTCATTATATATTAAGTTCTCAATTTTACAACCCACAATAAACACATTCACACAATGCAAGTCTCCTATTAACATCTGTTACACACATTTTTTGGCATTATAACTCTACCTACGGGTTAAACAACTTTCTTTGGTTCTAATTTATACTTTATATTCATTTTAAAAAAAATTATTTAATATGTATAAATAATTTATTCGATTTAAATAAACTATTTTTTTTAAAATCAAAAGTTCAAAATGTTTCTCTCGCTTTATTTTTGGTTTACGCCAGTTGAGTCCACATACGGAACAAAAGAATTATACAAAAAATAAAATAAATTGTGATTAATTCTATGTTTATTTGAATAGAAACCTTCTATTATCTTTAAAATTTTAAACTAAATAAGTATAATCAATAAAAAGTATGTGATGCTTCATTATATTTTTGGTACGTAACATAATGAATTTCATTTCATTCTATTATTGAGAGAGATTTCGTAAGGTAATGTGTTGATTTGTGATTAACATCGATGAGGCCGAATTGACATTTTATGATTCGGTACTATGAGATCGAAAGCAGATTAATATCATTTTAGATGACCCAACCTATCCATGATCGTTTAGCATTATTGAGCAACACAATTATCCCTATGTGGCATCGATCCCAATCCCCGCACCCTTAGCTTACTTATAATTGATTGAATTTATGAACTTTAGTATAATTGTGGCACTTTATACTTCAAATTATTTTAATTTATTTTGTGAAATCATCTATCCACTTGCTCTAAAGTACTAAAAATCTACGATGAATAGGCCTGCATTCTTAATTTCCTAGCGAATTCTTATATATATGTCTATCAATATTTTTCATGCAATATTAAAAGCGAATTTCGTTGTTAGAAGTAAAAATTACTAAAAGTTTGAATTTTCTTGAATAAATTAAACTATTCATGGATATGAACTCTTTAAATTCACCCAATCGGTGTTCTAATTTGGTGATTAATTCATATGACAAATGAGATACTTTTTTTTAATGATTTTCTTTATTCGAATAATTTATTTTTTGTGGACATCCATCCATTTTTTATAAAGTACTATTAATGTACAATGAATAGGTCTGCATTCTTAATTTTCTATAAAAATTCTTATCCTTAAACCATTCCTTGTGAAATTCGACTCAGAGTCTGTGTTCGATATTTTTATTGACAACTATCACTTACTTTTTGTAATTGTTTTTAGGATAGTTTGAGCATTATCACATAATGGGGGTATGTATACTAGTTTTATAACACTAAGAATATTTTAATTAATTTAATAGTAATAATATAAATACATAATTGTTTTTATATTGTAGTTAAGGTATTCTGTTAGTTGTGACTGTAGGGTCAGACATAATATGGTTAAAATTGGAAAATTGACCGAACTGAATTTTTTTAAATTTTGATTTTGACTTTTCGGTTATTTATGTCACGATCCAGACCATCGTGATCGACACCCTCACTAACCCTCCGATGAGAGAACCATTACTACAACCCAATCAACCATAAAACTAAGCATTTAAACATACGAAAGCACGTTTAAATACAGAACTGAAGTAGTGTTCCCCTAAACTCTGAAAGTCTAACAAACAATTGTTGAAGTAACACTTAGAATCTGAAAGTCAACATATCAAAACTCTTACAAGGATTAGAAGTCTAAAGAAAAGGGGTTCTACCCTATTAAGCAACAGAATAACTAAAATACTAGTCTAATTCCGAATAAGACTGATTGAGCAAAAAGAAAACTCATGGTAGCCTGGAAGAACTAGTTCTCCATTGAATTTGATTGATCACTGATCTTATAGACGGGTTTATCAGTAGTTGCCTGAAGATTCCCTGCACTCAACAAATAAAGAGCAATTACAATATCAATCACAACCATAATGTACTAGTAGGATCACGCGGCTATCCCACTAAGTGCAACATACACAAGCAATTACAACATCATAATAATATGCCTACACCAAACATATACAATATCAACATCATTTACAAAAAACGTACAATTTCACTATTCTCAAGATATACAATTATGTCAAGTCAATGATCCTCTCATGGAATCCACACCCAAAATATATATGTATACCGATACGTGGTATTTGTTCCAAGATAGTATGTAGGATCGTGACACACGTTCCAATGTTTATGTCTGTACATGGAAACCGATACCATGTCACGATTGGAGAGCACCCCTAAGACGAAACCGACGTCGTCGTCCTTGTAGAGGACTAAGACTAGCCTCTTAGAATTCATCATAACATATCATAGGTTAAAATGTGGGAAAATTAAAGTTTTTATATATATTTATTGAGGTTTACATAGAACTCTCACATACTACATATGGAGTTTACGTAGACTCCTCACATAGGAAGCTTACATAGGCTTCTCGTTTAGTCAACATAACCAACATATAAAGATTTAGTCTACTATTTTCGTCTCACATTAAACCATCTAAAACAAAGTGGAACGTTCGGGCATAACCTTTATACATTTCAAAATTGCCACATAGGGCTTAAAAAAATATCCTCAACAATAGGAAGGAAATGAAGGTCTTTAGACTATAGCAAAAATACTACTAAGGTAGATCAAAAGGCACCATCCTCGAACTTGGAGGACTCACCAACTACTTGGAGGAAGAATTCAAAGTATCCTTGCAAAGTGGCCTAGAAGCTCTTCAATGGACAGAACCTACAATGTTGGATAAAAAGGGAAGAAATATGGGTTAGCATAAAACACATGCACTAAGTATGACTCCAATACATAAAACCATCAATGCATAAGAAAAATGCACAATTTAATCAAAACCATGCACTATAACAATTAACCCTACATGCACTTATATATGAAAGAAGCCAACTAAATCATGATATTAATCCAACACATAGACAACCTAAAGAAACACTTGTGCAATGCCAAGAATAGAACCCCATAACCCTATCCAAGGCTAAGCATCACTTCAAGCCACCTATTACATGCATACAACATAATCTCACACTTTGTCATAACATAGTTGATTCATAACGTCATATATATCACTTGACATACATATCATGAAATCAGCTTAATCATACAAGACAATTACTAAGACCCACCCTTGGGATCCCACATGTGCAATGAGTAAGATAAGTCTCATACCCTTCCTCACCCTATGTAGTAACCCTTAAGACAAGCCCTAATAATTGCTCACATACTTGACTTATTCATTTTCATTATTACATAAGGGAAAGAAGTGCAATAACCGACATGAGACCATGTGAGCTACATGGAATCAGGTGGTCTCTTCCCACACTAGAAAGAGAGGGTTAACACTTGCCTAAGGTGCAACAATTCTTACATAGCTATTTAGGTTGCGGGCACATCGTTAAGGGTCAAGGAGATTGTTTCTAGAAACCTTGACTTACTAACGTGGAGGTTTCCATCTCATGAGACAACACATATATTGGGAATCCGGACTTACTAAACGTGAAGAAACCCACGTGGGAGGTTGAACTTACCAAACGTGAGACCTCAATATAATTTATACGCCCTTTCGATGCTAAGCATTTATTCCCTTTAGTAGTCATCATACTCTCTATACAAAATCACATTAGTCTCTTCTAGACCCCTATGTGAACATTTCATCATAATAGCTCATAGGTATTCATAAGTGAGAACTACACTTTCACATTAGAAAACCACATACAAGTGAGTAAACCTTTTACTCAACACTTAATCATAATCATGGGAAGCTACTTTCAATCATATAATAATAAAATCTGAACATGCTTGCTTGCTTTAAATCCAATTCAATAGTCTAGAGTTAATCATAAGGAATACTTGCTATCATTATCAAAAACACACATTAGACATAGAAGCATTACAATCTAAGTAAATCATACTTTGTAATTGAAATAAAAAAGAATCAATCTTCATATATTATTGCCCTTTCATTGCCTTCATACTTAAATTACCAAAGAACACATAGCCAATGCATAACAAATCTAAATTCAAGAAGAAACACATAGCGATTTCCATTGTACATATTCATATAGTCATCCTCTTCAATAATTACCATAGAATTACAAGGCATAATGAGTGTAAGGAAGAACAAGGGTTCAAAGGGACAATCTTGAGTGATTAAAAACAATTGACCATCAATACTTAATGAAACAATGGTAAAATATTACAATTCATCATAATTGAATAACAATTTAGTTTTGAAAAGAGAACCCATGTCAAGAGTGAAAACCTAGTCTTGAAAGGTTTGAAAACCCATAGTTTAAGGAGCCTCTTGGGAAAAGGATCCCAAGAGAGAAAGAAACCATACCTTAGTGATGATATTGCCACGAATTTGAGATGAAATCCTTGGTGAATTCTTCCTCAACTTGGATCCCTAGTGTTCTTCGATGGAAGTATAAGTTTTGGGAGTGAGAAAGTAGAGAGAAGTTAGAGAGAATTGGGTTTTGGGGAAATTATGTGGTGTTAGGTTAGTTTAATGAGGGTTAGGTGTTGTATAGTCCCTCTACTAACTTAATTAACCACCCCTTAACCACTAATTAAACCCCTAACTAATTAACTTATAAATTCTATAACTTAAAAACTTGGCAATGAAAAACAAACTAAATGAAGACTCACCGACCTACGGACCGTAGGTCCATCGACGCCACAGTACTAGCAAGGCATCGATGATTTCTGAGATTGGGATTTTTAAAAAAATATATATGTTTTGAAGAATGAAGCCATCGATGGCTCGTCGATCAAACGACGGCTTGTCGTTTGGCTCGTGGATGGCAAATGTAAAAAACAGCTTTTTAGGTCAAATTGAAGGGTCCTCTACCAAGGACACCTAGGGTGGTCCTTGGGAAGTCGTAGCCAAACGTTTTGACCCTAAACACATTCTAATACAGGTTTAAAACGTTTATACCAATTTTCATTTAATTTGACTACTAAAACCCCATCAAACATTCCAAGGCACACTAACCTTTATTTCACTAGTCTCCGGACGTCATTGACGTTTCTTGACGTTTTGACTCTTTTATGAAAATATAAGAAAGAACTAAGTGTAAAATTCCAAAAAGGTCAAGACCTAATCTAGAGCCTGACATATGTGTCTAAGGTGTGAAACACTATTTTAAGACCTAAATTAATGTTTAAAAGTCATCTAAGAAGTTGTAGAGTCAAGACGTCAAGAATTTCCCATGACGTCCGGAAACTAGCTAGGTTGAACTAGTTGACGTCGCTAAGTTTGGTGAAGGTTTTGGAGGGTAAAATGAAGTACAAAACTGGTAAAAAGACTTTAAATAGGTAAAATATAGTATAAAGGGTCTAAACGTTAAATAATGACTCCCCAAGGACCACACGAAAGGTCTGCTGAAGCAAGAATCAAGGGTCTGCTGCGCGACCCGAAGCCCACAAGAAGTCTACTTCCTCAGATAACTTTTAAAAAATAAAATTGGGAATAAGTTTCACGACGTGGAGTCACTTCCCAGATTTGTAGAAATCGTAATTTATACATTTTAACTTCACAAAAAGACTCATTTAATTGAGGGGTGTTTTGGATAATTTAGGGGGTGATTATATATATACTAGGGTTCACTTTTAAGTGATTTCACTCACCAAACCAAATTCCAATAAGAAAACCCAAATGCTCTCATCTCTCTCTACTTTCTTCTCTCCCAAAATCGTCCAGGAACAACAAAGCTTGAAAAAAGACCAATTTCTCTAGTATTTCACTTCAATTTGGTGGATTAATCTTCATTAAGGTATGGTTTATTCACTCTTGGGATTCCTTTCCCTAAACAGGTCCTTTTAAAGTTGATTTCGAATTACCTAATTTAATGGGGTTTTTCAATTCTAATGAATTTTCTTCAAAACTTCGAATTGATGATAAATTGTGATTGCCTATGAAAAATTAAGTGTAGACTGTTGGCTAATTGATGTTAGTTGATGCAATTTCTTGTATATCATGTCCCTTTACCCAAATTCCCCAAAACTTGGATCTTGCTTATGAATTGATGAGAATTGAAGAATTCATTGATTATTAGACTTGTTTTATCTATTCTAATTCATTCATGGACTGCCTAGAGTAATGTGTTTTTTGGGATTGGATCTATTTTTTTGAAGAGTTCATGATGAACCCTACTCCACTAACCCTAGGTTATGAATTAATGTTAATTTGGATAGTGATGATGCAATTGACCTAGTTATTGTGTTAATTACTATTGTGTGATGGTATTACACCCATTATTGGGTTGAATTGGATGGTTGATGCAAGACCATGGATGATGGCTTGTGAAGGAGATTGGGTAAGTCTTTATGATCCTAACCTTTACTTAAATTATGATTACTTGTGTTTAGTGATGAAGTTACATTGAAGTATACCTTATGATGAGATTGATAGGGTTGGTATGATGTTGAATTTAAATGACTTGACTATTGTTTGTGAGTTGTTGCTAAGATGTAAATGTAATAAGGATGGTGATAAATTACCAATGTGCCTTATCATGGTGTTATATGTAAGTGAGCTAACCTCGCATGCATGAATTGTAATGAAAGGACAATACTCATGCATTCTTATTGAGCTTTGATGATGATGATTATATAAGGGATAAACCCTATGACCTAAACTAATCTATGATCATTAATAAAGGCTTAAAGACATTTCAAAAGGGACTCTAGCTTAGAACCGAGTGAACTTTTAGATGAGGGGTGGCGCCTTCCAAAGGAGGGAAGGTAGGGTTCACCATAGTCCTCACGGGGTGGATAGTCTCATAGTCCAAAAAGGGCATAGAGTGATGTTTCCATACAGCCCCCAATCTCCATAATCTATGTTGCCACCAAGGAATACTAGCTAGTGGATCCACCTAGATACTATGTTAATATTTGGTTTTACTTTGGACGGTAGACCACCTTCCATCGGTTTAAGGTTTTACAACACCGGATTCCACATTAGCTCATGTGGTCTATGTCGGTTAAGGCAAGATGATCCCAAAAGGTAAAATGAAAGTAATTGATGAACTCTAAACTAGGATTACCTAAGGGGTTTAGCTTAGTCTAGTTAAGGGTATGGGACTCTACCTATACATTTTACTAGTTAGCCTTGAAGGGAGTCTTAGAAGGATGTTCTTATGTATGTAGATGCTGTAAATATAAATGATATGTATATGATTATCTTACATGTTGATGGTACCATATGATGTTGAATTCACTTATGAATATATGTTTGGACTCTATTGCTAAAGTATGATGTTATATACTTTTAATGATATGATATGTGAAGTTGGACATTGTTTGTGGTTTTTGTTAGGTTTACTTGATTGAGATAGGTTATGAGGCTTTGCTTAGTCATGGCACTAGTTGACTTAATTGGGGTTCATGAGTTATGGGCTTGCTTTGGTTATGTTGTAATGAACTCTTATCTATTATTGTTGATGTTATAACTTGATGATAGAGTTGTCTTGATTATGTGCTCAGTTTTGTTGTATATAGTCTTGACTTAAGAGTTATGTGTTCATTGGATTATATGAGTTTTCTTGGATATGCATAATGCTTTTCGTAGTAGATCAGCATGTTTTGAACAAATTACTTTTTAGAATGATTTCACTTGTTTTATGTGCATATACTCATACTTAGTACAAGTGTGTACTAACCCATCTTTTATGTTTAATACAAATGTAGGATCCGACCGTTGAACTTATAGAAGGCCTTTGAAGACTACTTGGATATTCCCCAATAGTTCGGTAGGTCCTCACTTTCCGAGGACAATATCATTATCAAGCTATTGATGTTGTTCTAGTTATAAGACTTCTGGTTCTTTCCTTTTCAATTCATGACGATTGTTGTATAGCCTATATAAGGCTCTTTGTTGTATTGAAGTATGGGTTAAGCCCAATTGTTGAATTCATTTTAGATGGTTTAATATGAGACATATTATAGACATTCTTATGAGATTATGTTCCTATACTGTGTATGTGAAATAAAAGTAGAAGACTATGTAATCTTCTTCTATGAAGAGTCTATATATACTCGATAAGTATATATTGTGTGTAAGGGAAAGGTCTAAGTAAACCTCAATGTATAAGTAATTGAAAAGTTTTAAAATTTTTGCATTTTAACCTATGAATGTAATGATGAATGCTAAGAGGCTAGTCTTAGTCCTCTTCGAGGACACGACGCCGGATACGTCTAGGGGGTGCTCTCCGAATGTAACACTAAGCCTCATTGTAAGCCATCTTAGACACATATAATGTCATACGGTCACAACCCTTACATCAATTTGAAAAGAAACTATAGTCTATTACAGAGTCTCTTTAGAAAAGCAAACTAAAACATAATCCATGTCCTCTAACATATAAGGACATACCAATCTTGAAAGAATGCTACTTCCCAAGATTCAAATTCTAAAAGAATCCTCACTTGCCACCTACACTTGTAGACATAGATAAACATATGGAATTAGCACATTGAATGCACTAAGTCTAGTGAACATACAAGAAAACCATGCAAAGACAGACATTTAATTTAAGATATGCTTTCATGCTATTTAGATAGAAACCTTCATCATAACACAGTACAAGTCAAATCACATTCAAGACATATTCTATATTCAACATGTAACCTATTCATCACTTTAGACCCTCTGCCTAAAGTTACTCTAAGATTCACTTGAGTAAGACATGAAAAGAGAGCCCAAACACCCTCTTCAAGAACACCTAAGTGGTTATCAAAGCTACCCAAGATAAGAACCTTTCAAATAAAAATCCTTTACTAAGTCAACAATATTCATTAAATTCATTATAAGACAAGTAATCAATTACAGGACTTCACAATAATGGTCTTGGAGACATAAGGAACTCACTCTAGCATCTTCAAAGCCTACTCGTACCATTTGTAGATAGCGTCCCATTCCACTACCCACACATTGTGAAACCTATCAAATAACTATAGTGTACAACCTATATGATTAGAATAGGCATTAACAGACATAGACCACACTACCTTGGTATAGAATCCGGCGTCATAAAGACCCCACACCGTGGAAGGTGTTTTACTTGCCAAAGGTAGAACTAGTAATCATCCCATGTTGGCATCAAGGGCTTCTTTGTACTCTAGTATCATCTAAAGTAGAGCTACTACCACAAGCATATCAACTCATTGCTTTGCCTTTGTTCTCATAGAGTAACTCATTCCCTAGGTGTACTAGAGAAGGTACTATCACTAAATCGTACAAACTCATAATACTTTTTCTTCCAAGGATGGGTCCACCAGGACTGCCAACCAAGGACTATTAGGATAACTCTTATGAATTTCCTAAACATGGTCGCATGCCTTTCCGGCCAACCTATCTCTAAGTCCATCATTCCACTCAAGAAGAAGGTACCCTATCGTAACGACCCGAGATTACCCCCTAGAAGTTAGGGCATTCTCAAACTGGAATATGGCGTACTTGACCTTTCAGAGTTCTTGTACAAGCCCTTTGACATCGTTTATTGCAAACATGAATGAAAAGTAGTGCAGAAATAAAACTTTTCACACGAAATAATAATACTTCAAAATATCTCTTTTATAAAAAAAACATAAAGAAAGGCTAAGTCTCAAAGTCGCCATCTTATACATACGAGTATATTGGGACACGACCCATACTTTATCATATAGAAATATAGCTAAGTCTATTACAATACTTTCAATAAGGAAATCTAAACATCAAGATGTCCTCGAATCTAGGGAGGACATACAAACTCTTTACTTTGAATGAACACTAATCCAAGCTTCCACTTTGAGACTCCTCTCAAATGCCACCTACACCTTTAGAGCTAGACAAAATGTATGAAATTACTACAAACATTTGTACTAAGTATGGCATAATGCATAAAATTAGGATAAACGGACCTTTGTACGAAACATGCTCTTTTTTTATTAAAACAACATAGTATAAGCGTAAGAACAACATTTAACACTTTAGAAACATATAAGATATCACATAAACATTTTATCAAATATTGAAGAATGTTACTGTGAACTATGTCACTTTACAGTGAACTAAGTTCAACTTCACAGTGACCTCTTTTAGCTTGCAACCCTCTCACCAAAGGTTATCCTAAGACTCACTTAAGTGAGACGTAGAGATACCGCCCATACACCCTCTCTAAGCACACCTAAATGATCCTTAAGACTACCTAAGATAAGATCGTTCTCACTTTATTTGTTAACATACCTACCTAGAATTAGTCTAAGACTCACCTAAGTAAGACATGAAGAGACCGCCCATGCACCCTCTTCAATCCTACCTAAGCAATCCTCAAAGCTACTCTAGGTAAGTACTTTTTTCATTAACATTCCTTGACTAATGTCATTATGTTCATTAAGTCATTTAGTAAACATTCATCACTTATGGACATTCACATAATGGTCATTAAGAAGACCTAGGGCACTCACACACTAACATCTTCAAAGCCTAATCGTGCAATGTCTAGATAGCATCCCATTCCACTACCTAAACTTCATAGTACTTATGCAACAGTACCATGTATCGCACATGATGAGAATATGCAATAACATACATAGACCATACTAACTAGGCATGGAATCCAGAGTCTACCCTACTCCAATGAAGGGTGTTCTAATTACAAAGGGTATAACTAGGACACATCCCATTTAGGCACATGGTTAAGGAATATCAAGATATTTTATGCACTCTAATCTCATTCTCAAGTATAGTCTCCATCTTAAGTAGAGTTACAAACCATAACATATTCACTCGGTGCTAGACTTTGTTCTCATAGAAAAGTTCAATAAAAAGGTCCATATGAAAAATGTACCATCTCTTAGTCATTCCCTAGTCATAATGGACCTACCAAAGATGGGTCAACTATGGCTTCCACTCAATGGTGTATAAGGATAACTCATTCTTAATCTTCTTTTTGTATAGAAGGTTCCACATAATAGTCATACTTAGAAGGCCACCATCTTATGTCTAACGTTCCTAGACTTTCATTCAAAATTCATCCATATACTTACAAGACAAAGGTGCCTAAGCCTACAAGATCAAGATGTTCATATTCAGAACGTACATGTATCAAGTAAGGGACACAAGTCTACCAAGACAACACACACACATCTTCACAGAAAGCATATCATTCTATAAGCACATAGGCATAACCAACATCATCTATAGATCACCCTATTCTCTACTATAATGTCATCAATATAATCATCATAAGACTCACATAGTCAAGTAGGAAGAATCATGCATCAAATCTAAGATTACACATGCAAGTACATAGTCATAGTCTAACATGATCACCTAACATCAATAGAAGAGCCACATACTTTCACATTATTAACATGTAGGTAGATATGATCATACTTCACATAATCAACTACACAAATCATCATAATACTTCAAGAAGTTGCCGACAAGGCCATGATCATTATAATAAATAAAGTAACATCGACGAGGCCACGTAATTCACAATTAAGGCACATAACATCGCCACCATAAGTGGACCATACCAATCACAACATAATTCAAAACCTACGTTATATAAAATAAAGAGAATTAGGACAGCGTACCACCAATACATTCTCTCCACTTCAATCCATAGCTTAATCATCCTATACAATACCAATAGGCCCTTACCAATGGCCATGATCACCAATTCAATACAATTCTTCAAAATAATCAATGAATCTAAGTCAATTCAATATAAATTTATCAATCTAAGACAGCTTATACATCAATTCTATATAATTCTTACATCATTGAAAAGCCTATAGAAAACTACACTAGAATTCATAAGCATTGAGATAAGATCATCACATCCAAAATATAGCCAATTTGAAGAGATTATTTTTGCATGGGTTCATGAAGAATTTTGGTTATAATCACCTAATTAACATCAATTCAATCATAAATCAATGATCTAAAATATTTTATGCAATAACCCATTGCTAGATCATGAAATTGGACAAGTTCATCTTTAGAAAACTTTAGAAATCTCTTTGAATTTTGGGCTCCATGATGAATAGATTTTCAAGGATTAAGAAACCATACCTTAATTGTGATGATAATCCCACAAGATTGATGGAGAAAAACTAGGAAAATCTATCTTCTTCCTTGTAGCTTCAAAACTTCATCAATGGAAGTTTTTGGAGAGAAGAGATAGAGATATTTTGTATTGGATTTTCGGGTTATGATTTGAAGGGTGAATTGGGGTTTAATAGGTCTAATAACCTCCAATATTTACCCCCTAAATTACCCAAAAGACCCCTGAACTTATAGGACCTTTTAACCAACTCAAACTCAACTTTCAGTTTTGGAATCTTTGTCGGGGAACAAGTCCGCGATGCAGAGCTGTTCCCACATCAGTTTTGGAAATATATTCTTTGACAGTGAAGTGTGCGACCAGGGCGCAACGCGCCTGTGTTTCACCAAGGCACAAACCCTGCTACCTTGGGCATCTTGCTTGGACAAAGATTGGGGTCCCTTCGTGGACCCCTAGGGCGATCCTTGGGAGGTCGGACTTGGACGTTTCCACCTCAATTACTCTCATATAAATTTTAGAAACCTCTCACATAAATTTGAAGTCAAAACAACACATAAAACCTGATGAAACACACTAAGACACACAAGCACGTTTTCAAGGCAAAACTTTGGAATGTCTTGGACGTCTTGGACGTTTGACCTTCAAACTTCACCAAAATTGATTCTCTTCCTATAAACACTATTATTGACCATTTTATGAATTTCAAAAATCATGTCACAGGTGTTAGGATCTAATTCAACCTAGCTCATTTTGAGGGACGTTACAATCTCCCCCACTTGGACAACATTCGTCCCCGAATGACACTTGCTATTCTTTTTAGACACTATCAAGATATAATAAACTCAAGACTAGCAGAACATAACCGTACCAAACAATACACAATACACACATGTAGGGGAAACATGAATTTCACATACTTTAAGAGACTCAAAACACAACAAGAAGATAGAAACTACATCTACAACTTATCATGCAATAAGACTCACACTTTCATTTGGTATAGGAGGAACTTCTTCTCCACATATTATGTTGCTCATATACACCAGTTCTATACACATTATAACCATTTTTCATGAAATAACAACTTAACCAAATTTTCAAAATCTTTATAGTGAGCACCAAATTCTTTACAGTGAAACATGCTCAATTGTTCAAAAATGCAACTCTTAAGCAATTTATGATAGAAGCATGACAATATGAGAGATAAAACCATATAAACTCAATTAAAAACATATCATAACTTCATGAAATTCACAATGCATGGAACCAATGGCATTAAATTTCAATTAGACTCGTAAACACAATGCAACATGCAACATGCTTCTATGATATTCCATCTCTCAAGTTTGAATTGAATAGAAGAGATGAGACAACAAATCACCATTATACTAATCAACATACTCCCCCACTTAGAAGGAACTCATATAACTAAAGACAGAAAATTATAACTTACCGGCATCATCATCATCATCCGATTTTGTTCCTTTGGCTCGGAGAGTATAGAAGCGATTTCTCTTTGGAGCACCACAATCTGGAACATTAGGAGGAACTTGCTTGGCCTGTCTTCCTCTAGCCACAATAGTAGGACAATCTATCACCTTGTTATCATCCTTCCCACAACCAAATCACCCACTAGTACAGGCTAGACACTTCCCAAAGTGCTTCTTCCCACAAGTAGGCTTAACCACTTGGGAACCACCACCTATATCATAATTAGCCTTAGGAGAACGAGAACCATCTTTATTTGGATCCCTCTTCTTAAACTTAGGTTGAACTTGCTCATCGGTTCTTCCCCTCTTAGCATCTCTACTTCTCCTCAAAATTTAGACTCTTCAATGGATTGAGCATCACCATAATCCTAGATAGAGTCATGTCACCATATAGCATGGATGTACGGCACTCTTCTTTCATAATAGCCGAAACACCGGTCAAGAACCTACTCATCTCATCCCTAGAGTTAGACACAAAGGATGGATCATACTTACATAATAAGATAAACCTTAAGGAATAATCCTCAACACTCATGCTACCTTGCCTAAGGGTTATAAATTCCTCAAGTTTAACCTCCCTTTTCTCACGGGGAAAGTAACTTTCTAGGAATGCTTCCTTAAACTATTCCCACTCTAAGGGACCCAATTCAACATGTCTATTATCCTTCCATTGAGTAAATCATACTTGAGCAACACTTTCAATTGATATGAAGTTTACTCCGCTTTCTCCTTAGAAGTCACTCCCATAGCATGCACTATTTTATACACCTCATCCAAGAAACTTTGGGGATCCTCTCCCACCTTAGAACCAAAGAATAAAGGAGGATTCATCCTCACAAAGTCCCTCAATCTAGAGGTCATAGTATTCTCCATAGCATTCACTCTAGGCCCAATGTCTCTATTCACTTGAGTTGTCATAGCTCGGGCTAGGGTAAGGAGAGCCTCTTTTGTCTCCCTCCATAACTAAGAGAACCACCGGTACCTCATTACCTCCTTCCAAAATAGGTACATGATCACCTTGATCACCTTGAACACCTTGAGGAACTTGCACACCTTGTGGCACTTGTTCACCTCGGGGAGGAAGTCCCTGTTTCACGTCATTCTCATCAACCCTCCTAGATGGTGTCCTCCTCGTATTCATCTTCCTAGAAACACAAGGAAAACCATAATAGAATAATCGCAACTCACACCAATGAACAAGACTCTACTAGACGTGGCTTTTTGAGACTTTTACTACTTCACAACCTTATGCTCTGATACCAATCTTGTAACGACCCGAGAGTACCCCCTAGAAGTTAGGGCATTCTCGAATAGGAACACGGCGTACTTGATCTCTCGGAGGTCTTGTACAAGCCCTTTGACATCGTTCATTGCAAACATATATGAGAAGTAGTGCGAAATTAAAACTTTTCAAACGAAATAATAATACTTCAAAATATCTTTTTATGAAAAAACATAATGAAAGGCTAAGTCTCAAAGTCGCCATCTTAGACATACCAGTACAATGGGACACGGCCCATACTTCATCATGTAGGAAAATAGCTAAGTCTATAACAGTACTTTCAACAAGAAGAATAAAACGTCAGGATGTCCTCAAATCTAGTGAGAACATACCAACTCTTTACATTGAATGAACACTAATCCAAGCTTCCACTTCGAGAATCCTCTAAAATGCTACCTAAACCTTTAGAGATAGACAAATTGCATGGAATTAGTACAAACACTTATACTAAGTATGACATAATGCATAAAATCACGATAAATGGACTTTTGTATAAAACATGTTCTTTTTTATTAAAACATCATAGTATAATCGTAAGAACAACATTTAACACTTTAGAAACATATAAGATATCACATAAGCATTTTATCAAATATTGAAGAATGTTACAGTGAAGTAAGTTCAACTTCACAGTGACCTCTTTTAGCTTGCAACCCTCTCACCAAAGGTTATCCTAAGACTCACTTAAGTGAGACGAAGAGAGACCGTCCATACACCCTCTCTAAGCACACCTAAATGATCCTTAAGACTACCTAAGATAAGATTGTTCTCACTTTATTTGTTAACCTCGCTACCTAGAATTAGTCTAAGACTCACCTGAGTAAGACATGAAGAGACCGCCCATGCACCCTCTTCAAGCCTCCTAAGAAATCCTCAAAGATACTCGATATAAGTACTTTTTTTCATTAAAATTCCTTTACTAAAGTCATTATGTTCATTAAGTCATTTAGGAAACATTCATCACTTATGGACAGACACATAATGGTCTTTAAGAAGACCTAGGGCACTAACACACTAACATGTTCAAAGCCTAATCGTGCAATGTCTAGATAGCGTCCTATTCCACTACCTAAACTTCATAGTACTTATCCAACAGTACCATGTATCGCACATGATGAGAATATGCAATAACATACATAGACCATACTAACTAGGCATGGAATCCAGAGTCTACCCTACTCCAATGAAGGGTGTTCTAATTACAAAGGGTATAACTAGGACACATCCCATTTAGGCACATGGTTAAGGAATATCAAGATATTTTATGCACTCTAATCTCATTCTCAAGTATAGTCTCCATCTTAAGTAGAGTTACAAACCATAACATATTCACTCGGTGCTAGACTTTGTTCTCATAGAAAAGTTCAATAAAAAGGTCCATATGAAAAATGTACCATCTCTTAGTCATTCCCTAGTCATAATGGACCTACCAAAGATGGGTCAACTATGGCTTCCACTCAATGGTGTATAAGGATAACACATTCTTAACCTTCTTTTTGTATAGAAGGTTCCACATAATAGTCATGCTTAGAAGGCCACCATCTTATGTCTAACGTTCCTAGACTTTCATTCAAAATTCATCCATATACTTACAAGACAAAGGTGCCTAAGCCTACAAGATCAAGATGTTCATATTCATAACGTACATGTATCAAGTAAGGGACATAAATCTACCAAGACAAGACACACACATCTTCACAGAAAGCATATCATTCTATAAGCAGATAGGAATAACCAACATCATCTATAGGTCACCCTACTCGCTACTATAATGTCATCAATATAATCACCATAAGTCTCACATAGTCAAGTAGGAAGAATCATGCATCAAATCTAAGATTACACATGCAAGGACATAGTCATAGTCTAACATGATCACCTAACATCAATAGAAGAGCCAAATACTTTCACATTATTAACATGTAGGTAGATATGATAATACTTCACATAATCAACTACACAAATCATCATAATACTTCAAGAAGTTGCCGAAAAGGCCATGATCATTATAATAAATAAAGTAAAGTCGACGAGGCCACGTAATTCACAATTAAGGCACATAACACAGCCACCATAAGTGGACCATACCAATCACAACATAATTCAAAACCTACGTTATATAAAATAAAGAGAATTAGGACAGCGTACCACCAATCCATTCTCTCCACTTCAATCCATAGCTTAATCATCCTATACAATACCAATAGGCCCTTACCCATGGCCATGATCACCAATTCAATACAATTCTTCAAAATAATCAATGAATCTAAGTCAATTCAATATAAATTTATCAATCTAAGACAGCTTATACATCAATTCAATATAATTCTTACATCATTCAAAAGCCCATAGAAAACTACACTAGAATTCATAAGCATTGAAATAAGATCATCACATCCAAAATATAGCCAATTGAAGAGATTATGCTTTGCATGGGTTCATTAAGAATTTAGGTTAGAATCATCTAATTAACATCAATTCAATCATAAATCAATGATCTAAAACATTTTATGCAATAACCCATGGCTAGATCATGAAATTAGGCAAGTTTATCTTTAGAAATCTCTTTGAATTTTTGGCTCCTTGATGAATAGAGTTTAAAATATGAAGAAACCATACCTTAATTGTGATGAAAATCCCACAAGATTGATGGAGAAAAACATGAAAAATATATCTTCTTCCTTGGAGCTTCAAAACTTCATCAATGGAGGTTTTTGAGGAGAAGAGATGGAGATATTTTGTTTTGGACTTGAGGGTTATGATTTGAAGGGTGAATTGTGGTTTCAATAGGTCTAATAACAGACAATATTTACACCTTAAATTACCCAAAAGACCCCCGAACTTATAGGACCTTTTAACCAACTCAAAGTCAACTTTCAGTTTTGGAATCTTGGTCGGGGAACAAGTCCGCGACGCGGAGGTGTTCCCGCATTTGTTTGGAAATAAATTTTTGTACAGTGAAGTGTGCGACCAGTGAGCGACGCGCCTGTGTTTCACCAAGGCACAAACCTTGCTGCCTTGGGAAGCTTGCTTGGCCAAATTTCGGGGTCCCTTCGTGGACCCCTAGGGCGATTCTTGGGGGGTCACAGATGGACGTTTCCATATCAATTACTGTCATATACATGTTAGAAACCTATCACATAAATTTTACTTCAAAACAACACATAAAACCTGATGAAACACACTAAGACACACAAGCACGTTTTCAAGGCAAAACTTTGGAATGCTTGGACGTTCTTGGATGTTTGACCTCCAAACTTCACCAAACTCGATACTCTACCTATAAACACTATTATTAACCATTTTATGACTTTAAAACATCATGTCACAAGTGTTTTGCTCTAGTTCAACCTAGCTCATTTTTAGGGACGTTACACCTATAGGTTTATTCCTTCAAGGCTGCTTATTAAGCTTATTTTCATATTCAAGGGTTCACATTCTTAACCTTTTTTTAAAAATTCAAGGTTCTAAATTCACTTAGGGTCTTAGACTAATCAAGAAGAACATCATGATTAGTTATATCTGTTCAAGACATATTCTAGAATACCTTATTTAATCATTCAAGAAAGGGAACCTACTCTAGGTCTACCGATCCTAGAATTTCATTTATACACTCATTTAATACAATACAAGTACCAAGTAGGGACAACTAGTCTACCAATACAAGATATACCATCATTTTATAAAGTAATCCTTCATCATCATATATCAACAACTATAGAAGAAGCATATTCAATCATATCATTATAGCAACCATACAAGATCATATATACATCACATGAACACCTTCACTTAATACCTTCACATATAATATATCATGATCATACCATAATTCACATAAAAATGCCGACAATGCCATCTTCATAATGAATATAACAATTAATCACCACCACCATAACTGGATAATACCAATCAATAACAATTAAATATCAATTTTATGCTAAACAAAGGAATTAGGTCAACTCACCACCTTTCCAATATCCATAATCATCATTCCTTAGCTTTTCCAACAAATTCACATAACAAAAGATCTTTACAATAACAATATACGTAAGATTAGGTCAACAATTCATCCATGATCCATGATCCATCAATATTCAATATAAATATCAAAATATAAGGCAATCTATGAACAATTCTAACATAGATCAATACATAATTCAATAGCCCAATACAATATACACATGTATTCAATATAATTAAGCCATGATCAATTCACCCACATTAGATCTAAAATTAGGAATTCAACGAATACATGGGTTCATTAAATTTTTTATCTTAAAACCATCAATTAATATTGATCAATCCATAAAACACAAATTTAAACCTTTTCATGCAAGAACCCATGCTTAGAACTCAAAATAGGATATCAATGTTTTTGGAGAGCTTTGCAAAGCCTTAGGAATTAGCTCCTTGAATGGAAAAAGAATCAAGGATGTAATCACCATAATTTATTGGTAGAAAGCCCACGAAATTGGCTTGAAAAAATTGGAGAATTTGACCTACTTCCTTGGAGCTTCAAAGCTTCAACAATGGAGGTTTTGGAGAGATGCAATGGAGAGCTTTTGTTTTGGTTTGAGGGCTTTGTTTTGATTGGTGAATTTTTATGTTAAAGTGACTCAATAACCATTTATAAATAATCACCAAAGTAACAAAAATACCCCTACACTTATTGGAACTTTTAAGCAGGTCTAATTTGACTTTAAAACGATGTGACCAAATCTGGGACATGGTTGCGCGTCGCAGGTACACTTATAATTCTTGGTTTAGGAATTAATTTTCAGGCAGAATGGTTCGTGTTGAGCCTGCATCGCAAGGCAACATTTTTTCCCTTCAAGTGTAGGCTGCGCGACGCACAGGCAGCTTCAAAAAACATATTACCTGGTCGCTGCCTTTGTAGCCTACTTGTCATACCTTGGGTCCTCCTCAAGAAACCTTTGGTTGGTCCTTGGGGAGTCATGCTCGGACGTTTTGACCATAAATATGTCCCTCTAGGTGTTAGGGTCATCCCCACTAATTTTAGACTCCAAACAACACCTTAAAACATGCACAAGAAACAAGGACATACTAGCACACCAAAAGACTATTTTCCGAACATCTTGGTTGTTTTTCGATGTTTGACTTCCAAACTCTACAAATTTACTTCTAAAGATATTATTTATCATTTTTAACACCTTATTAACTCATCACACACATGATAGGCTCTAGTTTAACCTAGTTCATTTTGAGTGTAGTGACAAGAATGGTGGAAAACTATCATGAAAACAGCTGGGGTTGTTCCTTAGCTCTCAAAGTCGAAAAGTGCAAAATAAAATAATTTTCTAGCTTATTTTCAACTTAAATCGCGATTGGCCCGCTAGAGTGGCCTCGGCCTGGTAGAAATAATCCTCCACATTAGCATGCACGGAACCAGTGAGTCGATTTAAGAGTTTCAAACTCCCATTTCAGAGTACACCTTCAACCTATGACCCTTAGAAACTACCCGTTCACGCTTAAATCAGTTTTGGAAGTTCTACTTAGCCGATTTCAATTTTGTAAAGTTGCAGGGGTTCCTTAACGTCTTATACATCTACTCATGTGATCAAAATCATAATTAAATCAACTAAATGTTACCATATATCCCTAGACCTTAGTGACTCCAATTTTGTCCAAATCTTGACTAGGTTGGGAAATTCCAAGTTACTACAAAAAAGTTTTTTAGCCCAAAGTTTTTCACCTTTGGTATTCCTATAATGACGAAAATAGATCGTTACAATATATAGATACCAATTTCCTCATCACTCATCCCTGAGTGACAGACTTATGAAAATGGGATAAATAAAGAATGGAGTAGTACCTAAATCGATGAACAACAAGGGATATTTGTCTCACATGTCTTTCTCGGTTTCCCGTGTAGCTTCCTCTGCTGGAAGATGCTTCCATTGTGCCATAATGGACTTAGTGTATTTGGTCCTCATCTTACACACATAACGATTGAGGATTACAATTAGTTCCTTCTCATACTAAAGGTTTTTATCTAACTCAACTTAGTCCTCTTTTATGATAATCCCCGTCACCATGATATCTTTTCAGGACATGTGAAATACCGGATGAACTGCCAATAGGTTAGGTTCTAAAGAGAACTTATGCGCCATTAGCCCTACACAGTCAAAAATATCAAATGTACCATTATATCTAGGACTTAGCTTGCCCTTCTTGTCGAATCTCATTACCCTTTTCATTGGTAATACTCTTAGAAGAGCATTCTCAATTGTCTGAAATTTCATGTCTCTAACCTCATCGTACGCATACTTCTTCTTTCTACTCTAGTCTTCCAAAAGCTTACCATGAATACTCATCACCTTATCTTGAGTATCCTTCAATAAATCAACCCCCAAAGGTTTCACATCTCCAGCCTCGAACCACCCTAGGGGTGCCATATCTATGCTTGAGTGATAAATTTTATTATAGCACAACTCACACAATGGTAAGAACTTCTCCCAATCTCCTCAAAAATAAATCACACATGCCATAAACATGTCTTCTAACACTTGAAAAGTCCTATAACTGCACGTCCGTCTTTTGATAGAAAGCGGTACTAAAAATGAGTGGTGTGCCCAATTAATCTTGTAACTTCCTCCAATACATGGTGGTAAACTGTGTACTATTGTCTGAGATGATAGAGAGGGGTACTCTGTGTAGTCTCTCTATCTCTTTAACATAAACCTTAGCAAATTATTCAACACTATAATGTATGTTGACCGGAATAAAATGGGCTGACTTAGTCAATCTTTCTACCACAACCCAAATAGAATAAAACTTCCACAGAATCTTGGGAAGACCAACCACAAAGTTCATGACTATCCTTTCCCACTTCTATTCCAGAATCGGGATTCTCTAAAGCAAAACTGCAGGCCTTTGATGCTCATATTTTACCTATTGGCTAATTTGACACTTAGCGACAAACTCCTCTATATCTTTCTTCATGGTAGACCACCAATAAATTTGCTTCGAATCTCGGTACATCTTTGTCACACCCAGATTAATAGAATATCACAAACCATAGTATTATATGTCAAATTTTTTTGAGTCAAGTCATCAACTAGAGGAACACAAATCCTTCCTTTAAATTTGAGCACACCTTCCACATTAGAAGTTGTCTCATGTGCCTTACCAATCACCGTCTTCTTTCTAAGCTCATTCAAATTTTCATCCTCAAACTGATTGGCCTTGATCGCCTCAATGAAATTGGCCCTTACCTCAATGATATATAACACCCCACCTTTTTCTGAGATGCCAAACTCCATGAATTTAGACTCCAAAGTATGTATTACCTTAGCCAAAGGTCTCTTAGTTAATCTCAAGAAAACTATACTACCTATAATACCTCTAAAACGACTTAGGTGAAACTAGAGCCTAACACTTGTGTCGTAATGTTTTGAAGTCCTAAAATGGGTTAAGAGGAAGTTTTTAAAATTTCGTGAAGTTTGGAGGTCAAACATCCAACAACGTCCATGACGTTCAAAAGGTTTTCCTTGAAACGTACTTGTGTGTCTTAGTGTGTTTCATCATGTTTTACTTGTTCGTTTTGGATGAAATTGATGTGAGAGGTCTTGACGTGTATATGATCGTATTTGAGTTGGTAAATTTTGGGCAAAAATCCTCAAGGACCAACCAAGGGTCCTTGAGAAAGGACCCAACTTGTGAGTCAAGACTGTCCAAACTAGACTCACTTACGGATGGGATCGACGCCCAGAAGGCTGATTGACGCCCCGGAGGTGGAAGGCATAGGTGAGGAATTAGACTAGGGAGCTTAATATACCAAAGGCAAGTGTGTGAACCCATCGATGGTCAGAAAGGATGGCCCATCAAGGGACCAACACCCCATCGATGGTGGCTGCAACTGCTCGCTGGTTCACTATTAAGTGTAGGGGTGAATAGGGAAATTTACCACACGTCCAAATAAATAAGAGGGTGGTTACATGGGGGTGTTTTGGGTATTTATAGTAGGTTTATAAGTCCTAAACACCTATTTGAATTCATTATTCCAAATCAAAAACCAAAATCTCTAGGAAACTCTATAGAACTCCATTGGAGCGAAAACTCAAGATAGATCTTGGATTGAATATTCTTGGTGATTTCTCCATCCATTCTTCATCAAATTCGTGGTGTAGCATCAATTGAGGTATGGTTCTTAATACTTTAATCTATTTTCTTCAAGGAGCCAAACTTCAAAGTGATTTTTAAAGTCTTTCAAATATGAAAATTGTCCAATTTTGACATTTATCCATGGGTTCTTGCATAAAACGTTTTGAGACATTGTATATTGATTGAATTGATATTAATTTGATTATTTAACCTAAAAACTCTATGAACCCGTGCAATTCATGCAACACTAGATTTGACTATTTTGTGGGTGATTGGATTATGTCTTAATGCTATTGAATCTTATGTAGTTTTATTAGGGCTATTGAATTATGATAAAATCATGTTAGAATTGTTAGTAAGCTGACCTATATTCATAAATCCAAGTTGAATTAGCTTGATTTCATTGTATATTGTAATTATTGGGTTCAATTGTAAACTATGGCTATTGGTAAGAGCCCTGTTAAATTGTGTTGGATGAATTGGCTATGGATTGAAGTTGTGAGGTTGGATCAATGGTATGTCAACCTAAATTTTTCTATATTGTATAGTATAGGCCTTAGATAGTAATGATGTTTGGTATGGTCCACTTATGGTGGCAGTGCTTATGTGTTGGACTTGTGAATAATGTGGCCTCGTCGGCATTACTTTATATATTATGGCTTTATCATGTTATAACTTGATTATATGATAATTGTAAATGCCTTGATGACTATGTGTTTATGTGAACTCAAAGCATGAGTTCTCTGAGTTGATGATATGAATCTCTAGTAGACTATCGTGGATTCATTATGTGTATTACCTCATGTTAAAGTATGATGATTCTTGGTATATTTTATGATACTTGTGATAACTATATTGATGATACTATAGTAGTGAATAGGGCGACCTATAGTTGACTTTGTTGTCCCTAGGTTCTCTAGAATAGTATGCTATGTGTATGGTATGGTGAAGTATGTGTGTGTCTTGTTTTGGTATACTTGAGTCCCTTACTTGATACACGTACAATGTGAACATGATTTCTTGACTTAGTATTCTAAAGCTCCTTAGTCTTGTATGCGTGATTGACATGTGACCTTTAACATAGCTAAGAATGTCCTTTATGTGGAACCTTCATCCTAGATGTGAGGTTATGATATCCTTGAAGTTGAATCGTAATGGTATCCTTCTTGTTTGAATGGTGGACTTAAGGTTGGTTGGCTGGAACGGCATGAAATCATACATAGGAAAGTCATTGAGGTATCCTCTTGACCATTGTAGGTAGCCTTAGTGGACCCTCTTTGGTAAGATGTAATGTGATTGGGTTATGAACTAGATAAAGAACCTTTTCATGTACTCCTTTATTGAAATACTCTATAAGAATAAAGTCTAGCACCGAGTGAGTATGATTGGGAAGTTGCTATAACTAAGATGACTTTAGAGTACAATGAAACCCTCGATATTCCTTAACCATATGCCTACATGGGATGTGTTCTAGTTCTACCATTGGCAAGTAGAACACCCTACATCGGAGTAGGTTCATGACTCCGGATTCCATTCATAGAAAGTATGGTCTATGTCGGTTATTGCCTATTCTGATTACATGGGATACCTACGAGTATTGGAGAAGTTCTATGAAGTTTAGGTAGTGGTATGAGAAGCTATCTAGACATTGTACGATTAGGCTTTGAAGATGTTATTGAGTGAGTCCCTAGATCTTCTACAAGATCATTACTTGAATGTCCTTATGTGCTGAATGTCTCTTAAATGAACTAATGAAGATAATGTCTTAAGATAGAAAGCATGTTAATGAATAAGTAGTAGTCTAGAGTAACATTGAAGTTCACTGTAAGCTCACTGTAAGGTTTATTAAATTGATATAAATTGCATATGATTTATATTGTGTTCTAAATGTGATGTTTGGTGCTTCAATATGGTTCTTATACTTTTAGTGTGATGTTTTAATCAAAAAGAGCATATTTCTCATAAATGTCCATTTCTCATGATTTTATGTAGTATGCCATACTTAGTACATGCATTGTACTAATTCCATACTTTTGTCAATCTCTAAAGGTGTGGTTAGCAGGTGAGAGGTGTCTTGAAGCAAGCTTGGAATCTAGAAACCGTTCAAGCAAAGTTGAAGTATGTCCTCACATGACTCGAGGACATAACCATCTTTAGACTTCTTTTATTCAAGTATTGTAATAGACTAAGTAATTCAATATTTCGTATTGTATGGGCCGTGTCCCAAATATTCTTGAGTCTAAGATTGACATATGTTGAGACATAGTATTTTCCTATGATTTTCATATGAAAGATGTTTTAAGATATTTCGTGTGAAAAGTTTTAATTTCGCACTACTTTTCATACATATATGCAATAAATGATGTTTAGGGCTTGTACAAGACCTCCGAGAGGTCAAGTACACCTCGCACTCCATGAGTTCCATATTTTCTAGGGTGTGCTCTCGGGGTGTGACAAAGTTGGTATTAGAGCCAGGTTATGAAAGTGTTCTTAGGAATCAAAAAAAGTCTCATAAAGCCACGTCTAGTAGACTCTCATTCATCTGTGTGAGTCACGACACATTTATGGGCGAGAGTCTATAGGACGATAGAGTTTTCCTTCTTTCTCTACTCTTGTGTCGTGTTGTAGAGTAAAAAATTATGAGTGTCTTTCTTAATTATTTTCTTTGTGTTTTGAAGAAGATGACTACTAGAAGGATGGCCGCTAGAAGGTTGGAAGAGGCAAGGGTGAATGTGGAAATTCCTCCCAAGTTTAACAAGTTAAGCAAGTTCTTCAAGGTGTTCAAGGTGCTAGAAATGCTTAAGTTCCTATTGTGGAAAAAGGCAATGATGTTCCGGTGGTTCCGTCGGACATGACTAATTAGGAGATTAGAGAGGCTTTACTTACTTTAGCCCGAGCATTGACTACTCATGTGAATAGGGGTGTTGAACCTAGAGTGAATGCTATGGAGAGCATTATGACATCTAGATTAAGAGATTTTGTGAGGATGAATCGTCCTATCTTCTTGATTCTAAGGTGGGAGAGGATCCCCAAGAGTTTCTAGATGGTGTTTATAAGGTGTTGACTTCCATGGGGGCGACTTCTAGGGAGAAGTAGAGTAAGCTTCGTAGTGAGGGAGGTTGCTTAAGTGTGGTATACTCAATGGAAAGATAATAGGCCGGTTGAGTCGGGTCCTATAGAGTTGGAGGAGTTTAAGGAGGCTTTCTTAGGAAAGTATTTTCCCCGAGTGTTGAGGAGTATTCCTTGAAGTTCACTATGTTGACTAGGTATTCTCCATTCTTAGTATCTAACCCTAGGGATGAGATGAGTAGGTTTGTGACTGGTGTCGCCAGCCTTGTGAAAGAAGAGTGTCGTAACGCCATGCTCCATAGTGATATGAATTTTTCTAGACTCATGGTGGTAAACTGAGTTTATATGGTTTTATCTCTCTTATTGTCATGCTTTTATCATCAATTGCTTAAATGTTGCATTTTTAAAAAAATTGGACATGTTCACCGTAAGGAATTTGTAGTTAATGTAAAGATTTTTTAATTATGACTAAATTGTTCTTTTGTTGAAAATGGTTATAATAATTGACGTGTATAAGCATGATAATGAATGTCGAAGGAGTTCTTGCTATTTGAAATGAAGAATGTGAGTCTTATGACATGATGAGTTGTAGAGTAGTTTCTAGCTTCTTCTTGTGTTGTAAGTCTCTTGGTTATGTGAAAGTGGTGTTCCTTCTAGATTGTGTTTTGTGGTATGGTTATGTGGTTATAGTCTTGAGTGTCTTATCTCTTGAAAGTGCCTAAAATTTGGCAAGTGTCATTCGAGGAAGAATGTTGTCCAAGTGGGGGAGAATGTAACACCTCTAAAACGACTTAGGTGAACTAGAGCACAACACTCGTGTCTTATTTTTTTGAAGTCCTAAATTGGGTTAAAATTATGTTAGGAGGAAGTGTTTAAAGTTTTGTGAAGTTTTGAGGTCAAACATCCAAGAACGTCCATGACGTTCGAAAGGTTTGCCTTGAAACGTATTTGAGTGTCTTAGTGTGTTTCGTCAAGTTTTACGTGTTCGTTATGGATGAAATAGATGTGAGAGGTCCTTAAGTTGTATATGTCGTATTTGAGTTGGAAACGTCCAGGCAAAACTATCCAAGGACTAACCAAGGGTCCTTGGGGAAGGACCCAACTTGTGAGCCAAGGCTGTCCAAACCAGCCTCACCTACGGATGGCATCGACGCCCAGTAGGATGATTGACACCCATAGGTGTTAGTCGTAGGTGAGGACTTAGCCTAGGTAGATTAAGCTCCCAAATACAAGTCTTTAAACCCATCGGCGGTCAGACAGGATGGCTCGTCTAGGGACCAACGCACCGTCGATGGGCAATCATCGATGATGGCTGCAACTGCCCGCTGGTTAACTGTTAAGTGTAGGGGTGAATTGGGAAACTCACCCCACGTCCAAATAAATAAGTGGTCGATTTCCTAGTGGTGTTTTTGGTATTTCAAGTGTGTATATAAGTCATAAACACCTAGATGAATTCATTATTCCAAATCAAAACCCAAAATCTCTAAGAAACTCTCTAGAACTCCATTGGAGCCAAAACTCAAGATAGAGCTTGGATTGAAGATTCTTTGTGATTTATCTATCAATTCTTCATCAAATTCGTGGTCTATCATCAATTGAGGTATGGTTCTTCATTCTTGAATCTCTTTTCTTCAAGGAGCCAAACTTCAAAGTGATTTTCAAAGTCTTTCAAAGATGAAAATTGTCCAATTTTGACATCTATCCATTGGTTCTTGTGGATAGGTTCTTGTATAAAACTTTTTGAGTCATTGTGTGTTGATTGAATTGATGTTAATTTGATGATTTTAACCCAAAAAATCTATGAACCCATGCAATTCATGCAACCCTACATGTGACTATTTTATGTGTGATTTGATTATGTCTTAATGCTATTGAATGTTTAATTAAGGCTACTGAATTATGATAGAATCATGTTAGAATTATTAGTAAGCTGCCCTAAATTCATAAGTCCATGTTGAATTATCTTAATTAAATTTTATATTGTAATTGTTGGGTTGAATTGTAAGCTATCACTATTGGTAAGAGCCTCGGTATATTGTGTTGGATGAATTGTCTATGGATTGAAGTTGTGAGGTCGGATCAATGGTATGTTTACCTAAATTTCTCTATATTGTGTGTATAAGCCATAGATAATTATGATGGTTGGTATGGTCCATTTATGATGGCGGTGCTTATGTGTTATACTTGTGAATAAGGTCGCCTCGTCGGCATTGCTTTATGTATTATGGCTTTATCATGTTATAACTTTATTATGTGAGTATTGTAAAGGTCTTGATGACTGTGTGCTTATGTGAAGTCAAAACATGAGTTCTCTTATTTGATAATATGAATCACTAGTAGACTATGGTGGAGTCATTATGTGTATTACCTTATGTTGAAGTATGATGTTTCTTGGTAGATGATATGATACTTGTGATGATTATATTGATGATGCTATAGTAGTGAATAGGGTGACCTACAGTTGACTTGGTTGTCCCTAGGTGCTCTAGAATAGTATGCTATGTTAATGGTATAGTGAAGTATATGTGTGTCTTATTTTTGTAGACTTGTGTCCATTACTTGATGCATGTACAATTTAAACATGATTTCTTGACTTGGTATGCTAAAGCTACTTAGTCTTGTATGTGTGACTGACATGTGACCTTTAACATAAATAATAAGGTCCTTTATGTGGAACCTTCATCCTATATGTAAGGTTTGATATCCTTGAAGTTTAAAGTCGTAATGGTATCCTTCTTGTGTGAATGGTGGACTTAAGGTTGGTTGGCTGGAATGGTATGTCATCCTTAGGAAAATCACTGAGCTATCCTCTATGCCATTGTAGGTAGCCTTAGATACCCTCTTTTGTAAGGTGTAATGTGATTGGGTTATGAACTAGATATGAAACCTTTGCATGTACTCTTTTATTGAAATACTCTATGAGAACAAAGGCTAGCACCGAGTGTGTATGC
The DNA here is from genome assembly GCA_016801875.1 of Solanum sitiens. Taxonomy (NCBI): domain Eukaryota; kingdom Viridiplantae; phylum Streptophyta; class Magnoliopsida; order Solanales; family Solanaceae; genus Solanum; species Solanum sitiens. Next base: position 484,668 of record JABWTJ010000149.1, read on the forward strand.
TTGGGAAGTTTCTCTTACTAAGATGACTTAAGAGAGCAAAGAAACCCTCGATATTCCATAACATGTGCCTACATGGAATGTGTCCTAGTTCTACCATTGGCAAGTAGAACACCCTCCATTGGTGTAGGTTCGTTACTCCGGATTTTATGCATAGCTAGTATTGTCTATATCGGTTATTTCCTATTATCATCATATGGGATACCTACTAGTGTTGGAAAAGTCCTATGAAGTTTAGGTAGTGGTATGGGACGCTATCTAGACTTGCACGATTAGGATTTGAAGATTTTAGTAAGTTAGTCCCTAGGTCTTCTCCAAGACCATTACTTGAATGTTCTTATGTGTTAAATGTCTCTTAAATGAACTAATGAAGATAATTACTTAATCTGGAAAGCATGTTAATTTATAAGTACTAGTCTAGAGTAACTTCAAGGATTGCCTAGTTAAGGTGTGAAGGGGCATGGGAATGGTCTCTTCATGTCTTACCTACGGAAGTCTTAAGAATAACTATAGATAGGAAAGTTGGTTAATGAAGTGAGAATGATCTTATCCTAGGTAGTCTAAAGGATCTCTTAGATGTGTGAAAAGGGATTGTATGGGCGGTCACTTCATAACTCACTCATGTGAGCCTTAGAATCACCTTTGGTACGAGGATCTCATGGTTATGTGTCTTGTAGGTGTTATTGATGCTATATTGTAAGGTGCGAGTTTTATTGGAAGTTAAAGTGAAGTTCATTGTAAGCTCACTGTAAGGTTTATTAAATTGATATAAATTGCATATGGGTCATAGAGTGTTTTAAATGCGATGTTTGGTGCTTAAATGTGGTTCTTATACTTTTAATATGATGTTTTAATAAAAAAGAGCATATTTCTCATAAATGTCCTTTTCTCATTATTTTATGCATTAAGCCATACTTAGTACATGCATTGTACTAATTCCATACTTTTTGTCTATCTCTAAAGGTGTGGTTAGCAGGTGAGAGGTGTCTTGAAGCAAGCTTGGAATCTAGAGACCATTCAAGCAAAGTTGAAGTATGTCCTCACTTGACTCGAGGGCATAACCATCTTTAGACTTCTTTTATTCAAGTATTGTAATAGAATAAGTAATTCTATATTTTGTATTGTATGGGCCGTGTCCCAAAATATTCTTGAGTCTATGATTGGCACATGTTGAGACTTAGTATTTTCCTATCATTTTAATATGAAAGATGTTTTAAGATATTTCGTGTGAAATGTTTTAATTCCTCACTACTTTTCATACATGTATGCGATAAATGATGTCAAGGGCTTGTAGAAGATCTCCGAGAGGTCAAGTACGCCAAGTTGCGCACCGAGAGTTCCATATCTTCTAGGGTATGCTTTCGGGGTGTGACACTACCCATATTCACCGCTTTTCAAATAGTGCTCCTGCCACTACATTAGCCTTCCCCGGATGATATTGGATTGTCACAAAATAATCCCCGAGTAACTCCATCCATCGTCATTGTTTCAAATTTGAATTCTTTTGAGTGAATACATGTTGTAGAATTCGATGATCAGTAAATACCTTACACTTAACACCATAGAGATAATGCCACCAGATCTTAAGAGTAAGCACTACCGGTACCTACTCTAAATCATGTGTTGGATAATTCCTCTACTTCCCCTTTAACTGACGCGAAGCATAAGATATAACATTCTTATCCTTCATTAACACAACACTTAAACGTGAATGCTAAGCATCACAATAAACAATAAAATATTTACCTTCCACCTTTAGTGCTAGAATAGGTGTTGTGGTCAAGAGAGTCTTGAGCTTTTGAAACCTCTCCTCACATTTTTCAGTCCATTGAAATGATATATCTTTCTTGGTCAAATTTTTCATGTCAGTGTCAATAGAGTCAAAGTTTTTCATAAATCGAAGATAGTAGGTAGCGATCCCCACAAAACTTTTAACTTTTTTCACATAGATGGGTTGAACCCAATTCTTAACCGCCTTAATATTTTTGGTGATCTACAATTAGCCATTCTTTTGAACCTACATGCCCCAAAAAGAAAACAGAAGTTAGCCATAATTCACATTTCTAAAAAAATTCAATACAGTTTTTGATTCCTAAGAACACCAGAAAACTATGAAGATGGTCTGCATTATCTTCCTCACTTTTCAAATAGACCAAAATGTCATCAGTAAAACTAGAAAAAACGAATCAAGAAATGGTTTGAACACACCATTCATTAAGCTCATAAAAGTTTCAGGCGCATTAGTCAACCCAAACAACATAACTAGAAACTCGTAGTTCCCATAGCGGGTTCAAAAAGCTCTCTTGGGCACATCCTCTGGCCTAATCTTTAATTGCTGGTAACAAGAACTTAGATCAATCTTGGAGAAAAGTGATGCACCTTGTAATTCGTCTAAAGGATCATCTATTCTAGGTAATGGGTACTTGTTTCGAATGGTTACACTATTCAATTATTGATAATCTATACATATCCTCATAGTACCATCCTTTTTCTTAACAAACGAAACTGGAGCTCTCTATGGGAAAGAACCAGGGTGAATGAATCCTTTATCAAGAAGTTCTTGGATTTGAGCCTTAAGCTCTCTTAATTCAGCCAGACCCATATGGTATGGAGGAATATAAATGGGACATGTACTAGGTTCCAAACTAATGCAGAAATCTATATCTTTAGCCATATCGGGCAAATCAAGAGGAAACATTTTTATAAATTCTAACACCATAGGAAGAGACTCAATAGAATTAGACACAACCTCAACATCCCAAATACGAGCCAAATAAGTATAAAAATCCTGCCCTACTACTTTCCTAGTCCCAATGGTTGATATGATCTTAGCTTGCTTAGGCTTTGTATACCCCTTCCCACTCTAATTTTTTCTTTTCCGGAATTTCTAGAGTTACAGATTTAGTATTAAAATTAAGCACAACATAATAGGGGGACAACCACTTCATGCCTAAGATTATACCAAAGTCATTCATATCCAAAATCACCGAATCAGCCAATGTCTAAGAATCCATAAACAAAATAGGACAAGCACCATAAATACATGTGACTATGACAAACTCTCCAACTGGGGTAGAAACATGAATGGGGGCATCAAGTATATCACAAATCCTAGAGAATTCTGAGGCAAATCGCACGGACATGTAGGAATAAGTAGAATTCGAATCAAAGAACACATTAGACATTCAATCAATGACAAGAATAGTACACATGATCATTGCGTCACACTCCTCTGCCTCGGTCTTGCTCGGAAAGACATAACACTAAACCCTATTATCTTTACAGACAACTTTCCTGCCTTGCTGCACTATACATCGTCATGCGTTACCATTTCCCTACCTTCGTGGCCTTGCTAATTTGCTCCTCTCCCACCTTGTTCATGCCCTCGACCTATATTACCATTTTCTGTGGGTACCACTGCTCTAGTCTGTTTCTGTTTGGAATCAATCTGCATAAGTGGGGACAATCTCTCCTCATATGCCCAGATTCTCCATGATTAGAGCATGCACAATCAAAATATTGCCTACTGTCTATCGTACGTACAACATCATGGCTATCTTGAATAAGATTCTGAGGTGGAGTTCTGAACTAATTACCTGTAGAAGCGTGTATAGCAGATTGAATTAGTCAGGCTGAAAGAGGTTGGCCTTCTTGAACCACTAGAGTAAGAATTGATACGCTCAAATTACACCTTCCTAAAGAAGTATAAGTGGTCGTAATCAAGTAAAGAATCCAACTAGTAGGTTGGGGTCGATCCCACGAGAAAATGGTTTAGACTTAACTTCAATATACAATTATGTCTATTTAGACAAGGTTTTTCCTAAAACAAGTAACTAAAGGGGGGGGGGTTGTGAAACATGTTTCTCAAACATTTCTAAGTTTAGAAGAGAAAGAAAGTAAAAAGTGAGTTTTTATCAAGTTGTGAGACTAACTAGGGTATATGTGTTCCCCATAAGTTCATAACTCTGTATCCCTAGCAATATCAATTCTTCCCTAATGTTTTGCATGTAAAGTGGTAAGTTATGTATCTCTAAATCCTTGGTCCGGCAGCTAGAGAATTTCACCACGTACCTTTGTCCGGCTACGTGTGTATTAGCTACTAATCCTTACCTTTACTTCATATTAGACATCATAATCGATATATGGCTTAGTTATCAATTCTCACCAATCGATACTAGCCTATTAGATAGTATCCCCCTAAATCTATGTTGACAATTCTTTTCTTATTACTACTGCAATACTTCGAAAATCCATGACGTGTCTTAAAGCCTAACATAAGTGTCATAGAGCCTAGACACTGTTTTAAGATTCATTATAATAAATATGGGTAATTTAGGAAGTTTAGAAACCAAAAATTCCAAGAACGTCCATGATGTTCGAAAAGTAGCTCATGGAGGTACTAGCGTGCCTTAGCCTATTTGACTAGCTTTTAGCAGTTGGAAATGCATGAAATTTGGTGGAAGGGTGTCTAAGATGTGTTTAAGATTCATGGTCGAAACCTTTGGGTACGACTCCCCAAGGACCAACAAAGGTCCCTTGAAGAGGACCCTTGCAAGTGGATTCAAACATTGCCTGGGCAGTGTACACTCACGAGAAGGCGACGACGAAACGAGTGTGGATCGACGTGGTGTCGATGCCATCCCTCAACCAACACTTAGAAAAATTCTTGAAGGACCCTTTTTGCACAGTCTCTGACCAAAACCTTGTATGTGCAGTACTGAAGGGGGTAGGAGCCGTCGACTCACAGACGGACCGTCGATCGAGTCTCGTTTGTGAGGGGTCCAATTTTCAACACGTTTTCACTTAGCTCCAATTAATTAATTTAAATGTTAGGTTGTTATTTAAGCGAATATGGAAGCCTAATTAAGTTATTTAACCCCAAATATAAAGACCCCAACCCCATTAGACTAAACACAACTCACAAAACAAAACTCTCTTCATTCTTTGTTCTTTCTCTCTCTAGTAAAGAACTCCAATGAAGACCAAGCAAGGGAGGGTTTTAGTGGCTGTAAAGGGAATATTTCACCATCAAATCTTAATCAAACATTGAGGTATGGTATCTAATTCACCTTTGTGACCTCTTTCCTCAAAGGGTTCCTTCAAAGTATTTTCAAAAGTTGAGTTTTAAAGTGGGTTTCATCTAATCTCGAAATTAGTGTTATGAATTGATTTGTTTATGATAGTTTTTGGATATATTTAATATATTAATATGTATTTTAACTTAATTATGATATATCTTGATGGTTTGGTCTAGTTTGTAGAAGATGACTTTCACCCCTTAACCCTAGGTTATGATCTTTATATGAATTAGGTTATGTTGGTTCAATTGACATGGTTATTGGTTGAATTAATACTAGATTATGTTGTTATACTAATATTGAATGAAATAGGGTGAATTTTAGTCTTTCATGCTAGTTCTTGAGAAGTGATATAGGTTATGAAGTGAATTGACCTAAGTATCTTGTCTTAAGCTATGATCTAATATTGAATTGTGATGTAGTGATTCTCTTAGCCTTATTATCATGTTGGTCATTGAATTGTAATGATATTATGCCCTAATTGGGTTTAGTTAAGGGTTTATGGTAATACCTTGATGATGGATGATGAAGGAGACTTGGTAAGTCTTATAATCCCTATTTTTCACTTCAAATTATGGTTAATTATGATTAAGTCAAGATATTGTGCTGGAGTATGCCCTGTATTATGATTTATAGGATAGTATGATGTTGAAATTAAATGTATTGACTATGGTTGTGAGTTTGATTAAGATGAAAATGTTATAAGGATGGTGATGACTATCAATGTGCTTTATCATGAATGTGTAAATGTGCTAACCTCACTTATATAAATTGTATTGAATGGAATATACTCATGCAATTCTTATTGAGCTATGATAATGATGATTATACAAGGGCTAGACCCTATGACCTACAATATGTTATGGTGATTAATAAAGACATTAAAACCTTTCAAAAAGGGACACTATCTTAGCACCGAGTGATCTTGTATGTGGGGGGTGACACCTTCCAAAATAGGGAAGGTAGGGTTCTCTACGGTCCTCACGGGGTGGATAGCCTTATGACCCATATATGGTGTAGAGTGATATTTCCAAGATGGCCCAAAGTTCCTTAAACTATGTTGCCACCATAGGAATACTAACTAGTGGATCGACCTAGATGCTATGTTCATGTTAGGTTTTACATTAGCCGGTAGACCACCTTCTATCGGTGTAAGGTTTTACAACACCGGATTCCACACTATCTCATGTGGTCTATGTCGGTTAAGGCAAGGGTTCCCTTAACTAAAATGATGTAATGAAGTATAAACTAACTAGAGTGACTTGAGGCATTTGACTTAGCCTAGGTAGGGGTATGGGACTCTACCTATGCCTTGCACTAGTTTTCCTTGATGGAAGCTTTAGAAGGTTGATATTATGTATGTATATGATAATGAATGTAAATAATAGTAGTATGATTACTTTACATGTAAATGATATTTTATGGTGATTGGTATTCTTATGAACATGTATTTGGTCTATATTGCTAAAGTATGATGTTATGTATCCTTAAAGGTTATGTTATGTGAAGTTGGACATTGGTTTGTTGGGTTACTTGATTGAGTAAGATTATGGGTCTTTGCTTGGTCATTGCACTTGTTGACTTTATGAGGATTCATGAGTAGAAGTATTTCTTTGTTATGATATGATGAACTCTTATTCATGCTTGTGATGTTATTACTTGAAGATAGGGTTGTATTAGATTATGGGTTCAAGTATGTTCATATGCATGTTACTTTCTTTGACTTAATGAACATGTGTTGTTGATTGGTATGGTTTGCTTGATTATGCGTGAGACTTTAAAAAGGTAAAATAGCATGCTTTAATAAAAGTGTCCCTTTTTAGCATCATTTGATATTATATGTGCATATGGTCTCATAATTAGAACAAGTGGTGTACTAACCCCATTTTCTACCTTTTCCAAAACATTTTAGGTTTCGGTTGTTGTAGGCTCATTTGAGACGACTTGAAGAAGACTTGGACATTCTCAATCATCCGAGTGGGTAGGTACTCACTTTCCGAGGGCGATGCCAATATCGAGCTTATGAAGTTATTTTAGTTTTAAGACTTTTATTTTCATTCTATTTCCATTTGTGTACGGATTGTATAAGACTATATGTGTCTCCTTTACATTGATGTATGGGCTATGCCAAAATTGCTATGATCGTATTAGATTGTTATGAGATGAGACAATCTTTAAAGACTATGTTCTATCTTATATATATGTATGTGCAATAAAAGTAGAAGACTATGTAATTTTCCTATACGAAGGGTCTATGTATACTCGATACAAATATATTATATGTATGTAGAGTTCTATGGAAACCTCCATGTAGAAGTAGTTAAAAAGTTTTAAAGTTTCCATATTTTCGATCTATTAATGTAATTATGAATGCCAATAGGCTAGTCTTATTCTTCAAAGAGTACGATGACACCGATTACGTCTGTGTGGTGCTCCTGGGTTGTGAAAAACTTGGTGTCAAAGCATGAGGTTTAATATCGTTGATGTTGATGTCTATGTAAACCACTTTTATGTAGATTCGTAATCATAATTATGAAGCGCGCCACACTTATAAATATAAATCTATAAGATGCGTAGGAAACTCTCTCTTTCTTGAAAATCCAATATCGTGCCTCTAGAGTATATTATTGTGTGATTTTACCTTAACCTTGTATTATTGTTATAGGCAATGAATACTCGAAGGAATGTGGATCAAAGACTTGAAGAAAAGATTTCCAAAGCGGGAGTTCCTCCCCGTGGTGATCAAGCCCTCCTCTTGAAGAAGATGCTAATGTTGAACAAGCTCCGACAAATCCTCCACCTTTGACAGATGGTGATATAAGGGTTGTACTCTTCCAATTGGCCCAAGCCGTCACTACTTAAGCCCAAGCTATGACGGCCCAAGAAAATCAGGAGGTTGTAACTCAAGAAAATCAATAAGTTACTACCACGGCCTCTCGTCTATGGGATTTCACTAGGATGAATCCCTCTACTTTCTATGGGTCCAAGGTTGAAGAAGACCCCCAAGAGTTCATTCATGAAGTCTACAAGATACTCTTTACCATGGGGTTGACTACTAGTGATAAGGCCGAGTTAGACACTTATCAACTCAAAGATGTGGCTCAAACTTGGTATGTCCAATGGAGGGACAATAGGTCTCTAAGGGGTGGACCGGTGACTTGGGAGATCTTCAAGAAGGCTTTTCTTGATCGGTTCTTTCCTAGGGAGATGAGGGAAGCCAAAGTGATGGACTTCATCAACCTTCATCAAGGAGGTATGAGTGTTCTTGAATACTCTTTGAAATACACTAAATTGTCCAAGTATGCCCCTTCTTTGGTTCCCAAACCTAGGGATGAAATAAGCCGCTTTGTGACGGGGGTGTTGGAAGAATTTCAAGAGGAGTGTCATTCGTTTATACTACATGACAATATGAACATTTCTCGTCTCATGGTTCATGCTCGACAAATGGAAGAGGCAAAGGCTAGGATGAAGAGTAGAGATGCGAAGAGGGCAAGATCTTTTGATGGTGGGTGTACTAAAGGTTGGCTTGAGATTCAAGACAATCCTAGGTTCAAGAAGAGGTTTTCTAGTCAAGTTCCATCCAAGTTACCTAAGGCTCAGGGTGATAACGTTGCAAACCCTAAGCCTCAAAAGGGAAGAGGTACTAGTTTACCGAACGAGAAGCCAACTTATGGTGAGTGTGGAAAGAAGCACTATGGTGCTTTCCTTATTGTGACGGATAAGTGTTTTAGTTGTGGTAAAATTGGGCACAAGGTTCGAGATTGCCCTAATATGAAGGGTCAACATAAGGGTTGTCAAGCTCAAGCAAGTGGTTCTAGTGATGCTCCTAAGAAGAACCTCTTCTATGCTCTCCGCTCTAGGGGTAAGCAAGAGTCCTCTCTAGATGTGGTGATCGGTATGTTGAATGTCTTTTCTGTTGATGTATATGCTTTACTTGATCCCGGTGCTACTTTGTCATTTGTTACACCTCTTGTAGCTAAAAAGTTTTACATTACCCGATATCTTGGATGAACCCTTTATAGTGTCTACCCCGGTGGGTGAGTCGGTTGTTGAAAAAAGGGTGTATAGAAATTGTCCTATAATATTGCCCAATAGAGTTTCTCATGTTGAACTAGTATAACTTTATACTTGATTTTATATCATTTTGGGTATGGATTTATTACATGCTTGCTTTGCCTCTATTTATTGTAGAACGTGGATAGTGAAGTTTAACTTTGCAATTGAACCCGTTGTAGAGTGGAAGGGGGTCTATTCCTACAGGTCGTATCATCTCTTGTCTAAAAGCATGCAAAATGATCACTAAAGGTTGTCTATATAATATAGTAAGAGTCCAAGATTTAGATTCTGAAATTCCTCCCATTGAGTCGGTCCTCTTAGTGAGTGAATTTCCGGAGGTCTTTCCTAATAATCTTCCCGGTATTCCTCCCGAATGGGAAATTGATTTTGGTATCAATTTTCTACCGGATACAAATCCCATTTAAATTCCTCCTTATCGGATGGCTCCGGCCGAATTGAAGGAGTTGAAGGCTCAACTCAATTACTTACTAGACAAAGGCTTCATTAGACCTAGTATTTCTCTATGGGGTGCTCTGTTTTTGTTTGTAAAGAAGAAGGATGGGTCCTTAAGACTGTGTATTAATTATCACCAACTCAACAAAGTCACTATTAAGAACAAGTATCCTCTCCCTCGATTGGCGACTTGTTTGATCAACTCCAAGGGTCAAGCTACTTTTCTAAGATTGACTTGAGATCGGGGTATCACCAACTTAGGATTAGAGGTGAGGATATACCAAAGATGGCATTTCATACTAGATATGGTCACTATGAGTTCTTAGTAATGTCCTTTGGTCTCACTAATGCTCCGGCGGCATTTGTGGACCTAATGAATATGGTGTTTTGAAGTTACCTAGATTCATTTGTCATTGTCTTCATTGACGACATCTTGGTATATTCGAATAATGAGAGTGATCACATGGTTTATTTGAGAGTTGTGGTTGCAAGTACTTAAAGAACATCAATTGTTTGCCAAGTATAGCAAATGTGATATTTGGTTGAGGTCGGTGGCGTTTCTTGGTCATATCATCTCTAGTGATGGAGTTGAGGTTGATCAAAGGAAAACAGAGGCGGTGAGAAGTTGTCCCGGACCATTGACTCCAACCGACATTAGGAGTTTCTTGGGTCTAGCGGGTTAATATCGGAGGTTTGTGGATGGTTTTGCATCCATTGCATCTCCCTTGACTACTTTGACCCAAAAGAGTAAGAAGTTTGAGTGGTCAGAGGAATGTGAGAAGAGCTTCCAAATCTTGAAAGATAGGCATACTTCCGCTCCGGTGTTGACTTACCAGAAGGTACAAAGGGCTTCGTTGTGTGTTGTGATGCATCCCGAGTGGGTTTGGGGTGTGTGCTCATGAAACATTGGAAGGTAATCGCCTATGCTTCTAGACAACTTAAGGTGCATGAGAAGAACAATCACACTCATGATTTTGATTTAGCGGTCGTGGTATTTGCCTTAAAAATATAGAGGCATTACTTGCATGGTGTTTATGTTGACGTGTTTATCGACCACAAGAGTCTCCAATATTTATTTACTCAAAAGGAGTTGAATCTCCAACAAAGAAGGTTGTTAGAATTTTTGAATGATTATGACATGAGTGTTCTCTATCACCCTGGCAAGGCCAATTTGGTTGCGGATGCACTAAGTCGTATGACCATGGGTAGTGTGTTTTATGTAGAGAAAGCCAAGAAAGACCTAGTGAAAGATGTTCATAGGTTGGCTAGATTGGGGGTTAGATTGGAAGATTCTCCAAATGGTGGTTTTATAGTCCATCATAACTCCGAGTTACACTTAGTGTTGAGGTGAAGTCCAAACAACACCTTGATCAAACATTGATGGAGTTGAAAGAATCGGTTCTTGGAAAGTTTAATGAGTCATTCTCCTCGAGGAGGGGTGGTGGTGTTTTGAGGTATAAAGGGCGGTTGTGTGTTTCCAATGTAGATGATATGAGGAAGCGGATTCTTGAGGAAGCTCATGGGTCCCGTTATTCCATTCATCCGGGGTTAACAAAGATGTATCATGACCTTAGGGAATTGTATTGGTGGGAATTCTTGAAAAAGGACATAGCAGAGTTTGTTGCTAAGTGTCCAAATTGCCAACAAGTGAAAGCCGAACATCAAAAGCCGGGTGGTTTACTTTAAAAATCCAAATTCCTACTTGAAAGTGGGAAGACATCAATATGGATTTTGTGGTAGGATTGCCTAAGACTCAAAAGCAATATGACTCCATTTGGGTGGTGGTGGATAGGTTGACCAAGTCCGCTCATTTTATTCCCGTCAAATCTACTTATTCGATGGAAGATTCTGCAAAGATCTTCATAGATGAGATTGTGTGTCGTCGTGGTATTCCGTTATCCATCATATCGGATAGGGGTGCACAATTCACATCTAGGTTTTGAAGGTCATTCCAAGAAGGGTAAGGTACAACGGTAAAGTTAAGTACCGCTTTCATCCCCAAATGGATGGTCAAGCGGAGCATACCATTCAAACTTTTGAGGACATGCTTAGAGCTTGTGTCATCGATTTCAAAGGAAGTTGGGATAAGCACTTGACTTTGGTGGAGTTTGCTTACAATAATAGTTTCCATTCATCCATATACATGGATCCCTATGAAGCCTTGTATGGTAGGAGGTGTAGGTCTCCTATTGGGTGGTTTGAAGTCGGTGAGTCATCGATTCTTGGTCCCCATTTGATTTATAACACTTTGGAGAAGGTTCATATTATAAGGCATCGCTTGCAAATGGCCTATAGTCGGAAAAAGTATTATGCCGATCATTGGAGAAGGGATCTAGAGTTTGAAGAAGGTGATAAAGTGTACTTGAAAATTTCACCTATAAAAGGGGTGGTTAGTGGCAAGAAAGGGAAGTTAAGTCCTCGTTATGTGGGTCCGTATGAAATCTTGCAAAGGGTTGGTAAGGTTGCATATGAATTGAGATTGCCTAGTGAATTGGCTTTGTTTCATCCGGTTTTCCATGTTTCTATGCTTAAGAAGTATATCGGTGATCCCCAGTCCATTCTTCCTATTGAGGGTCTTGGTGTGAAGGATAATCTCTTCTATGAGGAGGTTCTGGTTCAAATCCTTTATAGACAAGTAAAGAGATTGAGGAACAAAGAGGTGGTTTCTGTAAAGGTGTTATGAAAAAATCACATAGTTGAGGGTGCAACATGGGAGGCCGACGCTAATATGAAGTCCCATTACCCTCATCTATTTGATAACTAAGGTTAGTTACTTCTATTAATAATGAAAATAATGACTAGAAATTGAAGTTTCTTGATTTTTGGTAAAGTCTTGCAAAATGTGCATTTTTGATATCTTTACAGTGACTTACAGTGAAGTTTGCCTATAATTGCAATTGTGCTTGTTTTAGTTATGTTGTTCATTTTGATATGGTGAGTCGTTATGAAATGATATGTAGCATGTTGGTAAGTTGAACTTTGGCATAATTGACTCATGTAAAGTATGTTGAGCTCATGTTGTTGTTGTGAGAAGGAATTTCCTCATAATGTAATGTTTGAGCCTTATGTGTGGTAATTAAAGCTTTTGAGTTGCCTTGTTTGAGTAATATGATTTGTGTTGTCTTGTATTGTTGTTGGTTGGGCTGCTAGTCTTGAGTCTATTCCTTTCTTCAAAAGATTTTTTAGTGTCATTCGAGGACGAATGTTCCTAAGTGGGAGATAATGTAACACTTCAAAAATCCAAGGTGTGTCTTAAAGCCTAAAATAAGTGCCATAGGACCCAAACACTGTTTTAAGAGTAATTTTAATGAATATGGGTCATTTAGGAAGTGTAGAAAACAAAACTTCCAAGAACGTCCATGACGTCCGGAAACTAGCTCATGGAGGTACTAGCGTGCCTTAGCCTATTTGACTAGCTTTTAGCAGTCGAAAATTCATGAAATTTGGTGGAACGGTGTCTAACATGTGTGTAAGATGATTAATGATCGAAATATCCGGGTACGACTCCCCAAGGACAAACAAAGGTCCCTTGATGAGGATCCTAGCAAGTGGAGTCAAACACTGTCTGGGCAGTGTGCACCCACGAGAAGGTAATGACGGAACATGTGTGGATCGACGGGGCGTTGATGCCATACATAGAACAACACTTAGACAATTCCTTGAAGGACACTTTTTGCACAGTCTCTGACCAAAACCACGGATGTGCAGCACGGAAGGGGGTAGGAACCGTCGACTCACAGACGGACCGTCAATCGGGGTCTCGTCTGGGAGGGGTCCAACTTCATGCACGTTTTCACTTAAATCCAATTAATTAATTAAGGGGTTAGGTCATTATTTAGGGGATTAGGGAAGACTAATTAAGTTATTTAACCTACCATATAAAGATTCCAACCCCATTAGACTAAACACAACTCACAAAACAAAACTCTCTTCCTTCTCTCTTATTTCTCTCTCTAGTGAAGAACTCCATTGATGACCAAGCTTGGGGAGGGTTTTAGGGTCTGTAAAGGGAAAATTACACCATCAAATATTCATCAACCATTGAGGTATGAGATCTAATTCACCTTTGAGACCTCTTTCCTCAAAGGGTTCCTTCAAAGTATTTTAAAAAGTTGTGTTTTGAAGTGGGTTTCATCCAATCTCGAAATTAATGTTATGAATTGATTTGTTTATGATTTCTTATGGATATATTGAATAGGTTAATATGTATTTTAAATTAATTATGATATATCTTGATGGTTTGGTCTAGTTTGTAGAAGATGACTTTCACCCTTTAACCCTAGGTTATGATCTTGATATGAATTAGGTCATATTGGCTCAATTGACTTGGTTATTGGTTAATTTACTACTAGATGATGTTATATTAATTATTAAGGACTTAGGGTGAATTGCAGTCTTTCGTCCTAGTTCTTGATAAATCATCTAGGTTATGAATTAAATTGACCTAAGTATCTTGTTCTAAGCTATGATCTAGTATTGAATTGTGATGTAGTGATTCTCTAAGCCTTATTATCATGTTTGTCATTGAATTATAATGATGTTATTCCCTAATTGGGTTGAGTTAAGGGTTTATGGTAAGACCTTGATGATGGATGATGAAGGAGACTTGGTAAGTCTTATGATCCCTATTTTTTACTTCAAATTATGGTTAATTGTGATTAAGTCATAATATTGTGTTGGAGTATGCCTTGTATTATGATTGATAGGATGATATGATGTTGAATTGAAATGTTTTGACTATGGTTGTGATGTTGATTAAGATAAAAATGTTATAAGGATGGTGATGACTACCAATGTGCCTTATCATGAATAAATATGTAAATGTGCTAACCTCACTTATATGAATTGTAATGAAAGGACTATACTCATGCAATTCTTATTGAGCAATGATGATGATGATGATTATACAAGGGATAGACCCTATGACCTACAATAAGTTATGGTGATTAATAAAGACATTAAATACATTTCAAAAAGGGACTCTAGCTTAGCACCGAGTGATCTTGTATGTGAGGGGGTGACACCTTCCCAAATAGGGAAGGTAGGGTTCACTACGGTCCTGACGGGGTGGATAGCCTCATGACCCAAATAGGGTATAAAGTTGATATTTCCAAGACGGCCCCAAGTTCCTCAAACTATATTGCAACAATAGGAATACTAGCTAGTGGATCCACCTAGATGCTATGTTCATGTTAGGTTTTACCTTGGCCGGTAGAACACCTTCCATCAATGTAAGGTTTTAAAACACCGGATTCCACACTAGCTATGTGGTCTAAATAAAATTGATGTAATGAAGTATAAACTAATTAGAGTAACTTCAGGGTTTGACTTATTCTAAGTAGGGGTATGGGACTCTACCTATGCCTTGCACTAGTTTGCCTTGATGGAAGCTTTAGAAGGTTGATATTATGTATGTATATGATAATGAATGTAAATAATAGTAATATGATGACTTTACATGTAAATGATATTATATGGTGATTGGTATTCTTATGAACATGTATTTGGTCTATATTGCTAAATTATGATGTTATGTAACCTTAAAGTTTATGTTATGTGAAGTTGAACATTGATTATGGTTCTTGTTAGGTTACTTGATTGAGTAAGGTTATGGGTCTTTGCTTGGTTATTTCACTTGTTGACTTTGTGAGGATTGAGTAGTAGTCTTGCTTTATTATGATATGATGAACTCTTATTCCTACTTGTGAAATTATTACTTGATGATAGGGTTGTATTAGATTATGAGTTCAATTATGTTGATATGAATGTTACTTGCTTTGAATTAATGAACATGTCTTGTTGATTGGTATGGTTTGCCTTATTATGCATGAGACTTTCAAAAGATAAAATAGCATGCTTCAATATTTTATATTATATGCATATGGTCTCATACTTAGTACACGTGGTGTACTAACCCCATTTTCTCCCTTTTCCCAAATATTTTAGGTTACGGTCGTTGAAGGCTCATTTGAGACGACTTGAAGAAGACTTGGACATTCTTAATCATCCAAGTGGGTAGGTCCTCACTTTTCGAGGCGATGCCAATATCGAGCTTATGGAGTTGTTTTAGTTTTAAGACTCTTATGTTCATTTTATTTCCATTTGAGTACGGATTCTATAAGCCTATATGTGGCTCCTTTACATTGATGTATGGGCCATGCCCAAATTTCTATGATTGTATTAGATGCTTATTAGAAGAGACAATCTTTAAAGACTATGTTCTATCATATATATATATATATATATATATATATATATATATTTATGTGCTGTAAAAGAAGAAGACTATGTAATCTTCCTATACTAAGGGTCTATGTATACTCGATACGAATCTATTATGTGTATGTAGAGGTCTATGTAAACCTCCATGTAGAAGTAATTAAAAAGTTGTAAATTTTCCGTATTTTTGACCTATGAATGTAATGATAAATGCTAAGAGGCTAGTCTTACTCCTCAAAGAGGACGACTACACAAGTTATGTCTAGAGGGTGCTCCCCGGTTGTGACAACTACCTCTTTGGTCCGGCTAACAGCAACAAGACGAGTTCTAATGTTGGCCACCGTTAAAAAGACTATTAAGCGAAAAAATTATCAATACATGCAACAACCTACTTGAGAATTGCTTATTTTCTAGGTTTACTTTGTTAATCACCCATAGTTCCCACAACCTTAGTTGTGGATTTAGTTACCCATGCAAGCAAGATCACAATTCATAATTTTTAAGAAAGAATTCATGAACTAAATTCAACAATAAGAATAAACCCAGAAATCAACTTAAAATTGCTAGATAAATCTTCGAACCAAATCCAAAAATTGAATTATTGTTAAAGTTTGCAAAAATGAATCTCCAAAACAAAACAAGAACAATAATAACAATGTCTAACCCCAAAAAAGAGGTTTTGATCCCTATTTATAGAAAAAATTGTCCTAAATTAAAAGGAATTGAAATAAGGAAAGTTGTCCAAAAATGCGGCATTGATCAACGATCCCTATTGACGGATCGTCGATGGAACGACAGTCTATCGAGTGCCTTCGTCAGTCCAGACATAGAATATTTTCTTCTTCTTCAGATGTCACCTTCTCTGAATCAATCGATGGACCAACAGCGCGGTTTGTCCATGCACCTACGGTCCATTGATGCCCTTCGTCTCTCCATCTTTAGAATTTCTCCAACATCGGGTACTGGAACTATCTCTGATCACATCAACGGTCTAGCAATACGGTCTATCGATCCATCCCTTCTATAGTTCCACACTTGGTCAGATTTCCCTGAGTTTTTCCATCAGTGTTAACTGCAATCGACGCTCACCACCTACGGACTTTCGATTGAACGACGGGCCGTCAATGGCCTTCACAGGTCGTCATTCTGCACTATTTTCCAACTTTCTTCTGTATTTTTATTTTGGACATCTTTCCTGCAAAACAAACATAAAAGCATGTTAAAACTACTACAAAAAGTCTCTAAACACACACAACTCTTAAGAAAAGAGCATTGAAAGCACCGTGAAACCACGGTACATCAACACCCTCAACTTAAATTCGTTGTTTGTCCTCAAGCGACGCACTATGACTCAAAACCACACTTGTACAAAAGTATTCTCTTTGAAGCTTACACAATCACATGAATATCAATCACGACTCTTTCTTTGATTTACTGCATGATTATGCTCTCAAGTTTGAACAAGCTAACTCATGTGGATCACACCATTGACACAAACTCACCATGTATAGTCACTTTTACTCTTTTGCTCTCACCAAGGTACCAACTTTCCAACATTGCAACTAGTGCCCTCACTTCAAAAGAGATCCTCATTTTTTGCACAATGATTTTACGTTTGGGTACAAGGATCTTTATTCAACACTCACTCTCAAAAACAAGTTCATACATAGCTAGTACTTGTCGCCATAGGCTTGCCCTTATTTTCACTGCTCAAGTTCACCACATTAGACTTCTAGGATCACAGTAGGACTTTCTTGGCTTGTAACGTGGGCTCAGGTTCAGGTGTGTGGGTATCTTTTTAGTGAGTTTTTGCCCTCCTTGACATTTCCGCTAAGCTTCCTACCTCTTTTCGTTGCCTTTTACACCCTACTTTTATTTACTTTTTGTCTTTTCTTTGCTCCCCTTCTTTTTGGTTAATTTGTTTTTTTCAAATCTTATCTTTTTTTTTCTTTAACTTTTCTTTTTTTTCCATTCAAATTGATAATTTCACCGATTCACATCTTTCAATCACTTTCTCTTTTCTTTTCAGCATTCAACTCTTTTCATACCCATTTTTGGGTTCTCACTCATACTAGCCACCCTCAACTCATGACTTTTCCATGAGTTAAGGTACACAATACCCGAGGTCGAGTCAGAACCAAGACGAGGTCATTTTATGCATTAGCCGCCCTCAACTTAGGCTTTTCGCCTAAGTCGAGGTGCACATATCCGAGGAGGGACCGGGGCCAAAACATTAAACCCTGGGAAGTTGAGTTGGTGAGAAAAAAATAGGTTTATTATAGGCTCAACATATTTGGATCAAAAAGGGATAAAGCTTCCGTTTGGTTAACTTCATTTTAGGCAGATATTTACTAATTCGAACAATGGCATATGATCCTTTCCTAGTATTCTAACACAGATTTCCTTTGCAGGACTAACCGGGCAAGTTCTAGCTAGGTACCAACTGTTGAACACTCCAAACTCCTCACAAACTCTAGACACCTTATTACACTATCAGATTGTTTGATTTCCTAGTTTAGGTGTTAGTTGAGGGTGATGCAGTGGGTGCCTATCTATGTCATGCTTAGATCTAACACATTAAACTTATTTTCACCTATTCATGCAACAACTTTCTAGGACGGGATATCGTTTAATTTCAGCCATCATGCTTCATCTTTAATGTTTTATACTTTGTACAAATAACGACATGTCGGTTCAACAGAAAATTAACCTGTCTCTTGAGGAAAAAGAACACATGCAAGACAACCCCAAGAGAGGATTGTAACTTAGGTTACTCAGACTTCACCCTAACACTCACTTTCCATTTACCCCACCCCAACAAAAATATCATATTATTGTCGCCAATGTATTAAAAAATATAAGTACATGGTGGTAGGTGAAGCAAACCTTAGGCGCATAGCGCCGACGATATCTCAACAAGTGGGTGGATCCGGTTTCCCAAAACCCGCAACAACAGAACTTGGGTCACCCCCAGTGGTGCCCACAACAATCTCCGCACCATCAGTGGTGCTCCTCTCACCGATCACCGGTATTGAACTAGATGCCTCAACAGCCATCTCTCGTGCCATAATCTGGCGGGCCTCCTCATATGCTAAAGAAGCCCTCCTAGCAGCCTTGATATCCATCTTCTCTTTCTTCCTGGCACGGTCATCATCTCCTGCCTTATTAGTTCGGCTAGAACAGTGCCTCTTGGCACGACCAAGTTGCTCGAGTTGCAGCTCCGAAGGGGCTTTGAACAATGCGTCAAGCACCGTGTCCTCCGCTAGCTCGAGCGGCACACTCTCAGGGTCATTACCCCGCATTTCCAAGATAGTGTCTACATCTGCCCACAAACTATTCAAATCCTCCTAAGAGTAGTCTGGTCAATGGTTGCAGATGGTCGTGCAAGTACCTGCAGCTCAAAGGCGTTGAGGAACTGGTGAACCGCCTGAATCTTCTACTCAGTCTGTTGGGCCACCCTCTTCTCAATCCAGTCCTCAGGCTCAGCGATGGACTTTTGCAAACAAGGTTGTATGTGGTGTAGCAAAGTGGCCATTTGGGTCTCTAACTTCTAGACCTGCGCCAAATGGACCAGTGATGAACATAGGGGAGTTGACCGGAGGAACCCTGGGCTCGAGTGGTGGTATGGGCAGAGTAAGCCGGGTTGGTTTCAACAGGATATGAAGTACCAAGGTTAGCCTCTTGGGCTGACTCGATAGTGTCTGCCAAGTTCTCACTCAACGGATGCATCTCAACTTTGGCCCTCTCCACGGTGCCGCTACATTGACCTCATCCCTGATGAGACCGATATTAACTGTCCCCACCGGACTGTGTAGTGTATCACAGTGCCAAATGGGCAGTCCGACATCCCTGCACAAATGAATGATAAGACAAGCGAAGTGGTAAGTAGTAGAGGTCTTGAAATCCCTCTCATGTATCACTGTGATCAGCACCTTCGCGATGTCAATCTCCAATACCGCCTCCAAGGCTTCTACCAGCATCGCCCTATCCCAGGTAAGAATATTATAAACATTTAGTTGGTGATTGGCGGTTTCGTACTAGAAACTAGAAAAACTTGTCCGTGAAGGTGAGGGTGGCCTTCGCGATCAGCCCTTTGGGGTCTAACACCCAGTCTGCCTCCCACCGTGGATTGTCAGATATTGGGCAAGCCACCTCTTACCGGCTTTTCTCTACTCCACGGTCCTCTCAAATGTGCCACTTTTGACCATCTCCCACCTGTAGTAAAATTCTGGAGTAGTGGGGCCATGTGTCAGTCGTGGCACTGTACAAGAATCAGAGGTTGGTGGCCGCAGAAATATCAACCCGGCAGCCCCGAACTAGTACCTGTGTATGCATCCTGTTTGGCATGTATCGCCCGCCGATCAATAGAGCCTCATAGAGTCGCCACATAGGAGGCGTAGAACTCTCGAACTATTTCTTCACTGTAGGTACCAAGACTCCGAGCCATCCACTCCAACCTGTGTTGCGTAAACAACCTATGCACATGAGGGACTGTGTGCAAACTCCCCGTAAGAACCTCATGCTCGACAATCACAGATCGAGTCATCACCTCCTTCTCATTCATCATTATGGCATCTCTGTACACCTTATACTGTCCATCGACGCACCACCGATTAAGCTCCTCAGCAACTAGTGCGGGATATCTACTCGAGGTGCAGGGGAAGACTCCGAGCTAATAGTATCATCAAGAGAGGCTTGTCGGTCGTGGCCCTCCGATCGAGTGGATCCTTGAGATACAGAACCAGAGGCAGTATCCTCATTCGACCCATAATATTGTGTCAACCCTGATACCGAGGCAGAATAAGAGCCAAATGCTCCTTCAGAAATCGAGGCAGCCCAAATGGTGTGCCGGTCAGTGTGCACTACTCATCAGACTGGAGGTAGTGACTATGCCGGGAACCACCTTCTAGATAGTACCCCTAGTATATTGTGTAACTGGTGTGGGGGTGGTGGCACCCGAGGGAACGTATTCTGGATCTTGCTCATTGTCGGAGTTAGCAACCATCCGACGATACGGGGCCACAAACTTGGACTTGCCCCTTGAGTAGACGATATACTTTTTGGTGCCATTTGTACATGTAGAGCAGTTTTTAGTCTCAAATCCACACTACTAGATACTCGAAACAATAAGAGCGAAGAAAGAAAATATTTCACAACACAGTTCAGTTTTGCAATTTCAGGTTGACGGACACTATCGACGGTCTGTCGATAGGGTCCGTCGTCTGAAACTTAGAAGTATTCAAATTAATCAAAAATTTAAGACTCTCAAATGGAAACTACGGACGTGCATAAAGGCCCGTTAATCAATCGACGGACCGTAGTCCACTTCCGTCGTCTAACACATAGTATTATTTTTAAAATTGGTGAAAACAAGTTCTCTGAAAAAAATGAAGGATATGCAAAATGGTCCGTCGTTCAATCGACGTACCGTAGTCCACTTCCGTTGTTTCAGACTTCAGAAAATTAAGGGTGGTCCAATCGATGGACCCCGTCGACGGGGTCTCGTACTGTTGGCCTGAGACACACTTCAGGCCTTTTTGCAAGATCAACGTTTTGGACAATTTTGGACCCACTCAATTGTAGACAAGCATGATAACACTCACACAAATGTATTTGTCATTCCTAGAGTTTCGGTTTCACATAATTTGTGTTCTAATTCATCGAAACTACGAAACCTAAGTCAGAATTTCTAAAACTACAGAGAAAATAACATTTTAGGCAGACTGATTAGCAACACAACCACATTCATTCATTCCGAGGGATGTAATACACAAGTTAATAGCATGCAATATGAATTAATTCAGTCCCTCAGTCAAGACCCACATTCGACTTTCTATTAAACGCTATGAATGAGAATTCAAAGTGGAAAGGAAATTGAAATACCTTCAGTTCGTAGTGGTGTGGTTGTGATATGAAATTTTGAATAGTAGCCTATGCGCCGACACTTTGATCACCGGTCGAAGAACAACGTGAAAACAAGAGATTTTAGGAAGAGATAGTTTGGGGAATATGGGGGATTCTGATTTGCGATTGATATGGAAGATGGAATTATGATGGTTTTGGAGAAAGGAAGGGAATAAATGAAGACAAACAGTTTTGGAAGGAATTTTAAAAGAATTTGAAGGTGGGAATGAATGACAATCGTTATGTCTTTTAATATGACCGGTCGGGTCGGGTCGGGTCGTAGACATTTTGGACCTATGAAACCCAGTCGATGGTGCGTGGACTGGGAACGTTGATTGCATCTACACTTAGAAAATTTAAGATACATACCTGGGATCTACGGACACCATCGACGGTCCGTTGATTGAACGACGGTCCATCGATGGTGTCCGTAGACTTGTGCACCAGACAATTTTTTTGAAGATTTTTAGTTTTGGTTCCTGCACATGTAAAACCCATTAGGCTATTCTTTTTGTGTTTTTCTAGGTACTTTTTAGAAACTGACCTAAACTAATCTTTAGCCAAAACTAGTACATAAGTGAGAATGAAATAAAACTAAAAAAAAAGAATAGAAATAACATAAGAACCTATCGTTGGCTAGAGGATACACCTTGGGTTGCCTCCCAAGAAGCGCTTGATTTAACGTCGCTGCACGACGCAGGCTCCGGGATTACTCAGACTTTATCAAGGTGATAGGCCTCAACCACTTCATGGACACTCTCCGCATGCCCAAGGTAGATCTTAATCATTTGCCCGTTGACTGTGAACTTTCCACCCTCCTTATTCTCCAGCTCAACCGCTCCATGTGAGAACACTTTAGTGATGACGAATGGACCTGTCCACTTGGACTTGAGTTTGCCCGGAGACAAGCGTAGCCTAGAGTTGAATAGAAGCACCAAGTCCCCAACCACAAATTCTCGCTTTTCAATCCTTGGTCGTGATAATTCTTCATCTTCTCTTTGTAGATGGCTGAACTTTCATAGGCTTTTAGACGAAACTCATAAAGCCCATTCAACCCATTTAGTCTTTGTTCTGCCGCTTTATTCCAATCCATCTTCAGTTTCTTTATTTCCCATATTGCTTTTTGCTCTAACTCGACCGGCAAGTGACAAGCCTTCCCATATACAAGTTGGTATGGAGAAATACCTATGGGAGTCTTGTATGCAGTCCGGTAGGTCCACACATCCGCATCAAGCCTCCTCGACCAATCCGTTCTATTAGCATTCGCCGTTTTTTGACAGAATTTGCTTGATCTATCGATTAAACACCCGAACTTGCCCGCTAATCTGTGGATGATAATGAGTGGACATATTATGGAGAACCCCATATTTCTCCAATAGCCCTTTGAAAAACTTATCACAAAAGTGAGAGCCACCATCACTAATAGTTGCCCTAGGTGAGCCAAATCTGGAGAAGATGTTCTTTTTAAAGAACGCGGTGACACTCTTTCTTTCATTGTTAGAAAGCGATATAGCTTCCACCCATTGTGACACGTAGTCAACCGCCACAAGTATATGCTTCATCCCATGTGAACTCACAAATAGGCCCATAAAATCAATGCCCCATACATCAAATAACTCAATCACCAGAATGGAATTTAAAGGGCACTCTTGCCACTTCAAAATTTCTACCGATCACATGATTTGGCGAACTCGTGGTCATCTTGATGAATGGTTGGACAATAGTACCCACACTTCAAAATATTATGCGCAGTCCAGATACCACTATGGTTCCCACCCACAGACGAGGAGTGATATGCCTCCAAAATACTCAACATCTCAACTTCCGATACACAACGACGAATAATCCCATTGGAAAAACTCCGGTATAAGTAAGGCTCATCCTAAAAGAACTTTTTTTTATCATAGATGAACTTCTTCCTCTGATGGAAATACAAGTCCGAAGGAACTATATCACTAGCCAGATAATTTGCAAAATCTGCGAAAAATGGAATCAAATCTTGAGAAGCGGCCAATACATGTTCATCAAAAAATGCATCATCATTTTCGGCCTTTTTCCCACTTCACACATAGCTTTATATTAAAACCTAGATAAGTGATCGGCAACTTGATTATCATTCCCCTTTATTTCTTTTACCTTGCAATCAAACTCTTGTAGTAATAGCACCCATATAATCAACCTTGGTGTCACATCCTTCTTCGATATCAAATACCTCAACATGGAGTGGTCTGTATGCACTATGACCCTTGTACCGAGCAAATAAGGGCAAACTTTTTCGAAAGTAAACACCAACACAAGAAGCTCTTGTTCGGTTACTGCGTAGTTCTTTTGAGCTTCATTCAGGGTTTTACTTGCATAGCAAATGGGTGACGGATTTTCTCCCTTATCTTTCCCAATACCACACCAACAGTAACCCCACTAGCATCACACATCACCTCAAATGGTTTAAGTCTGGGGAAATAATATTGGACGCAGACAACAACTTCTTTTTTAATTCTCAAAACACTTCCATACAGGAATCATCAAAGTAAAACTTACATTCCTTCTCGATTAGTTTTGACAAAGGATGTGTAATTTTAAAAAAGTCCTTCATAAACCTCCGGTAACAACCCAAATGTCCAAGAAAACTTCTCACCCCTTTTACAGAGATGGGTGGCGGAAGCCTCTCAATAACTTCGACTTTAGCTCGATCAACCTCCATCCCCTTCTCAGAGATGCGATGGCCCAACACTATGCCTTCTTTCACCATAAAGTGAAATTTTTTCCAATTAATCACAAGATTGCAATCTTCACATCTTTTGAGTACCTTAACCAAATGACTCAAACGCAAATCAAAGGAGTCACCAACCACCAAAAAAGCATCCATGAAAATCTCAACAATGTCCTTCACCATTTCTAAGAATATCGACATCATACATCACTTGAAAGTGTCCACTGCATTACACAACCCAAACGACATCCTTTTGAATGCGAATGTCCTGTAAGGGCAAGTAAAAGTGGTCTTATCTTGATCCTCAGGGGCAATAGAGATTTGATTGTAACCTAAATAGCCATCAAGAAAATAATACCACCGTTTTCCTGTGAGTCTATCAAACATCTGATCCATAAAGGGCATGGGGAAATGGTCATTCTCAGTCCATGCATTCAACTTCTGGTAATCCATACACACTCTCCATCCGGTCACAGGCTGCATTGGAACAAGATCCTTCCTCTCATTAGGCACCACTGTCATCCCACCCTTTTTAGCACACACTGAATAAGTCACATCCAACTACTGTCTGTAATAGGATAGATGACTCCGGCTCCAACCACTTGATGATTTTCTTTTTTAACTACTTCTTGCATAGGTGGATTTAACCTTCTTTGGTGCTCAATACTTGGTTTTTGATCGGGCATGAGTTAGATTTTGTGTGAACAAATACCGGGGAAATCCCAATAATGTTCGCAATAGTCCAACCAATGGCTCGTTTGAACCTCTTCAAAACCTTCACTAAACACTCTACTTGTTGCCCATTCAAATTTGCTGCAATTATCACCGACAAAGTGCCATCTCTACCCAATAACACATACCTCAGATGAGGTGGTAGAGCCTTAAGCTCTAGTTTTTGAGCCTCCTCAAATAGATAGTCTCGTGGGTGGAGACTCGCGATGCTTCATATCAAACTCCAATTTCTTTGGTTTTGACCGATATTCATTCCGTTCAAAGACCCATAATCTACAATACCATCACTCTCAAAATTCATGATCACTGCCACTAGTACCTGAACGCCTAGTCGCTCTTCTATTTGTACCTCGACTATACTCTCAACCCTGTAGAATATAGCAGATACCGTTTGGAGCTCACCACTCTGCTTCATGGACCTACAGATGTTGAAAGTTACTTTTTCATTGTTCAACCTAAAATTCATATGCCCCTTTTTCATATTAACCAATGCACGCCCAGTGGCAAGGAATGGCCTCCCTAGAATAATGGCAACCTCAAAATCAACCTCATAGTAAAGAATCACAAAATCAGTCGAAAATATAAATGACTCCACTTTCACAAGCACATCATAGAGAATACAAATGGTCCTCTTTACTGTTCGATCGGCCATTAGTAACAACATTGCAGTAGGTTTTGGGTCACCCAAGACTAACTTTTTGTAAATGGAAAGATCCATGAGGTTTATTCTTGCACAAAGATCACATAGTGGTTTATCAAAGTATAGCAACCCGATTGTACATAGAATGGTGAAAGCGCCAAGATATTTATTTTTCTACACAAGAGACCTTGTAGCAATAGCACTAAAATGCTGCATTCTGTCATCATCCTCAAAATCACCGATCTCTTCTTTGTCACCATATCATTCATAAACTTAGTATAATCGGACATTTGTTTCAGAGCTTTTATCAAAGGGATATTGATGGAAAGTTGTTTCAACATAGTGATAAATCACTGGTCCTAACCAACCCTAGCTCAGTTCTAATCTGTGCCAACTCTTCACGCATCTCATCTGATGTTTGGTTGTTTGTATCTTGTACTACAAAGGTGTTTCTCCTAGTGTCCGACTTTCTATTGCTCCAAGCCTTGTTGTTGCGAGATATCTTCTCCAACTTCTCTGCGATCTCTGCATATGTGCACTCTCCATAGGAACCCCCACAATAGTGTTGAGTACTTCTTTATTGTTATCATCTTAACCCTGAAAGAAGTACTCCTTCAACGACTCATTTTCAATGTGGTGGTTTGGGATGCCTCTCACAAATGTAGTAAATTTGTCCCAAAAGCTACTCACCGACTCCCGAGGTAGTGCCATAAAGTTGTGAACTTTATCTTTGTGGTTGAGCTTCTTGGAAATTGTTCACCAAATATAATTAATGTATTTAAAGTTAATCTAAAAGCAAGATTCCCTAGCAGCGACGCCAAAATTTGATACGCTCAGATTACACCTCCCTAAAGAAGTATAAGTGGTCGTAATCAAGTAAAGAACCCAAATAGTAGGTTGGGTCCATCCCACGAGAAAAATGGTTTAGACTTAACTTAAATATATAATTATGTCTATTTAGCCAAGTTTTTCTGAAAACAGGTAATTAAAGGGGGGAGGGGGGGGTTTTCTAAACAAGTTTCTTAAACACTTCTAAGTTAACAAGTTAACGAAAGTAAAAAGTGAGTTTTTATCAAGTTGTGAGACTAACTAGGGTATATGTGTTCCCCATAGGTTCATAACTCCATATTCCTAGCAATAGCAATTCTTCCATAGTGTTTTGCATGTAAAGTTGTAAGTTATGTATCTCCAAATCCTTGGTACGGCATCTAGAATATTTCACCTTGTACCTTGGTCGGGCTACGTGTGTATAAGTTACTAACCCTTACCATTACTTCATATTAGACATCATAATCGATGTATGTCTTAGTTATCACTTCACACCAATCGATACTAGCCTATTAGATAGTATCCCACTAAATGTATGTTGACAATTCTTTTCCTATTACTACCTCCTTGGTCCGGCAAACAACAACAAGACGAGTTCTAATGTTGGCCACCATTAAAAAGACTTCTAAGCAAAATAATTATCAATACACGCAACAACCTATTTGAGAATTGCTTATTTGCTAGGTTGACTTTGTTAATCACTCATGGTTCCCACAACCCTAGTTGTGGATTTAGTTACCCATGCAAGCAAGATCAAAATTCATAATTTTTATGTAAGAATTCATGAACTAACTTCAACAATAAGAATAAGCCCATAAAATCAACTTGAAATTGCAAGATAAATCTTCAAACCAAATTTGGAAATTGAATTATTGCCTAAGTTTGCAAATACCAATCTCCAAAACAAAACAAGAACAATAATAACAATATCTAACCCCAAAATGAGATTTTAATCCCTTTTTATAGAAAACATTTTCCTAAATTAAAAGGAATTGAAATAAGGAAAATTTGTCCAAAAACGCGGCATTGATCGATGACGCCTTCTAACAGTCTGTCGACTGCCTCCATCAGTCAGGATTTGGAATATTTTTCTCTCCTTCAAAAGAAACCTTCTTTTAATCAATCGACAGACCAACAACACAGTTCGTCGATGACCTATGTTGCTCCATCCTTAGAATTTCTCAAACATTAGGTACTAGAACCATATTTGATCAGATCAACGGTCTAGCAGTACGGTCCATCGATCAATCGACGGATCGTCAATCCCTTCTGTATTTACACACTTGGTCACATTTACCCGAATTTCTCCATCAGTTTGAACTGCAATCAATGGTCACCACCTATGGACCGTTGATTGAACGATTGGTTGTCGATGGCCTTCATCGGTCGGCACTGTTTTCCAGCTGCTTTTTGCGTTTTTATTGTGGACATCTTTCCTGCAAAACAAACATAAAAGCATGTTAAGACTACTATAAAAAGGCTCTAGAAACACACACATCTTAATTAAAAAGCATTGACAGCACCGTGAAACCATGGTACATCAAGAACCCTGAAAGTCGCCTGAATTCTCATTTTCTTAGCCAATGCCTTAGTCTGACCGTATCGCTTCACCCCCTCACTTTCTTCACAAATTATCTTACCTCATTGAAGCTTTTTTTCTTCAGAGGTCATATGAACAAACAATACATGTAACTCATAATTTAGTCCCTTAACAAACAAATGGATCCTTTCCTCACTAGTCACCTATTGTGTAGCATATCAAGATAAAACATGAAACATGGCCTCATAATCAACCACATACAAACCACCTTTGTCCAAAACCATGAACTCATCCTTCTTATGATCTCTCAAAGTGTGAGGCACATACTTCTCCAAGAACAGAGCATGTGATTTGATCCAAGTAAGTAGGGGTAAAACTAAAGATTTGCATTCCACATAAGCTCTCCACCATTGCTTAACCTCACTTTGAAGTTGAAAGGTCACAAAATCTACTCCATTTTGATTGACAATTCCCAAATTATGAAGCCTCCCTACCGATCTAGGTTGAACACATAGGCGTCCTCACTCTCCGAACCAAGGAACACAGGTGGTTTCAACTTCAATAACTTAGTCAACATTTTATGTTCATTACTAGGCATAACAAGATCCAATAAAGGACGAATAAAAGCATTATTACCTACAGTTCTGCATACCTTGGAGACTGTTATAGCAACAAATGGATTGGCGGAAGCTTGATTTAATTGAAAAGAGGGAAGAACTCCAAGACCAACCAACCCTTTCAAGAACAACATGATCTGTTGATCTAGCACTGGGTCTAAGGAGGAGTACTTGTAGTATCAGCCTGCACTTATTCCTCTTATCAAACATTCTCCTCATTCTCAATCTCTACATTATACTCTACCTATTCATGATGCACACAAGGGGCCTAATTTCTGAGAGTGTTCTCAACTGGTGCTCCATCCCTAGTAGGCGCTGATTCTTTGAATAATTTATAGCGAGTGATTGATAATACTAGCCTACATTCTGAGTGTCTAAGAATCCCAACAAAGGGTTGGGGTAGTGTACCAAGGGAGTGAAAGTAGTCGCTACTTAGAATTCTGTTCTAAATAGTGATAGTTTAAGACATTTTCGAGTATTAAAACAAAACAAATTTAATTTATGACAACAGAGTGTCAAATATCAAAAAGGTTTTTTTTCAGAAGTAGTAAAATAGAAAAAATCAAAGGGAAAACCAAATATTGGGGAAAGTTCATGGGTTGTGTTGCTATATGTGAAGATCAAAGTGGTGAGTACATGTTTTCGGTAGCTAATTTCACAAAATAATGGTTACTAGGCTAAGATTTTGGTGAAAGCAAGTTCCCTCTCGGGCAACTTACCCCATATAAAATAAGTTCCTCTAGGACACCCACTCATCTAAACTATCCATCCTACGCTTTATCCACACTCGCTCTTTCGACGTGACTGCTTAGATATAAGTCTAGAGCTCACCCTCTCTAGCTGAACCTCATGTCGACCCACTCCTTGCAGATCAATCTGGTGGTCTTAGTTTCACGACTTCTCTCTCTAGAAAGATAAACACACATAGGTGGCTTTGTATTTGCAACTACAACCCCATAGATTAAACCACAATCAATAGGTGAAATCACGATTAAAATGCAATCACCATTAAAATTCAATCTAAGTTACAAGGAAGCAAGACCCAACAAATTAATCAACCCATAACTGCTAAATCAAACCCTAACAATGGGAATTTTTAGCCACATATCAAGTGATAATCAAATATACTTAAAATGATAATGGAATCAAGTGGATATAAGAGAATAAACCTTTAAAGTATTAAAGGAAGGTAAATGGAGAAGACCCACTTCTAAAATTGAAAGAAGAGGTTTTTTCTTCAAGCTTCCACAAAAACCCTCTCCAAATTTGAGAGAAAACTTAAATGCGAAATATCTAGTGTAATGTTTCACTCTCTAAATTTCTATATGTAAATAACAAAAGAGTTCAGTATGTATAAACATTAAAATTGTGCTGGCAAATCCTTTCGGTGTAGTTAGTCGTGATTCGCTGAGTGATTCGCCGAATCATCCTTCGTTCAGTTCATTGTCTCTTGCACGTTGCCTTCCTTGTCTATGTGTTATGGATCGATGGGATGAAGTCTTCTGCTTTGCGGAACTGATCGGCAAATCGCTGATTGGTCCTTTCATAGCCTTTTGATCCACTACCTTCACGACTCACTTGCTATAACAGAAGGGGAAGTTTCGATATACGGCGGACTGCCAAGTGTGCTTGGCGATGCACACCTTTGCAACTTCAGCTCTTTTCTTCATTTTATTCCATTTTGCTCCTAAGTGTCTATACTCCTACCAAATTATCAAATACCTTAAACTTAGGAGTTTTTATAAGATATCAAGTTAAAATAAACAATCAAGGACACTATTTGCATTAATATAAGGCCCCAGATGAGTCCAATTTGAGGACTTATCAACACCCCCAATTTAAAATTTTGCTTGTTCTCAAGTAAAAGTCAAGTTAAGACGTTCATGTAGGATGTCTCAAATAGTGCTCCACAAGACTCAATCATGAATATGCACAACAAGACTCAAATTACCCATGCACAACTCCACTGTATACTCAATGATTCAAGTTGATACACACCATTAACAATGATTCTTGAGCTCACAATACTCGCTACTAATGCAAGTTCAAACTCAACAAAAGTATTTTTATGCCCTCACACATAGAATGATTCTATTTTCACACACGTAGATTTATCAACTTAGGATTAGGATTCGGATGCAACGCTCACACTCACAAAGAAGAACACAATTCATGTTTTCACCCATAGATTTGCCCTTATTTTCCAATTAAATTTTGATTCGGTTCACTCAAGATCAAAAAGGTATTTCTAAGGCTTGTAATGGGGCTGAGTGCAAAGGAATGGTCATTTAGGCTCGGTGGTATTTTACTCAACAAGATGTGACTTTATCAAATCATACCCTTTCTTCCTTCATCAATGCTTAGTCAAGTGACTTTAAGCCATCATTTTATTCTTCTCTATGGGTTGGTTGGAAATCCAATTTCTTTTTGTTCTTTTATTCAGCAACCTTCTTTTTCATTCTTTACTTTTCTTTTTCTTTTTCTTCTCTCTTTTTTATATGAAGGGTTTCCATTTTTGTGCAATACCTTTGGTTAGCGAGACGTGTCTTTCACTTCTTGACTTCTCCTTTCCCTTTTTATCACACCCCAAACTTAGGCTTTTGTCCTAAATTGGCTATTAAATTATGCACATCTCAATAGGATTATAGGATATGGATAACGTATGGTCTTGGTTTCATCAAGGTTTTTCCAAAGAGGAGGTAAGGCACAAAGGGTGTTCAACATAGTTTCACACGCTCAAGGGTAGGCCACAAAAGAGGTATATGTCAAAGTTGGCTTACACTTTTTGAATGTTTCCTAAGATCATCTCAAGAGGACACCTTTCCAAATCAATCAGACTAACGGATCAAATTCTAGGTTTATTCATGCAAGGGTTAAAGTAAGTTCATCGCATAAGGCATTGACACTTAAGTGAAATGAGACTACACACTTTCTCTAGTGTGTAATGATCAGTGTAAAAGAATCAATTCGAAATTTTCTAATCACAACGAGATGCAAAGAGTTCACATATTATCTGTGTAACTAAATTCATTCTCTTTGTAGCCACACATTCATGTTATTTGATTGAGAGCACTTTTCAAGTCATCAAAATTGATCGAGACTAAGACTTAAAGTTGTACAAGAACAACCACTTTCAACACAAGAGGTGGAAAAAATTTCAAAAATGAAATTTTTTCAGAATTTTTTGGAAGGGTCAAAATTATGAAATTAGTTACCCAAAAGAGAGCCATAAGCTAAAACAATACACAAAAAAAAGAACTTAAAAACACAGCTTAAAACAGATAACCCATTAGAAAAAACATTCAAGATTCACAAAACAAAGGTGAGCACCACAACTAAAAAGCATTTCTCCTCAAATGTAAATAACAAGAATATCAAAGAACTTTCAGAGAGATAAAACAAAATAGGTGAGTGAAAAATATATCCTTTTTATGCAGCTTCTTCATCCGTTAGGGTATGAGCGCCCGAAGTGTCTTCCTGAAATATGAAAACTCCTCCTAAGTATGACCACTGTTCTCAGCTGCCCTAGCCTCAGAAGCAATATTAGCTGCAGTCACTCTGTCTATCTCATGACCTGCCCTCAAGGCATGTATAGGATTAACGAACTCTCGTGCCCATGAGTGCACATTAGGTTCGATAGAAATTCTTCTTTTGGCGCTGGCTTCTATGGTGTAATTACTCTGTCTGGCTAGCTCTTCTCTTTTTTCCTCATATCTATACTCTCGTGCTCTTATGTTCCTGGGTGGATCATTTCTCTCTGCGACTTTTGGTCTAGCCATTTCTTCTAAAACTACGATAAGAAGTTAGGCAATAATTTAGAAAGGGGGTAAGAGAGGTTCTGACTGCAGAGTTAGTTTGCCAAGATAATTTGTAACTTGTTGAAAAAGATGTACAAATGATATAAGAGTGAATACAAAAGGATGAACAAAGAATCTTTCGGCGAGTCACCGAGTATATTTTATAACTCAATCTGACCGCCAAAAGTTATAAATCATCCAGTCAATAAAGCATTCTGTAAAGGAGAAATGGTGACATTAAGGAGAACCACCGAACAATTTCGGTGAGCTACACTCAACTGGACAAGCATCCCGACGTGCCTATTTTCACTCGATTCTTTTAAATTCGACCCCGCAACTCCTGATAATGTGATTCAAACCTATTCAACATCAATTTTAACAAAGACCCAAAAATTTTCGCAATCCAAACACAAAACAATTCAACTCAAAGAACAGACGAGAGAGAATTTCACCTACTATGCCAGAAATATCGAGGAATGATCGACATATTTGTTACCCCTTCAACTTGGAAACTTAGAAAAGTTTTTGCACTATAAATCATTATCTAAATGAGTGCAAACTTCAATAAAATAACTGCGGGGTTTGAGTACTAACCTTTGGTGCTGAATTAGGTTGTATTGACATGCTATGCAGCAAAGCTATTCAAATCCAAGCATAATTCGCAACTGAATATACTTTGAAAATACAATAAATATAACTACTAAAGTGCGAGTGTGAGTTTGAAACAAGAACCAAGTGATAGGAAAGATTTGAAATAGGACTTTTGAGCCTGGTGGCGGTGAACGTCCATCTTCTGCTCAGACGGCTATATATTAACTTATCTCGCTTAATAACTCGACGACGTGCCGAGTATCTATGTTATCGCCAGCTATAACAAGATTCCCAGTCTTGCTCGTATCATGTTGGTGGTCTATATCGCATTCGCCCAATAGATCGGTGATATGATAATAATCTATCCATTCCGCTGGATATTACAGGCTCCATCTTGAGGAGTATCAAATCAAACGGATGGAGTGATTAGCAGTGCCGATCTTGTGCCATTGTAGATCAGGCAAAGATTGAGCTTATTCATGAGTGGACTAGGCCTACTTCGGTTACTAAGGTTCAAAGCTTCGTCGGATTGGCAGGATATTACATATGCTTCGTGCACGACTTCTCCTTCATTGAAACACTTTGGTTTCATTGACTAAACTTGATCTTCCTTTTGAGTGGTCTAAGGTGTATGAGTTGAGCTTTCGAAAGAATAAGAAGTTCTTGACTACTGCTTTTATATTGACTATTCTAATTGAGTATAAGGGCTTCACGCTCTATTGTGACACATCCATCATTTGTTTGTTTTATGTATAGCTGCAACGAGGTCGAGTTATTGGTTATGCCTTGATATAACTTAGGCTACATTAGTCCAACTACCCCACTAATGACTTGGAGTTAGCGGTGGTAGTTTTTGCGCTTATGATCTAGAGGCACTACTTGTAAGCAGATCATTGTGAGATCAACACTAATCACAAGAGTCTGAAGTACATCATGAGCTAGAGGGACCTTAACTCACACAATGTTGCATGTTCGATCTTCTGAGGGACTATGACCTCTCTATTCTCCACCATTCAGTCAAGGTGAATCAGGGTGCGGATGCCTTGAGTCAGAAGGAAGTGAGCATGGGTAACCTAGCCTTCTTATAAACTGTGGGACGAACTTTAGATTTAGACATTCAATCCTTAGATAATCAGATGGTTTGGTTGGATGTTTTTTTTAATCTAGATGTTATTTAGACTATGTGCGAGTTTATACTCTCTACTTAATCAGATCCATCACTTTGAGGATGTGGCCTTGGTGGCACTTAAATATGGAGTGCTAGCATGTGATATTGGTGACGTTACATTGGATTCATATGTGGATTTATGGTTCGATGTTTATATTTGTGTTACGAGAGTTGGGGCTTAGATCCAAATTACTCTTTATGAGGCCCATGCTTATTTATACTTTGTGAGGACCATGATTCTAGATACTCATCTATTCTAGTACTGTGAAAATTTATATTTACTTGAGGCAAAATTACATGTGTTGGGTGGCATGATAAAAGTTATTGCAGACAATGTATCCAATTGCTTTAGCTTTGAGCAGCTAAAGACTGAGCATTTGAGCAATGCTGGTGAGTTTTAGAGATTACTCATTCCATAATTGAAATGGTATTGCATCATATGGATTTTGTGGAAGGTTAGCCTTAAACTTCTAGAGGTTTTGAAAACATTTGGGTCATTGTTGAACCATTGACCACATCAACAAACTTTCTCCATGTCCAGTCTTAATTCAACGCGGAGAGGTTAGCCCATATCTATATTCACGAAGTGGTTCATCTTCTTGGTTGTGCAAATCCTTACTGTATAAGTTAGTCACTCATGTTGACCTTAGTACAACTTTCTACATATAGACTGATGGTCAATAGGAGTGTACTATTCAGGTCCTCGAGGACATGTTGTGGGCTTGTGTTTAAAAGTTTGGAGATCAGTGGGACTAGTTCATGCCATTGGCGAAGTTTGCATAAAACCAACTACCCTTCTAACATAAAGATTGCCCAATTTGAGGCCTTATATGGTAGATGTTGTCGCTCTCTAGTTTGTTGGCTTCAGTCTATAAAGCCTAACCGCGTGGTTTTGACTTCATTCAGGAGGCTTTGCAGTAGCTGAGGTTGATTAAGGATAGATTTCGTACAACATAGAGTAGATACATGTGTAATGTTGATCGTAGGCGGCGACCTTTGATAAACTATATTGGTGGTAGGGTGTTTCTGTGTGTGTCATCCATGAAGAGTATGATGAGGTTTTGGAGGCTGGACAAGCTTAGCCCTAGGAAAAATTGGGCTTTGTTAGATCCTCCGCGTAGTTGGAGAGGTTACTTATGAGTTAAATTTTGTCCTAGGTAACGTTCTTGAAACTTAGACGCTTGAATTCTTGAACTTGTAGATAAATTTGCGGCTTTTAATCCACGAGCTTTCTCTAGCTTCATATCAAAATTCCTACTCCTACTTTCTGAATTATGAGGACCCCTATTTATAGTTGTAAAATAGGCAATTTGTGATTAGAATAGGATTCCAGTCGGCCAATCAGATTTAAGTGAAATGACATATAACCTTAATGGAGCGGACTTTAATTAAATAATATTTATTGAATTTAAATAATTAACTTAATTATATTAATTCATAATCTGTATTTGGAATATTATATTAATAATTAAATATAATCCAAATCATTTTATATATTTATATTTAATAAATTTAAATAATTACTATATAATTTTAAAAATGAGCATTTAATTTCAATAAATATTTTTTTATACTTCCATGAATATAGATTTTTATTCATGAAAATATGATAAAATGTAAAAAAAAATATAAAAAATATAAATACTTGTAGAGGACATAGAGAGGTGTCACCACACCTCTTCTATATCAAATTTTATATATATATATATATATATATATATATATATATATATATATATATATATATTATTGAAAAAATATATCAAAAAATTTAAGATCAAACTGCATAATATCTAACTTTAATGTTTGTATTAAAATTACTCATGAAGTGAATTAAAAAAATTAAAAGAGAGAGATAGACAGAGATAATTCAGCTTAGAATAAAATTATTTTTGTTTCAAGCTTTCATCGACCTTTGGTTACGGCAAGTCGACAACAATAAGAATGAGATTGAAAAAATGAGAGCAAAATAAACGAGGACTTTTTTGTTCTGTTTTAGCAACAATATTTTAGAATTTCCTTATTTAGTTTAAATATAAAATTTTACATTTAAGTTTATTTCTAATATTAATGAAAATAAATAAAAAATTGTAATCAAACAAATTGAAAATGTAGTTGGCTACTAAACGTTCAAAAAAGAAAATCTTACATTTTTTAGGTTTAGGTTTCTAATTATGACGTTATTTTGATCAAGAATATTTGAATAATTTAGCTATTTTTTTACAAAAGAATTTAATTATTCTTAGACAATTAAAGGATGGAGTGAACAACTTATTTGTCACGCCCCGAGCTTACACCCAGGGTGGGACTGGTACTCGAGAACCATTGATGACCCAAGGTGAACCCTTAGCAGGGCTAGACTCTCAGCGGAAGACTTAAGCATTAATACAAGGATTCTAATGCCCTTTAAAATGAGTTGTCTCAAATAAACTTAGAACATTTAAGGATAAACATTCAAATTAGACAAAATGGCAACTCAAGTCTTATAGCAAAACATCTGAAATACAAGACCGAAGAACTCATAACTAATTTTCTATGAAGCCTCTAAATACGAAGTGGGATGTCGGGACAAGACCCCCGAACATCCTAACAAATAACTAATAGAAGTTATAAAACGGAATCCTCCGGAAGCATGGAGGGTCACCAACTAACTCAGAGTGCTCAACTGAATCACAAGGCGCTGGATGTTGAGCCTAGTTACCTATATCTGCATCACTAGAAGAATCTGAACGGAACACTTACCTTAGTTTTACTCAACTAATTAATACTCAACTTAAATGTGAAGTAACGCAACAACAAAAGGTGTAGTTTATACAAAGAATTTAAAATAGTAGATTACATCTCAATGTGTTAAGGAAATACAATAACAATTCAATTTACATAGAAAATAATATACTACTGTGGTAGTTTCTCTAACAAACAACAACCACTACACATAAATTGATGATACATAATCTCTCCCACGTATCAAGATCTTTCATATACCTTGACGTGATATAGAACGACTCAACTAAGTGAATCCACTAGTGTATGCTTAAAACCAGTAAGAAATCATCTAAAAAGTATGATCCTTTCTACCCATGATGGCTACATGGTTTAAGGAGACTTGAGTTATTATGAACTCGTCCCCATATAAGTGCTCAATACTACTCCCAAAAATATACTCAGCTCATATGTTTTTAGAACAAAAATCTTTCCGTGATTTGAGATAATTACTCAAAAACTAGCTTAAAGGCTCTCTTGGAAATCGGTGTTTCTTCTCTAGTTTAAATGTGAAAACATTTAATTCTTGGGAATACTTAGTTCCCACATAATATTTTGAAGAAACGAACATTACTTTTTATCTTTACTCAACTCAAAACTCAAGCCTTAAAGCAAAGTAAAAACGTTTATAAAAGACTTTTGTAAAACTCTATGAACTTCTCTTAACTTGACTCTTAACTTTCCTTGAATTGAATAATGGATTAAAGGTTCATGATCGCAAGTTTATGGATGATTTCATGATGTTTATACATACCTTTTAGTGTAGAAAAGTACTAGAAAACATAGGTACGTTACTAGGGAACTAGTACATAAAGAAGTGTGAAAAGCTGGAAGAACTTGCATCCCTGGCGCTCTGAGAGGCATGGGGGCACCATATGGTAAGTTTCAGAGTCTCGGTTGGGGCGATCCGGCTGGCGTGGCTCCCCAGAGCACAAACTTCATAACACGCCCCAACCCCTTCACATAAAATCCAAAATTTTCTTCTTTGTTTACAACTCTAAAGCATGTAATTTAACTTGGTTGTTTCCCCAAGAACTTATAATCGACTATATCCTCAATATATGTAAGGTTCCACTCGAAATCACACCTAATATGATCAAGTAGACTCAAGAAACTTCAACAATAAGAACCCACCAAATCTTAAATGAATTTCATCAAGAACTCAAAATATTTTCTTTCAAAAGAACAAAATAATGCTGAAATGAATCATGTTTTGAATGTGAGTGAACTAAAGCCAATTCTATGTGATCTCACAAACCTCTTTGGATTGAACTCTTGTTGAAATCCACAACCAAACTTGCATAATCTTGACGAAACTTGAACTTTTCTACTCCTTTCTCCTCTTCCCTCTTTTCTCCAAGCTCTAGCGCAAATTTCCAATTGTCTAAACTGATGTACTTTTGATTAGATCCCAATTAAACTTCTAAAATCTAAATAAAATAATTAGGTAAGGAGAATATCAATTTTACCTTCCAAAATCCCATTTTTACTTTCCATATCTAGAAAGCCCTACTTGAAATTAATATATCTTACTCATGTGAACTCAGTTGGGGGCTTGTTTTTATTTTACTGGAGGGGGTTGAATTAGCTCCTCCCGATCGTATCTCTCCCGAGATGAAAGAAAAGATTGGCAATT
This sequence comes from Solanum sitiens, assembly GCA_016801875.1. Taxonomy (NCBI): domain Eukaryota; kingdom Viridiplantae; phylum Streptophyta; class Magnoliopsida; order Solanales; family Solanaceae; genus Solanum; species Solanum sitiens. Next base: position 523,397 of record JABWTJ010000149.1, read on the forward strand.
TTTCTTTTAAGAGCTATCGCCCCAATAAAAAAAAGATTCTTGTGGTAAGCCGTCGATGGGCAACCGTCGATGGTCACTATTTCCCTGCACAGGCAACGGTTAAGTTGAGGGGTGAAGTTGTAATTTCACCCCACTTAAATATAAGAGTATTGGCGGTTCCTAACAGTTCTTTTGGGTATTTTAGATGTGTTTATAAGTCTTTAATACATATAAAATTTCATCTCCAAATTCAAAACCTCAAAATCCCTTAGAAATTCCCCAAGACTCCATTAAAGCTAAAACTCAAGGAAGAGCTTGGATTTGTGATTTGAGTGGAGATTATTCATCAAAGTGAAGAATTAGAATTGTTAATGTATAGCTTTTTATCCTTGAAACTCGTTTCATCAAGGAGCCCAACTTTCAAAGATGTTTTCTAAAGTTTTCAAAAGATGAATTGACTTTTTTCATGAAATACCATGGGTTCTTGCATTAATGGTTTTTAATCATTGTTTAGTGATTGAATTGTGGTTATTAAGGTGATTTTAATTCAATAAACCTATGAACCCATGTAATTGATGAACCCTAGTTTTTTACTAATACATGGGTTACTTGATATTGGTCTAATGTTTATGGATTCATGTGTAGTTTCTTATGGGCTTTCTAATGATATAAGAATTATATTCAATTGTTATCTAATGAGTCTTAGATTTTTGAATATATATTGAATTGGCTTAGATTTCATTGATTATTCTAGTTTATGTATTGAATTGGTGTTCATGGCCATGGGTAAGGGCCTTATGATGTTGAATTGGGTGATTTGGTATTGGCTTGAAGTGTTGAGGATGAAGAGGTGGTACGCTGCACTATTTCCTTTTAATTAATGTTAATTAGACTTCAATTATGTTATGGTTGGTTTGGTCCGCTTATGGTGGCGGTGTTATGTGAATTGATGTGGCCTTGTCGGCGTTATTTTAAGTATATTGATGATCATGGCCTTGTCAGAAATTACTTGAAGTTATATGGCTATTTGTGTAGTTGATTAGGTGATGTATTATCGTATCTACTTACATGTGAAAGTATGTGTTAGTCAATTGGTACTATTTAGGTAATCATGGTATGCTATGACTATGTGTTAAGTGTGTAGTCTTAGAGTTGATGCATGGTTGTTCCTAACTTGGCTATATGAGTCTATAATGATTACGTTTATGATGTTAAAATAATGAATAGGTTGACTAAATGATGTTAAGGGTCATTCCTAGGTGTCTAAAATATTATATGCTATATGTGTTAAATTGATGTAATGTTGTTTCTTGTTTAGGTAGACTTGTGTCCCTTGCTTGATACTTGTATTAATATGAATAAGTAATGTCTTGAATTAGGAACATAAAGAGTCTTAGTCTTGAATGGATGAATGATAGGTGAGACCTTTAATTATGATAAGAGGGTCCTTGAATGGATGAATGTGAAACCTTGAACCAAGTGGTAAGGTTATGAAACTTGAAGTCGAAATCCGTAATGGTATCCTTCATGTAATGAATGATGGACTTAAGGTTGATTGGCTCGAACGGAAACATCAATCCTTAGGAAATTCATAATGAGCTTCTTGTCGCCATAGTGAGATAGCCCTTGTTGACCTTGCTTTGGTAGGGTAAATGTAATTGGGTCATGAACATGATATGGGACCCATTTGTATGAACCTTAGTGTGAATTAATATATGATAACGAAGGTCAGCACCGAGTGAGTATGGTAAGGTAAGTAGTTCTAGTTAAAGAATGAGACTAAATTACAAAGCATTCCCTTCATATTTCCTTAACCATGTGCCTACATGGAATATGTCTAAGTTCTACCACTGGCAAGTAGAACAACCTCATCGAGAAGAATAGAAATCCGGATTCCATGTTTTGCTACCATGGTCTATATCGATTATTACCTATTCTCATCATATGGGATACATATTAGCATTAGAGAAGTTATATGTGGTTTAGGTGGTGGTATAGGATGCTATCTAGACATTGCGCAGTAGGCTTTGAAGATGTTAGTAAGAGTCCCTAGGACTTGTCAAAGACCATTATTTGAATGTCCTTTATGTGATGTATGTCTCTTAAATGAACTAAGGAACTAATGACTTAATGATATAAAGTATGTAAATAAATGAGTACCTAATCTAAAGTTCCTTTCGGATTCCTTAGTTAAAGTGTGAAGAGGGCATAAAGGATGATCTCTTCATGTCTTATCTATGGAAGTCTTGAGAATGACTCTAGTTAGGGAAGTTGCTTGATATGTTTGACATGATCTAAACTTAGGAAGTCTTAAGGATTATTTAAGTAGCCTTGAAGAGGATGTGGGTGTTCTCTTCTAGGAGAATTTAAGTAAGTCTTTTTGATACCCTTGGTAGGGGAGATTGTCATATTATGTATGTTGATGTATTGTAGTGGTGTAGGTGTCTCATTATGAGTAATCTTAAGGATCGTTTAGGCATATCTAGAGAGGGTGTATGGGCGGTCTCTCTTTTTGTGACTTAAGTGAATCTTAGGATAGCTTTAGTGAGAATACTACATGTTAGAATGTGTTAAAAGGGAAGTAAGGTAACTTCACTGTAACAGTGAAGGAATTCACAGTACAGTTAAGGAGTTAAGGGAGGTTACTGTTAAGTGACTTAAAGATTTATGTTGTTTGGTTTAAATTATTTCTTATGTGTTTGTAAGTTGCTAATGTTGTTCTTATGATAATATTACGATATTTAATTGAAAAGATGCATATTTTCAATAAATGTCCGTTTTCATGATTTTTTGCATAAGCCATACTTAGTACATGTGGTTGTACTAATTCCATGCTTTTATCTATCTATATAGTTCTTGGTAGGTGAAGAGCTTTTGGGAAGAAGACTTGGATTTTTAGAAGATCATTCAAGAGAAGTTGAAGTATGTCCTCACTTGACTCGAGGGCATATATGTCTTTTATGTTTCGTTTATGAAGTATTGTAATAGACTATAAAGTAGTATGTTTTGTATTTCGTATGGGCCGTGTCCCAAGTACTCTTGTTTTTTAAGATAATGAGATTGAGACTTAGTATTTCCTATTTCTTCTATATGAAAGAGTTTTTAAGACTATGATATTGTTTTATGAACAGTTTTAATTCCACTCTACTTTTCATTATGTATATGCGATGAATGATATGAAAGGCTTGTATGAGACCTCTGAGAGGTCGAGTACGCCGGTAGCAAATCCGAGATTGTGCCCTAACTTCTAGGTTGTGGTCTCGGGAAGTGACAAAGCTTGGTATCAGAGCATAGGTTGGTGAAAGTAGTTTTAGGAATCAAAAAGTCTCATCAAGTCACGTCTAGTAGAGTCTTGACTATATGTGTGAGTCGCGACACATCTATGGGCGAGAGGCTATAGGACGATAGAGTTTCCCTTCTTTTCTAATCCTATGTCGTGCGGTAGAGTAAATGTTATGAGTATCCTTCTAAATGTGTTTCCTTGTCTTTCTAGGAGATGAATACTAGAAGGATGGCCGCTAGAAGGGTGGAAGAGGGAAGAGTGAATGAGGAAGCTCCTCCTAAAATTGAGAAAGTTGAGAAAGTTTTTCAAGATGGGCAAGCTATCTAAGGTGCTCAAGGTGCTCAAGTTTCTCCTCATGGTGATCATGCCCCTAATGTGGAAGGAGGTAATGAGGTTCCGGTGGTTCCCCCGGAATTGACTAATCAAGAGATTAGAGAGGCTTTGGTTGCTTTAGCCCAAGCCGTGACTACTCAAATAAATGTGAACATGGTACCTAGCGTGAATGTTGTGGAGAGCACTATGACCTCTAGGTTGAGTGACTTTGTGAGGTTGAATCCTCCAATCTTTCTTGGATCTAAGGTTGATGAACATCCCCAAGAGTTCCTTGATGGTGTGTAGAAGGTATTGAGTGTTATGGGGGTTACATATAGGGAGAATGCAGAGTTGGCTTCGTATCAATTGAGAGATGTGTCTCAAATTTGGTACACTCAATGGAAGGATAATAGGCCGATGGAGTCGGGTCCTATTTAGTGGAAAGAATTCAAGAAAGCTTTTCTCGGTAAGTACTTTCCCCGTGAGAGGAGAGGGGTTAAGGTAGAGGAGTTTATCAATCTCAAGCAAGTCAATATGAGTGTTGAGGAATAATCTTTGGAGTTCTCAACTTTGTCTACATATGCACCATCCCTAGTGTCAAATTCAAGGGATGAAATGAGTCGCTTTGTGACGGGTGTAGCCGACTTAGTGAGGGAGAAATGTCGTACGGCTATGCTACATGATGATATGACTTTGGCTAGACTCATGGTGTATGCACAATCAATTGAAGAATCTAAACTTAGGAAGATGTATAGAAACTTTAAAAGGAGTGTTACTAGTGACCAAGTGCAACCTAGGTTCAAAAAGAAGGTTCAAACTATAGGTGGACCTAGTGCTCCTAAGGTGAAGTTTGAGAAAGGAGGTGGTTCTCAAAATGGCAAACCTACATGTGCCACTTGTGGTAAGAAACATTATGGTGAGTGTCTAGTGGGTACTGGTATTTTCTTTGGATGTGGAAAAGATGGACACAAAGTGAGAGATTGTCCTAACATTGCTTATAGAGGAAAAGAGGGTAAGAAAGTTGATCCTAGTGTTCCCAAGGATGATGCTCCAACAAGGAGGCGTTACTATGCACTCCGGACTAGAGGTGAGAAGCCGGATGAGAGTGAGGATTATATTGGTAAGTCCTTGTTTTATTTCTCTTATTGTGATATGAGTTCCTTCTAAGTGGGGGAGTATGGCTAGATAGATGTGCTAGAAGTGTTGCATGTGCATGATGTTTAGGAGTTTGGTTGAAATTGAATTTCATTAACTTCTTGCATTGTGTGTTTTATTAAGCTATGAGCATGTGGTAAAAGGTGTTTATATGATGTTACCTTGCATATTAGCATGTCTATATCATGAATTGCCTAAAATTACATTTTTTGAAAATTGGCCTAAAGTCACTGTAGCCTGCTCTGTTCACTGTGAAAAATTTAAAAATTTGACTAATTGATTCTTTGGTTTAAAATTGATGTAATATTGTTAGAACTGATGTTTATGAGTATAATATTGAATATAAAATAAGTTTTTCCTATTTAGAATGAAGCATGTGAGTTTTGTAGCATAATGAATTATAGAAGTGTATTCTAGTTTCTTGTTGTGCTATGAATCTCTTGATTATATGAAATTGATGTTTTCTCCTTGCTTGTGATTTATATGATTTGGTTATGTGCTGTCTGTTGATTTTCTATTCTTGGAAGTGTTCGTAGAGTGACAAGTGTCATTCGAGGACGAATGTTGTCCAAGTGGGGCAGAATGTAAGGTCCCGAAAATGACATAGGTGTACTAGAGCCTAACATGGTTGTAATGGTTGTATAAGGTCCTAAATAGGTCTATTATATTGTATTGAGTCAGTGTCTAAAGTATTAGGTGCATTGGACGTCAAACGTCAAGGGACGACCAAGACGTTCGATGACTAAATCACCTAAGTGCCTCATATGTGGTCCTATGTGTTTATGTGTTATTCATGATGTTGTGAAGTCCGTAAATGATTTAATATGATGTGTATAGGTAGTGTGTTAAATTTCGAGAAGTTTGGAGGTCAAACACTCAAGAACGTCCATGGCATTCGAAAGATGTGCCTTGAAATGACCTTGTGTGTCTAGGCATGTTTCGTCGAGTTTTACGTGATCGTTTTGACTGAAATTCATGTGAGAGGTCCTAAACTTGTATACGGTAATGTTTGGGTTGGAAACTTCCAGGAAAGTTATCCCTCAAGGACCATCCAAGGGTCCTTGAGGAAGGACCCAAAGTTGGTGCCTAGGCTGCCCAAGACAGCCCAAACCACGGAAGGCAATCGATGGCCCGTGGGTCAGTCGACGCCTCTAGGTTGGTCGGTCGATTGGTATTTGTCCTGAGGAGTGGAAGTACCAAGGGAAAACCTTAGTCCCAGACCACGGACCAAAGGACGGTCTGTAGGTCAAAGGACGACCCGTCAGTGGCAGTCTCGTCGTGCGGGACTTATCCTGGGAAGCTAAGCAACAGTTGGCCAGTCTCTGAACCCATCGACGGAGGATAGGACGGTCCATGGGTGGACTGACATCCCGTCGATAGGCAACCGTCGATGGCCACTGGTTCCCTGCACAGGCCACGGTTAAGCTGAGGGGTGAAGTTATAATTCACCCCACTTCCAAATAAGAGTATTGGCGGTTCCTAATGGTTCTTTTGGGTATTTTAGATATGTGTATGAGTCTTTAACACTTAGAATATTTCATTCTTCAAAATAAATACCCCCAAATCCCTTAGAAATTCCCCAAGACTCCATTAAAGCTAAAACTCAAGAAAGAGCTTGGATTGGTGATTTGAGTGGAGATTCCTCATCAAAGTGAAGAATTAGCGTTGTTGAGGTATGGATTTTGATCCTTTAAACTCGTTTCATCAAGGAGCCCAACTTTCAAAGATGTTTTCTAAATTTTTCAACAGATGAATTGACCTATTTCATGATCTACCATCGGTTCTTGTATTAATGTTTTTTAATCATTGTTGATGAACCCTAGTTTTTGACTAATTTATCGGTTACTTGATATTGGTCTAATGTTTATGGATTCATATGTAGTTTCTTATGGGCTTTCTAACGATATCAGAATTTCATTCAATTGTTATCGAATGAGTCTTAGATTGTTGAATCTATATTGAATTGGCTTAGATTTCATTGATTATTGTAGTTTATGTATTGATTGGTGTTCATGGCCATGGGTAAGGGCCTTATGATGTTGAATTGGGTGATTTGGTATTGACTTGAAGTGTTGAGGATGAAGAGGTGGTACGTTGCCCTATTTCCTTTTAATTAATGTTAATTAGACTTTAATTATGTTATGCTTGGTTTGGTCTATTTATGGTGGCGGTGTTATGTGAATTGATGTGGCCTTGTCGGCGTTATCTTAAGTATATTGATGATCATGGCCTTGTCGGCAATTACTTGAAGTTATATGGCTATTTGTGTAGTTTATTAGGTGATGTATGATCATATCTACTTACATGTGAAAGTATGTGTTAGTCAATTGATACTATTTAGGTAATTATGTTATGCTTTGACTATGTGTTAAGTGTGTAGTCTTAGAGTTGATGCATGGGTGTTCCTAACTTGGCTATATGAGTCTATAATTATTATGTTGATGATGTTAAGATAATGAATAGGTTGACTAAATGATTTTAAGGTTATGAAACTTGAAGTCGAAATCCGTAATGGTATCCTTCATGTAATGAATGATGGACTTAAGGTTGATTGGCTGGAACGGACATGAATCCTTAGGAAATTCATGATGAGCTTCTTGTCGCCATAGTGAGATAGCCATTGTTGACCTTGCTTTGGTAGGGTAAATGTAATTGGGTCATGAATATGATATGGGACCATTTGTATGAACCTTAGTGTTAATTAATCTATGAGAATGAAGGCTAGCACCGAGTAAGTATGGTAAGGGAAGTAGTTCTAGTTAAAGAATGAGACAATATTACAAAGCATGCCCTTCATATTTCCTTAACCATGTACCAACATGGGATATGTCTAAGTTGTACAATTGGCAAGTAGAACAACCTCATCAGAGTAGGATAGAACTCAGGATTCCATGTTTTGCTACCATGGTCTACGTCAGTTATTGTCTATTCTCATCATATGGGATACATAATAGCATTAGAAACGTTCTATGAGGTTTAGGTGGTGGTATGGGACGCTATCTAGACATTGCACTGTAGGCTTTGAAGATGTTAGTAAGAGTCCCTAGGTCTTGTCCAAGACCATTATTTGAATGTCCTTTATGTGATGTATGTCTCTTAAATGAACTAAGGAACTAATGACTTAATATATAAATTATGTAAATAAATGAGTACCTAATCTAAAGTGAATTAAGGATTCCTTAGTTAAAGTGTGAAGACGGCATAAAGGATGATCTCTTCATGTCTTATTTATGGAAGTCTTGGAAATGACTCTAGTTAGGGAAGTTGCTTGATATGTTTGACATGATCTAAACGTAGGAAGTCATAAGAATTATTTAAGTAGAGTTGAAGAGTATGTATGGGTGTTCTCTTCTAGGAGTACTTAAGTAAGTCTTTTTGATAGCCTTGGTAGGGGAGATTGTCATATTATGTATGTCTTGTATGTTGATGTACTGTAGGGGTGTAGGTGTCTCATTATGAGTAATCTTAAGGATAGTTTAGGCATATCTAGTGAGGGTGTATGGACGGTCTCTCTTTGTGTGACTTAAGTGAATCTTAGGATAGTTTTAGTGAGAAGAGTACATGTTAGAATGTGTTAAAAGGGAAGTAAGGTAACTTCACTGTAACAGTGAATGAATTCACTGTTACAGTGAAGGGAGGTTACTGTTAAGTGACTTCAAGAATTATGTTGTTTGGTTTAAATGATTTCTTATGTATTTCTAATTTGCTAATGTTGTTCTCATGATAATATTACTATATTTAAATGAAAAGATGCATATTTCCAATAAATGTCCATTTTCATGATTTTATACATAGCCATACTCAGTACATGTGGTTCTACTAATTCCATGCTTTTATTTATCTATATAGTTCTTGGTAGGTGAAGAGATTTTGGAAGAAGACTTGGATTTAGAAGATCAATCAAGAGAAGTTGAAGTATATCCTCACTTGACTCGATGACATATATGTCTTTTATGTTTCGTTTATGAAGTGTTGTAATAGACTATAAAGTAGTATCTTTTGTATTTCGTATGGGCCGTGTCCCAAGTACTCTTGTGTCTTGAGATGATGAGATTGAGACTTATTATTTCCGATTACTTCTATATGAAAGAGTTTTTAAGACTATGATATAGTTTTATAAAAAGTTTTAATCTCGCACTACTTTTCATTATGTATATGCGATGAATGATATGAAAGGCTTGTATGAGACCTCTCAGAGGTCGACTACGCCGGTCGCAAATCCTAGATTGTGCCCTAACTTCTAGGGTGTGGTCTCGGGATGTGACAAGATAATTCGAAGATATTTTCTACGGTATCTTGTAGCACACCTAACTCATGTTGATCTAAGAGTTATGATTGTTTTAGTTTTACTTAAAACTCAAACTTAACACAACTTACCAAATTTTCCTTATTTTTCACTCTTTCCAAAGATGGCTCTTTCTAATTCTATCTCTTTCTAGTTGTTTCAAATAGCGAGGTGTTACATTATCTCCACATTGGGAACATTCATCCTAGAATAAGATTACTCTAGTAGGCTGAAGGTGTAACATCTAACATTACTCAAACACCCATCAAGAAAATCTAACACATCAAGGATATAAATTAAAGAGTACTAAGAATAGAATTATTACCTTAGTCTTGAATTTTCCAGGATTGAATAGATGTGAATATCTTTTCTTCATAAACTCCTCACCTTTATAAGATGATTCATCCACAAACAGATTAGTCCAATCGACTTTGACTGATGCTACTTCCTTATCACTAACCTTGCGAACTTGGCAATCTAGAATCTGAACCAAAATCTCCTTATAAGATAATCTATCCTTGATACCAATATATTTAGTTGGTATGATAAGTTTAGGGTCTCCCATGCACTTTAAAACATTGAAATATCAAATACCACATGAATCTATACTGACTCTTGGGGTAGCTCTAGCTCACAAGCTACGTTACCTACCCTTTTGGATATTTTGTAAGGGCAAATATAGTTGGAACTAAGTTTACCCTTCTTACCAAATCTCATAATATCCTTCATGGGCAAAAACTTTCAAGTATACCAACCAAATCTCATAAACCTCTATCTCTCTTCTCCTATCATCAGTGTAGGACTTTTGACAACTCTTCGTCGTTTTCAACCTCTCTTGAATAACTTTCACCTTCTCCATAGCTTGATTAACTATGTCTAGTCCTATGAACCCTGATTCGCCCTCTTCAAACCATCTAGTAAGACATCTCCACCTTATTCAATGAAGATATTCATAAGGAGTCATTTGAATGCTAGAGTGATTATTATTGTTATATGAAAATTCAATAAAAGGTAGGTAATAATCCCAAATATATTTGAAATCAATCACAAGCCCTCACATATCCTCTAAAGACTGAATAGTGTGCTTTTCTTTACCATCTACCTATAGGTTAAAAGTAGTAATTAAGTTCACCTTTGAAACCAAGCCTTTCTGAAAAGATTTCCAGAATTATGTAGTATATTTCACAACACTATTTGAAATAATAAGAAATGTCACCCAAGGAAGTCAAACTACCTCTTGAATATACAACTTTGCATAGTCCTGTGTTGTATGGGTAGTCTTTACCAAAAAAAAGTGGGCTGATTTTGTCATTCTATAGACAATCACCCGAATAGAATCATGCTTCTTGCGAGACCTTGGTAAACCTATGATAAAGTATATATTGAACATCTTCCACTTCCATTCCAGATGTTCTATTTTCTAAGCCATAACACTGGGCCTTTGGTGTTGTACTTTAACTTGCCAATTCGGACACTTAGGAACAAACTCTACAATGCCCTTCTTCATAATACTCCATTAATAAACTTCTATCACGATACATATTTGTTGGACCCGAATGGATAGAATACCTGGAGCTATGATCTTCCTTAATTATCCTCTCTTGATGTTCATCAACCGTTGGTACGTGCAATCTAGATTGATACCTTAATACTCTATCTCTCCCTTGTTCAAAAACCAATACTTTTTGCTTATAAACATTTGCCTTCAATTGAAGAAAAATAGGGTCTTGGTCTTGTTTCTCTTTAAATTCATACACCAATGATGATTCAGCCCCATTCATCACCAGTAGTCCTCCTTTTGTGGAATCCACTAGTCGAACTCCCAATCGTGCAAGTCTATGAACATCTTTCGCTAGATCTTTCTTATCTTCCTCAAAATGGGCGGTACTACCAATAGACAACCTGATCAAGCCATCACCAACAACAATATCCTTACCTGGGTGATAAAGAATACTCATTTTATAGTCGTTGAGTAATTATAACCACCTCATTTGTCTAATATTAAGTTATTTCTGACTAAACACATACTAAAGATTCTTGTGATCGGTGAACACAACCATATGAACACCATAAAGGTAGTGACACAATGTTTTCAAAGCAAATACTAAAGAAGTCAATTCTAAATCATGGGTTTGGTAGATTCTCCATGAACCTTCAAGTTTTTTGAAGCATAAGATATAACTTTGCTATTATACATTATCACAGAACCAAAACCAACTCTAGACGCATCAAAATATATGAGAAAACCTTGAGTACTTTCTAGTGAAGTGAACATTGGGGCAACAACCTCTTTTTCAATTAGTAAAAGCTTTTCTCATAAGCTTCATACCATTGAAACTTCTTTATTTGTGAGTCAACTTAGTCGAAGGGGATGAAATAGATGAGAACCCTTCTACAAACCTTTATTATATCCACCCAACCCCAAGAAACTTCTAATATCAATTGGAGATGTGGGTCTAGGCCAATTCTGCATGACTCAATTTTCTTAGTGTCAACTCTAATTCCATCACCAGAAATAATATGGCATAAGAATGCCACAGACTGAAGCCAAAACTCACATTTTGAGATCTTATCATACTACTCGCTATCCTTTAAATTTTTTAGAACTACCCTGAGATGTCTATTATGATCTTCCTCATTCCTTAAATATATTAGTATGTCATCACTGAAGATGATAACAAATATATCTAAATAAGTCTTGAATACTCTATTCATAAGGTCCATCAATGCTACAGGCGCATTGGTCAAACAAAAATACATAACTACAAACTAATAATGACCTTATCGGGTCCTGAATGTTGTCTTTGGAATGTTACATTCCCTTAATTTTGGTTGATGGTACTTGAACTAAGATCTATCTTTGAGAAACATTTAGCACCATATAGCTGATCGAAAAGATCATCAATTCTCGGAACAATATACTTAATCTTTATGGTAACGTTGTTCAACTGGCGATAATCTATATACATTCTGAGAGAACTATCTTTCTTCCTCACCAATATGATTGGAGCGCCTTTAAGGGGAGACACTTGGACGAATGAAACCTTTATCTAGTAGATCTTTTAATGTCTCCTTCAACTCATTTAACTCTGTTGTTCCGTTCTATACGGAGGAATATGTATAGGATGATCGCGAATAATATCTATACCAAAGTCTATCTCTCTCTTATGAGGGACTACGGGTAGTTCATTTGGAAACACTTTTGGAAACTCACACACAAATGGAACTGACTCAAAAGGAGGTGTCTCAATACTAGAGTCATTACCTCGTACTAAGTGATTGATACAAACCTAGAAAAATAACTTTCCCTCATATGGTGTGAAATCAAGTGACCCTTAGAAACTTCTGAACTGTTACTCCACTCTATAACAGGCTCATTAGGAATTTAGAACCTAACAACTCCAGTTCTACAATCAAAGAAAGCATAACAAGCATAAAACTAGTCCATACCTAGATTGACATCAAAATCTACCAAGTCTAACTCAAATAAATCATCCATGGTTTTCTTGTGATTGATGGAAATGACACAATTATGATAGACTGGCTCAGTTAGAATAGACTTCCCAACATGTGTAGAAAAACAAAAGGGTTCACAAAATATTCCAAGAAGAATATCAAAAATCGTTGAAAGATAAGGAGTCACAATAGATAAAGTTTCTTCTAGGTCTGACAAAGAATTAAAAACAAGGGTAAAGACTTTGACCATAACAATAACAACATTTTGTGAATTCTCTTGGTCTTGATGACTAGTGATTGCATAGAGGTGGTTTAATACTCCACCAATAACGAATGTAGCTCCTTTAGGTGTAGCCCTGTCTAGTGGAGCAACTGATGAAGATTGGACTCTATTGCCATGATTCCCATTACCTTGTTGGTTTTTATGGCACTCTTTCATGAAGTGAACCTCTATTCCACACTTGAAACAACATGTGGACCAATCTATAAACTTACCTGAGTGGTTCCTACCACACTTATCACATGCCGAAGCCCAATTACCTCCTCGTGCCACACTACCCTGAAACTGCATAGGTCAAACTCTGAAGTTTTGTGAACTCTGACCATTACACTTACCTTTATTTTAGGGTGCATGTGTAATAGCAGATGATGAAGAAGGTCCTTTTTGCTTTTGATGAAAAGTAGAATGGTTTGCATTATTCCTCTACTGCCCGGAATCACTCCCGATTTTAGCCTTCTTGTTTCTAAACTCCTCTCTATCCCTCAGTTTCTCTTCCTCAACCTGATGCACATAAACCATCAAACTTTATATATCCATATCCTCTATTATCATATCTGCCTTTCCCTCTTTTCTAGAAGGATCAACCCAACAAGATATAGACTCATCCAGCTCCTCATATCTGGAACCATCTCCGGAGTATAGTAAGAAAGTTGGGTTATACTCAAACTATACTCACAAACACTTAGTGAATCTTGCCTAAGGGTAAGGAAGTCTCATAATGTGGCATCGCTCAATTGTCGAGGAAAGAACCTCCCCCAAGAAAGCTTCCTCAAACATAGCCCAAGTCAAAATTTGTGCACCCTCATCTCTACCCTTCTTTCCACTGGCCAAACCAACTCCTAGAAAAAAATTTCATCTTATATAAAGCTAGTTCCACTCGCTCAACATCAGCAACATGTATAACCTCAAACATATTTTTCAGTTACTCAACCAAATATTCGGATCCTCAGTAGTGCTTGAACCAGTGAAACTTAGAGAATTTATCCTAAAAACTCGCGAATCCTCAAAGTATCAGATTCTTCATGTTGTTCCCCTCTTTGTTCACAACTTATTTGGTCACAACTTGACATAGCATTTACATTCCTTCCCGAAATTCAGCATTGGTGACCTCTCCTTGGGGTTACACTTTTGGTGCATTAGGTACCCCTGGATCCTCAATGTTCGTCTTAGAAGGACGAATTCAGATAGATCTTTATGGAGGAATGATCAATTGAAATATATGTTCTAGCACGAATTAGAAAGAGACTTTATAGAGATTTACTCTATCGCACGAAATGAGTATGAAAGAAGCGAAAGAATTTCCTAGATGTTACGACTTTCGAATTATGGATGTGGAGCGCTTCAAACTGATAACTAGGAATCAACAAAAAATGGATTCATAGATTACCTAGGACTCCTTAACTCTGTGCTCGGATAATAAGTTTGACGCGCCCCGATCTTATATCTTCGGTAGGTCTAGCACTTGAGAGCAATCGCTGGCCCCAAGCGAACCCTTGGCCTGGCTGCACTCTCAGTGGAAAACTTAAGAATTAATATATGTATTCAAATTCAATTTAAAAATAGTTGTCTCAAATAAACATAGAAAGTTTAAGGATAAACATTCCTATTAGCCGAAATGGCAACTCAAGTCTTATGCGAAACATCTGTAATACAAGACTAAAGAACTCATAAATAAATGTCTATGAAGCCTCTAAATACTAAGAGGTATGTTGGGACAATATCCCCGATCATCCTAATAACTAACTAATGATAGCGATAAAAAGGAATCCTCTGGCAGAAATGAGGCTCACCAACTAACTTAGAATGCTCCACTGGATCAACAAGGCGCTCGATGTGATGAATTCAAAATTCGGACTCATTTAGGGCTTTGTTTATAGAGATTTAGTGTCCTCAAATGACTTATTTGTGCCATAACCGGCTGAAAAATCCTCGATTTCCAGGTACATGGATTGAGGAACAAGGCTAGATAAAATCAAATTGGTAATTGTTTTTACCTTTTTGTAATATCAAGATAAAATCCCAAATTTTTGGGGTGTGATCATTTGATTATGGGTTGATCTTTTTTATGAGTATTGCTAATTTTTAGTTTAAATGCTATTTAAAAGTGAGTTCAATCATTAATTGTGGTTTAATTTAAGAATTGTAGGTGCAAATGTAGTTCTTTGTTTGTATTCTTGGCTTGCTAAAAAAAGAGCGCTTTTAGAACTAAGGTTTTTGATTAATGGTTGTGGGTATTGGGTTGATCTGGGTTTAGCTCGAGAGATTAAATCGTAAACCTAATCCCACACATTCATCTCGAGAGATTGAATGGATTAAATGGTGGGCTGCTCCTTATTTGCATGCTTGTTTATTTTCGAGAGAAATCACTTGATTCGGGGTAATTGTTCGAGAGAAAATTACATCCCTTATATCCTATCCTACTCAATAATATCTCGATATTTACTAATAGTTTCAATTACCCACATGTCTATATTTACCTATAATAAATCACAACCTATGAACCCATCTCCTTATTATTAATTCGTTGCAATTGCGATTGATTGTAGTTGATAACTAAAACCACCCCCGATTAGGCATTCGTGTCACCCCTTAATTTGAATGATGTCTTTATTCGATGATTTATATTTTTTTCTGGATGATTCGACCACATTGATACTTCCCAATCGAATGTGAAACATGTACCGCTCCCTATGGGATTTGACCCCAACACATTTAGTTGGATTTTATACTGATTTACGATCGTTGAACACCTACAATTGGATGAGTTGTGCTTGAAATATTAAAAATCAGGATGCTGATCCTAAATACATATATTTGCATCATTAAAAGATGCTGCCAAAAGGCATTAGTACATTAAATGTACGACCATGCGAAGTGAAAAATAAATATAACATAAGCTTGAAAGGAATTTGAAAGGAACACTTACCATAGCTTTACTTAACTCAGGAGATACTCAACTCAAATTCGAAGTAAAACAACAACAAAGGTGCACTTTATACAAAGCATTTAAAACACCAGATGACAACTCAATGTGTTACGGAAATACAATAACAACCCTGTTTACATATAAAGTAATATAATACTGTGGGCGTTTCTCTAGCTGACAATAACCATTATGAGCGTAAGTGATGAAATAATGTCTCGCCCAAGCTGCCTGAACTGTCCTATACCTTTTTGTGATATAGAATGCCTCGACTATGTAGATGTACTAGTCTATGCTAGAAAGCAATAAGGAATCATCTAAAATTATGATCCTTTCAAACCATGATGGCTACATTGTTTATGGAGATTTGAGTTATTATAAACTCATCCCCATATCAATGCTCAATACTCCTCCGAAATATATAATCAACTGATATGTTTTAAAAACAAATATCTTTATGTTATTTGAGATAATTACTCAATAGTTAGCTCAAAGGTTCATTTGGAAATCGATTTTTCTTCTCTTGTCTAATTGTGAAAACAATTCAACTCTTGAGGATACTTAGTTCCCGTATAACCTTTTGAAGATATGAACTTTACTCTTACTCTTTACTTAATTCAAAATTATTTAAGCCTTAAAACAAAGTAAAAACGTTTGTAAAAGACTTTTGGGAAACTCTATAAACTTCTCTTTACTTGAATCTTAACCTTCCTTGAATTGAAATATGGGTTCAAGATTCATAATATCGAGTATATAGATTATTTCATGATGTTTAGATGAACCTTAGAGTGTAGAAATCAACTAGAAAAGATAGGTGCATTGTTAGGGAACTAATACGGAATGATGTGAAAAAAGTGAAAGAACTGGCGTCTCTTGCACTCTGA
Source organism: Solanum sitiens (assembly GCA_016801875.1). Lineage (NCBI taxonomy): Eukaryota > Viridiplantae > Streptophyta > Magnoliopsida > Solanales > Solanaceae > Solanum > Solanum sitiens. Next base: position 539,954 of record JABWTJ010000149.1, read on the forward strand.
GAGGTGCGGGGTGCCACAATGTAAATTTCCGAGTCTTGGTTGGAGAACTTTGGTTGGCGCGGAGCCCCATTGCACAAACTTCAGAATCCCTTTTGCGGCGCTCTGAGAGGTGCGGCGCCCCAGCCCCCTACCCTGATAATCCAGATGTTTCTTCTTCGTTTTTCAACTCTGAACCCTCTAATTTTACTTGGTTCTTTCCCCCAAACACTTAGAATCGAATATATCCTCAATATTTGTAAGGTTATACTCGAAATCACACCTAATCTAATTAATTAAACTCAAGAAACTACAACAGAATCAACCCACAAGAACTTAACCAAATTTCATCAAGAACTCATGATCTTTTCTTTCAAATGAACACAATTATGCTGAATTGAATCATGATTGGCGCGCGGTGAACTAACTCAATGATGTGTGATCTCACATAGCTCGTAGGATTGAATCTATGAAAAAATTCACAACCAAATTTGCGCAATCTTGATGAATCTTGAACTTTTCTTCTCCTTTCTCCTCTTCTCTTTTCTCCAAGCCCTATCGTAAATTTCCAATTGTCTAAACTGGTCTGAAATTGATTAGACCCCAATTAAACTCCTAGAATCGGAAAAAAAATTGGTTAAGTAAAAAAACAAACTACCCTTTCAAAATCCGGTTTAAACTTTTCATATCTAGATAGCCAACTTCAAATGAACATAACTAAGTCATGCAAAGTTGGAATTGAGAAAACAACATTAGAAAGATAATTCCTAGATATTTTATACGGTATCTTATAGAACACCTAAATCATCTTGAGCTAGGAGTTATGATTGTTTAAAGTTGACTCAAAACTCAAAGTTTACAAAGTTAACCAATTTTCCACATTTTTAATTCTTTCCAAAATTGAATCTTTCTAATTATAGCTCTTTCTAGTTCTTTCGAATAGCGAGGTGTTACATTATTAACCTCAATAAGAAATAAAACATGAGTTTTTTTTTAAAAAAGATAATAGAAATGACACATATATACAATTGATAGTTATACTTTATAATAAATCATCGAACATTAATTAGAATCTAATAGACAAATAAAAATAAGCATAAAATGACTCAAATTAATAAATAACATTCTAGACAGCCCTACTTGAAATTAATATATCTTACTCATGTGAACTCAGTATTAAGAAAACTCGGAGGCATAGAAAAGATAATTGGAAGATATTTTCTATGGTATCTTGTAGCACACCTAACTCATGTTGATCTAAGAGTTATGATTGTTTTAATTTTACTTAAAACTCAAACTTAACACAACTTAACCAATTTTCCTGATTTTTCACTCTTTCCAAAGATGACTCTTTCTAATTCTATCTCTTTCTAATTCTTTCCAATACCGAGGTGTTAGAATATCTCTACATTGGGAACATTCATCCTAGAATGAGATTACGCTTAGTAGGCTTAAGGTGTAACATCTAATATTCAACTCAAACACCCAAAAAGGAAATCTAACACATCAAGGATATAAATTAAAAAGTATTAGGAATAGAATTAGTACCTTTGTCTTGAATTTTCCAGGATCGAAGAGATGTGGTTATCTTTTCTTCATAAACTCCTTGCCTTTATAAGAAGTTTCCTCCACAAACTGATTAGTCTAATCGATTTCAACTAATGCTACTTCCTGACCACTAACCTTGCGAACTTGGCGATCAAGAATCTGAACCGGAATATACTCATAAGATAATCTATCCATGATACCAATATCTTCAGTTGGTATGATAAGTTAGGGTCTCCCATGCACTCTTCAACATTGAAATATTCAATACCACATGAATCACTACTGACTCTTCAGGCAGCTCTAGCTCACAAGCTACATTACCAACACTTTTGGATATTCTGTAAGGGCAAATATAGTTTAAACTAAGTTTACCCTTCTTACCAAATCTCATAACATCCTCCATGGGCGAAACTTTCAAGTATACCCAATCATCTACTTCAACCTCTAACTCCCTTCTCCTATCATCAGTGTAGGACATTTGACAACTCTTCGTCGTTTTCAACCTCTCTTGAATAACTCTCACCTTTTCCATAGCTTGATTAACTATGTCTAGTCCTATCAACCCTGATTCACCCTCTTCAAACCATCTAGTAAGAGATCACCACCTTATTCAATAAAGATATTCATAAGGAGTCATTTGAATGCTAGAGTGATAATTATTGTTGTATGAAAATTCAATAAAAGGTTGGTAATAATCCCAAATATATTTGAAATCAATCACAAGCCCTCACATATCCTCTAAAGACTGAATAGTGTGCTTTTCTTTACCATCTACCTATAGGTTAAAAGTAGTAATTCAGTTCACCTTTGAAACCAAGCCTTTCTGAAAAGATTTCCAGAATTATGTAGTATATTTCACAACTCTATTTGAAATAATAAGAAATGTCACCCCAGGAAGTCAAACTACCACTTGAATATACAACTTTGCATAGTCCTGTGTTGTATGGGTAGTCTTTACCAACAAAAAGTGGGATGATTTTGTCATTCTATAGACAATCACCCGAATAGAATCATGCTTCTTGCGAGACCTTGGTAAACCTATGATAAAGTATATATTGAAGATCTTCCACTTCCATTCCAGATGTTCTATTTTCTAAGCCATAACATTGGGCCTTTGGTGTTCTACTTTAACTCGTCAATTCGGACACTTAGGAACAAATTCTACGATGCCCTTCTTCATAATACTCCATTAATAAACTTCTATCACGATACATATTTGTTGGCCCCGGATGGATAGAATACCTTGAGCTATGAGCTTCCTTAATTATCCTCTCTTGATGTTCATCAACCGTTGGTACGTGCAATCTAGATTGATACCTTTATACTCCATCTCTCCCTTGTTCAAAAACCAATACTTTTTGCTTATAAACATTTGCTTTCAATCGAAGAAAAATAGGGTCTTGGTCTTGTTTCTCTTTAAATTCATACACCAATGATGATTCAGCCCCATTCATCGCCAGTACTCCTCCTTTTGTGTAATCCACTAGTCGAACTCCCAATCGTGCAAGTCTATGAACATCTTTCGCTAGATCTTTCTTATCTTCCTCAAAATGGACGGTAATACCAATACACAACCTGATCAAGACATCACTAACAACAATATCCTTACCTGGGTGATAAAGAATACTCATTTTATAGTCGTTGAGTAATTATAACCACCTCATTTGTCTAATATTAAGTTATTTCTGACTAAACACATACTAAAGATTCTTGTGATCGGTGAACACAACCATATGAACACCATAAAGGTAGTGACACAATTTTTTCAAAGCAAATACTAAAGAAGTCAATTCTAAATCATGGGTTTGGTAGATTCTCTCATGAGCCTTCAAATTTCTTAAAGCATAAGATATAACTTTGCTATTATACATTATCACAGAACCAAAACCAACTCTAGACGCATCAAAATATATGAGAAAACCTTGAGTACTTTCTAGTGAAGTGAACATTGGGGCAGCAACCTCTTTTTCAATTCGTAAAAGCTTTTCTCGTAAGCTTCAGACTATTGAAACTTCTTTGTTTGTGAGTCAACTTAGTCGAAGGGGATGAAATAGATGAGAACCCTTCTACAAACCTTTTATTATATCCACCCAACCCTAAGAAACTGCTAATATCAATTGGAGATGTGGGTCTAGGCCAATTCTGCATGACTCAATTTTCTTAGTGTCAACTCTAATTCCATCACCAGAAATAATATGGCCTAAGAATGCCACAGACTGAAGCCGAAACTCACATTTTGAGATCTTATCATACAACTGTCTATCCTTTAAATTTTTGAGAACTACTCTGAGATGTCTATTATGATCTTCCTCATTCCTTAAATATATTAGTATGTCATCAATAAAGATGATAACAAATATATCTAAATAAGTATTGAATACTCTATTCATAAGGTCCATCAATGCTACAGGTGCATTGGTCAAACAAAAATACATAACTACGAACTAATAATGACCTTATCGGGTCCTGAATGTTGTCTTTGGAATGTTACATTCCCTTAATTTTAGTTGATAGTACTTGAACTGAGATCTATCTTTGAGAAACAGTTAGCACTCTATAGCTGATCGAAAAGATCATCAATTCTCGGAACAATATACTTAATCTTGATGGTAACGTTGTTCAACTAGCGATAATCTATATAGATTCTGAGAGAAATATCTTTCTTCCTCACCAATATGATTGGAGCGCCTTTATGGTGAAACACTTGGACGAATGAAACCTTTATCTAGTAGATCTTTTAATGGCTCCTTCAACTCATTTAACTCTGTTGTTCCATTCTATACGGACGAATATGTATAGGATGATCGCGAATAATATCTATACCAAAGTCTATCTCTCTCTTAGGAGGGACTACGGGTAGTTCATTTGGAAGCACTTTTGGAAACTCACTCACAACTGGAACTGACTCAAAAGGAGGTGTCTCAACACTAGAGTTATTAACTCGGACTAAGTGATAGATACAAACCTATAAAAATAACTTTCTCGCATTATGGTGCGAAATCAAGTGACCGTTAGAAACTTCTTAACTGTTACTTCACTCAATAACTAGCTCAGTAGGAATTTAGAACCTAACAACTCCAGTTCTACAATCAACGAAAGCATAACAAACATTAAACTATTCCATACCTAGATTGACATCAAAATCTACCAAGTCTAACTCAAATAAATCATCCATGGTTTTCTTGTGATTGATGGAAATGACACAATAATGATAGACTCGCTCAGTTAGATTAAACTTCCCAACATGTGAAGAAAAACAAAAGGGTTCACAAAATATTCCAAGAAGAATATCAAAAATCGTTTAAGGATAAGGAGTCACAACAGATAAACTTTCTTCTAGGTCTGACAAAGAATTAAAAACAAGGGTACGGACTTTGACCATAACAGTAACAACATCTAGTGAATTCTCCTGCTCTTGACAACTAGTGATTGCATAGAGGTTGTTTGATCCTCTACCAATAACGAAAGTAGCTCCCCTAGGTGTAGCTCTGTCTAGTGGAGCAACTGATGAAGATTGGACTATATTGCCATGATTCCCATTACCTTGTTGGTTCTTATGGCACTCTTTCATGAAGTGAACCTCTTTTCCACACTTGAAACAACATGTGGAACAATCTATAAACTTACCTGGGTGGTTCCTACCACTCTTATCACATGCAGAAGCCCAATTACCTCCTTGTGCCACACTACCCTAAAACTGCATAGGTCAAACTATGAAGTTCTTTGAACTCTGACCATTATACTCATCTTTGTTTTAGGGTGCAGGTGCAATAGCAGATAACGGAGCAGGTCCCTTTTGCTTTTGATGAAAAGTAGAATGGTTTGAATTATTGCTCTACTGTCTGGACTCACTCTCGATCTTAGCCTTCTTATTTCTAAACTCCTCTCTATCCCTCAGTTTCTCTTCCTCAACCTGATTCACATTAACCATCAACTTTTATATATCCATGTCACCTACAACCCAACAACATATGGACTCATCCAGTTCCTCATATCTGCAACCATCTCCGGAGTATAGTGATAAAGTTGGGTTATACTCAAACTATACTCACAAACACTTAGTAAATATTGCTTATGGGTAAGGAAGTCTCATACTATGGCATCACTCAATTGTCGGGGAAAGGACCTCCCCCAAGAAAGCCTCCTCAAACATAGCCCAAGACAAAATTTGTGCACCCTCAGCTCTACCCTTCTTTCCACTGGCCAAACCAACTCCTAGAAACATTTTTCAGCTTATCTAAAGCTAGTTCCACTCGTTCAGCATCAACAACATGCATAACCTCAAACATGGTTTTTAGTTCCTCAATAAAATATTCGGATCCTCAGTAGTGCTTGAACCAGTGAAACTTAGAGAATTTATCCTAAAAACTCGTAAATCCTCAAAGTTTCAGTTTCTTCCTATTGTGCCCCTCTTTGTTCCCAACTTAATTGGTCATAACTTGACATAGCATTTACATTCCTTCCCGAAATTCAGCATTGGTGACCTCTCCTTGGGGTTGCACTTTTGGTGCATTAGGTACCCCTTGATCCTCAATGTTCGTCTTAGAAGGACGACTTCAGATATATCTTTATAGAGGAATAATCAATTGAAATACATGTTCAAGCACGAATTAGAAAGAGACTTTATAGAGATGAACTCTATCGCACGAAATGAGTATGAAAGAAGCGAAAAAATTTCCTAAATGTTGCAACGTTCGAATTATGGATGTGGAGCGCTTCAAACTGATAACTAGGAATCAACAAAAATGGATTCATAGATTACCTAAGACTCCTTAACTCTGTGCTCAGATAATATGACACGCCCTGAGCTTATACCTTCGGTAGGTCTAGCACTTGAGAGCAATTGCTGGCCCCAAGCGAACCCTTTGCCTGGCTACACTCTCAGTGGAAAACTAAAGCATTAATAAAAGTATTCAAATGAAATTTAAAAATAGTTATCTCAAATAAACTTAGAACATTTAAGGATAAACATTCAAATGAGCCGAAATGTCAACTCAAGTCTTACGGCGAAACATCTGAAATACAAGACTGAAGAACTCATAACTAAATGTCTATGAAGCCTCAAAATACTAAGAGGTATGTTGGGACAATATCCCCGATCATCCTAACAACTAACTAATGAAAGTGATAAAAAGGAATCTTCTGGAAGCAATGAGGCTCACCAACTAACTTAGAGTTCTCAACTGGATCAACAAAACGCTCGATGTGATGAGTCCAAAATTCGAACTCATTTAGGGATTTGTTTATAGAGATATAGTCTCCTCAAATGCCTTATTTGTGCCATGAACGGATGAAAATCCTTGATTTCCAGGTACATGGATTGAGGAACAAGGCTAAATAAAATCGAATTGGTAACTGTTTTTACCTTTTTATAATATCAAGATAAAATCCCAAATTTTTGGGGTGTGATCATTTGATTATGGGTTGATTTATCTTATGAGTATTGCTAATTTTTAGTTTAAATGCTATTTATAAGTGAGTTCAATCATTAATTGTGGTTTAATTTAAGAAATGTAGGTGTAAATGTAGTTCTTTGTTTGTGTTCTTGGCTTGCTAAAAAAAGAGCGCTTTTAGAACTAAGGTTTTTGATTGATGGTGTTTGGGTATTGCGTTGATCTGGGTTTAGATCGAGAGATTAAATCCTAAACCTAATCCCACACATTCAGCTCGAGAGATTGAATGGAATAAATGGTGGGCTGCTCTTAATTCGCATGCTTGTTGATTTTCGAGAGAAATCACTTTATTCGGGGTAATTGTTCGAGAGAAAATTACCTCCCTTATAGCCTAGCCTACTCACTAATATCTTGATATTTACTAATAGTTTTAATTACCCACATGTCTATATTTGCCTATAATAGATCACATCCTAGGAACCCATCTCCTTATTATTAATTCTTTGTAATTGCGATTGTTTGTAGTTATTAACTAAAACCACCCCCGATTAGGCATTCGTGTCACCCCTTAATTTGAATGATGTCTTTATTCGATAATTTATACTTTTCTCAGGCTGATTTGACCACATTGATACATCCCAATCGAATGTGAAACATGTACCGCTCCCTATGGGAATTTACCCCAACACATTTAGTTGGATTTTATACTGATTTACGATCGTTGAACAACAAAAATTGGATGATTTGTGCTTGAAATTTTCTGATCCTAAATACATGTATTTGCATCATTAAAAGATGCTGCCAAAAGGCATTTGTACATAAAATGTATGAGCATGCAAAGGGAATACAAAACATAACATAAACTTGAAAGAAATTTGAAAGGAACACTTACCATAGCTTTACTTATCTCAGGATATACTCAACTCAAATTCGAAGTAAAACAACAACAAAGGTGTAGTTTATACAAAGCATTTAAAACACAAGATGACAACTCAATGTGTTATGGAAATACAATAACAACTCTGTTTACATATAAAGTAATATAATACTATGGGAGTTTCTCTAACCGACAACAACCACTATGAGCTAAAGTGATGATACAATGTCTCGTCCTAACTGCCAGAACTGTCCTATACCTTTTCGTGATATAGAACTCCTTGAATATGTAGATGTACTAGTCTATGCTATAAATCACTAAGGAATCATCTAAAATTATGATCCTTTCTAACCATGATGGCTACATAGTTTATGGAGACTTGAGTTATTATAAACTCATCCCCATATCAGTGCTCCATACTACTCCTAAAGATTTATACACAACTGATATGTTTTCAAAACAAATATCTTTATGTTATATGAGATAATTACTCAATAGTTAGCTCAAAGGTTCATTTGGAAATCGATTTTTCTTCTCTTGTCTAATTGTGAAAACAATTCAACTCTTGGGGATACTTATTTCCCGTATAACCTTTTGAAGATATGAACTTTGCTCTTACTCTTTACTTAATTCAAAATTACTTAAGCCTTAAAAGAAAGTAAAAACGTCTGTAAAAGCCTTTTGGGAAACTCTATGAACTTCTGTTGACTTTACTCTTAACCGTCCTTGAACTGAAATATGGATTCAAGATTCATGATCTCGTGTATATAGATTATTTGACGATGTTTAGACGTACCTTAGAGTGTAGAAATCAACTAGAAAAGATAGGTGCAATGTTAGGGAATTAATACAGAATGATGTTAAAAAAGTGGAAGAACTGGTGTCCCTTCCACTCTGAAAGGCGCGAGGCCCACAATGTAAATTTCCGAGTCTTGGTTGGAGCACTTTGACTGGAGCGGAGCCCCAAAGCATAAACTTCAGAACCCCTTTTGGGGCGCTCTGAGATGTGCGGCGCCCCAGCCCGCTTCCTAGATAATCCTGATTTTTCTTCTTCGTTCTTCAAGCTGAACCCTCTAATTTTACTTGGTTCTTTCCCCCAAACACATATAATTCACTATATCCTCAATATTTGTAAGGTTCTACTAGAAATCACACCTAATCTAGTTAATTAAACTCAAGAAACATCATCAACAACATCCCACAACAACTTAAACAAATTTCATCAAGAATTCATGATCTTTTCTTTCAAATGAACAAAATTATGCTGAATTGAATCATGATTGGCGCGGAGGTTAACTAACTCAACACTATGTGATCTAACATAGCTCGTAGGATTTAATCTATGAAAAAAATTCACAACCAAAATTGCGCAATCATGACGAATCTTGAACTTTTCTTCTCCTTTATCCTCTTCTCTCTTTTCTCCATGCCCTATCATAAATTTCCAATTGTCTAAACTTGTATGATTTTGATTAGACCCCAATTAAACTCATAGAATCGAAAAAAAATAATTACGTAAGGAAAAAAACAAACTACCCTTTCAAAATCCGGTTTAAACTTTTCATATCTAGATAACCAACTTCAAATGAACATAATTCAGTCATGCAAAGTTGGAATTGAGAAAACAACATTAGAAAGATAATTCCATGATATTTTATATGGTATCTTGTAGAACACCTAAATCATCTTGAGCTAGGAGTTATGTTTGTTTGAAGTTGACCCAAAACTCAAAGTTCACACAACTTAACCAATTTTCCAGATTTTTAATTCTTTCCAAAAATGACTCTTTCTAATTATAGCTCTTTCTAGTTCTTTCGAATAGCGAGGTGTTATATTATTAACCTCAATAAGAAATAAAACATGAGTTTTTTTCAAAAAGATAATAGAAATGACCCATATATACAATTGATAGTTATACTTCATAGTAAATCGTCGAACATTAATGAGCATCTAACATACAAATAAAAATTAAGCATAAAATGACTCAAATTAATAAATAACATGTTAGTAGTTTTTTTTTGTTTTACTTGTATAACCATCCATCACGAAATAACATAAAATAAGAAATTATGTATTTTCTTATGTTTTTGTTTGTTACTTGATAAAGTATTTCAAATTGTATGCTTGATAAATATATATAGGTAGAATAAAGGTGTATTCACTAACTTAGTATTAGTATACATTTACATCCTTGTAATCCACTCCAGTGTATACATATTAAAAAAGCAAACATTTTATGTATTCAATCACATGTAATATGTATAAACTGCATTGAAGTTTTTTTTCTTCTAAAAAATCATGCACATCACATATGCATCGCATTCACGTATACATATCCATGTATTCATTCACTCAAAATTTATATACACTCCATATTTTTTTTTTCAGTTTTCAAATGAGAATTTTGCACATGAAATTTAAAATACTCCACAACAAACACATGAGTCAAAGATAATGAGGAGAACTTACATTGCTAAAATTTAGAGTTACGGATGGAGAATCCACAAAATTAATCAGAATCTCATTTTTAATCAATAATCCTAGTGATAATATTATTAAACATGACAATTTAAACCTACGATAAATCAATATTACCTATACTTTCTCCTAAATAATATATAACTTTCAATATCTAAACATAAAACCCCTAAAAAGAATCGAACGGAAATACAAGAAGGGATTAGACATAGTCTAACAGATTGAGAAGTTGATGTCTAGACATCAACAAACCATCAGAAATTTAAAAGTGAAAGAAAAAAATAGACACTATGAACAAATATTTTAAAAGATTCAAGGAAAAAAGTCTGAAATATATCCGATCTATGACCGAAATTTTTGTTACGATACAAAACATTGGAAATGACATTTTACCCCTGCACTATCTAAAAGTGTATTTTAAAGGTATATATGTGTCCACGTGGGCACATATATACCTATAAAATACACTATTAAATAGTTCATGCGGGCCCGACGCGACTTAAATTTGTAAATAAACCTAAAAAATGTTTTATTCTATAATATTCAAACTTGAGAGCTAAGGAACAAACCCAGGGTTTTTGTTGACAGTTTTCCACCATTCTTGAGGCTATAGGTAAGATTTTCACTCCCCGGTCCATTTTTAAAATCCGTAAAATGTTGTAACACCCCTAAAATGATCTAGTTCAAGATAGAGCCTAACATAAGTGTCATGAGCATTATAAGGTCTTAAAATGGTTTATTATAGTGATATAAGGCATTTTGTTGAGTTTTAAAGAGTTTCAAAATGAAACATCCAAGAACGTTCAAGATGTTCGAAAGTAAGCCTTGAGACGTGCATGTGTGCCTCAGTATGTTTCATGAGGTTTTAGTTAGTGTTTGGAGCTCAAATTGATAAGACAGTTTTCTAATATCTTTACAAGCGTGTTTAGGGAGGAAATTTCTGGGCATGACTCCCCAAAAAGCACCATACGGGTCCTTGAGGAGGACCCAACCTTGGGCTAGCAAGCTGCACAAGGCAGCAACTAATTACACATAGAGGGAACCAGTCCGCGTCGCGGACTTGGTTCATCAAGGGACAAATTTTTGTCCGCATCACGGGCCACAACATGGACTCCACTGTCTTTGAATTTATTTTCAGAAATCTTGTGGGAGCAGCTCCGCGTCGCGGACTTTTTTCCCGACTGTAATTCCGAAAATATAAGTTAAGTTTGACTTTTCTTAAAAGGTCCAATTGATGTGGGGGTATTTTGGGTACTTTGGAAGTTGGTTGGAAATGGTTTTTAAGTCATATTTAACCTCTTTCTCAAGTCAAAACCCCAATACCCAATAATAAATCAAAAATTAAAACCTCTCCCTCTCCAAAACTCTCGCAAGAACACCATAGAAGAAGAAGAGAAATTGGAAGCTACTCTTAGGATGAAATTGACCAAGTATTCAAGTTGGGATTAAGGCTCTAATATATGGTATGTGAAGCTTATCCATCCATGGATTCTTCCATTTATGGAGTCCCCTAGTTTTCCTCAATTGTGAATCCAAAGAACCCCAATCAAAAGAGGGTTGTCATTGAATTGTAGGTAAGACATTATTGTGATCCCAATCTAGTGGGTAGCATTCAGTTATGTTCATATGATGATTATGTGATGTTTTTATGAAGTTTTCATGGTGAATTGTAGTATTAGATGTTGAAGGTGATCATGGTGATTTTAGGCCATAAGAGTCAAGATGAAGGTTCTAAGTTGATCTTCTTAATTTAATCGTATTATATGCTAATTGATCAAGATGGAATCACCTAGATATGAATTTAACTAGGCATAATTGATCTTGACTTGTAAAGTTGGAACAAAACTTATCTGATCATGTATGCCTAGACATACTTTCTAATGATCAAATTGAATGAATTGACTTGTAATTGAACAGGTATCATGTTGAATTAAGGAAAGTAATCGATTGTACAATTTGTATGCCATTGATGCTAGGGCTTTGGTGGTGAAGTCACTATGAAGGGATTGTTATGATGTTTTCTTTCTCTTCTATATTTTGATATGAACAAGCTGTGGGAACAAGTTCTCTCATATAGATGGACTCTAGGTTGACCTAAAAACCTAAAATGAATCAAGACATGATGAATTAGAATAGCTTGAAGTTGTATTAAATATCCTCTTCTTGTATAATTGACTTGGTAAGATAAGACTAAGGTGTGATAGATTGAGATGGTAGATCTTAAGGGTAGCTTGAGATAGTAAATCTCAAGGAGGCTTGAGTTGAAATACTCATGGTAGCTTCCGATGTTGAAATCTCATGGAAGCTTGAGTTGAACTACTCAAGGTAGCTTAAGGTGATGAACTTCATGGTAGCTTGGGATGGATGAAGTAAGCTCTCTCATATTTAGCTTGGTCTTGTGTTGTTAGGATGCTTGATCATGATAGCTTGACTTGGTTTTGCCAAAACCATTTCATGGGAGCTTTAGGGTAAAGGCCTATACTCTCCTAATGGTAGCTTGATTTGCATGTAAGGTGTATTTAATTGAATAACTTGAGATAGGTTTCTCATGATAGCTTAGGGTTGAGTATTCATTCTCCCCTATGATTAGATATCATCTACATGATTGGTTGCATGGTGGTTAGGTTGGTACTTGTGTATCATTCCTTGTTAACTTGGTTATTATGTAAGGTGATTAACATGGTGGTAGGTCTATTATGATAGTATATCAAGCTTAGTAGACAAGAGTGCAAAATAAGTTAGCTTGGATTAAGTTAGTCTAGAGAAGTACTTAATGTTGATGATAGTATGGGATGCTAACCATACATGGCACAAGTATGACTTGAAGCTACCTATGACATGACCCCTATGTGATGTATTTTAAGCTTGGGTAGTGACGATGGTTGTTTCCATTACATGAGTGACTTAAGATGATAGTTACTTTTCAATATGAAATAGATCTACTAGACACTCCTAAAATGAAATTAAAGTGAATAGGGTGACTTCAAGATATTCTTAGTGTGTGAGGTAGAATGGGATGCCTCACATGCATTGTACAAGTGTGCTTTTAGGTGGACTAGGGGCACAGTTCTTATATGATTATGATGAACTTAAGTCTTAATTATGAAAGTGGATTATGATCAAGAATGAACAAAAAGAGGTAATTAGCTTTGGTAGTAGTATGAGATGCTACCTTAGCCTTCCACAAGTATACTTGGAGGTGGCTTGTGAGGTAGTTCACTTGAGTAGAAGGACAAATAAGTAAGTAAATATGAAGTTGAGTACGCTTTATGAGGACTTGTAATGCTTATGATATGCATGTTATGTTTTTCTAATATCACTTTTGATTATGTCTATTATTGACTAACCTTTTGAGATATCTTATATTTGATATTATAGTCTCCATACTTTATATATTTCTTACTAACACATATTTTGCCTACATTCTAATCCAATATAGGGTCTTGAGAAGATTGAGTTGCTTTGAAAGGTAGAGTTTCCAAGGCTTTCAAAAAGTGAAGATTGGTGAGTCCTCATAGCATCTGAGGACACCACCTGGTGTTGTTATTTATGTTCTTTACTCTGTTTAGACTTTTGTGGGTTGCGTCCCAACACATTGTTATTCATGTTGTAATAGATGGTTTTTGAGACATATGCTAGAAAGACTTTAGTTTTATGAAATGACTTCCGCATTCTGTTTTTGAGAAAAATATTTAATTTTGCGCTTCTTTTCATATATATGCAACAATTGATGTTCAAGGGCTTGTAGAAGGACCCGAGAGGTCAAGTACGTCATGTGGCGACTCAACAGTTCTCTAACTTCTTGGGTATACTTGCGGGTTATTATAAACCTGGTATCAGAGCATAAGGTTATGAAATTGTCTTAGAATATCTCAAAACCACGTCTAGTAGAGTCTTATTCATCGGTTTGAGTCGCGAAACATCTATGAATAAGAGGCTATGGTATGCTTAGGAAAGTTTCACTTCTCTATTCTTCAAGTCGTGCCATAGAGTTTTTCTTTTGTAGGCCGTTTTTCTAATTTTTGCCTATGTTTTTGTCCAGGTTATGTCTATCACTAGGGCTAATGCTAGAAGGTAAAGAGATGGTATTGAGAATCAAGAGGTTTCTCCCCAAGGAGGTCAAACTCCTCCTCAAGTTCCTAATGCTCCTCAAGTGGGGAAAGTTACTCTAGAGGAATTTAGGACTTCTATGAACTTGTTGGCTCAAGCCTTGACGGCTAGGCCAATAGGGAGGTAGCGGCAAACCCTATAGGGGGAATGAGTACTTATAGGATTTGAAAGATCTTGAGGATGAACCTTCCGGTGTTTAGAGGAGGATGATCCAATGAGTTCATAAATGAGGTTTCCAAGACTCTTGCTATTATGGGATTAATTTCTAGGGAGAAAACGGAGCTATCCGCTTACTAATTGAAAGATGTGGCACAAATTTTGTTTGAACAATGTAAGGATTCTTGGCCGGCAAGGGCGGGTCCCATAGAGTGGGAGACTTTTAAGTCGGCTTTCCTTGATAGGTTCTTTCCTAGGGAATTGAGGGAGGCTAAGTTGGGGGAATTTATAGACCTCAAGAAAGGATATATGAGTGTTAAGCAGTATGATTTAAAATTCACTCTTTTTTCTAAGTATGCCCCAAGCTTGGTAGCAAGCCCTAGAGACTTGATTATTAGGTTCATGACGAGAGTATCCAAACTAGTGGAAGAAAAGTGTTGTATGGCAATTATTGTTAATGACATAGATATCTCCCGAATCATGGTGTTTACTCAACAAATAGAAGAGTCCAAGCTTAAGAAGGAGAAAAAGAGAAGTAGGATGCACAAAGATGTATCCAATGGATCTGGTCATTCTAAGAATCGACAAAAGTTTTCTGGACAACGTTATTCTAATGCTTATAAGTATGAGGATGAGAGGGTGTCTAACCATAGGTATCAATGGAAGAGCAATGAGTATTCCCGACCTAATTGCACTAGGTGTTCTAAGAAACATGAGGGTAGGTGTTTAGCCTGTAGGGATGGTTGTTATGGGTGTGGTGAGAGTGGCCACATGATGAAGGATTGACCTAAGGCAAAGGTTAATGTGAGAGGGGGCAAGTAAGTTTCCCCTGGTATTTATTTGGTATGATAAGACCAAGGTGTGATAGCTTGAGATGAGGGTGGCTTGAGATAGTAAATTTGAAGGAAGTTTGAGTTGAAATACTCATGGTAGGTTTAGATGTTGAAATCTCATGGAAGTTTGAGTTGAAATTTTCGTGGTAGCTTGAGGTGATAGACTTCATGATAGCTTGGGATGAAGGAAGTAATATCTCTCATGTTTAGCTTGTTCTTGTGTTGCTAGGATGCTTTATCATGATAGCTTGACTTGGTTTGGCCAAAACCATTTCATGGTAACTTTAGGGGAAATGCCTAAACTCTCCTAATGGTAACTTGATTTGCTTATAATGTGTATTTCATGGAATAGTTTGAGATAGATTTCTCATGATAGCTTAGGGTTAAGGATTCATTCTCCCATATGATTAGCTTGCATCTACATGATTGGTTGCATGGTGGTTAGGTTGGTAGTTGTGTATCCTTTTTTGTTAGCTTGGTTTGTATATAACGTGCTATCCATGGTAGTAGGTCTATTATGATAGTATGTCAATCTTAGTAGACAAGAGTGCAAAATAATTTAGCTTGGATTAGGTTAGTCTAAAGAAGTATTAAGTGTTGACTGTAGTATGGGATTCTATCCATACTGTAAGACCTCAAAAATGACTTAGGATAATTAGAGTTTAACATGTTGTTAATGGTGGTATAAAGTCCTAATGTGGTCCATAATATAGTATAGAGGCAGTATCTAAAGTATTAGGTGCATTGGAAGTCAAACGTCAAGGGATGACTAAGACGTTCGACGACTAAGTCACCTAAATGCCTCGTATGTGGTTCTATTTGTTTATGTGTAATTAATGAGGTTTTAAGGTTCTTAAATGAGTTTAAAATGGTGTATAAAGTCAGTGTGTCAATTTTCGTGAAGTTTGGCGGTCAAACGTCCAAGAACGTTCATGAAATTCGAAAGTTATGCCTTGAAATGACCTTGTATGTCTAGGCATGTTTCGTCAAGTTTTACGTGTTCATTTTGGATGAATTTTATGTGAGAGGTGTTAAAATCAAAGACGATTGTATTTGGGTTGGAAACGTCCGGAAAATTATCCCCAAGTACCATCCAAGGGTCCTTGAGGAAGGACCCAAGTTGGTGGCCAAAACTGCCAAAAGGTAGTCCACCTACGGAGGGCAATCGACGGCCAGTGGCCTGGTCGACACCCCGTAGGTGATGGGCGTCGTTGGAACCTTAGCCTAGGGATAAAATATCCATTTCCAAGCCTCAGAACCCATCGACGGTTGCCATCACGGCCCGTAAGTGGGCTTACGCCCCGTTGATGGGGAAGTCGTCTGTGGGATGTCCCTGCGTGCAGTTTCACTGCCAAGCTAGGGGTGAATTTGTAAATTCACCCCACTTCCAAATAAGATTATTGTCGGTTTATTAAGGGTATATTGGGTATTTTAAATGTGTATATAAGTGTTTAACACTTAGAATATTTCATTCTTTAAAAATCAAAACCCTAAAATTCCTTAAGAAACCCCAAAGACTCCATTGAAGTCCATATCAAGGAACTGTTTGGAGGTGACGTTTTGAGTTGAAATTCTTCATTAAAGTGAAGAATTAGCTTCATTGAGGTATGAATTTTTATCGTTGAAAGTCGTTTCATCAAGGAGCCCAACTTTCAAAGATTATTTCAAAGTTTTCAAAAGGTGAATTGTCCAATTTCATGATTCTACCATGGGTTCTTGCATTAATGGTTTTCAAATGTCTATTATGGATTATATTGATGTTGTATTGATGATTTTAACCTAAATTACCTATGAAACCATGTAATTGATGAACCTAAGATTTTGACTAAATTATGGGTTACTTGATATTGGCTTAATATTGATGATTTCATGTGTAGTTTCTTATGGGCTTTCTATTGATGTAAGAATTGTATTCAATTGTTATCAAATTGGTATTGGATTGTTGAATCTATGTTGAATTGGTTTAGATTTCATTGATTTCTATAATTGTGTATTGAATTGGTGTTCATGGCCATGGGTAAGGGCCTTATGATGTTGAATTGGGTGATTTGATATTTGCTTGAAGTGTTGATGATGAAGTGGTGGTACGCTGCCCTATTTCTTCTTATTCAATGTTAATTTTACTTTAATTATGTTATGATTGGTTTGGTCCACCTTTGGTAGCGGTGCTATGTGAATTTATGTGGCCTTGTCAGCGTTATTTTAAGTACATTGATGATCATGGCCTTGTCGGCACTACTTGAAAATATATGGCTTTTTGTGTAGTTGATTTGTTGATGTATAATCATATCTATATATATATGAAAGTATGTGTTAGACTATTGATTCTATCGAGGTAATCATGTTATGCTTTGACTATATGTTAAGTGTGTAGTCTTAGAGTTGATACATGATTGTTCTTAAATTGGTTAGATTAGTCTAAAATGGTTATATTTATAATGTTAAGGTAATGAATAAATTGACTTAATAAGGTTAAGGGTCATGTTTAAGGGTCTAAAGAAAGATAGGCTATATTTGTTAAAATGGATCTATGTTGTGTCTTCTTTACGTAGACTTGTGTCCCTTACTTGATGCTTATGTGAATTTGTGATGTTTTGACTTAGGAACCTAAAGGGTGTTCGTCTTGAATAAATGAATATAGGTGAGACCTTTAATGATGATAAAAGGGTCATTTATGTGGAACCTTGAACCAAGTGGTAAGGTTATGAATTGTAAAGTAGTGAGCCATAATGGTATCCTTCATATAATGAGTGATGGAATTAAGGTCGATTGGATGGAACGGCATCATATCATACCTTAGGAAAGTCGCGATGAGCTTCTTGTCGCCATTGTGAGATAGCCCTAATGGACCTTTCTTTGGTAGGGTAAATGTGATTGGTCATGAACATGATATGGGACCCATTTGCATGAACCTTAATGTGAAATGATCTATGAGAACTAAGGCTAGAACCGAGTGAGTATGGTTAAGGTAAGTAGTTCTAGTTAAGTATGAGAATAGAATACAATGTACGCCCTTCATATTCCTTAACCATGTGCCTACATGGAATCTTTATGTTCCACCATTGGCAAGTATAACACATCATCTAAGTAGGATAGAACTTCGGATTCCATGCTTTGCTACCATGGTCTATGTCGGTTATTGCTTATTCTCATCATATGGGATACCTATTAGCATTAGAGAAGTTCTATGAAGTTTAGGTGGTGGTATGGGACGCTACTTAGACATTGCACAATAGGCTTTGAACATGTTAATAAGAGTCCCTAGTTCTTGTCTAAGACCAATATTTGAATGTCCTGTATGTGATGTATGTATCTTAAATGAACTAATGAACTAATGACTTAATGATAATGAGCATGCAAATGGATAAGTACCTAATTTAAAGTGACTTAAGGATTCCTTAGCTAAAGTGTGAACAGGGCATAAAGGATGATTTCTTTATGTCTTATATTTGGAAGTCTTGAGAATGACTCTAGTTAGGTAAGTTGCTTGATATGTTTGAAATGATCTAAACCTAGGAAGTCTTAACGATTATTTAGGTAGCCTTGAAGTGGATGTATGGGCGTTCTCTTCTAGGAGTACTTGAGTAAGTCTTTTGTATTATGTTTGTCTTGCATGTTGGTGTATTGTAGGTGTGTATGTGTCCCATTATGAGTAATCTTGAGGATCGTTTAGGCACATCTAGAGAGGGTATATGGGCGGTCTCTCTTTGTGTGACTTAAGTGAATCTTAGGATGCCTTTGGTGACAAGACTACATGCTAGAAGATGTTCAAAAGGGAAGGCTAGGACTTCACTGTAACAGAGAATGGACTTCACTGTACAGTGAAGTGAACTCACTGTAATGTGAGGTTTAAAATAATGATTTCGGTTTAAGTGTTTTCTTATGTGATTCTATGTTGTGAAATGCTATTCTTATGATGAATTTATGATGCTTTAAAGAAAAGATGCATATTTCCAAGAAAGTCCGCTTTCATGATTTTTATGCATAATGCCATACTTAGTACATGTGGTTGTACTAATTCCATGCTTTATTTTCTATCTATATAGTTCTTGGTAGGTGAAGAGCTTTGGGGAAGAAGACTTGGACAAGGAGATCGTTCAAGAAGAAGTTGAAGTATGTCCTCACTTGACTCGAGGGCATATATGTTTTTTATGTTTCTTTCATGAAGTTTTGTAATAGACTATAGAGTAGTATGTTTTCAATTCGTATGGCCCATGTCCCAAGTATTATCGTGTCTTAAGATGATGATCAAGACTTAGTATTTTCCTATTTCCATCTATGAAAGAGTTTAGACTTCTATATTGTTTAACGAAAAGTTTTAATTCTGCACTACTTTTTTTTATTTATTTGCGATGAATGATATATAGACTTGTATAAGACCTCCGAGATATCGAATACGCCGGTCGCAATCCAAGATTGCACCCTAACTTCTAGGGTGTGGTTGCGAGATGTGACAAAGCTTGGTATCAGAGCATAGGTTAATGAAAGTAGTCTGAGGTATCAAAGTCTCGAAAAGTCACGTCTAGTAGAGTCTTCACCATCGGTGTGAGTCCAGACACATCTATGGGCGAGAGGCTATAGGACGATAGTGTTTCTCTTCATTTCTACTCCTATGTTCGTGCGGTAGAGTTATGTTATGAGTATCCTTCTAAATGTATTTTTCCTTGTGTTTCTAGGAGATGAATACTAAAAGGATGGAGGAGGGAAGAGTTGATGAGGAAGTTCCTCCTCATGTTGAGAAAGTTGAGCAAGTGCTTCATGATGGGAAATGTGTCCAAGGTTCTCAAGGTTCTCAAGTGCCTCCTCAAGGTGATCATGCTCCTAATGTGGGAAGAGGTAATGAGGTGCCAGAGTTGACTAATCGGGATATTAGAGAGGCTTTGCTTGATTTAGCCCGAGCCGTGACTACTCATGCTAACTGGAACATGGTGCCTAGGCTTAATGCTATGGAGATCACTATATCATCTAGGTTGAGAGACTTTGTGAGGTTGAATACTCCAATATTTCTTGGCTCAAAGGTGAATGAGGATCCCCAAGAATTTCTTGATGGTGTGTACAAAGTTTTGAGTGCTACGGAGGTTACATCTAGGGAGAAGGCGGAGTTGGCTTCTTATCAATTTAGAGATGTGTCTCAAATTTGGTACACTCAATGGAAGGACACTAGGCCAAATGAGTTGGGTCTTATTGAGTGGGAAGAATTCAAGGAAGCTTTTCTTGGCAAGTACTTTCCATGTGAGAGGAGAGAGGTTAAGGTAGAAGAATTTATCAATCTCAAGCAAGGCAATATGAGTGTTGAGGAATACTCTTTGAAGTTCTCAACTTTGTCTAGGTATGCACCTTCCTTAGTGTCTATCCAAGGGATGAAATGAGTCGCTTTGTGACGGGTCTAGCCGACTTAGTGAGGGAGGAATGTCGTACGGCTATGTTGCATGATGATATGACTTTGGCTAGAATCATGGTGTATGCACAATCAATTGAAGAGTCTAAACTTAGGAGGATGTCAAGGAACTTGAAAAGGAGTGTTGCTAGTGATCAAGTGCAACCTAGGTTCAAAAAGAGGGCTCAAACTCAAGATGGACCTAGTGTTCCTAAGAAGAAGTTTCAGAAAGGATATGGTTCTAGCAATGGCAAACCTACATGTGCCACTTGTTTTAAAAAACATTATGGTGAGTGTCTATTGGGTAGCGGTAGTTGTTTTTGATGTGGAAAAGATGGGCACAAAGTGAGGGATTGTCCAAACATTGCTTCTAGGAAGGAGGGTAAGAAGGTTGAGCCTAGTGTTCCAAAGGAAGATGCTCCAACTAGGAGGGTTTCTATGCACTCCGGACTAGAGGTGAGAAGCCGGATGAGTGTGATGATGACATTGGTAAGTCCTTGTTTCTCTCATTTAGTATGACTTCTTTCTAAGTGGGGGAGTATGGTTAGAATTGTTGCATGTGGATGATGTTTAAGAGTTTGGTTGAAATTGAATTTCATTAACCTCTTTGCATTGTGTGTCTTATTGAGTTATGAGCATGTTATAAAAGGTGTTTATATGATGTTACCTTGCATTTGAGCATGTCTATGTCATGAATTGCTTAAGATTACATTATTTTTGAAAAATGTGGTAAAATTGACTGCAGCACTGTTCACTGAATTCACTATTCACTATAAAATTTTGTTAAAATTGGCTAATTGATTCTTTGGTCTAAAATTGTTGTTACGTATTTAGAACTGATGTGTATGAGTATATTAATGAATATAAAATGAGTTTTTTCTGTTCGGAATGAAGCATGTGAGTTTTGTAGCATATGGAGTTATAGAAGTGTATTCTAGTTCTTGTTGTGTTGTGAACCTCTTGATTTTGTGAAATTGATGTTCTCTCCTTGATTGTGAGTTATATGGTTTGGTGATGTGCTGTTAATTCGATTCTCTAATCTTGGAAATGTTCGGAGAGTGGCAAGTGCCATTTGAGGACGAATGTTGTCCAAGTGGGGGAGATTGTAAGACATCGAAAATGACTTAGGATAACTAGAGCCTAAAATGTTGGTAATGGTGGTGTAAGGTCCTACTATGGTCTATAATATGGTATAGAGTCAGTCGCTAAAGTATTAGGTGCATTTTGGAAGTCAAACGTCAAGGGATGACTAAGACGTTCGACGACTAAGTCACCTAAATGCCTCGTATTTGGTTCTATGTGTTTATGTGTAATTCAGGAGGTTGTAAGGTTCTTAAATGAGTTTAAAATGGTGTATAAAGTCATTGTGTCAAGTTTCATGAAGTTTGGAGGTCAAACGTCCAAGAACGTTCATAAAGTTCGAAAGATATGCCTTGAAATGACCTTGTGTGTCTAGGCATGTTTTTTCAAGTTATACGTGTTCGTTTTGGAAGAATTTTATGTGAGAGGTGTTAAAATCAAATACGATCGTATTTGGGTTGGAAACGTCCGGGGACCATCCAAGGGTCCTTGAGGAAGGACCCAAGTTGGTAGCAGAAACTGCCAAAAGGCAGTCCATATACGGAGGGAAATCGACGGCCAGTATCCTGGTCGATGCCCCATATATGTTGGGCGTCGTTGGATCCTTACCCTAGGGAGACAAGATCCTATTTTCAAGCATCAGAACCCATCGACGGTTGCCAGCACGGCACGTAAGTTGTCTTACGCCTTGTCGATGGGGAAGTCGTATGTGGGATGTCCCTGCGTACAGTTTTACTGCCAAGCTAGGGGTGAATTTGTAAATTCACCCCACTTCCAAATAAGAGTACTGGCGATTTATTAAGGGTATATTGGGTATTTTAAATGTGTATATAAGTGGTTAACAATTAGAATATTTCATTCTTCAAAAGTCAAAACCCCAAAATCCCTTAAGAAATCCCAAAGACTCCATTGAAGTCCAAATCAAGGAACAGCTTGGAGGTGACGTTTTGAGTGGAAATTCTTCATTAAGTTAAGAATTAGCTTCATTGAGGTATGACTTTTGATCCTTGAAACTCGTTTCATCAAGGAGCCCAACTTTCAAAGATGTTTTCAAAGTTTTCAAAAGGTGAATTGTCCAATTTCATGATTCTACCATGGGTTCTTGCATTAAAGATTTTCAAACGTCTATTATGGATTAGATTTATGTTGTATTGATGATTTTAACCTAAATTACTTATAAACCCATGTAATTGATGAACCTAAGATTTTGAATAAATTATGGGTTACTTGATATTGGCTTAATATTGATGATTTCATGTGTAGTTTCTTATGGGCTTTCTATTGATGTAAGAATTGTATTCAATTGTTATCAAATTGGTATTGGATTGTTGAATCTATGTTGAATTGGTTTATATTTCATTAATTTCTATAATTGTGTATTGAATTGGTGTTCATGGCCATGGGTAAGCGCCTTATGATGTTGAATTGGGTGATCTGGTATTGGCTTGAAGTGTTGATGCTGAAGTGGTGGTACGCTGCCCTATTTTTTCTTATTCAATGTTAATTTTACTTCAATTATGTTATGATTGGTTTGGTCCAACTTTGGTGGCAGTGCTATGTGAATTGATATGGCCTTGTCGGCGTTATTTTAAGTACATTGATGATCATGGCCTTGTCGGAACTACTTGAAATTATATGGCTATTTGTGTCGTTGAATTGGTGATGTATAATCATATCTATCTATATGTGAAATTATGTGTTAGACTATTGATACTAACCTATAGGGATAAGTACCCTTCGTTAGTTGAGATGTGGTACTAAATAGCTATCCCTTATCCTATAGTTAATGAATGTTTAAGAATCCGTGGGGGAGTTATGCTTAGCACCGAGAGGATTTGAATAAGGGGTGGGTACACTTCGTGAGTAGAGATGTTGTATCCAATGTACCTCCATAGATGAGTACTACTCGTTAGTAAAGAATGAGTTGCTTTGTGGCAATATCCTTATCCCTTAAATATGCTCCCGAATAGGTGTATCTATTGGATAATCCATGTAAAGGCTAAGAGTATGACACTACCTCAGGCAAGTGGGGATCCCTCATCCGCTACGATTTAATACCGGGATTCCATGTCTAGCTCTCATGGTCTATGTCGGTTAAAGCTATCTCTCCACAATTGAATGTAAATGAACCAAGTCTTCTTAATGGTGTACTACTTAGGGTAGGTGGTGGTATGGGACACTATCTATCCACTTCACAAGTAGGCATTTGAAGGGAGTCTTGGTATGTTCTTATATGAATATGTATGAATGGTTCATTATATGATGTTAATGAAGTAATGTGACTTTATGTCTAATGTTAAAGAAAGTGTGTCAATGTTGTATATTGTATTATGAAAGCTATGTATATGATAAATGTGAGTGGCCTATTATAAAGGAATTCCTAAGGGTCACTAGGGTGGAAGTAGTAGTATGGGATGCTACTTTCACATTGCACTAAGTGTAACTTGGGAATTGTCTTGGAGGATGGCTCCCTATGTGAAATTCCTAAGTATATATATGTTTCCTCTAGTGCCTTTAGTATTGAATACCTGTTGAGTTGTGATGAACTATGCTTATCCTTGGTATCAATATGGATCACTTCGGTATGCATTGAAAAAGGTTATATGGGCGGCCTCTTCATGTCTTACTTAATTGAGTCTTAGGATAACTATGGATAGGGAAGTTTATGTGATAAATGTTTTATTGTAAATGTGACTATATGTTGAGGTTTATGAGAGTGCTACTTCATATGATGCATGGTGACTTGTATGATGCTTTGTAACTTGATTGATGAAGTTTTTTTTTTACAAAATAGCATGACTTGAATGTTTCAACTACAATGTGTTATGGAAATACAATAACAACTCTGTTTACATATAAAGTAATATAATACTATGGGAGTTTCTCTAACCAACAACAACCACTATGAGCTAAAGTGATGATACAATGTCTCGTCCTAACTGCCAGAACTGTCCTATACCTTTTCGTGATATAGAACTCCTTGAATATGTAGATGTACTAGTCTATGCTATAAATCACTAAGGAATCATCTAAAATTATGATCCTTTCTAACCATGATGGCTACATAGTTTATGGAGACTTGAGTTATTATAAACTCATCCCCATATCAGTGCTCCATACTACTCCTAAAGATTTATACACAACTGATATGTTTTCAAAACAAATATCTTTATGTTATATGAGATAATTACTCAATAGTTAGCTCAAAGGTTCATTTGGAAATCGATTTTTCTTCTCTTGTCTAATTGTGAAAACAATTCAACTCTTGGGGATACTTATTTCCCGTATAACCTTTTGAAGATATGAACTTTGCTCTTACTCTTTACTTAATTCAAAATTACTTAAGCCTTAAAAGAAAGTAAAAACGTCTGTAAAAGCCTTTTGGGAAACTCTATGAACTTCTGTTGACTTTACTCTTAACCGTCCTTGAACTGAAATATGGATTCAAGATTCATGATCTCGTGTATATAGATTATTTGACGATGTTTAGACGTACCTTAGAGTGTAGAAATCAACTAGAAAAGATAGGTGCAATGTTAGGGAATTAATACAGAATGATGTTAAAAAAGTGGAAGAACTGGTGTCCCTTCCACTCTGAAAGACGCGAGGCGCCACAATGTAAATTTCCGAGTCTTGGTTGGAGCACTTTGACTGGAGCGGAGCCCCAAAGCATAAACTTCAGAACCCCTTTTGGGGCGCTCTGAGATGTGTGGCGCCCCAGCCCGCTTCCTAGATAATCCTGATTTTTCTTCTTCGTTCTTCAAGCTGAACCCTCTAATTTTACTTGGTTCTTTCCCCCAAACACATATAATTCACTATATCCTCAATATTTGTAAGGTTCTACTAGAAATCACACCTAATCTAGTTAATTAAACTCAAGAAACATCATCAACAACATCCCACAACAACTTAAACAAATTTCATCAAGAACTCATGATCTTTTCTTTCAAATGAACAAAATTATGCTGAATTGAATCATGATTGGCGCGGAGGTTAACTAACTCAACACTATGTGATCTAACATAGCTCGTAGGATTTAATCTATGAAAAAAATTCACAACCAAAATTGCGCAATCATGACGAATCTTGAACTTTTCTTCTCCTTTATCCTCTTCTCTCTTTTCTCCATGCCCTATCATAAATTTCCAATTGTCTAAACTTGTATGATTTTGATTAGACCCCAATTAAACTCATAGAATCGAAAAAAAATAATTACGTAAGGAAAAAAACAAACTACCCTTTCAAAATCCGGTTTAAACTTTTCATATCTAGATAACCAACTTCAAATGAACATAATTCAGTCATGCAAAGTTGGAATTGAGAAAACAACATTAGAAAGATAATTCCATGATATTTTATATGGTATCTTGTAGAACACCTAAATCATCTTGAGCTAGGAGTTATGTTTGTTTGAAGTTGACCCAAAACTCAAAGTTCACACAACTTAACCAATTTTCCAGATTTTTAATTCTTTCCAAAAATGACTCTTTCTAATTATAGCTCTTTCTAGTTCTTTCGAATAGCGAGGTGTTATATTATTAACCTCAATAAGAAATAAAACATGAGTTTTTTTCAAAAAGATAATAGAAATGACCCATATATACAATTGATAGTTATACTTCATAATAAATCGTCGAACATTAATGAGCATCTAACATACAAATAAAAATTAAGCATAAAATGACTCAAATTAATAAATAACATGTTAGTATTTTTTTTTTGTTTTACTTGTATAACCATCCATCACGAAATAACATAAAATAAGAAATTATGTATTTTCTTATGTTTTTGTTTGTTACTTGATAAAGTATTTCAAATTGTATGCTTGATAAATATATATAGGTAGAATAAAGGTGTATTCACTAACTTAGTATTAGTATACATTTACATCCTTGTAATCCACTCCAGTGTATACATATTAAAAAAGCAAACATTTTATGTATTCAATCACATGTAATATGTATAAACTGCATTGAAGTTTTTTTTCTTCTAAAAAATCATGCACATCACATATGCATCGCATTCACGTATACATATCCATGTATTCATTCACTCAGAATTTATATACACTCCATATTTTTTTTTCAGTTTTCAAATGAGAATTTTGCACATGAAATTTAAAATACTCCACAACAAACACATGAGTCAAACATAATGAGGAGAACTTACATTGCTAAAATTTAGAGTTACGGATGGAGAATCCACAAAATTAATCAGAATCTCATTTTTAATCAATAATCCTAGTGATAATATTATTAAACATGACAATTTAAACCTACGATAAATCAATATTACCTATACTTTCTCCTAAATAATATATAACTTTCAATATCTAAACATAAAACCCCTAAAAAGAATCGAACGGAAATACAAGAAGGGATTAGACATAGTCTAACAGATTGAGAAGTTGATGTCTAGACATCAACAAACCATCAGAAATTTAAAAGTGAAAGAAAAAAATAGACACTATGAACAAATATTTTAAAAGATTCAAGGAAAAAAGTCTGAAATATATTCGATCTATGACCGAAATTTTTGTTACGATACAAAACATTGGAAATGACATTTTACGCCTGCACTATCTAAAAGTGTATTTTAAAGGTATATATGTGTCCACGTGGGCACATATATACCTATAAAATACACTATTAAATAGTTCATGCGGGCCCGACGCGACTTAAATTTGTAAATAAACCTAAAAAATGTTTTATTCTATAATATTCAAACTTGAGAGCTAAGGAACAAAACCAGGGTTTTTGTTGACAGTTTTCCACCATTCTTGAGGCTATAGGTAAGATTTTCACTCCCCGGTCCATTTTTAAAATCCGTAAAATGTTGTAACACCCCTAAAATGATCTAGGTCAAGATAGAGCCTAACATAAGTGTCATGAGCATTATAAGGTCTTAAAATGGTTTATTATAGTGATATAAGGCATTTTGTTGAGTTTTAAAGAGTTTCAAAATGAAACATCCAAGAACGTTCAAGATGTTCGAAAGTAAGCCTTGAGACGTGCATGTGTGCCTCAGTATGTTTCATGAGGTTTTAGTTAGTGTTTGGAGCTCAAATTGATAAGACAGTTTTCTAATATCTTTACAAGCGTGTTTAGGGAGGAAACTTCTGGGCATGACTCCCCAAAAAGCACCATACGGGTCCTTGAGGAGGACCCAACCTTGGGCTAGCAAGCTGCACAAGGCAGCAACTAATTACACATAGAGGGAACCAGTCCGCGTCGCGGACTTGGTTCATCAAGGGACAAATTTTTGTCCGCATCACGGGCCACAACATGGACTCCACTGTCTTTGAATTTATTTTCAGAAATCTTGTGGGAGCAGCTCCGCGTCGCGCAGTTTTTTCCCGACTGTAATTCCAAAAATATAAGTTAAGTTTGACTTTTCTTAAAAGGTCCAATTGATGTGGGGGTATTTTGGGTACTTTGGAAGTTGGTTGGAAATGGTTTTTAAGTCATATTTAACCTCTTTCTCAAGTCAAAACCCCAATACCCAATAATAAATCAAAAATCAAAACCTCTCCCTCTCCAAAACTCTCGCAAGAACACCATAGAAGAAGAAGAGAAATTGGAAGCTACTCTTAGGATGAAATTGACCAAGTATTCAAGTTGGGATTAAGGCTCTAATATATGGTATGTGAAGCTTATCCATCCATGGATTCTTCCATTTATGGAGTCCCCTAGTTTTCCTCAATTGTGAATCCAAAGAACCCCAATCAAAAGAGGGTTGTCATTGAATTGTAGGTAAGACATTATTGTGATCCCAATCTAGTGGGTAGCATTCAGTTATGTTCATATGATGATTATGTGATGTTTTTATGAAGTTTTCATGGTGAATTGTAGTATTAGATGTTGAAGGTGATCATGGTGATTTTAGGCCATAAGAGTCAAGATGAAGGTTCTAAGTTGATCTTCTTAATTTAATCGTATTATATGCTAATTGATCAAGATGGAATCACCTAGATATGAATTTAACTAGGCATAATTGATCTTGACTTGTAAAGTTGGAACAAAACTTATCTGATCATGTATGCCTAGACATACTTTCTAATGATCAAATTGAATGAATTGACTTGTAATTGAACAGGTATCATGTTGAATTAAGGAAAGTAATCGATTGTACAATTTGTATGCCATTGATGCTAGGGCTTTGGTGGTGAAGTCACTATGAAGGGATTGTTATGATGTTTTCTTTCTCTTCTATATTTTGATATGAACAAGCTGTGGGAACAAGTTCTCTCATATAGATGGACTCTAGGTTGACCTAAAAACCTAAAATGAATCAAGACATGATGAATTAGAATAGCTTGAAGTTGTATTAAATATCCTCTTCTTGTATAATTGACTTGGTAAGATAAGACTAAGGTGTGATAGATTGAGATGGTAGATCTTAAGGGTAGCTTGAGATAGTAAATCTCAAGGAGGCTTGAGTTGAAATACTCATGGTAGCTTCCGATGTTGAAATCTCATGGAAGCTTGAGTTGAACTACTCAAGGTAGCTTAAGGTGATGAACTTCATGGTAGCTTGGGATGGATGAAGTAAGCTCTCTCATATTTAGCTTGGTCTTGTGTTGTTAGGATGCTTGATCATGATAGCTTGACTTGGTTTTGCCAAAACCATTTCATGGGAGCTTTAGGGTAAAGGCCTATACTCTCCTAATGGTAGCTTGATTTGCATGTAAGGTGTATTTAATTGAATAACTTGAGATAGGTTTCTCATGATAGCTTAGGGTTGAGTATTCATTCTCCCCTATGATTAGATATCATCTACATGATTGGTTGCATGGTGGTTAGGTTGGTACTTGTGTATCATTCCTTGTTAACTTGGTTATTATGTAAGGTGATTAACATGGTGGTAGGTCTATTATGATAGTATATCAAGCTTAGTAGACAAGAGTGCAAAATAAGTTAGCTTGGATTAAGTTAGTCTAGAGAAGTACTTAATGTTGATGATAGTATGGGATGCTAACCATACATGGCACAAGTATGACTTGAAGCTACCTATGACATGACCCCTATGTGATGTATTTTAAGCTTGGGTAGTGACGATGGTTGTTTCCATTACATGAGTGACTTAAGATGATAGTTACTTTTCAATATGAAATAGATCTACTAGACACTCCTAAAATGAAATTAAAGTGAATAGGGTGACTTCAAGATATTCTTAGTGTGTGAGGTAGAATGGGATGCCTCACATGCATTGTACAAGTGTGCTTTTAGGTGGACTAGGGGCACAGTTCTTATATGATTATGATGAACTTAAGTCTTAATTATGAAAGTGGATTATGATCAAGAATGAACAAAAAGAGGTAATTAGCTTTGGTAGTAGTATGAGATGCTACCTTAGCCTTCCACAAGTATACTTGGAGGTGGCTTGTGAGGTAGTTCACCTGAGTAGAAGGACAAATAAGTAAGTAAATATGAAGTTGAGTACGCTTTATGAGGACTTGTTATGCTTATGATATGCATGTTATGTTTTTCTAATATCACTTTTGATTATGTCTATTATTGACTAACCTTTTGAGATATCTTATATTTGATATTATAGTCTCCATACTTTATATATTTCTTACTAACACATATTTTGCCTACATTCTAATCCAATATAGGGTCTTGAGAAGATTGAGTTGCTTTGAAAGGTAGAGTTTCCAAGGCTTTCAAAAAGTGAAGATTGGTGAGTCCTCATAGCATCCGAGGACACCACCTGGTGTTGTTATTTATGTTCTTTACTCTGTTTAGACTTTTGTGGGTTGCGTCCCAACACATTGTTATTCATGTTGTAATAGATGGTTTTTGAGACATATGCTAGAAAGACTTTAGTTTTATGAAATGACTTCCAAATTCTGTTTTTGAGAAAAATATTTAATTTTGCGCTTCTTTTCATATATATGCAACAATTGATGTTCAAGGGCTTGTAGAAGGACCCGAGAGGTCAAGTACGTTATGTGGCGACTCAACAGTTCTCTAACTTCTTGGGTATACTTGCGGGTTATTATAAACCTGGTATCAGAGCATAAGGTTATGAAATTGTCTTAGAATATCTCAAAACCACGTCTAGTAGAGTCTTATTCATCGGTTTGAGTCGCGAAACATCTATGAATAAGAGGCTATGGTATGCTTAGGAAAGTTTCACTTCTCTATTCTTCAAGTCGTGCCATAGAGTTTTTCTTTTGTAGGCCGTTTTTCTAATTTTTGCCTATGTTTTTGTCCAGGTTATGTCTATCACTAGGGCTAATGCTAGAAAGTAAAGAGATGGCATTGAGAATCAAGAGGTTTCTCCCCAAGGAGGTCAAACTCCTCCTCAAGTTCCTAATGCTCCTCAAGTGGGGAAAGTTACTCTAGAGGAATTTAGGACTTCTATGAACTTGTTGGCTCAAGCCTTGACGGCTAGGCCAATAGGGAGGTAGCGGCAAACCCTATAGGGGGAATGAGTACTTATAGGATTTGAAAGATCTTGAGGATGAACCTTCCGGTGTTTAGAGGAGGATGATCCAATGAGTTCATAAATGAGGTTTCCAAGACTCTTGCTATTATGGGATTAATTTCTAGGGAGAAAACGGAGCTATCCGCTTACTAATTGAAAGATGTGGCACAAATTTTGTTTGAACAATGTAAGGATTCTTGGCCGGCAAGGGCGGGTCCCATAGAGTGGGAGACTTTTAAGTCGGCTTTCCTTGATAGGTTCTTTCCTAGGGAATTGAGGGAGGCTAAGTTGGGGGAATTTATAGACCTCAAGAAAGGATATATGAGTGTTAAGCAGTATGATTTAAAATTCACTCTTTTTTCTAAGTATGCCCCAAGCTTGGTAGCAAGCCCTAGAGACTTGATTATTAGGTTCATGACGAGAGTATCCAAACTAGTGGAAGAAAAGTGTTGTATGGCAATTATTGTTAATGACATAGATATCTCCCGAATCATGGTGTTTACTCAACAAATAGAAGAGTCCAAGCTTAAGAAGGAGAAAAAGAGAAGTAGGATGCACAAAGATGTATCCAATGGATCTGGTCATTCTAAGAATCGACAAAAGTTTTCTGGACAACGTTATTCTAATGCTTATAAGTATGAGGATGAGAGGGTGTCTAACCATAGGTATCAATGGAAGAGCAATGAGTATTCCCGACCTAATTGCACTAGGTGTTCTAAGAAACATGAGGGTAGGTGTTTAGCCTGTAGGGATGGTTGTTATGGGTGTGGTGAGAGTGGCCACATGATGAAGGATTGACCTAAGGCAAAGGTTAATGTGAGAGGGGGCAAGTAAGTTTCCCCTGGTATTTATTTGGTATGCTAAGACCAAGGTGTGATAGCTTGAGATGAGGGTGGCTTGAGATAGTAAATTTGAAGGAAGTTTGAGTTGAAATACTCATGGTAGGTTTAGATGTTGAAATCTCATGGAAGTTTGAGTTGAAATTTTTGTGGTAGCTTGAGGTGATAGACTTCATGATAGCTTGGGATGAAGGAAGTAATATCTCTCATGTTTAGCTTGTTCTTGTGTTGCTAGGATGCTTTATCATGATAGCTTGACTTGGTTTGGCCAAAACCATTTCATGGTAACTTTAGGGGAAATGCCTAAACTCTCCTAATGGTAACTTGATTTGCTTATAATGTGTATTTCATGGAATAGCTTGAGATAGATTTCTCATGATAGCTTAGGGTTAAGGATTCATTCTCCCATATGATTAGCTTGCATCTACATGATTGGTTGCATGGTGGTTAGGTTGGTAGTTGTGTATCCTTTTTTGTTAGCTTGGTTTGTATATAACGTGCTATCCATGGTAGTAGGTCTATTATGATAGTATGTCAATCTTAGTAGACAAGAGTGCAAAATAATTTAGCTTGGATTAGGTTAGTCTAAAGAAGTATTAAGTGTTGACTGTAGTATGGGATTCTATCCATACTGTAAGACCTCAAAAATGACTTAGGATAATTAGAGTTTAACATGTTGTTAATGGTGGTATAAGGTCCTAATGTGGTCCATAATATAGTATAGAGGCAGTATCTAAAGTATTAGGTGCATTGGAAGTCAAACGTCAAGGGATGACTAAGACGTTCGACGACTAAGTCACCTAAATGCCTCGTATGTGGTTCTATTTGTTTATGTGTAATTAATGAGGTTTTAAGGTTCTTAAATGAGTTTAAAATGGTGTATAAAGTCAGTGTGTCAATTTTCGTGAAGTTTGGCGGTCAAACGTCCAAGAACGTTCATGAAATTCGAAAGTTATGCCTTGAAATGACCTTGTATGTCTAGGCATGTTTCGTCAAGTTTTACGTGTTCATTTTGGATGAATTTTATGTGAGAGGTGTTAAAATCAAAGACGATTGTATTTGGGTTGGAAACGTCCGGAAAATTATCCCCAAGTACCATCCAAGGGTCCTTGAGGAAGGACCCAAGTTAGTGGCCAAAACTGCCAAAAGGTAGTCCACCTACGGAGGGCAATCGACGGCCAGTGGCCTGGTCGACACCCCGTAGGTGATGGGCGTCGTTGGAACCTTAGCCTAGGGATAAAATATCCATTTCCAAGCCTCAGAACCCATCGACGGTTGCCATCACGGCCCGTAAGTGGGCTTACGCCCCGTTGATGGGGAAGTCGTCTGTGGGATGTCCCTGCGTGCAGTTTCACTGCCAAGCTAGGGGTGAATTTGTAAATTCACCCCACTTCCAAATAAGATTATTGTCGGTTTATTAAGGGTATATTGGGTATTTTAAATGTGTATATAAGTGTTTAACACTTAGAATATTTCATTCTTTAAAAATCAAAACCCTAAAATTCCTTAAGAAACCCCAAAGACTCCATTGAAGTCCATATCAAGGAACTGTTTGGAGGTGACGTTTTGAGTTGAAATTCTTCATTAAAGTGAAGAATTAGCTTCATTGAGGTATGAATTTTTATCGTTGAAAGTCGTTTCATCAAGGAGCCCAACTTTCAAAGATTATTTCAAAGTTTTCAAAAGGTGAATTGTCCAATTTCATGATTCTACCATGGGTTCTTGCATTAATGGTTTTCAAATGTCTATTATGGATTATATTGATGTTGTATTGATGATTTTAACCTAAATTACCTATGAAACCATGTAATTGATGAACCTAAGATTTTGACTAAATTATGGGTTACTTGATATTGGCTTAATATTGATGATTTCATGTGTAGTTTCTTATGGGCTTTCTATTGATGTAAGAATTGTATTCAATTGTTATCAAATTGGTATTGGATTGTTGAATCTATGTTGAATTGGTTTAGATTTCATTGATTTCTATAATTGTGTATTGAATTGGTGTTCATGGCCATGGGTAAGGGCCTTATGATGTTGAATTGGGTGATTTGATATTTGCTTGAAGTGTTGATGATGAAGTGGTGGTACGCTGCCCTATTTCTTCTTATTCAATGTTAATTTTACTTTAATTATGTTATGATTGGTTTGGTCCACCTTTGGTAGCGGTGCTATGTGAATTTATGTGGCCTTGTCAGCGTTATTTTAAGTACATTGATGATCATGGCCTTGTCGGCACTACTTGAAATTATATGGCTTTTTGTGTAGTTGATTTGTTGATGTATAATCATATCTATATATATATGAAAGTATGTGTTAGACTATTGATTCTATCGAGGTAATCATATTATGCTTTGACTATATGTTAAGTGTGTAGTCTTAGAGTTGATACATGATTGTTCTTAAATTGGTTAGATTAGTCTAAAATGGTTATATTTATAATGTTAAGGTAATGAATAAATTGAATTAATAAGGTTAAGGGTCATGTTTAAGGGTCTAAAGAAAGATAGGCTATATCTGTTAAAATGGATCTATGTTGTGTCTTCTTTACGTAGACTTGTGTCCCTTACTTGATGCTTATGTGAATTTGTGATGTTTTGACTTAGGAACCTAAAGGGTGTTCGTCTTGAATAAATGAATATAGGTGAGACCTTTAATGATGATAAAAGGGTCATTTATGTGGAACCTTGAACCAAGTGGTAAGGTTATGAATTGTAAAGTAGTGAGCCGTAATGGTATCCTTCATATAATGAGTGATGGAATTAAGGTCGATTGGATGGAACGGCATCATATCATACCTTAGGAAAGTCGCGATGAGCTTCTTGTCGCCATTGTGAGATAGCCCTAATGGACCTTTCTTTGGTAGGGTAAATGTGATTGGTCATGAACATGATATGGGACCCATTTGCATGAACCTTAATGTGAAATGATCTATGAGAACTAAGGCTAGAACCGAGTGAGTATGGTTAAGGTAAGTAGTTCTAGTTAAGTATGAGAATAGAATACAATGTACGCCCTTCATATTCCTTAACCATGTGCCTACATGGAATCTTTATGTTCCACCATTGGCAAGTATAACACATCATCTAAGTAGGATAGAACTTCGGATTCCATGCTTTGCTACCATGGTCTATGTCGGTTATTGCTTATTCTCATCATATGGGATACCTATTAGCATTAGAGAAGTTCTACGAAGTTTAGGTGGTGGTATGGGACGCTACTTAGACATTGCACAATAGGCTTTGAAGATGTTAATAAGAGTCCCTAGTTCTTGTCTAAGACCAATATTTGAATGTCCTGTATGTGATGTATGTATCTTAAATGAACTAATGAACTAATGACTTAATGATAATGAGCATGCAAATGGATAAGTACCTAATTTAAAGTGACTTAAGGATTCCTTAGCTAAAGTGTGAACAGGGCATAAAGGATGATTTCTTTATGTCTTATATTTGGAAGTCTTGAGAATGACTCTAGTTAGGTAAGTTGCTTGATATGTTTGAAATGATCTAAACCTAGGAAGTCTTAACGATTATTTAGGTAGCCTTGAAGTGGATGTATGGGCGTTCTCTTCTAGGAGTACTTGAGTAAGTCTTTTGTATTATGTTTGTCTTGCATGTTGGTGTATTGTAGGTGTGTATGTGTCCCATTATGAGTAATCTTGAGGATCGTTTAGGCACATCTAGAGAGGGTATATGGGCGGTCTCTCTTTGTGTGACTTAAGTGAATCTTAGGATGCCTTTGGTGACAAGACTACATGCTAGAAGATGTTCAAAAGGGAAGGCTAGGACTTCACTGTAACAGAGAATGGACTTCACTGTACAGTGAAGTGAACTCACTGTAATGTGAGGTTTAAAATAATGATTTCGGTTTAAGTGTTTTCTTATGTGATTCTATGTTGTGAAATGCTATTCTTATGATGAATTTATGATGCTTTAAAGAAAAGATGCATATTTCCAAGAAAGTCCGCTTTCATGATTTTTATGCATAATGCCATACTTAGTACATGTGGTTGTACTAATTCCATGCTTTATTTTCTATCTATATAGTTCTTGGTAGGTGAAGAGCTTTGGGGAAGAAGACTTGGACAAGGAGATCGTTCAAGAAGAAGTTGAAGTATGTCCTCACTTGACTCGAGGGCATATATGTTTTTTATGTTTCTTTCATGAAGTTTTGTAATAGACTATAGAGTAGTATGTTTTCAATTCGTATGGCCCATGTCCCAAGTATTATCGTGTCTTAAGATGATGATCAAGACTTAGTATTTTCCTATTTCCATCTATGAAAGAGTTTAGACTTCTATATTGTTTAACGAAAAGTTTTAATTCTGCACTACTTTTTTTTATTTATTTGCGATGAATGATATATAGACTTGTATAAGACCTCCGAGATATCGAATACGCCGGTCGCAATCCAAGATTGCACCCTAACTTCTAGGGTGTGGTTGCGAGATGTGACAAAGCTTGGTATCAGAGCATAGGTTAATGAAAGTAGTCTGAGGTATCAAAGTCTCGAAAAGTCACGTCTAGTAGAGTCTTCACCATCGGTGTGAGTCCAGACACATCTATGGGCGAGAGGCTATAGGACGATAGTGTTTCTCTTCATTTCTACTCCTATGTTCGTGCGGTAGAGTTATGTTATGAGTATCCTTCTAAATGTATTTTTCCTTGTGTTTCTAGGAGATGAATACTAAAAGGATGGAGGAGGGAAGAGTTGATGAGGAAGTTCCTCCTCATGTTGAGAAAGTTGAGCAAGTGCTTCATGATGGGAAATGTGTCCAAGGTTCTCAAGGTTCTCAAGTGCCTCCTCAAGGTGATCATGCTCCTAATGTGGGAAGAGGTAATGAGGTGCCAGAGTTGACTAATCGGGATATTAGAGAGGCTTTGCTTGATTTAGCCCGAGCCGTGACTACTCATGCTAACTGGAACATGGTGCCTAGGCTTAATGCTATGGAGATCACTATATCATCTAGGTTGAGAGACTTTGTGAGGTTGAATACTCCAATATTTCTTGGCTCAAAGGTGAATGAGGATCCCCAAGAATTTCTTGATGGTGTGTACAAAGTTTTGAGTGCTACGGAGGTTACATCTAGGGAGAAGGCGGAGTTGGCTTCTTATCAATTTAGAGATGTGTCTCAAATTTGGTACACTCAATGGAAGGACACTAGGCCAAATGAGTTGGGTCTTATTGAGTGGGAAGAATTCAAGGAAGCTTTTCTTGGCAAGTACTTTCCATGTGAGAGGAGAGAGGTTAAGTTAGAAGAATTTATCAATCTCAAGCAAGGCAATATGAGTGTTGAGGAATACTCTTTGAAGTTCTCAACTTTGTCTAGGTATGCACCTTCCTTAGTGTCTATCCAAGGGATGAAATGAGTCGCTTTGTGACGGGTCTAGCCGACTTAGTGAGGGAGGAATGTTGTACGGCTATGTTGCATGATGATATGACTTTGGCTAGAATCATGGTGTATGCACAATCAATTGAAGAGTCTAAACTTAGGAGGATGTCAAGGAACTTGAAAAGGAGTGTTGCTAGTGATCAAGTGCAACCTAGGTTCAAAAAGAGGGCTCAAACTCAAGATGGACCTAGTGTTCCTAAGAAGAAGTTTCAGAAAGGATATGGTTCTAGCAATGGCAAACCTACATGTGCCACTTGTTTTAAAAAACATTATGGTGAGTGTCTATTGGGTAGCGGTAGTTGTTTTTGATGTGGAAAAGATGGGCACAAAGTGAGGGATTGTCCAAACATTGCTTCTAGGAAGGAGGGTAAGAAGGTTGAGCCTAGTGTTCCAAAGGAAGATGCTCCAACTAGGAGGGTTTCTATGCACTCCGGACTATAGGTGAGAAGCCGGATGAGTGTGATGATGACATTGGTAAGTCCTTGTTTCTCTCATTTAGTATGACTTCTTTCTAAGTGGGGGAGTATGGTTAGAATTGTTGCATGTGGATGATGTTTAAGAGTTTGGTTGAAATTGAATTTCATTAACCTCTTTGCATTGTGTGTCTTATTGAGTTATGAGCATGTTATAAAAGGTGTTTATATGATGTTACCTTGCATTTGAGCATGTCTATGTCATGAATTGCTTAAGATTACATTATTTTTGAAAAATGTGGTAAAATTGACTGCAGCACTGTTCACTGAATTCACTATTCACTATAAAATTTTGTTAAAATTGGCTAATTGATTCTTTGGTCTAAAATTGTTGTTACGTATTTAGAACTGATGTGTATGAGTATATTAATGAATATAAAATGAGTTTTTTCTGTTCGGAATGAAGCATGTGAGTTTTGTAGCATATGGAGTTATAGAAGTGTATTCTAGTTCTTGTTGTGTTGTGAACCTCTTGATTTTGTGAAATTGATGTTCTCTCCTTGATTGTGAGTTATATGGTTTGGTGATGTGCTGTTAATTCGATTCTCTAATCTTGGAAATGTTCGGAGAGTGGCAAGTGCCATTTGAGGACGAATGTTGTCCAAGTGGGGGAGATTGTAAGACATCGAAAATGACTTAGGATAACTAGAGCCTAAAATGTTGGTAATGGTGGTGTAAGGTCCTACTATGGTCTATAATATGGTATAGAGTCAGTCGCTAAAGTATTAGGTGCATTTTGGAAGTCAAACGTCAAGGGATGACTAAGACGTTCGACAACTAAGTCACCTAAATGCCTCGTATTTGGTTCTATGTGTTTATGTGTAATTCAGGAGGTTGTAAGGTTCTTAAATGAGTTTAAAATGGTGTATAAAGTCATTGTGTCAAGTTTCATGAAGTTTGGAGGTCAAACGTCCAAGAACGTTCATGAAGTTCGAAAGATATGCCTTGAAATGACCTTGTGTGTCTAGGCATGTTTTTTCAAGTTATACGTGTTCGTTTTGGAAGAATTTTATGTGAGACGTGTTAAAATCAAATACGATCGTATTTGGGTTGGAAACGTCCGGGGACCATTCAAGGGTCCTTGAGGAAGGACCCAAGTTGGTAGCAGAAACTGCCAAAAGGCAGTCCATATACGGAGGGAAATCGACGGCCAGTATCCTGGTCGATGCCCCATATATGTTGGGCGTCGTTGGATCCTTAGCCTAGGGAGACAAGATCCTATTTTCAAGCATCAGAACCCATCGACGGTTGCCAGCACGGCACGTAAGTTGTCTTACGCCTTGTCGATGGGGAAGTCGTATGTGGGATGTCCCTGCGTACAGTTTTACTGCTAAGATAGGGGTGAATTTGTAAATTCACCCCACTTCCAAATAAGAGTATTGGCAATTTATTAAGGGTATATTGGGTATTTTAAATGTGTATATAAGTGGTTAACAATTAGAATATTTCATTCTTCAAAAATCAAAACCCCAAAATCCCTTAAGAAATCCCAAAGACTCCATTGAAGTCCAAATCAAGGAACAGCTTGGAGGTGACGTTTTGAGTGGAAATTCTTCATTAAGTTAAGAATTAGCTTCATTGAGGTATGACTTTTGATCCTTGAAACTCGTTTCATCAAGGAGCCCAACTTTCAAAGATGTTTTCAAAGTTTTCAAAAGGTGAATTGTCCAATTTCATGATTCTACCATGGGTTCTTGCATTAAAGATTTTCAAACGTCTATTATGGATTAGATTTATGTTGTATTGATGATTTTAACCTAAATTACTTATAAACCCATGTAATTGATGAACCTAAGATTTTGAATAAATTATGGGTTACTTGATATTGGCTTAATATTGATGATTTCATGTGTAGTTTCTTATGGGCTTTCTATTGATGTAAGAATTGTATTCATTGTTATCAAATTGGTATTGGATTGTTGAATCTATGTTGAATTGGTTTATATTTCATTAATTTCTATAATTGTGTATTGAATTGGTGTTAATGGCCATGGGTAAGCGCCTTATGATGTTGAATTGGGTGATCTGGTATTGGCTTGAAGTGTTGATGCTGAAGTGGTGGTACGCTGCCCTATTTTTTCTTATTCAATGTTAATTTTACTTCAATTATGTTATGATTGGTTTGGTCCAACTTTGGTGGCAGTGCTATGTGAATTGATATGGCCTTGTCGGCGTTATTTTAAGTACATTGATGATCATGGCCTTGTCGGCACTACTTGAAATTATATGGCTATTTGTGTCGTTGAATTGGTGATGTATAATCATATCTATCTATATGTGAAATTATGTGTTAGACTATTGATACTAACCTATAGGGATAAGTACCCTTCGTTAGTTGAGATGTGGTACTAAATAGCTATCCCTTATCCTATAGTTAATGAATGTTTAAGAATCCGTGGGGGAGTTATGCTTAGCACCGAGAGGATTTGAATAAGGGGTGGGTACACTTCGTGAGTAGAGATATTGTATCCAATGTACCTCTACAGATGAGTACTACTCGTTAGTAAAGAATGAGTTGCTTTGTGGCAATATCCTTATCCCGTAAATATGCTCCGGAATAGGTGTATCTATTGGATAATCCATGTAAAGGCTAAGAGTATGACACTACCTCAGGCAAGTGGGGATCCCTCATCCGCTACGATTTAATACCGGGATTCCATGTCTATCTCTCATGGTCTATGTCGGTTAAAGCTATCTCTCCACAATTGAATGTAAATGAACCAAGTCTTCTTAATGGTGTACTACTTAGGGTAGGTGGTGGTATGGGACACTATCTATCCACTTCACAAGTAGGCATTTGAAGGGAGTCTTGGTATGTTCTTATATGAATATGTATGAATGGTTCATTATATGATGTTAATGAAGTAATGTGACTTTATGTCTAATGTTAAAGAAAGTGTGTCAATGTTGTATATTGTATTATGAAAGCTATGTATATGATAAATGTGAGTGGCCTATTATAAAGGAATTCCTAAGGGTCACTAGGGTGGAAGTAGTAGTATGGGATGCTACTTTCACATTGCACTAAGTGTAACTTGGGAATTGTCTTGGAGGATGGCTCCCTATGTGAAATTCCTAAGTATATATATGTTTCCTCTAGTGCCTTTAGTATTGAATACCTGTTGAGTTGTGATGAACTATGCTTATCCTTGGTATCAATATGGATCACTTCGGTATGCATTGAAAAAGGTTATATGGGCGGCCTCTTCATGTCTTACTTAATTGAGTCTTAGGATAACTATGGATAGGGAAGTTTATGTGATAAATGGTTTATTGTAAATGTGACTATATGTTGAGGTTTATGAGAGTGCTACTTCATATGATGCATGCTGACTTGTATGATGCTTTGTAACTTGATTGATGAAGTTTTTTTTTTACAAAATAGCATGACTTGAATGTTTCAACTAAAATGTCTTCTTTTACATGTGTTTTTGCATAATTCCATACTTAGTACCATGTTTGTAATAACCCCATAATTTTCTATACTCTATAAGTATAGGTTTGAGGCAAGTGGAGTTTAGGAGGCAAAGCTTGCGAAGTTGACTCTCTCAAGACATAGTCTATGTTTCTCTAGTTTCTTCTATAGGACTTGTAAGGACTTATTATGTATTTCTTTCAATGTAAAGGGTCATATCCCTAAGATATTTAAGATGTGTCTTTAAGTTGGCTTGTGACGATGAGACTTATTCCTTCGTATTTTATAAAAGATGTTTCTTATTATTATTGTTGTGAAAAGTTTTAATTCTACACTACTTTTCATATCTTATGTAATGAATGATAGCTAAGAGGCTTTTACAAGACCTCTGAAGGGTGAAGTACGCCTTGTGACGACTCAAGAGTGTTCTTTTCTTCTAGGGCAAACTTGCTGGTCGTTACAAACTTGGTATTAGAGCATAAGGTTTTGTGAAATAGTTTAGGGTCCAAAGTCTCACAAGCCACATCTAGTAGAGTCTTGTTCATCGGTATGAGTTGGAACACATCCATGAGTGAGAGGCTATAAGGCGATAGAAGTTTCAGTTTCTTCATTACTCTAGTGTCATGCCTTAGAGTTGACTTCTATAAGTATCATTTCTCAACCTCTTGATTTGTCTTTGTAGGACATGAATACGATGAGCAAACCCGCTATAAGGGAGGAGGGTGAAGTAGCTAATGAGAGAATTCTCCTCGTGGTGAGCAAGTCCCTATAGTTGACCAAGAGGATATGAATGAGGCGGTTTCCCTTCAAGTGCCTCAAGGTACTCAAGCTCCCTATTTTGAAGGGGATATGATTAACGCGAAGATAGGGTATTCTCTTAGGGATTTGACCCGACTTATGACAACTCAAGCCCATGTCGTCACTAATCATTTGGTGGACCAAGCTAACCTAGGAGTTGGATGTAACACTCCAAAAGT
Source organism: Solanum sitiens (assembly GCA_016801875.1). Classification (NCBI taxonomy): domain Eukaryota; kingdom Viridiplantae; phylum Streptophyta; class Magnoliopsida; order Solanales; family Solanaceae; genus Solanum; species Solanum sitiens. The sequence continues at coordinate 582,316 of JABWTJ010000149.1, forward strand.
CCAACACCTAATATATAGCCTCACATGATGAATTAATACTTGTAACATTGTTTATACGCCTAAATGTATTTGAAACATTTAGGAGGTGTTAGAGTCAAAACGTCAAGGAACGTCCATGACGTCCGGAGACAAATGAAATTGAGGCTAGTGTGCCTTGGCATGTTTCATGGGGTTTTAAGAGTAAGAATTTAATGAAAATTTGTAGAAAGTTGTTAAAAATATATTAGAGTGTGTTTAGGGTCGAAACGTCCAGGTACGGCTCCCCAAGGATCAACCTAGGGGTCTTCGGAAAAAAACCTTGCATTTGACCAAAAGCTGTCAATTTGACAGTGGCCAAACGACTAGCCATCGATGGTGGTCGTTGGTCCAACCTTAGACAATTTAAAAAGGTGATCCAAAAACCACTCTCGAGCCCAAACGATGCCCGCACAGTACAGGGTCATCGATGGACCTACGGTCCGTAGGTCAGGGATTTATAGGTGATGGGTTTGTTTCACTGTTACAATTTTAAGTTAGTTAATTAATTAATTAGTTGGTTAGTTAATTAATTAAGGATTATGGGGTGTCTAATTAAGTTTTTTAAGGGACTATATAACTCATAACCCTCATTGAACTAACCTAACATTTCTTATTTTCCAAATTCAGATCTCTCTACCTTCTCTCTACTTTTTCTCTATTCCCAAAAGGCTCAATTGAAAACCAAGCTTCAGGTAACTAGGTCTCACAGATTTCAACTTTCTTTCCATCAATATTCAATGATAGTTAAGGCATGAAATCTCTTAACTCTTGGGACTCCTTTCCCAAGAGGTTCTTCAAAGTTGATTTCTAAAAGTTCATAAAAACATGGGTTTCCTTCTTAATACACAAATGATCTTTCAAATTGAATTGTTCTTCATTTAATTTGATTATTATTGATATATTAGGATTGATTATGTGTCAATTATGACAGTTCTTGATATTAGACCTAGTTCTATGGAAGAAATCATGAATTGATTCTATTACCCTAACCCTAGGTTATGAATTGATTTTGAATTGGGTAGTGATGATACAATTTACTTTGTTCTTGTTTTGATTACTATTATATGATGTTATTGAGTATATTGATGGATGAATATAGTTGGTTTGGTTATAAGATCTTGAATAACGCTTTTGAAGGTGAATTGGTAAGACTTTGTAATTTTGAATCCTTACTTTAATTGTGATGGATTATACTTGATGATGGTGTTCAATTGAAGTATAACACATGATTAGATTAAGTAGGTGATGGAATGATGAATGTAATTTAAATGTCTTGACTATATGAATTGTGAGATTATGATTAAGCTATGATGATATAAGGTTGATTGTGAATCACTTATGTGCCTTAGTATGATGTGATGGTTATAATGTTTTAATATCACAAATGAAGGGTTGTAATGAAAGGACAGTCTCATGCAATGCCTAATGATCTAATGATATGATATACAAGGGGTTAGTCTCCTATGGCCTATATTATGGCAATTAAGAATGACTTAAAGACATTTCAAAAAGGTACTTTAGCTTAGCACCGAGTGAACTAGTTATGAGAGGTGTCCCTTCCCAATGTGGGAAGGTAAGTTCACAATAGTTCTCATGAGATGGATATTACAATGCAATTGTGTAGAAAGAGCGTCTCAAGCATGTCTCTAAGTTCTTGAACTATGTTGCCCCCATAGGAATAGTAGCTAGTGGATCCACCTAGAATGCTATGTTCATGTTTTGGTTCTACCTTGGCAAGTATACCACCTTCTTTTGGTGTACGGTTTTATGACACCGGATTCCATGTTTAAATCGCATGGTCTATGTCGTTTAGGGCAATTGTTCTCGAAGTGTAACGAAGTAATAAAGTGAACACTAAGTAAGTGACTTAAGGGGTTTGACTTAGTGTAGGTAGGGGTATGGGACTCCACCTATACATTGCACTAGTTGTCCTTGAGGAATGTCCTAGGAGGTTGTTTTGAGGTACTTATCATATGAATGAAATGTATATGATGACTTTATATGTTGATGATCATATATGATGTTAGTTTCATTAATGTACATGTTATTGGTCTAAATTGATATATATAATGAAGGACATGCATGATATGAAGGTATACGAAATGTTGACATTGCGTATGGTCTTTTACTTGGTGTACTAGATTATGTGAGGTTATAGGACTTCACATAAGCATTGCACTTGTAGGCTTGGGAAGGGGTTATGAGTAAGGGTCTTATATATATGGTGATGTTATGAGCTCTTGAACATGAATTGTTATTATAATGCTATGTTGGAGTTATCCATGCCTATACGATCTTAATAATGTGACATTCATATTGGTATGACTTCTGATGATATTGTCCATGTTGACCTGACTTTGTGATGATGTTTGTCTTGTGTTGGATGTGGACTTGTCTTAAGTATTGGTGTGTCTAATGGCTTATATGTGTTCTTGATTGTGCATAAAGGCTTTTCAAAGTGACATAGCATGGTTCTGAACAAATGTCCCTTTTAGCATGACTTCAATGTTTTATGTGCATATGTTTTAATACTTAGTACATGTGGTTGTACTAACCCATATTCTTTCCATTTTCCCATATAATGTAGGTTCGGGCCGTTAAGTTATAAAGATCACTTTGCAAGAAGACTTGGAATTTCCCATGTTTTTGTAGGTCCTCTAATTCGAGGATGGTGCAACGTATTCTTTCTTAGTAGTATTTCTATAGTCTAAAGACATTCATTTGTTTCCTATTGTTGAAGATATTGTTGTAAGCCCTATGTTGCAACTAGGAATATTGTTGTAAGCCCTATGTTCTATATCATTTTACATGGTTCAACGTGAGACAAAGCATTAGATTATTAATTATGTTGTCCAAACGAGAAGCCTAAGTAAGCTTCATATGCAAGGAGTCTAAGTAAACTCCATATATGATATGTGAGAGGTCTATGTACACCTCAATATGTAAAAGGTTTTAATTTTCTGCACTTTTTGACCTATCAGATGTTATGAAGAATATGCAAGGGCTTTTGTAAGTCCTCTTCGAGGACAACGACGCCATTTACGTCTAGGCGGTGCTCCCCGATCATGACAAACTTTATATCAGAGCATGAGGCTTAAGTAATCTTAGTATTGATGTCTCATTGAACCAAGTTTACGTAGAGTGTTGTTCATGAGTGTGAAACGCGCCACACTTATGAATGAGAGGCTATGTGACACTTAGGAATTCTAACATATTGGTAATGTTGAAAGTCGTTCCTTGAGAGTTAAACTCTATGTATCCCTAATTTTCATAATCCTTTTCTTGTTGATATAGGAGATGAATACGAGAAGGACAACTACAAGGAGAGTGGAGGAAGATTTGGCTAAAGCGAGAGTTCCTCCCCAAGGAAAACAAGCTCCTCCAGAAGACAATCAAGCTCCTCAAGGTGACCAAGCTCCAGTCATTCTTCCACCTATGACGGATGGAGAGATAAGGGCGGCATATGTGACTTTGGCTCAAGCTATGACTACTCAAGCCCAAGCGATATCTACTCAAGATCAAGCCATCACGGCTCAAGAAAAACGGTAGGTCGGACCCCGTGTTAAAAAAAAAGCTAGTACTATGGCTTCTCTCTTGAGGGACTTCATAAAGATGAACCCTCCAATGTTCTTTGGTTCGAAGGTGAAGGAGGATCCTCAAGACTTCCTCGATGATATCTATAAAATCTTGTATGTTATGCGGTTGACTTGGAATGAAAAGGCTAAGCTATCTTCCTATAAACTCAAGGATGTGGCTCAAACTTGGTATACCCAATGGAGAGACAATAGGGCTTTGAGAGCGAGTCCTAAATTTGGGAGGTGTTTAGAAGGGCTTTCCTTGGGATGTTCTTCCTAGGGAGAAAAGGGATGCCAAAGTGGAGGGATTCATCAACCTTCATCAAGGAGGTATGAGTGTGTAAGAGTATTCCTTGAAGTTCACTAAATTTCCCAAATATGCACCTTCGTTGGTGTCTAACCCAAGGGATGAGATGAGTCGCTTTGTTACGAGAGTGTCCGATGATTTAGTTGAAGAGTGTCGTTCGATGATACTTCATGACAACATGGATATTTTGAGGTTGATGGTGCATGTTTTTACGATCGGGGAGCACCCCCTAGAAGTAACATGACATACTTCCTCTCGGAGGTCTTATACAAGCCCATAATTATCATTCATCGCATTATGATAGGTAAATTTTGCGAAAAATTAAAACTTTTATAACAAATCATATGCTAGAAACATCACTTCCATTATATATAAAATATCATAAGTACATAGTTAGACTCTAAGTCTCTTTGCCATCTTAGACTCAACATAATTAGAATACATTAGGAAGAAGACCCTTATAACATAATACATAACTAACTATTACATGACTTTAACATAAAATTGACATAGGACATCCTTGAATCTTAAGGATTCCTTTCATTGAGCTTGGGAAACAAATATCAAGCCCTTCACCATAGAGACATCTTTAAGCATCCATAACCTACACATTTGTGTAAAAAGGTGAAGAGGAATGGTGTTAGTACAAGAATGCACTAAGTATGACAACCATGCAAAAATATGCATTTAAAAGAGGACATTTTACTTTAAACCATGCATCATGCCCTTCTGTGAACACTTCATAAAACTTGATAATATACCGTTCACATACTTATTTTAGGCATATACAATAGTCATAAAATCACATAACCAGTACATTGCATTTAAGGCATATTAGGCACCACTTTACAGTAAGCATATATCATTTACAGTGAACTCATTTCTTTTACAGTAAACTTCTTTTCTTTAACTCATTAACTTCCCAAGTAACCCTGTAGTGATACTTGGAACAATGCATCACCTTACGGCCACAAGGTATTCATACATACAACCTTCCTAACTCAAAACACGCATTTGTAGAAGTATAACATATCATAAGACACTTTCAAGTCAAGACTTCCAATACCATTACAGTACACTATGTCAAGCTTGCACACAGGCTAACTTCACTTCACATAAACCATTTAAGACCTTACTCAGAATCCAATCTTATCCTACTAGTGCAATGTACATGTGAAGTCACATAACCTCACACATACTTAGTAAACTCATAAATAGACCACAAGCATACCATTTACTTCACACATCAACAAGACAAGTATAGACACTTCATACATGCCAAGCAAGACATTCATCTTATGGTAAATAAGACCCAAATTATACATATAAGGTAAGACCACATAACATAGACTCATTAGGACTCATACCATACAATGATGTCACAACAAGTACAAAATACTATAATGTCATGCATAAAGACATAAACATAATCATATACATTAGAACACCTTCCTAGAACTCCCTTCAAGAGCTACTTGTGCAATGCATAAGTGAAGTCCAAAACCCTTACCTACACTAAGCAACTTCCCTTAAGTTATCTTACTTAGGGTCCTTACTTTACTTTCATTGTCCATATTACTTTAGGAAAATATATCCTTCACCGACACTACGATCATGGGTGCTAAACATGGAATTTTGTGTTGTAGAGCCTTACTCCAAGGGAAGGTGCTCTACGTTGCCAAAGTAGAACATGAACATTAGATAGCATATTAGGTGATATAACTTTCTAGATCCTATAGGGCAAGCATAGTTTATGGAACTTGGAGGCATGCATGCAAACCCTCTTTATGCCAAATGGGGCATTGAATTTATCCATCTCGTGATGACTATGGTGAACCAGCCTTCCTACATTGGGAAGGGGCACGCCTCCTCTAAGTTTACTCGGTGTTAAGCTAAGTTCCCTTTATTGAAAAACCTTTATTATTATTACTTTATAAAACATATGCTTTAGGAGAGTTATCCCCTCATATGCTTTGCTCATAGGTCATAGACGAGAAAGTGATTTCATCAACCTATAGCATGTGAGAAAACCTTGCACATGTACATAGCATATTCAAGCACCATCTACTTTAGGATGCCCTTGAGAACACCTTTCAAGAGCCCCTCTATTGACTATATCATCAAACATCATCATAAACATACTTCATGTGTGTGTGTATACATGTATGTGAGCAACCCTTTCACATAAACTCCCTTAGGCCACACATGTTCATACTTGTTCTTCATTCATGCATAAGAGTATAGTTGTAACTATACGAGCAATCCTTTCATACAAAAACATTTACACACTATGCATATTCATACTTTATCATATCATATAAGACATATTCATAGCTCAATCATTCATTCATAATCATGTACATAGATCACAAACCTAGGAACTATCCTATCAAGGAACACATGTGCAATGCATAGACTAGGTCCCATACCCTTGTCCATACTAGTACGCCTATCAAGTCATCCTAGTTTAGGGACACATAGCATACCTCATAGAGATATACATTACATGCAAATTAGTAAACATAAGTGCTTATGAGAATACCCTTTCATTAGACACCATGAACTTATACTACTTGTAAGCACATGCATGAAGTATAGGTGTGTGTAAATTGGTCAACATTATCACATAATGGCTATCAACAACATATTGAGGCAGCCACCCTCTTAATACCACAATGCACATTCAAGCAATGACCACAAAACACATAGTAGCATAGGAGACAAGAATGACTTCACATTACATTCAAGACTCCTAACCTTAGCTAATCACACCTTCATGTAGGAGTACATAGGTAAGGGTTAATTAACCATTATATATCATCAATGGAAGCACCTAAACATAACACTAACATAGTAATTCACATGCTTATAACATTAGCAACACAACGTAGATCATAACTAGAATGGGATACTAGGCATATGTTACACATTGGTTGATCATAACCACCACTCTTATAAAATACAATCCCTTCAATACCATGATCACATCACATATACGTTGACAAGTAGTAAACACCGCCACCATATGTGGACCATACTACACAATGCCATACAAGGCCAATCACCTAGCAATTCTATAAAAAAAGTAGAGGAATAAAGCAATCTTACCAATTCATCAACCTTTGATCATCATTGATCAATCCTAATAATTCATCAATAAGTCAAGTAAAGGGAAGTAGCTCAATATGTCTTTTCATAAACGAAATCATGATTCATCTATCCTAGAATTAATATCACATTATATTACATTGCATTATCAATCTATAGAGGATAGAAGAACATAGATGAACCTTATGAAATCTCCTTTTCTTTGATAATCAATGATCAATACTCATAATTCCTCAATAATTCAATATAGGGAAGCAACTAAAGAGATCATAACCTAAACGAAATCATACTTCAATTGCCTTAGAATCGAGATCATACCAAGTACTCTACATTAAAAATCAATAGAAGATAGAAGAACATAAGTCAATACTACCAAATCTTCAAGCCTTGATCCACATTTGATCCACTACAAATAATTCATAATCAATTTACATGATATGCAATATATTTCAGCAATTTAACATGCTTGAATCATGATTCAATCAACATAAAGTCAAGATCACAATGCCCATAATATAAGCTAATTTGAGAATTTGAGGGGACATCGGTTCATCATTGATACGCTCAAATTATACTTCCCTAAAGAAGTATAAGCAGTCGTATCAAGTAAAGAACCCAATTGTTAGGTTGGGGTCGATCCCACGAGGAAAATGATTTAGACTTAACTTTAATCTACTATTATGTCTATTTAGTCAAGTCCTTTCCGAAAATAGTTAAATAAAAGGGGGGTTTCGTGTAACAAAAATGTTCAATTAGTTCTAAGTAAACAAGTAGCAAGATTAAAACTTTATTCTTTATCAAGTGATGAAAGAAACTAGGCCGTACGTGTTCCCCATAGGTTCATTAACACAATAATCCTAGCTATAACAACTCTTTCCTAGTGTCTTGCATGCAAAATGGTAAGCTATGTATCTCTAATTTCTTGGTCCGGCAACTAGAGAATTTCACCCCGTTCCTTGGTCCGGCAACGTGTGTTGAATTACTAACCCTTACCCTTACCTTATATTCAGCATCATATTCAATGTATGTCTAAGTTACTGCTTTACAACAATTGAGAGTAGCCTATTTCATAGTGTATACTAAATCTATGTTGATAATTCTTTTCCTATTAACTACCCCCTTGGTCTGGCAAGTAGAAATAGGGCAAGTTCTAATGCGTGCACTCGTTAAAAAGAATTCTAAATGAAAGAATTATCAATACATGCAAGAACCTATTCTAGAATTGTTATTTAGCTAGTTTTATCTTGTTAATTACCCATGTTTCCCACAACCCTAGTTGTGGATTTAGTTACCCATGCTTAGAATTACACAATTCATGGTTGTTAAACAAGAATTCATGTACTTACTTTGACAAGTTTGAATAAAATCCAGAAATATCACTTGAATTAACAAAAATATTGTAAGAATCGATTCCGGAAACTTCGAGTAATTCCCAAAATCCAAAGTTCAACTTCCAATAACAAGAATATGAAAAATAGTAAAAAGTCTAACCCTAAAAACGAGGTTTTTAACCCTATTTATAATAATAAATTCCTAAATTAAAAGGAGTTTTAAATAAGGAAAAATCTGTCCAAAACGCGTCTTCAGTCAACGACCCAACTGACGGTCCATCGATGGAATGACGGACCGTCGACAGCCTCCGTCGGTCCACACTTCACTTTTTTCTTCTGCCTTCACTTTTGCATCCTTTCTGTTACAATCGACGGACCACCAGCATGGTCCGTCGTCTCAGTTACTGTCCGTCGATGCCTCCGTTCATCCATACTTAGTGATTTCTTCAAGTCGGGTACTGGGACTACTTTCTGTTAGAAATGACGATTTGCCGTCGATCAATCGACGGACCTTCGATCCTTCCGCAGCCCCACACTTAGTCAGATTTCCCTGAGTTGCTTCCAAATGCGTGAACCTCCAGTCAACGATCACCACCTATGGACCGTCGATGGGTCGATGGACCGTCGATGGATCTATAGGTCATCACTTCTTCACTGTTTTTAGCACAGTCTTCTGCATTTCTGTTTTGGACAGTTTTCCTGCAAACATAGATAAAAATATGTTAAAATTACTACAAAGAGACCTTAGAAACCCACTAAACTTAAGTAAAAATCATTGAAAGTACCATGAAACCACGGTACATCAACACACTCAACTTAAATTCGTTGTTTGTCCTCTAACGACGCACTATGACTCACCACGACACCTTTGTACAAACATATTTTGTTTTAAGCTTTTGCAATCATATGGCTATCAATCCAAACTATTTTCATTACTTTGATGCATGATTTCACTCTTAGGCTCACTAGGCTCATTCATGTGGATTAGACAATGACACAGACTCACCACGCCGACACCTCTTATTCTTTTATCTCTCACAACGGTACCAACTTTACAATAATGCAACTAGTGTTCTCACTTCAAAAGATATCCTCCTTTTTCGCTTAGTGATTTCAAATTTTGGTATAAGGATCATTAGTCAACACTCACGCTCAAAACGACTTCACACCTAGTTGGTACTTGTCGCCATAGGCTTACCCTTATTTTCACTGCTTAAGTTCATCATATTAGACTCTTAGGATCACGATAGGACTTTCTTAACTTGTAACGTAGGCTCAAGGTCAGGTATGGTACATATGGATACATTTTAGTGACTTGTTGCCCTCCTTGACATTACGGCTAAGCATCCTACATCTTTCATTATCTATTATGCCCTACTTTTCCTTTTCTTGTATTCTTTGCCTTGTTTTCTCCTTTCTTTCTCGTTTTGTGAAAATGACTCTTCTTTTAAACACTTTCTCTTTCTTTCAAATTCTTCACTTGCTTTCTACTTTGATTGAGTCACTTTTCTTCTTCACTATTTCTTTTTTTTTCTTTTAACTTATTCCTTTCAACCCCCCTTTTAAGACCATTACTCATAGTAGCCACCCTCAACTCATGGCTCTTTGCCATGAGTTGAGGTACACAATACCCACAGTTGGGTTAGGGCCAAGACGAGATCGGTTTCTGCATTAGCCACCCTCAACTTATGCTTTTGGCCTAAGTTGAGGTGCACATGTCCACAGAGGGACTAGGGCCAACACATTATACCCAAAAAATTTGGTGGGGTCGAAAAGAAAGGTTCATTGTAAGTTGAAGATATTTGGATCAAACATGGATTAATTTCATTTGTTTTTCTTTTATCTAGGCTAAAAATTGGCTTATTTGAACAAGGGCATGTGATCCTTTCCACATTGACTAACACAAATTACTTTTTGCAGGACTAACCGGGCAAGTTCTAGCTAGGTACCAACAGTGGACTATTCAACTTTCCTCACACTCTCTTAACACCTCATTATCCTACCAGATTATCGGACACCTAGTTCGAGTGTTAGATTGAGGGTCATGCAATGGTGTATCTCTAAGTCATGCTTAGAGCCAACACATTCAACATTCACTATGCCTAATTATGCAAGCATTATTTTTAGAACGGGATATCATTGTATTTAGCCACCATGCTTCAGATTTCACATTCATACTTTGTACAAGATACTAAACATATCGGTTCAATAATAAAATAATCAGTCTCTTGGGGCAAAAGAACACAGGCAAGAAAACCCCAAGAGAGGATCGTGAGTTAGGCTACTCATCCTTCACCCTAACACCCACTTTCCATTTACCCCACCCCCAACAAGAAAGCATGCAAGTATCCCCAATGCATAAAAAATATAATAAGAAGGTGGTAGGTGAAGCAAACCTGAGGCGCATAACGCCGAAGATCAACAAGCAGGCGGGTTCGATTTCCCAGAACCCGCTCCATCAAATTGTAGGGACACCATCAGTAGTGTCAAAAGCAATGTCTGCACCCCCAGTGGTGCTCCTCTCAACAACCTAAGGCCTGGAGCTAGATGCCCCAGCAGTCAACTCACGAGCCCTCATCTGCCGGGCCTCCTCATCTACAAAAGAAGCTCTCATCGCGGCCTCCACCTCAGTGTGCTACTTCTTCCTAGCCAGAGCATCATCACCCTCTCTAGGCCTGTACCTATTGGTACGCTCACATGGCAGAGGTGGTGGTGCAGTGGTAGTCTGAAATAGTGCATTAAGCACCGTGTCCTCCGCAGGCTCCTCAGGTACGGTCTTAGGCTCGGGTACCCGTATATCCAAGATAGCATCAACATCAGCCCTCAAATTGGCCACAACAGACTAGAGAGTAGTCAAATCAATAGTAGGGGCAGGCTGTGCGAGGACTCTCAACTCAAACGCATCGAGGAGCTGGTGGAATGCCAGAATCTTCCTCTCTGTCTGCTGGGCAATCCTCTTCTCAATCCGATCCTCAGCCTCGACAATGGACTTCTGCATCCAAGGCTGGTTATGATGTAGCAATGTGTCCATCTAGGCCTCTAGATTCTGGACCCTAGCAATCGGCACAGGTGCTGGTGATGGTGTAGATCGAGAGGAACTCGGTGCTCCACTAGTGCCCGGGGCAGACTCAACCGGGGTGGTGTCAGTAGTCTCTGATGTAGCCTGGTCATCTCCTTGGTCTTTCTCAATCGTGTCTGCCAAGTTCTCACCTAGAGGCTGAACCTCTACTCTGGGCCCTCTGTTTGGTGCCGCCTCATTGGCCTCATCCCGGATGAGACCGATGTCCACTGTCCAAGTAGGAGTCCTGAGAACATCAATGTGCCAAATGTGCACTCCAGTAGACCTGCACAACTCAAAAATCATACAGGGAAAGGGGTAAGTGGTCGAGGCCTTAAAGGCCCTCTCATGGATAACTGCCAGCAACAACCTCGAAAAATCAACCTCGAGCCCAGCAACCATAGTAGAAACCAAGACTGCTCTATCCCATGTAAGAATGTTGTCAGCGGCTGTGGGTGATAGGAAGTGGTGGACCAATATCCGGATGAACTTGGCAACAAATGTGAAGTTGGCCTTCTTAATAGTGCCTCTAGGATCCAGCACCCAATATGCACCCTCAAGATCCACGGAAATGTGCTGGTCTTTCCACCTCTTGGTGGTATCTCTCAAAACCTTGTCTCACTGGAAATGTCCCTCCTTAATCAGTTTCCAATGGTAGTCAAACTCGGGGGTGAGAGGATCCCTGGTGACATTTGTATCAGCACCGTATAAGAAACGACGAATGGTGGGCAAAGAGGTATATACCCTGTGGCCACGGACTCGAACATGGGTAAGTGGTGCCTGTTTGGCGGGATTAGACCATCTATCCAAAGAAGACCGGAGAGTCGCTATGTACGAAGAGTAGAACTCTCGCACCACCTCCTCACTGTAGCGTCCCACGCTCCTAGCCGTCCACTCGAGTTGATGGAAGGTGAAGAGATCATGTATAGCAGGGACCGTGTGGAGACTCCCTGTAAGAACTCGCCGCTCAACTGTAAGAGTCCGAGTCATGACCCCGTTGTCATTGAGCATCTTAGCATCCCTGTACACTTGGTATTGGCCTTCTACGCACTACCGGTTGGGCTGATCAGCAATCGGTGCAGGGACGTCGAACTGGGGTGTTGGAGTAGAGTCCGAACTATCGGCCTCCTAAGAAGAGGCAGAGTGGGCAGGTGCAGAAGGAACAATGGCACCATGTGATCCTGAAAAGTGGGCCGACTCAGACCCTGAAGCCTCCTCGGAGCCAGACCCTCCCTCAAAACCGGAGGCACACCCAGACGGTGTGCCGGTCAGTGTGCGCTCCTCATCAGACTGGGAGGCAGTGACTACGCCAGACGCCACCCTCTTCGGCGTGCTTCGAGTGGCCCTAGCAGCATGTGTCGGTGTCTGGGTGCCTGGTGGCACGTATTCGGGGTCACGCTCATCGTTCGATGAACCAATCACCAACAAGCGTGAAGGGGCGACAGACTTGGATCTTCCTCGAGAGTAGACAATGTCATGCTTGGGGGCCATTTGTACCTTCAAAGGAGGGTTATTAGTTCCAGTAAAATCATTGATCACACTCTATAGAAGCAAACAACAATGTTGGAACACAAAACACAGTGAAGTTCTGAAATGCAAAACTGGATAATGGCACTATCGACGGTCCGTCGATGGAACGACGGTCTATCGATGGAACGATGGTCTGTCGGTAGGGTCCATCAGTGGACACTTAGCAAAGTTGAGAAGTTATAGGTCCACAATAGTTGTAGTTAGAAACGACGTACGTGCAGAATGGTCCGTCGATGAAACGACGGACCGTAGTCCACTTCCTTCGTTGGACACTAAGACAAAATTTTGGGAGCTTCAAAAACAAAGTTTCTGTTACAAATGAAGGATGTGCAGGACGGTCTGTCGATGAATACATGGACCATAGACCACATACGTCGGTGGACACTTAGAATTTTTTTTGAAACCTTCAGCAAATAGGGTTTTGTTAGAAACGACGAATGTGCTAGACGGTTTGTTGTTCCAGAGTTTAACAAAATCGGGGTGTTCCTATAGACAGACCCCATCGACGGTCTGTCGATCTACCGACGGTCCTTAGACGGGGTCTCGTACTGTCGGTCAGAGTCAGATTTGTTGCCACCCCCTTTGCACCCCACACATACACAAATTCAAGCACAATACTTAACACAAGTTCTCTAGCAATATACACATCATTTCATCATTCCTAGGGCTTTGATTATTTCGATTTTAATCCTAGATTCTAAGATGCTAACAAGCCCTAAGTCGGAAAACAACAAAACATTTAACCAAGATCATTGAGACACTAAAACCCCCAACCCATTCACTTTCCATCATTCTAAGGGACTAGAGACCCAATTTTAACAAGTTAATTATGCAACTTCGTCCCCAAGTCAAGACCCACATACATGTTTCATCATTTTCGCATGCTTTTGAAAGAGTAATCAGTGAGCGAATGAGAGTGGCATACCTGTAGACTGTAGTGGAGTGAATGGGAGGACGAATTTTGTAAGACAACACCGAGCCCGCCTTCGAACATCGATCGGAAAAATAAAAGAAAAGGATGGGAAGTTGGCAGAGAAGGGTTTGGGGACTGAGGGGATTTAGAGAAGATGGGAAATCAGAAATTTAGAGTGTAAGAATGGTGGAGTTAGTGGGGGAGTTTAAGGGGAAAATGGGGAGGAAAACGGTATGGGAGGGAATTTGAAAAGGTGGGGAGTAACTGAAAGGTTTGAATTTATTATATAGCCGACCGGGTCGGGTCGGGTCAAGGGTTCTGGAGAACTAACGATTCCCCGTTGATGGATCGTAAGTGAACCGACGGTCCGTCGACTGTGCCCTAACTTAGAAAAAATTGAAAATCTTACCTGGGATCTACGGATGCAATCGACGGTACGTAGATCAATGCACCAGACCAATTTCTGCAGATTTCTTGTGATTTGGTCCCTGCATATTTAGCACCCAATAAGCCATTATTTTTGTGTTTTCTGGACACTTTTTAGACACGGATCCTAAACTACTCTCTAGCCAACAGACTTAAAAGAAATAAAAGAAAATTTACACAAGACAATAAGTAAAAATCGAAATAATGCGACTATTCCTACTAAGACAAGAAAAACCTACTGTTGGCTAGAGGATACATATTGGGTTGCCTCCCAATCAACGCTTGATTTACCATCACGGCATGACGCAAAAATCTTGATTACTCAGACTTCATCAAGATGGTATGCCTCAACCACTTCATTCGCATTCTCCGCATGCCCAAGGTAGATTTTGATTCTTTGCCCATTGACTTTGAACCGTGCACCCTCCTTGTTCTCCAATTCAACCGCACCATGAGGGAACACTTGAGTGATCAAGAATGGACCAGTCCATTTGGACTTGAGTTTGCCCAAAAATAAGCGCAACCTAGAGTTGAACAAAAGCACCAAATCCCCAACCACAAATTTGCGCTTTTCAATATTTTAGTCATGGTACTTCTTCATCTTTTCTTTGTAGAGGGCTGAACTTCCATACGCCTTCAAGCGAAGCTCATCGAGCTCATTCAACCCATTTAATATCTGTTCCGCAGCTTCATTCCAATCCATCTTAAGTTTCTTCATCGCCCACATGGCCTTGTGCTCTAGCTCAACTGGTTAGTGACAAGCCTTCCCATATACAATTTGGTAAGGAGACATACCTATGGGAGTCTTGTATGCTGTCTTGTAGGCCCAAAGAGCATCATCAAGCCGCCTTGACCAATCCATTCTACTAGCATTCACCGTTTTTGCGAGAATTTGCTTGATTTCTCTGTTTGACACCTCGACTAGCCCACTAGTCTGTGGATGATAGGGAGTGGCTATATTGTGGCGCACCCCATATTTCTCCAATAAACCTTTGAACAACTTGTTGCAAAAATGGGATCCTCCATCACTAATAATTGCCCTAGGGGTGCCAAATCTGGAAAATATGTTCTTTTTCAAGAACGCGGTGACACTATTCCCTTCATTGTTTGCAAGTTCTATGGCTTCCACCCACTTTGACACATAATCGACCGCCAGAAGAATGTACTTCATCCCATAAGAACTCACAAAAGGGCCCATAAAGTCAATGTCCCACACATCAAACAACTCAATGACAATAATGGGATTTAAAGGGAGATCTTGCCTTCTAGAAACACCCCCATCTCTTTGGCACCTATCACATACCTTGTCGAACTCATGAGCATCTTGGTGGATGGTTGGCCAATAGTAGCCATATTGAAAAATTTTATGGGCAGTTCGGATACCACTATGATGCCCACCCACAGACGAGGAGTGGCAAGCATCCAAAACACTCAGCTTCTCAACTTCCGGCACACAACGACGAATAAGACCATCAGCACAACTATATAAATACGGCTCATCCCAAAATAACTTTTTCACATCATGCATGAACTTTTTCCTTTGATGAAAGGACAAGTCCGATGGGACTATATCACTAGCCAAATAATTTGCAAAATCAGCGAACCATGGAATCAAGTCATGAGAAGCGGCTAAAACATGCTCATCAGGGAAAGTATCATTAATTTCAGGATTTTCACCCAATTCTTGCATAGCTTCATCCTCTAATCGGGACAAGTGATCGGCAACTTGATTTTCGGTCCCTTTTCTATCTTTCACTTCAAAGTCAAATTCTTGCAACAGTAATACCCACCTAATCAACCTTGGCTTCGCATCCTTCTTTGCCATCAAATATCTCAAAGCAGAATGATCAGTATGCACTATGACTCTCATGCCAAGCAAATAGGAGCAAAATTTCTCTAACGCAAAAAACACCGCAAGGAGCTCTTGCTCACTCACAGTATAATTCTTTTGAGCTTCATTAAGCGCCTTACCAGCGTAATAAATTGGATGAAAGATTTTATCCCTCCTTTGGCCAAAAACTACACCAAGAGCAACCCCACTTGCATCACACATCACCTCAAAAGGTTTGCTCCAATTCAGGGAAATAATAATGGGCGCAGACACAAACTTCTCCTTCAACTCTCCAAATGCCTTTAGACATGATTCATCAAAATAAAATTTACACTCTTTCTCAAGTAACTTGCACATAGGATGTGCAATTTTTTAAAAATCATTAATGAACCTCCGGTAGAAGCCCGCATGCCCAAGAAAACTACTCACACCTTTTACAGAGACGGGTGGAGGAAGTCTCTCTATCACCTCAACTTTGGCTCGATCAACCTCTATGCCCTTCTCTGAGATGCGATGACCCAATACAATACCCACTTTCACCATGAAGTGACATTTCTCCCAATTTAGCATAAGGTTGCAATCTTCACATCTTTTGAGAACTTCGGCCGAGTGACTCAAACAACGCTCAAAGGAGCCGCCAACCACTGAAAAATCATCCATAAACACCTCAATAGTGTCTTCCACCATATCGCAGAATATAGACATCATACATCTCTTAAAAGTAGCCGGTGCATTACACAACCTGAAGGGCATCCTCTTGAACGCGAAATTTCTATAAGGACAAGTAAAGGTGGTTCTCTCTTGATCTTCTGGTGCAATAGAGATTTGGTTGTAACCCGAATAACCATCAAGAAAATAATACCACCCCTTTCCTGTAAGCCTATCCAACATCTGATCCACGAAGGGCATAGGAAAATGGTTCTTCTCAGTCCATGCATTCAATTTCCGGTAATCCATACACACTCTCCATCCGGTCATCGGCCTCTTTGGAACAAGCTCATTTTTCTTATAAGGGACTACAATCATTCCCCCTTTCTTAGGAACACACTGAACAGGGCATACCCAAATCAGATATATGTTCCAGCATCCAACCACTTAATAATTTCCTTCTTCACTACCTCTTGCATAGGTGGATTTAAACATCTATGGTGCTCAATACTTGGTTTATGATTGGGCATGAGTTGGATTTTGTGTGAACAAATACCGGGAGGGATCCCAATAATATCCGCAATAGTCCACCCAATAGCTCTCTTGAACCTCTTCAACACTTCCACCAAATACTCTATTTGATGCGAATTCAAATCTGACGTAATAATTACCGGCAAAGTGTCACCTTTTCACAAGAAAACATACCTCAGATGAGGTGGTAGAGCCTTAAGCTCCAATTTTGAGGCCTCCTCAATAGATAGTTTCGCGGGTGGAGACTCGCGATGCTTCATATCTAACTCCAACTTCTTTGGTTTAAATCGAATATCACCTCGATCAAGTTCCGCAACCAATGACCCATACTCTTCAATACCATCACTCTCAAAATTCATAATCACTACCGCTAGTGCCTCAACACCAAGACGCTCTTCTATTTGTACCTCCGACGAACTCTCAACTCTATAGGATATCGCAGATACTGACTGGAGCTCACCATTCTGCCTCATGGACCTACAAATGTTGAAAGTCGCTTCTTCATTGTTCAACCAAAACTTCATCTTCCCTTTCTCCATGTCAACCAAGGCGTGAACGGTAGCAAGGAATGAACTCCCAAGAATAATAAGCACCTCAAAATCCACCTCACAGTCAAGAATAACAAAATTGGCCGGAAATATGAATAAATCCACCTTCGCTAACACATCGTGGAGTATCCCAATATGCCTCTTCACTGTTCGATCGGCCATCAAAAACCGCATCGCAGTGGGCTTTGGGTCACCCAAACTCAACTTCTTGTAAATGGAGAGAGGCATGAGATTTATGCTTGCCCCAAGATCACATAATGCTTTAGCAAAGTGTAATAACCCGATTGTACATGGAATAGTGAAAGCACCCAAATCTTCTTTCTTTTGCACAAGAGACTTGTAGCAATGACACTACAATGTTGCATCCGATCATCATCCTCAAAACTAACTGATCTCTTCTTAGTAACCATATCTTTCATGAACTTGGCATAACCGGGCATTTGTTCAAGATATTCTATCAAAGTAACATTGATGGAAAGCTATTTTAACATATTAATAAAACGCCGATATTTACTCGGTCTTTTTCACCAACCTTTGTGGGAATGGTGGTGGTGGTCTTCGAATGGGAATCACCTTTTGGGGCATCTCTTCTTCTTTCACTGCTGCATTTACCAACTCACCACTAGCTTCTACTACCTTATCTTCTCTTCTCATATCATCTTCTACGCTAGACGGCATAGGTGGATCAATGGTTTGCTTACCACCTCGAGTAGTGACTGCTATACAATGTCCATCATTTTTCAGATTTTGAACAGTATTGATAGAAAGATTACCCGATTGACGTGGGTTCACAGTAGAAGACAATTGAGTCATTTGCAACTCAATTTGCTTGATTGAGATTGCATGTGCATCCACCTTTTGCCCAATATTTGCTAAATCACCTCTCAATTCTTTGGTGTGCTCATCACTAGCATCAAACCTCCTCATTATTTCTGCAACATATCCTTAACTTGCGCTGTACTACCTCCACCATCGCTACGAGCAACTTCTCGATTTTGAGGTAGAATATAGGGCCCACTCTAATTATTTCTTTTACCATAATTACCCCGGTTGAAGTTGTTGTCGCGGTTGTAGTTTCCATATCCAACATAGTGATCCTCTAGGTTGTAATTCCCATAGTTCCGACCTTGATTTCCTTGACCTTGGCGCCAATTCTCCTGATTGGAGCCTTGGGCGTTCGGACGAAAACCACCCATTTGCTCATTCACTGCATAAGAATCTTCCTCATAGTAGTACTCATCAACCGGCGGTGGTGTCTTAGTCAAATAATTCGCCGCATTCACTTTCTCTACACCTCCAGTGACATGTTTCGATACCAACCCAAGCTCAGTTCTCTTTTGAGCCATCTCTTTACGAATCTCATCTGCGGCCGGGTTGTGTGTAGCTTGCACTGCAAAGGTGTTTCTCCCAGTATCCAACTTCATAGTGCTCCAAGCTTTATTATTTCGGGAGATTTTCTCTAAATTCTCAGCGATCTCTGCGTAAGTACATTCCCCATAAGAACCACCCGCAATAGTATCAAGTACCGCTTTATTGTTATTATCTTTCCCCCGATAGAAGTATTCTTTTAATGACTCATCATCAATGCGGTGGTTTGGACACTTCTCAAGAATGAGGTGAACCTATCCCAAGAACTACTTACTGACTCCCCAGGCAATGCCACAAAATTGTTCACCTTATCTTTATGGTTAATCTTTTTAGAAACCGGGTAATACCTTGCTAGGAACACATCCCTCAATTGGTTCCAAGTATAGATCGAGTTATAGGGAAGCTCAGTAAACCATATAGCAGCCTCTCCCGTCAGTGAGAGAGGAAACACTCTTAATCCAATGACGTCCATGTCCAAGTCAGGCCTCCTTACATAACTCTTACACACTGACCTTAGTTTTGTGATGTGAGCATGTGGATCCTCAGATGGTAGCCCCAAAAACAAACCTCTAGCGGTGAGCATCTGCATCAAGCTACTAGTTACCACGAAAGTATGACCATGTGGTAGAGAAGGTAGGACAAATTGCCCGTCAAAGTCAGTAATGTTAACATTTCCCCTATAGTACTCTTGAGGGCGTGGGGCAGGAGGTTGCCTCCTTAGATCACTTTCACCAGGGTTCTCTACTATCAGTTGATTATGAGCATCAACCAGCGGAGGAGGTTGAAGGTTGATCTCATCACCAATATTAGCAGGATTTTGTCGATTGTTCATTCTACGAAGTGTACGGTTTAGTTTTGGATCAAGTGAAAGTATTGGTTCTCCTCGACTCCGTGTACTTGGCATACACTAGAACTAGACCTGTGAGAGACAAAAACAAAAACAAAAAGTAAAATTAGGAAATTGTTGACTAAAATTCGGTAATGTGCTTAAAGTTAATCTAAAAGCCACTTTCCCCGGCAGCGGCGCAAAAATTTGATACGCTCAAATTATACTTCCCTAAAGAAGTATAAGCAGTCGTATCAAGTAAAGAACCCAATTGTTAGGTTGGGGTTGATCCCACGAGGAAAATGATTTAGACTTAACTTTAATCTACTATTATGTCTATTTAGTCAAGTCCTTTCCGAAAATAGTTAAATAAAAGGGGGGTTTCTTGTAACAAAAATGTTCAATTAGTTCTAAGTAAACAAGTAGCAAAATTAAAACTTTATTCTTTATTAAGTGATGAGAGAAACTAGGCCGTAAGTGTTCCCCATAAGTTCATTAACACAATAATCCTAGCTATAACAACTCTTTCCTAGTGTCTTGCATGCAAAATGGTAAGCTATGTATCTCTAATTCCTTGGTCCAGCAACTAGAGAATTTCACCCCGTACCTTGGTCCGACTACGTGTGTTGAATTACTAACCCTTACCATTACCTCAGATTAAGCATCATATTCAATGTATGGCTAAGTTACTGCTTCGCACCAATTGAGACTAGCCTATTAGATAGTGTATACTAAATCTATGTTGATAATTATTTTCTTATCAACTACCCCCTTCGTCCGGCAAGTAGAAATAGGGCAAGTTCTAATGCGTGCACTCGTTAATAAGAATTTTAAGCGAAAGAATTATCAATACATGCAAGAACCTATTTTAGAATTGTTATTTAGCTAGTTTTATCTTGTTAATTACCCATGGTTCCCACAACCCTAGTTGTGGATTTAGTTACCCATGCTTAGAATTACACAATTCATGGTTGTTAAACAAAAATTCATGTACTTACTTTGACAAGTTTGAAGAAAATCCATAAATATAACTGGAATTAACAAAAATATTGTAAAAATCGATTCCGGAAACTTGAAGTAATTCCCAAAATCAAAAGTTTAACTTCCAATAACAAGAATATGAAAAATAGTAAAAAGTCTAACCCCAAAAGTGAGTTCTTTAACCTTATTTATAATAATAAAGTCCTAAATGAAAAGAAGTTTTAAATAAGGAAAAATCTGTCCAAAACGCATCTTCAGTCAACGACCCAACTGACGGTCCGTCGATGGAACGACGGACCGTCGACAGCCTCCGTCGGTCCACACTTCACTTTTTTCTTCAGCCTTCACTTTTGCATCCTTTCTGTTACAATCGACGGACAACCAACACGGTCCGTCGATGCCTTCGTTTTTCCATACTTAGTGATTTCTTCAAGTCGGGTACTGGGACTACTTTCTGTTAGAAATGACGATTTGCCAGGACGGTGCGTCGATCAGTCGACGGACCTTCGATTCTTTCGTAGCTCCACACTTGGTTAGATTTCCCCGAGTTTCTTCAAAATGCGTAAACCTATAGTCGACGATCACCACCTACAGACCGTCGATGGGTCGACGGACCATCGATGGCTCCGTAGGTCATCACTTCTTCACTGATTTCAGCACAGTCTTCTGCATTACCATTTTGGACAATTTTCCTACAAACATAGATAATAATATGTTAAAATTACTACAAAAAGGCCTTAGACACCTACTAAACTTAATAAAAAACATTGAAAGTACCGTGAAACCACGATACATCAATCATGCAATTGGATTGAAATTCACTTTAAAATTGGTACATTAACATCAATTAATCCTAAGAAAGTTGTTTAAAATGTTTTGAGAAAGAACCCATGGCTAATTGAAAGATTGGAGGTTTGATCATGAACTTTCATTAAAACATTGGAAGGGACTCCATAGAAGAAAGGTTGAATAAGGATAAAGGATAACCATAACTCATTGTAGAAAAGAGACACTAAAACATGGTGAAGAAATCTTGAGAATCCATCACCATTGTTGTTCCGGAGCTTCATCTCCAATAGAGGTTTCTTTTGGAGAGGGAAGTCAAATTTTGAATCATGGATTGGGTATGGGGTTTTCATGTTAATAACCAACTTAATATACCCAAATATATAAGAATTAACCGTCTATAGTAATTTAGGGACGTGGGATAAATTTCCCATTCACCCCTTAATAAAATAGTGCGTGCATGCAGTTTGCAGACTACATCGACCGAAAACAGATGATAGACCGTTGGTGCAATGATGGACCATACTGCACCTCCGTGGTTTGCGACTTCCGTTGCACTATGTGGTCTTAAGCTCCCAGGGTAAGTCTGGGACGCCCCCCTCCCATCGACAGGGCGTACGTGAGACTACGATCCGTCATTTGAAAGGCGTACATAGACACTGCTTAGGCAGTGTTTAGGCAGCCTTTGGGTCCTCCTTGAGGGGCTTTTGCAGGTTCCTTGGGGACTCTTACCCAGATATTTCGAATGTAAATACACTCATTAACATGTTAGGGTAATTCCATATGAATTTTAACCAAAACGAATACGTAAAACATGTCAATACACACCAAGACACACATGCACGTCTCAATGCTAACTTTCAAACGTCATTGGACTTCCTTGGATGTTTGACCTCCAAATGACTTCAAAATTAAGCATGCATACTTTAAAACACCTATTTAGCATATTTTAATTGTTTTTAGACACATGTAAGTCTCTAAGCACCTTAATTCATTTTGAGAGTCTTTACAATATCCCCCACATGGGAACATTTGTCCTCGAATGACACTTAGAACACTTTAAACACAACAAGGACTTCAATGACCCATATGGAAGATCATAAAATTCCTAACATCTTCACATAGAAGTCAGTGCACCAAATTTACAAGGAACACCAACTTCAAACCTTTACTACGCAATGCAACATAGGCAAGCAACAAACCTTATTCACTCACTCCTTAATGCATCAAACACATAGGCTCGAGTCATGTTCATAGGAGGAACTTCCCTCTCCTAATCATAACATGGTCTTTACACTTAATTTCATTAAGATTTTGTTATGTAACAACCTTTAAGTCACACACAGGCAAGTCCAACATCACTCAAGAAGCAAATAATCACTCATACTTCAATGCACATAGTCTTGAGTCAAGTAGGTCAACAATGGATTCTTATTAGTTAGGCATAATTCCATGAGGGCCATACTCAACCATACCATGCTTACTTATGTTTAGGGAGGAATGTTCTTCTCCTCAATACACTTACAAGTCTAATGAGTTCACACACAAGCAATGCACAAAGGTCAATTCATTTAAATGAGACGTTCTCAACCTTTAAACCAAAGCATGCTCAAACTTTCTTCCTACTGAAGTCAACATGGTAAGTGACACCACACACATTACAACAATAGGAAGCCATTTCACATAGTTTCAAATTCTAGCATGACAATGTCTATCATAAACATGCATTATTTAGTGAAATTCTAACAATTTATAGGCAGACACAAGGACATTGGCTAATCATACTTTCACTCCTCAAGAATGAGCCTACATTCATACTTTCCAATCATAAAAGTCACATAATTTTCAAAAGGCTCATAATTTTTCAATTGAATGAAACTCAATTTCTCATTGATGGCTTAGAACACCACACATTAAAAGTGACATAAACATGCTTCTTACCTTATCTCATGAGATAAATGCACAACTAACATATCAAGATGCATTATTAACATGAGAAAACCTGAATTTGATCGAAAATCCTTTTTACAAAACATGCATAACATAGTGTCATTTATGACCTACATAACATATGGAGAACATGCAACTCATACTTCTATGCAAGTCTCTTATCATGAAGAAGTTATCAGAAACTCTTTAGTTTCAAGCTCAAGTAAGAATAGAAGGACAAAATCGGAATATATAAGGACAAGATAGGAATATCTATCACCTTACTACTCACATCACCATGCCCACTTAGGTTAAACCCCTTTTAGAGAAAGTTAACCCAACTCCAAGAGGATATTAGCTTATCAACCTTCATTATCATCACCTAAAGGTGATTCCCTACCTAAACAGGTTTACAGTAACTCAACATAGGGACATCAAGGGAACATAAAATATTACCACGTAGGCACACTATCCCCCACTTTTTGTATGCCTAATCACATCATCCCCCTTAAACACTAAGGTCAAGACAAGTCAAACCAAACTTTCATACTCTTCACTCATGAAGACTAGACATCATTGAGGGTTATCACTCCTATTCTCACATCAAGGAGCCTACCAACTCAAAAATTAAGGAATAATACCTCAAACATCATCATTCCTCTAATTTCAACACGTTAAGGGAAGGTATAACATTCGAGTTGGGTCATACTACCCAACTACATAAGGTCTCAACTATACAATGAATACCAAGGGTCATAAAACCTTAGGGGAATCAATAGAAGAGACTTAGCCATAAGGCCTCTTTCTTTTCATTCGACACTAAGATAACTTCTAGGTCAGTCCAACCCACATTTTCACCCTACAAGATAAGCACACTAACTTCACTTCTAGGATCAAGTCTATACAAAGTATTCCAATCCATACAAGGCAACTATGAGGCATTACACACATAATAAGGAAACATTGAACCATTTAACATATACAAAGTCAAGATGCATCCTCACCGTTTGACACATTTTCTTCCAAAGCATTTCAAACTCAAACTATAACATTATACTACCATCATGCATACTCGTAAAGCAACTCATCATCCAAAAAGGAATCTCAATTTAACTATAACAACTTCTTTAATAATCTATAACCTTATCATAACATAAATCATCACATAACATGACATATCTCATAAAACACATATATAGCCATAAATGGCATCAGATCATCAAAATATTCCAAAAATGCACTTTCACACATACTCATCAAACCATATAACCAAGGTAAACATCAAAACTCACCTTTTCTCCCTCAAGCATAGAGATACCATCTCATCCAAGTAATCATATCTAAAAGACCACCGGACAAGAAAATATATGAGAGAGATCTTATAGAGTTGAGTTCTATGGCACGATATGAGATTGATGAAGAAGGGAAACTCGATCGTCCTATCGCCTCTCGCTCATAAATGTGTTGCGATTCACCACCGATGAGCGAGACTGTACTAGATGTGGCAATATGAGACTTTGGACCCTAAAATAACTTTTATAAACCTCATGCTCTGATCCCACTTTTGTCACAATCGGGGAGCACCCCCTAGAAATAACATGGCGTACTTGACCTCTCGGAGGTCGTATACAAGATAATAGTTATCATTCATTGTATTATCATAGGCAAATTTAACAGAAAATTTAAGACTTTCATAGAAAATCATATTCTAGAAACATCACTTCCATTATATATAAAATACCATAAGTACATATTCAGACTCTAAGTCTATTTGCCATCTTAGACTCAACGTCATTAGAGTACATTAGGGACACGGTCCTTATAACATAATAAATAAATAACTATTACATGACTTTAACATAAACTTTACATAGGACATCCTTGAATCTTAAGGATTTCTTTCTTTGAACTTAGGAAGCACATATCAATCCCTTCACCATAGAGACATCCTTAAAGCATCCGTGACACACACTTTTGTGTAAAAAGGTAAAGAAGAATTGTATTAGTACAAAAATGCACTAAGTATGGGAACCATGCAAAAACATGTATTTAAAAGGGGACATTTTACTTTAAAACAATGCATCATGCCCTTCTGTGAACACTTCATAAAACTTGATACTATACCATTCAAATACTTATTGTAGGCATATAAAATATTCATAACATAACAAAATCCACAGATTGCATTAAAGGCATATCAATCACCACTTTACAATAAGCATATTTCATTTACAGTGAACACATTTCCTTTACAGTAAACTTCTTGTCTTTAACTCATTAACTTCCAAAGTAAAACTGTAGTAATACTTGGTGCAATGCATCACCTTAAGGTCACAAGGTATTCATACTTACAACCTTCCAAACTCAAAACATGCATTCCTAGAAATATAACATATCATAAGACACTTTCAAGTCAAGACTTCCAATACCATTACAGTAAACTATGTCCAACTTGCACACATTCTAACTTCAGTTCACATAAACCATTATAAGACCTTTCTAACAATCTCTGTCTAAGCCTACTAGTGCAATGTACATGTGAAGTCCCATAACCTCACACATACCTAGTAAACTCAGAAAGAGACCACAAGCATATCATTTACTTCACATATCAACAAGACAAGTATATACACTTCATACATGCCGAGCAATATCTTCATCATATGGTCAATAAGACCCACATTATGCATATAAGGTAAGACCACATTTAATAGACTCATTAGGACTCATACCATGCACATCATCACAACAAGTACACAACACTATGGTGTCCTGCATAAGGACATAAACATAATCATATACATTAGAAGAACTTCCTATAACTCCCTTCAAGAGCTACTTGTGCAATGCATAGGTGAAGTCTCATACCCCCACCTACACTAAGCAACTTCCCTTAGGTTTTCCTAG
The DNA here is from genome assembly GCA_016801875.1 of Solanum sitiens. NCBI lineage: Eukaryota > Viridiplantae > Streptophyta > Magnoliopsida > Solanales > Solanaceae > Solanum > Solanum sitiens. The sequence goes on from JABWTJ010000149.1 coordinate 608,937, forward strand.
TTAGGGTCCTTACTTTACTTCCATTATCCATTTTACTTTAGGAAAACTACAGAATTAACCGACACTAAGACCATGGGTGCTAAACATGGAATTTTGTGTTGTATAGCCTGACACCAACATAAGGTGATCTACCTTGCGAAAGTAGAACATTGACATCATGCTAGCATATTAGGTGATATCACTTGCTAGATCCTATGGGGCAAGCATAGTTTATGGAACTTAGAGGCATACATGGAAACCCTTTTTATGCCAAATGGGGCATTATAGTTATCCACCTCATGAGGACTATGGTAAACAAGCCTTCCCAAACTGGGAAGGGGCAGCCCTCATCTAAGTTCACTCTGTGCTAAACTAAGTTCCCTTTATTGAAAAGTCTTTATTATTATTACTTTATATAACATAGGCTTTAAGAGAGTCATCCCATCATATTCTTAGCTCATAGGTCATAGATGAGAAAGTCCTTTCATCAACCTACATCATGTGAGAAAACTTTTCACATGGACATAGAATATTCAAGCACCATATAGTTTAGGATACCCTTGAGAAAACCTATCAAGAGCCCCTCTATAGACTAGATCATTAAACAAGCATCATAAACATACTTCATATGTGTGTATACATGTATGTGACTATACCTTTCACATAAACACCCTTAGGCCACACATATTCATACTTTTTCTTCATTCATGCATAAGAGTATAGGTGTAACTATATGAGCAATCCTTTCATACAAACACATTTAGACACAATGCTATCATATAAGAAATATTCATAGCTCAATCATGCATTCAGAATCATGTAAATAGATCACAAACCTAGAAACTATCCTATGAAGGCACACATGTGAAATGCATAGACTATGTCCAATACCCTTGTCCATACTAGTACACCTATAAAGTCATCCTCATTTAGGGACACATAGCATACCTCATAGACACATATATTACATGCATATTAGTAAACACAAGTGCATATGAGAATATCCTTTCATTAGACACCATGAACCTATACTACTTGTAAGCACATGCATGAGGTATAGGTGTCTGTACATGGGTCAACATGATCACATAATATCTATCAACAACATATTGATGAAGACACCCTCTTAAGACCACAATGCACATTATAGCATAGAACACACAACATATAGTAGCATAGGAGACAAGAATGACTTGAAATTACATTCAAGACTCCTAACCTTAGCTAATCACACCTTCATGTAGGGTTACATAGGTATGGGGTCATTAACCATTATATATCATCAATGGCAGTAGATAAACCTAAGATTAACATAGTCATTCACATGCTTATAACATTAGCAACACAACCTAGATCATAAGTAGAATGGAATACTAAGCATATGGTTCACATTAGGTGATCATACCCACCACTCATTCAAAATACAATGCCTTCAAGACCATGATCATATAACATATACGTGGACAAGATGTAAACACCGCCACCATAAGTGGACCATACCACACAATGCCATAGAAGAACAATTACCTAGCAATTCGATAGAGAAGTAAAGGAATAAAGCAATCTTACCAATTCATCAACCTTCGATCATCATTGATAAATCCTCATAATTAATCAATAAGTCAAGTAAAGGGCAGTAGTTAAAGATGTCTTATCACAAATGAATTATGCTTCATCCTAGAATTAAGATCACATTATGTACATTGTATGATCAATCTATAAAAGATAGAAGAACATAGATCAATCTTACCAAATATCCCTTGCTTTTATCATCAATGATCAACTCATAATTCATCAATAACACAATATAGAGCAGTAGCTAAAGATATCATATCCTAAATGAAATCATACTTCAATTTCCCTAGATACAAGATCATACAAAGTGCTCTATATTAATAATTAATAGAAGATAGAAGAACATAAGTCAATACTACCAAATTTTCAAGCCTTGATCCACATTGGATCCACTACACATAATTCATAATCTTTTTACATGATAGTCAGTAGATATAAGCAATTCAACATGCTGGAATCATAATTCAATCAACATAAAGTCAACATCACAATGTACATAATATAGGCTAATTTGAGAATAGGAGGGAACATGGGTTAATCATGAAATTTGATTAAAATTTACTTTACAATAGGTAAATTAATATCAATTCATCATAAGAAAGGTTTTGAAAACATTTTGAGAAAGAACCCATGGCTAGATTGGAAGATTTGAGTTTTGATCATGAACTTTTATAGAAAACATTGGAAGGGACTCCTTACAAGAAAGGTTGAATAGGGATGAAGGATCGCCATACCTCATTGTAGAAAATATCCACTAAAACTTGGTGAAGAAAGCTTGAGAATACATGAACATTGTTGTTTTGTAGCTTCATCTCCAATGGAGGTTTCTAGAGAGGTTTCTTTTGGAGAGGGAAGTCAAATTTTGAATCATGGATTGGGTATGTGGTTTTCATTTTAATAAGAAACTTAATATACCCAAATATACAAGAATTGACCGTCAATAGTAATTTAGGGATGTGGGGTAAATTTTGTTCAGGTAGTTTGCGATTTCAGCTGCACTTTGGGGGCTTAATCTCCTAGTCTAAGAGTGGGACGATGCCCCCACATCGATGGGGCGTAGGTTAGACTACTGGACATCGTTTGCCAGGCGTTGATAGACACTGCCAGGCAGCATTTGGGTCCTCCTTGAGATCTTTTTACGGGTCCCTTGGGGAGTCATACCCGGACGTTTCCAACGTAAATTTATTAACATGTTAGGGACCTTAATTATGATTTTAAACCAAAACAAACACGTAAAACATGTCAATACACACCAATAAACACATGCACGTCTCAATGCTAATTTTCAAACGTCATCGGACATTCTAAGACGTTTGACCTCCAAATGACATCAAATTAAGCATGCATACTGTAAAACACTTATTTAATATTTTTAATCCCTTTTATCCACATGTGAGGCTCTAAGAACCTTAATTCATTTTGAGGGTCCTTTAACATGCTCAACAAGTTGAAGAGACTAGACTCAAGAGGAAGGATAGTGAGTTTAAGAGAGCCAAGTCTTTTGAGGGAGGTGCATACAAGGGTAGTCTTGAGATTCAAGAGAAGGCTTGGTTCAAAAAGAGAGTTTCCAAACAATTTCCTTCCAATTTTACCAGGGATAAAAAGTATAGTCTATCTAACCCTAAGTCCCAAAATGTAAGAAGTGGGAATTCACCTAGCAAGAAACCTACTTGTTCCAAGTGTGGTAAGCATTGGGGTGAGTGTCTACTTTGGATGGAGATCTGCTTTGGGTGTGGAAAGAGTTTCCATAAGGTTAAGGATTTCCCTAATGTGATAAGTCAAGAGAAGAGGAGTGGTAAAACTAAAACAAGTGGTACTAGTTCCGTTGCTCCAAAAAGGAACCCTTCTATGCTCCTTGCTCTAGGGGTGAATAAGAGGAATTTACCGATGTGATCACCGATATGTTATAAGTCTACTCTATTGATATTAATGATTTACTAGATCCAGTGCTAGTTTATCATTTGTAACTCCTCAAGTACCTATAAAGTTTGATGCTTTACCTGATGTGTTGATTGAACCTTTTTCGGTCACTACCCTGGTGGGTGACTCCGTAGTTTCTATAATAGTCATAAGGAGTTGTCCTATATCTTTTCCCAATAGATTTACATGTTTGGTATAACTTGATATGGTTGATTTTGATGTCATTTTGGGAATGGATTGGTTGCATGCTTGTTTTGCTTCCACTGATTGTCGAACAAGGGTAGTCAAGTTCAAGTTTCCTCATGAACCTGTCTTAGAGTGGAAGGGGGTAATTCAATTCCTAGAGGTCATATCATTTCTTGTTTAAAAGCTTGTAAAATATATCTAAAGGGTGTCTTTACCATATTGTGAGGGTTAAAGATCTTGAGTCCGACATTCCTCCTATAGAGTCGGTCACCGTAGTGAAGGAATTTTCTAAACTCTTTCCTGATGACTTGCTCGTAATTCCTCCTAAACGAGAAATTGATTTTTGTATTGACTTATTACTGGATGCGAATCCTATTTCAATTCCTCCTTATCGGATGGCACCGGCTGAATTGAAAGAGTTGAAGGCTCAACTCAAGGATTTACTAGATAAGGGATTCATTCAATGTAGTATTTCTCCATGGGGTTATCCGGTATTGTTTGTGAAGAAGAAAGATGGGTCCCTTTGGATGTGCATTGATTATCATCAACTCAGTAAGGTCACCATTAAGTAAAAATATCCTCTCCCTTGGATTGACGAATTATTTGATCAACTCTAAGGGCCAAGTTACTTTTCTAAGATTGACTTGAGGTCGGGGTTTCACCAACTAAGGGTGAGAGGTGAAGATGTACCTAAAACGGCTTCTCTAACTAGGTATGGTCACTATGAGTAGTGATGTCATTTGGTCTCACTAAGGACCCAGTGGCATTTATGGACCTAATCAATAGGGTGTTTCAAAATTACCTTGATTCCTTTGTGTTTGTATTCATTGATGATATCTTGGTATATTCTAAAAATGAGGGTGAACATATGGACCATTTGAGGGTTGTATTGCAAGTCCTTAAAGAACACCAACTAATTGCCAAATATAGCAAGTGTGACTTTTTTGTTTAGATCGGTGGCATTCTTTGGTCATATTATCTCAAGTGAGGGTATTGAGGTCGATCCGAAGAGAAACAAAGTGGTTAAAAATTGGCCTAGACCATTGACTCCAGCCGACATTAGAAGTTTCTTGGGTTTAGCCGGGTACTATAGAAGGTTTGTGGATGGATTTGTGTCCATTGCTTCTCCTTTGACTACCTTAACCCAAAATAATGTTAAGTTTGAGTTGTCGGAGGCTTGTGAAAGAAGCTTCCAAGTGTTTAAAGATAGGCTTACCTACACTCCGGTGTTGACTTTAGCAGAGGGAATAAAGGGTTTTGTTGTATATTTTGACGCTTGTCGAGTGGTTTTGGGTTGTGTCCTTATGTGACAAGAGAAGGTAGTACCCTATGCCTCTAGATAGCTCAAGGTGCATGAGAAGAAATATCTAAATCATGATCTTTACTAAGCGGCTTTGGTGTTTTCTTTAAAAACATAGAGGCATTACTTGTATGATGTTTATATGGATGTGTATATCGAACATAAGATTTTTCAATATGTGTTTACTCAAAACGAGTTGAATCTCCGTCAAAGGATATGGTTGGAATTGTTGAAATATTACAACATGAGTGTTCTCTACAACACCGACAAGGCTAATATGGCGGGGGATGCTCTAAGTCGTATGAAAATGGGTAGTGTGTCTCATATGGATGAAGGTAAGAAAGACCTAGTGAAATATGTTCATAGGTTGGCTAGATTGACTGTTCGGTAAAAAGTTTTCCCAAATGGTGGTTATATGGTTCATAATAACTTTGAGTCATCCTTAGACGTTGAGGTGAAGTCTAAGCAACATCTTGATCCTCCATTGATAGAGTTGAAAAAATTAATACTTAGCAAGTTAAATGAGTCATTCTCTTAAGGGGCGATGGTTTGCTAAGTTACCAAAATAGGTTTTGTGTGCAGGATGTTGATGATTTGAGAGAAGGGTTTTGGAAGAAGCTCATGCTTCCCGATATTATATTCATCTGAGTTCCACCAAAATGTATCGTGATCTTAGAGAGGTATATTAGTTGGATGAACTAAAAAGGGACATAGCGGAGTTTGTAGCTAGGTGTCCGAATTGCCAACAAGTGAAAGTTGAGCATCTAAAGTCGAGTGGTTTTACCCAAATAATGGATGGTCCTGCTTGGAAGTGGGAGGAAATTAATATGGATTTCATTTTTTAGGTTGCCTCGAACCTAGAGGCAAAATGACTCAATTTGGGTCATTGTAAATAGATTGACGAAATCCGCTCACTTTATCCCCGTCAAGTCTACTTGTTCAGTGAAGGATATTGCAAGGATATACATAGATGAAATTGTGAGGCTTCATGGGATTCCTTTATCCATCATATCGGACATATGTGCACAATTCAATTCCTACTTTTGGAGGTCTTTTCAAAAAGGGCTGGGTACACAAGTAAAGCTTAGCACCTTTTTTATCCCCAAACGGATGGACAAGCATACTATTCAAACCCTAGAAGATATGTTAAGAGCTTGTGTGATAGGCTTCAAAGGTAATTGGTACAATCATGTTTCGTTGATTGAGTTGTCCTATAATAATAGCTAGCATTCTTGATTGCCATGACTCCTTTTGAATCACTCTATGGTAAGATATATTGGTCTCAGGTTGGGAGGTTTGAGGTTTGTGAGTCTTAACTCCTTGGTTTCGAAATAATATATGATGTTTTGTAGAAATTTTGGGCAATAAGGGATAGGTTCAAACAACCTATAGTTTGAAAGCTTCATATGTTGACAATAGGAGGAGAGACCTTGAATTTGAAGTGGGTGATAAAGTGTATTTGAAGATTTCACCGATGAAAGGGGTCATGATATTTGGCAAAAGGGAAAGCTATGTCCCCGGTATGTGAGTCCCTATGAGATTTTGCAACGGGTCGGAAAGGTTGCATACGAGTTGAGATTAACTAGTGTACTAGCTTCAGTTCATCTGGTACTCCATGTATCCATGCTTAAGAAGTGCATTGGCGATCATGTGTCCATTCTTTCTATTGAAGGGGTAGGTGTGGATGAGGGAGGACCTTTCCTATGAAGAGGTTCCAGTGCAAATTTTAGATCGTCAAGTTAAGAAATTGAGGAACAAAGGAGTGGCCTCCGTAAAGGTTCTATGGAGAAACCACCTAGTTGAGGGAGCAGCATGGGAGGCCAAGGTCAACATGAAGTCCCGTTGTCCTCATCTTTTCTCCTAATTAAAGTTAGTTGTTCCTATTAATAATTAAAATAATGAGTAAATTTGAATTTGACTTGTTTTGCAAAAATATGCATAATTATGGTAAAAGGTTCATGTTACCATGAGTCTTCATGTAAAAAATGCTCTTTTGCTTGATTTGCTCTCATTTGTGTATTTGGTGTATTCTTGTCTTCATAAAATAGTATTGAGCATGTTGTTGTGTTTTGAAAAATGTTTTGGCATAAGTGACTCTTGATGTTTATGTTGAGCTCATGTTGTTATTGAGAAGGTAGTTTCTCATGTTGTGATATTGAGATCTTGTATGTGGTAAAATAAAATTGAGTTTCTATGTGTAAATGTTATGGTTATATGGTGTATAGAGTTGTGAATTACTCCTTTGAGTTGTAACTCCGGTTGATTATGTATTTTGTTTGGTGGGTTGCTAGTATTGAGTCTATCCTTTTCCTACAAAAGATTTTTAGTGTCATTAGGGGAGGAATGTTCTAAGGGGGGGATAATTTAACATTCAAAAAGTCCAAGACCTAATATATAGCCTCACATGATAAATTACTACTTGTAACACTGTTTATTGGCCTAAAATAATGTATTTGAAACATTTAAGAGGTGTTACAGTCAAAATGTCAAGGAACGTCCATGACGTCCGGAGACAAATAAAATTGAGGCTAGTGTGCCTTGGCATGTTTCATGGGGTTTTAAGATGCAACATTTAATTAAAATATGTAGAAAGTTGTTAAACATGTATTATAGTGTGTTTAGGGTTGAAACGTCCAGGTACGGCTCCCCAAGGATCACCCTAGGGGTCTTTGGAAAAGAACCTTGCATTTGACCAAAAGCTGTCAAATTGACAGTGGCCAAACGACTAGCCATCGATGGTGGTTGTTGGTCCAACCTTAGACAATTTCAAAAGGTGGTCAAAAAACCACTCTCTAACCCAAACGATGCCCGCACAGTACAGGGTCATCGATGGACCCGGCACGTATGTCAAGGATTCATATGTGATGGGTATGTTTCCCTGTTACAATTTTAAGTTAGGGAACTAATTAATTAGTTGGTTAGTTAATTAATGAAGGGTTATGGGGTGTCTAATTAAGTTGGTCAAGGGACTATACAACTCATAACCCTTATTAAACTAACATAACACTACTTATTTCCCAAACTCAAATCTCTCTACCTTCTCTCTACTTTCTCTCTATTCCCAAAAGGCTCAAGTGAAAACCAATCTTCAAGGTCACTAGGGCTCACAAATTTCAACATTCTCTCCATCAATATTCAATGATAGTTAAGGCATGAAATCTCTTCACTCTTGGGACTCCTTTCCCCAAGAGGTTCTTCAAAGTTGATTTCTAAAAGTTCATAAAAACATGGGTTTCCTTTTTAATACACAAATGATCTTTCTAATTGAATTGTTCTTCATTTCATTTGATTATTATGTATATATTAGGATTGATTATTGGTCAATTATGGTAGTTCTTGATATTAGACCTAGTTTTATGGAAGAAATCATGAATTGATTTTTTTACCCTAACCCTAGGTTATGAATTGATGTTGAACTGGGTAGTGATGATACAATTTACTTTGTTCTTGTTTTGATTACTATAATATAATGTTATTGAGTATATTGATGGATGAATATAGTTGGTTTGTTTATAAGATCTTGAATAACGCTATTGAAGGTGAATTGGTAAGAGTTTGTAATCTTAAATCCTTACTTCAATTGTGATGGCTTATACATGATGATGGTGTTCAACTGAAGTATAACACGTGATTAGACTAAGTAGTTGATGGAATGATGAATGTAATTTAAATGTCTTGACTATATGAATTTCGAGATTATGATTAAGCAATGATGATATAAGGTTGATTGTCAATCACTTATGAGCCTTACTTTGATATGATGGTTATAATGTGTTAATAGCACAAATAAAAGGGTTTTAATGAATGGACAGTCTCATGCAATGCCTAATGATCTAATGATATGATATACAAGGGGTAAGTCTCCTATGGCCTATATTAAGTTATGGTGATTAAGAATGACTTAAATACATCTAAAAAAGGTAATTTAACTTAGAACCGAGTGAACTAATTATGAGAGGTGTCCCTTCCCAATGTGGGAAGGTAGGTTCACAATGGTTCTCATGAGATGGATATTACAATGCAATTATGCAGAAAGAGGGTCTCAAGCATGTCTCCTAGTTCTTGAACTATGTTGCCCCATAGGAATACTAGCTAGCGGATCCACCTAGAATGCTATATTCATGTTTTGGTTCTACCTTGTCAAGTATACCACCTTCTTTCGGTGTAGGGTTTCATGACACCCATATGTTACAAGTCTATTGATGTTGATGATTTACTAGATCCCGGTTCTACTTTATCATTTGTAACTCCTCAAGTACCTATAAAGTTTGATGTTTTACCCGATGTGTTGATTAAACCTTTTTCGGTCACTACCCCGGTGGGTGACTCCGTAGTTGCTATAATAGTCTTAAGGATTTGTCGTATATCTCTGCCCAATAGAGTTACATGTTTGGTAGAACTTGTTATGGTTGATTTTAATGTCATTTTGAGAATGGATTGGTTGCATGCTTGTTTTGCTTCCACATATTGTCGAACAAGGGTAGTCAAGTTCAATTTTCCTCATGAACCTATCTTAGAGTGGAAGGGGGGTAATTCAATTCCTAGAAGTCGTATCATTTCTTGTTTAAAAGCTTGTAAAATATATCTAAAGTGTGTCTTTACCATATTGTGAGGGTTAAAGATCTTGAGTCTGACATTCCTCCTATAGAGTCGGTCACCGTAGTGAAGGAATTTTTGAAGTCTTTCCTGATGACTTGCCCGAAATTCCTCCTGAATGAGAAATTGATTTTGGTATTGACTTATTACTGGATATGAATCCCATTTAAATTCCTCCTTATCGGATGGCACCAGCTAAATTAAAAGAGTTGAAGGCTCAACTCAAGGATTTAATAGATAAGGGATTCATTCAACCTATTATTTCTCCATGGGGTTCTCCAGTATTGTTTGTGAAGAAGAAAGATGGGTCCCTTTGGATGTGCATTGATTATCGTTAACTCAATAAGGTCACCATTAAGAAAAAATATCCTCCCCCTCTGATTGACGAATTATTTGATCAACTCCAAGGGGCAAGCTACTTTTCTAAGATTGACTTGAGGTCGGTGTATCACCAACTAAGGGTGAGAGGTGAATATGTGCCTAAAACGGCTTCTCTAACTTGGTATGGTCACTATGAGTTCCTAGTGATCTCATTTGGTCTCACTAATGCCCCGGTGGCATTTATGGACCTAATCAATAAGGTGTTTTGAAATTACCTTGATTCCTTTATGATTGTTTTCATTGATGATATCTTGGTATATTCTAAGAATGAGGGTGAACATATGGACCATTTGAGGGTTGTATTGCAAGTCCTTAAAGAACACCAACTAATTTCCAAATATAGCAAGTGTGACTTTTTTGTTTAGATCGGTTGCTTTCTTTGGTCATATTATCTCAAGTGAGGGTATTGAGGTCGATCCGAAGAGAAACAAAGTGGTTAAAAAATGTCCTAGACCATTGACTCCAGCCGACATTAGAAGTTTCTTGGGTTTAGCCGGGTACTATAGGAGGTTTGTGGATGGGTTTGTGTCCATTGCTTCTCCTTTGACTACCTTGACCCAAAATAATGTTAAGTTTGAATGGTAGGAGGCTTGTGAAAGAAGCTTCAAGTGTTAAAATATAGGCTTACCTCCACCCCAGTGTTGACTTTATCGGAGGGAATAAAGGTTTTTGTGGTATATTTTGACGCTTCTCGAGTTGTTTTGGGTTGTGTCCTTATGCAACATGAGAAGGTAGTACCCTATGCCTCTAGACAGCTCAAGGTGCATGAGAAGAAATATCTAAATCATGATCTTGAATAAGAGGCTTTGGTGTTTGCTTTAAAAACATAGAGGCATTACTTGTATGATGTTCATATGGATGTGTATATCGAACACAAGATTCTTCAATATGTGTTTACTCAAAAGGAGTTGAATCTCCATCAAATAATATGGTTGGAATTGTTGAAATATTACAACATGAGTGTTCTCTACAACCCCAACAAGGATAATGTGGTGGGCAATGCTCTAAGTCGTATGATAATGGGTAGTGTGTCTCATATGGATGAAAGTAAGAAAGACCTAGTGAAAGATGTTCATAGGTTGGCTAGATTGGTAGTTCAGTTAAAAGTTTCCCCAAATGGTGGTTTTATGGTTCATAATAACTCTGAGTCATCTGTAGTTGTTGAGGTGAAGTCTAAGCAACATCTTGATCCGCCATTGATAGAGTTGAAGAAATTAATACTTAGCAAGTTAAATCAGTCATTCTCCTAAGGGGGGATGGTTTGCTAAGTTACCAAAATAGGTTTTGTGTGTTTGATGTTGATGATTTAAGAGAAGGTTTATGGAAGAAGCTCATGCTTCCAGATATTGTATTCATCCGACTTCCACCAAAATGTATCATGATCTTAGAGATGTATATTGGTGGGATGGCCTAACAAGGGATATATCGGAGTTTGTAGCTAGGTGTCTGAATTGCCAACAAGTGAAAGTCGAGCATCTAAAGTCAAGTGGTTTTACCCAAATAATGGATGTTCCTGCTTGGAAGTGGGAGGAAATTAATATGGATTTTGTTTTTGGGGTTGCCTCAAACCTAAGAGGCAAAATGACTCAATTTGGATCATTGTGGATAGATTGACGAAATCCTCTCACTTTATCCCCGTCAAGTGTACTTGTTCGGTGGTGGATTATGCAAGGATATACATAGATGAAATTGCGAGTCTTCGTGGGATTCCTTTATCCATCATATCAAACAAATGTGCACAATTCACTTCCTACTTTTGGAGGTCTTCTGAAAAAGGGTTGGGTACACAAATAAAGCTTCGCACCTCTTTTCATCTCCAAACGGATGGGCAAGCGTACTATTCAAACCCTAGAAGATATGTTAAGAGCTTCTGTGATAGGCTTCAAAGGTAATTGGTTCAATCATGTTCCGTTGATTGAGTTCTCCTATAAAAATAGCTACCATTCTAGTATTGCCATGACTCCTTTTGTAGCACTCTATGGTAGGATATGTCGGACTCCGGTTGGGAGGTTTGAGGTTTGTGAGTCTTTATTCCTTGGTTTTGAAATAATATATGATGTTTTGTAGAAATTTCGGGTGATAAGGGATAGGTTGAAACAACCTATAGTTTGCAAAAGTCCTATGCCGACAATAGGAGAAGATACCTTGAATTTGAAGTGGGTTATAATGTGTATTTGAAGATTTCACCTTTGAAAGGGGTGATCAGATTTGGCAAAAAAGGAAAGCTAAGTCCCTGGTACGTGGGTCCGTATGAGCTTTTGAAATTGGTTTGAAATATTGGATACGAGTTGAGATTATCTAGTGAACTAGCTTCAGTTCATCCGGTATTCCATGTCTCCATGCTTAAGAAGTGCATTGGCGATCACGTGTCCATTCTTCCTATTGAAGGGCTAGGTGTGGATAAGGGAGGACCTTTCCTATGAAGAGGTTCCAGTGCAAATTTTAGATCGTCAAGTTAAGAAATTGAGGAACAAAGAACTGGCCTCCGTAAAAGGTTTTATGGAGAAACCACCTAGTTGAGGGAGCAGCATGGGAGGCCGAGGCCGACATGAAGTCCCGTTGTCCTCATCTTTTCTCCTAATTAAAGTTAGTTGTTCCTATTAATAATGAAAATAATGAGTAAATTTGAATTTGACTTGTTTTGCAAAAATATGCATAATTATGGTAAAAGGTTCATGTTACCATGAGTCTTCATGTGAAAAATGATCTTTTGCTTGATTTGCACTCATTTGTGTATTTGGTGTATTCTTGCCTTCATAAAATAGTATCGAGCATGTTGTTGTGTTTTGAAAAGGCATAAGTGACTCTTGATGTTTATGTTGAGCTCATGTTGTTATTGAGAAGGTAGTTTCTCATGTTGTGATATTGAGATCTTGTATGTGGTAAAACAAAATTGAGTTTCTATGTGTAAATGTTATGGTTATATGGTGCATAGAGTTGTGAATTACTCCTTTGAGTTGTAACTCCGGTTATTTATGTATGTTGTTGGGTTGGTTGCTAGTATTGAGTCTATCCTTTTCCTACAAAAGATTTTTAGTGTCATTCGGGGAGGAATGTTCCTAAGGGGCGGATAATTTAACATTACAAAAGTCCAAGACCTAATCTAGAGCCTCAGATGATGAATTAATACTTGTAACACTATTTATAGTCCTAAAATAATGTATTTGAAACATTTAGGAGGTGTTACACTCAAAACATCAAGAAACGTCCATGACGTCCGTAGACAAATGAAATTGAGGCTAGTGTGCCTTGGCTTGTTATATGGGGTTTTAAGATTCATAATTTAATGAAAATATGAAGAAAGTTGTTAACATGTATTAGAGTGTGTTCAGGGTCGAAACGTCCATCTACGGCTCACCAAGGATTACCCTAGGGGTCTTTGGAAAAGAACCTTGCATTTGACCAAAAGCTTTAAAATTTACAGTGGCCAAACGACTAGCCATCGATGGTGGTTGTTGATCCAACCTTAGACAATTTCAAAAGGTGGTCAAAAAACCACACTCTAACCCAAACGATGCCTGCATAGTATAGGGTCATCGATGGACCTACGGTCCGTAGGTCGGGGATTCATAGGTGTTTCACTTTTAAAATTTTAAGTTAGGGAATTAATTAATTAGTTGGTTAGTTAATTATTTAAGGGTTATGGGGTGTCTAATTAAGTTGGTTAAGGGACTATATAACTCATAACCCTCGTTAAACTAACATAACACTTCTTATTTCCCAAACTCAAATCTCTCTACCTTTTCTGTACTTTCTCTCTATTCCCAAAAGGCTCAATTGAAAACCAAGTTTCAAGGTCACTTAGGGCTCACAGATTTCAAGTTTCTCTCCATCAATCTTCAATGATAGTTAAGTAATTAAACATCTTCACTCTTGGGACTCCTTTTCCCAAGAGGTTCTTCAAAGTTGATTTCTAAAAGTTCATAAAAACGTGGGTTTCCTTCTTAATACACAAATGATATTTCAAATTGAATTGTTCGTCGTTTAATTTGATTATTATTGATATATTAGTATTGATTATTGGTCAATTATGTTAGTGCTTGATATTAGACCTAGTTCTATGGAAGAAATCATGAATTTATTTTTTTACCCTAACCCTAGGTTATGAATTGATGTTGAATTGGGTAGTGATGATACAATTTACTTTGTTCTTGTTTTGATTACTATTATATGATGTTATTGAGTATATTGATGGATGAATATAGTTGGTTTTGTTATAAGATCTTGAATAACGGTTTTGAAGGTGAATTGGTAAGACTTTGTAATCTTGAATCCTTACTTCAATTGTGATGGCTTATACTTGATGATGTTGTTCAATTGAAGTATAACACGTGATTAGATTAAGTAGGTGATGTAATGATGAATGTAATTTAAATGTCTTGACTATATGAATTTTGAGATTATGATTAAGCTATGATGATATAAGGTTGATTGTGAATCACTTATGTGCCTTACTGTGATATGATGGTTATAATGTGTTAATAGCACAAATGAAGGGTTTTAATGAAAGGACAGTCTCATGCAATGCTTAATGAACTAATGATATGATATACAAGGGGTTAGTCTCCTATGGCCTATATTAAGTTATGGTGATTAAGAATGACTTAAAGACATCTAAAAAATATAATTTAGCTTAGAACCGAGTGAACTAGTTATAAGAGGTGTCCGTTACCAATGTGGGAAGGTAGGTTCAGAATGGTTCTCATGAGATGAATATTACAATGCAATTGTGCAGAAAGAGGGTCTCAAGCATGTATCCTAGTTCTTGAACTATGTTACCCCCATAGGAATACTAGCTAGTGGATCCACCTAGAATGCTATGTTCATGTTTTGATTCATCCTTGGAAAGTATACCACCTTCTTTCAGTGTAGGGTTCTTTGACACCGAATTCTATATTTAGATCACATGGTCTATGTCGTTTAAGGCAATTATTATCGAAAGTGAAACGAAGTAACAAAGTGAACACTAAGTAGGGTGACTTAAGGTGTTCGACTTAGTGTAGGTAGGGGTATGTGACTCCACCTATACATTGCACTAGCTGGCCTTGAGGGAAGTCCTAGCATGTTGTGTTTATGTACTTATGATATGAATGAAATGTATATGATTACTTTATAAGTTGATGATCTTATATGATGTAAGTTATATTAATGTACATGCTATTAGTCTAAATTGATATATATGACGAAGAGCATGCATGATATGAAGGTATATGAAATGTTGATATTGCGTATGGTCATTTACTTGGTGTACTTGATTATGTGAGGTAATGGGACTTCACATAAGCATTGCAGTTGTAGGATTGGGAAGGAGTTATGAGTAAGGGTCTTGTATATATGGTGATGTTATGAACTCTTGAACATGAATTGTTACTATAATGATATGTTGGAGTTATCCATGCCTATGTGATATTATTGTGATGATATTCATGTTGGTATGACTTATGTTGATATTAACGTTGTTGACTTGACTTTGTGATGATGTTGGTCTTTTGTTCGATATGGACTTGTCTTTATTATGGTTGTATCAAATGGATTATATGTGTTCTTGATTGTCCATAAAGGCTTTTCAAAGTGACATAGTATGGTGTTGACCAAATGACTCTTTTATCATGATTTCAATGTTTTATTTACATATGTTTCCATACTTAGTACATGTGGTTGTACTAATCCATATTCTTTCCCTTTTCCCCAAATAATGTATGTTCGGGCCGTTGAGGAATAAAGGTCGCATTGCAAGAAGACTTGGACATTCCCGAGTTTTGGTAGGTCCTCTAATTCGAGGATGGTGCAACGTATTCTTCCTTAGTAGTATTGCTATAGTCTAAAGACATTCATTTCTTTCCTATTGTTGAATATATTGTTGTAAGTCCTATGTTGCAATTATAAATATGTGTACGGGCTATGCCCCAATGTTCTACTTTGTTTTACAAGGTTAAATGTGAGACAAAGTATTAGACTAAATTCCAATGTTGTTGATTATGTTGTACAAACGAGAAGCCTAAGTAAGCTTCATATGAGAGGAGTCTAAGTAAACTCCATATATGATATGTGAGAGGTCTATGTACACCTCAATATGAAAAATGTTTTAATTTTCTGCACTTTTTGACCTATGAGATGTTATGATTAATGTTAAGGGCTTGTCTAAGTCCTCTTCGAGGACAACGATGCCATTTACGTCTAGGGGGTGCTCCCCGATCATGAAAAACATGGTATCAGAGCATGAGGTTGAAGTAATATTAGTATTGATGTCTCATTAAACCACATTAACGTAGAGTCTTGTTGATGGGTGTGAAGTGCTCCACGCTTATGAATGAGAGTCTATGTGACGCTTAGGAATTCTCACTTATTAGTAGTCTTGAAAGTCGTTCCTTGAGAGTTAAAACTCTATGTATCCCTAATTCTTATAAACCTTTTCTTGTTTATATAGGACAATTTGGCTAATCTCGGAGTTCCTCCCCAAGGAAACCAAGCTCCTCCAGAAGACGATCAATCTCCTCAAGGTTACCAAGCTCCAGCTATTCCTCCACCTATGACGGATGGATAGATAAGGGTGACATATGTGACTTTGGATCAAGCTATGACTACTCAAGCCAAAGTGATAGCTACTCAAGCTCAAGCCATCACGTCTCAAGCAGAACGGGAGGTCGGACCCCGTGTTCAACAAAATACTAGTACCATGGCTTCTCTCTTGAGGGACTTCGTACAGATGAACCCTCCAATTTTCTTTGGTTCGAAGGTGAAGGAGGATCCTCAAGACTTCCTCAATGAGATCTATAAAATCTTGTATGCTATGGGCTTGACTTTGAATGAAAAGGCTGAGCTAGCTTCCTATCAACTCAAGGATGTGGCTCAAACTTGGTATACCCAATGGAGAGACAATAGGGCTTTGAGTGAAAGTCCTATAACTAGGGAGGTGTTTAGAATGGCTTTCCTTGATAGGATCTTCCTAGGGAGAAAAGGGATGCCAAAGTGGAGGGATTCATCAACCTTCATCAATGAGGTATAAGTGTGTAAGAGTATTCCTTGAAGTTCACTAAATTGCGAAAATATGCACCTTCCTTGGTGTCTAACTCAAGGGATGAGATGAGTCGTTTTTTTACGAGAGTGTCCGATGATTTGGTTGAAGAGTGTCGTTCGACAAGTCTCCATGACAACATGGATATTTCTAGGTTGATGGTGCATGTTGTCACGATTGGGGGAGCACCCCCTAGAAGTAACATGGTGTACTTCCTCTCGGAGGTCTTATACAAGTCCATAGTTATCATTCATCGAATTATCATTTGTAAATTTAGCGAAAGATTTACAACTTTCATAGCATATCATATGCTAGAAAAATCACTTCCATTATATATAAAATGTCATAAGTACATAGTTAGACTATAAGTCTCTTTGTAATCTTAGACTCAATATCATTAGAGTACATTAGGGAGACGGCCCTTATAACATAATACATAACTAACTATTACATGACTTTAACATAAACTTGACATAGGACATCCTTGAATCTTAACGATTCATTACATTGAGTTTGGGAAACACATATCAATCCCTTCACCATAAAGACATCCTTTAAGCATCCATAACCTACACTTTTGTGTAAAAAGGTAAAAAAGAATGGTGTTAATACAAGAATGCACTAAGTATGGAAAACATGCAAAACATGCATTTAAAAGTGAACATTTTACTTTAAGTCGTGCATCATGCCCTTCTGTGAACACTTCATAAAACTTGATACTATACCATTCACATACTTATTTTAGGCATATACAATAGTCATAAAATCTCATAAGCCACACATTGCATTTAAGGCATATTTGGCACCACTTTACAGTAAACATATATCATTTACAGTGAACTCATTTCTTTTACAGTAAATTGCTTTTCTTTAACTCATTAACTTCCCAAGTAGTGATACGTGGTGCAATGCATCACCTTAAGGCCACAAGGTATTCATACATACAATCTTCCAAATTCAAAACATGCATTCTTAGAAGTATAACATATAATAAGACACTTTCAAGTCAAGACTTCAAATACCATTACAGCAAACTATGTCAAACTTGCAAACATGCTAACTTCACATCACATAAAACATTATAAGACCTTACTCACAATCCCATTCTTAACCTACTAGTGAAATGTACATGTGAAGTCCCATAACCTCACACATACTTAGTAAACTCATAAAGAGACCACTAGCATACCATTTACTTCACACAACAACAAGACAAGTATAGACACTTCATACATGCCAAGCAAGACCTTCATATTATGGTAAATAAGACCCACATTATGCATATAAGGAAAGACCACATCACACAGACTCATTAGGACTCATACAATGCACATAATCAAAACAAGTAGACAACAGTACAATGTCATGCATAAGGACATAAACATAATGATATACTAATGAACACCTTCCTAGAACTTCCTTCAAGAGCTACTTGTGCAATGCATAGGTGAAGTCCTAAACCCCCACCTACACTAAGAAACTTCCCTTAGGTTATCCTAGTTAAGGTACTTACATTACTTCCATTGTCCATTCTACTTTAGGGAAACTATATCCTTAACCAAAACTACGACCATGGGTGCTAAACACGGAATTTTGTGTTGTAGAGCCTTACACCAAGGGAAGGTGCTCTACCTTGCCAAAGTAGAACATTAAAATAGGCTTCCATATGGAACTTGGAGGCATACAACGAAACCCTCTTTATGCCAAATGGGGCATTTAAGTTATCCACCTCGTCAAGACTATGGTGAACAAGCCTTCCCACGTTGGGAAGGAGCACCCCTAATCTAAGTTCACTCAGTGTTAAGGTAAGTTCCCTTTATTGAAAAGTTTTTATTATTATTACTTTATAAAACATATTCTTTAGGAGAGTTATCCCATCATATGCTTAGCATATGTCATAGATGAGAAAGTCATTTCATCAACCTATATCATGTGAGAAAACTTTGCACATGTATATAACATATTCAAGAACCATCTAGTTTAGGATACCCTTGAGAAAACGTTTCAAGTTTCCCTCTATTGAATAGATCATCAAACAAGCATCATACACATACTTCATGTGTGTGTGTACATGTATGTGAGCAAACCTTTCACATAAATACACTTAGGCCACACATGTTCATACTTGTTCTTCATTCATTTATAAGAGTATAGTTGTAACTATATGAGCAATCCTTTCATAAAAACACATTTACACACTATGCATATCCATACTTTACCATATCATATAAGACATATTCATAGCTCAATCATGCATTCATAATCATCTACATAGATCACAAACCTAGGAACTATCCTATCAAGGCACACATGTGCAATGCATAGACTAGGTACCATACCCTTGTCCATACTAGTAAGCCTATCAAGTCATCTTAGTATAGGGACACATAGCATACCTCATCGACATATACATTACATGCATATTATTAAACATAAGTGCATATCAGAATACCTTTCATTAGACACAATGAACCTATGCTACTTGTAAGCACATGTATGAAATATAGGTCTGTGTAAATTGGTCAACATGATAACATAATGGCTATCAACAGCATATTAAGCAGCCACCCTCTTAAGACCACAATGCACATTCAAGCATAGACCACAAAACTCATAGTAGCATAGGAGACAAGAATGACTTCATTTTACATTCAAGAATCCTAACCTTAGCTAATCACACCTTCATGTAAGGGTAAATAGGTAAGGATTCATTTACCATTATATATCATCAATGGCAGCACCTAAAACAAACACTAACATAGTCATTCACATGCTTATAACATTAGCAACACAACCTAGATCATAACTAGAATGGAATACTAGGCATATGCTTCACATTGGGTGATCATCACCACTACTCATTCAAAATACAATGCCTTCAAGACCATTATCACATCACATATACGTTGAGAAGAAGTAAACACCGCCATCATAAGTGGACCATACCACACAATGTCATACAAGACCAATCACCTAGTAATTTTATAGAAAAGTAGAGGAATAAAGCAATCTTACCAATTCAACAACCTTTGATCATCATTGATCAATCCTCATAATTCATCAATAAGTAAAGTAAAGGGAAGTAGCTAAAGATGTCTTATCATAAACGAAATCATGCTTCATCTATCCTTGAATTAAGATCACATTATGTACATTGCATTATAAATCTATAAAGGATAGAAGAACATAGATCAATCTTACGAAATCTCCCTTGCTTTGATCATCAATGATCAATACTCATAATTACTCAATAATTCAATATAGGTAAGTACCTAAATAGATCATAACCTAAAAAAATCATACTTCAATTGCCCTAGGATCGAGATCATACCATGTGCTCTACATTAAGAATCAATAAAAGATAGAAGAACATAATTAAATACTACCAAATCTTCAAGCCTTAATCCATATTTGATCCAATACAAATAATTCATAATCAATTTACATGATAAGCAATATATATAAGCAATTAAACATGCTAGAATAATGATTCAATCAACATAAAGTCAAGATCACAATGCCCATAATATAGGCTAATTTGAGAATTTGAGGGAACATGGGTTCATCATGCAATTGGATTTAAATTCACTTTAAAATATTTCCATTAAAATCAATTCATCATAAGAAAGCTGTTTGAAAACGTTTTGAGAATGAACCCATGGCTAGATTGGAAGATTGGAGGTTTGATCATGAACTTTCATTAAAACATTGGAAGGGACTCCATAGAATAAAGGTTCAGTAAGGATAATGGATCACCATACCTCAATGTAGAAAAGAGATACTAAAACATGGTGACTAAAGCTTGAGAATCCATCACCATTATTGTTCTGGAGCTTCATCTCTAATGGAGGTTTCTAGAGAGGTTTCTTTTGGAGAGGGAAGTCAAATTTTGAATCATGGATTGGTTATGGGGTTTTCATGTTAATAACCAACATAATATACCTAAATATACAAGAATTAACTGTCTATAGTAATTTAGGGACGTGGGGTAAATTTTCATTCACCCCTTGATAAAATAGTGTGTGCATGCAGTTTGCATACTACATCGACGGACAACAGTCGACAGACCGTTGGTGCAACGATGGCCCGTCCTGCACCCCGTGGTTTGCGACTTTAGCTGCACATCGTGGGCTTAATCTCCCAGGCTATGTATGGGATGACCCCCCCCCATCGACGGGGCGTAGGTGAGATACTGGCCATCGTTTGCCAGGCGTAGATAGACACTGCTTAGGCAGTGTTTAGGCGGCCTTTGGGTCCTCCTTGAGGGCCTTTTGCGGGCCCTTGCGGAGTCGTACCCAGACCTTTCCAATGTAAATACACTCATTAACATGTTAGGGACCTTCCATATGGGGTTAAACAAAAACGAACACGTAAAATATGTCAATACACACCAAGGCACACATGAACGTCTCAATGCTAACTTTCAAACATCATTGGACATTCTTGGATGTTGACCTCCAAATGACTTCAAATTAAGCATGCATACTTTAAAACACTTATTTAACATATTTTAATTCTTTTTAGACACATGCGAGTCTCTAAGCACCTTAAATAATTTTTAGGGTCTTTACAATATCCCCCACTTGGGAATATTCGTCCTCGAATGACACTTAGAACACTTTAAACATAACAAGGACTTCAATGACCCATAGAGAAGCTCTTAAAATTCCTGACATCATCACATAGAAGTCAATGCACCAAACTTACAAGGAACACCAAATTCAAACCATTTTGCACGCAATGCAACATAAGAAAGCAACAAACCTTATTCACTTACTCCTCAATGAATCAAACACATAAGATCGAGTCATGTTCATAGGAGGAACGTACTTATCCTAATCATAACATGGTCCTTACACTTAATTTCATTAAGATTTAATTATGCAACAACCTTTAAGTTACACATAGGCAAGTCCAACATCACTCAAGAAGCAAATAAGCACTCATACTTCAATGCCAATAGTCTTTAGTAAAGTAGGTCAACAATGAATTCTTATTAGTTAGGCATAATGACATGAGGGTCATACTCAACCATACCATGCTTAGTTATGTTTAGGGAGGAATGTCCTTCTCCTCAACACAGTTACAAGTCTCATGAGTTCACACCCAAGCAAGGCACAAAGGTCAATTCATTTAAATGAGAAGTTCTCAACCTTTAAACCAAATCATGTTCAAACTTTCTTCCTATTGATGTCAAGATGGTAAGTGACACCACACACATTACAACAATAGGAAGTCATTTCACATAGTTTCAATTTCTAGCATGACAATGTCATTCATAAACATGCATCATTTAGGGAAATTCAAACTATTTATAGGCACACACAAGGAAATTAGCTAATCATACTCTCACTCCTCAAGAATGAGCCTACATTCATACTTTCCAATCAGAAAATTCACATAACTTTCAAGAGGCTTATCATTTTTTAATTTAAGGAAACTCAGTTTCTCATTGATGGATTAGAACACCACAGATTAAAAGTGACAACAACATGCTTCTATCCTTATCTCATGAGGTTAAATGCACAACTAACATATCAAGATGCACTATTAACATGAGAAAACCTGAATTTGATCAAAAATCCTTTTTCATGCAATATAGAACCTTAAAAACATGCATAACATAATGTCATTTAAGACAACATAACATATGGAGAGCATTCAAGTCATACTTCTATGCCAGACTCTTATAATGAACAATCTATTAGAAACTCTTTAGTTTCAAGCTCAAGTAAGAATTGAAGGACAAGATAGGAATATCTATCACCTTACTACTCACATCACCATCCCCCACTTAGGGTAAACCCCTTTTAGAGTAAGTTAACCCAACTCCAAGAGGATCTTAGCTTATCAACCTTGATTATCATCACCTAAAGGTGATTCCCTACCTAAACGGGTATGCATTAACTCAACATAGGGACATCAAGGGCACATAAAATATTATCACGTAGGCACACTATCCCCCTGTTGTGGTATGCCTAATCACATCATCCCCCTTATACACCAAGGTCAAGACAATTCAAAACCAAACTTTCATACTTTTCACTGATGAAGACTAGACATCATTGAGGGTTCTTACTCCTAATCTCACATCAAGGAGCCTACCAAATGAAACAATAAGGAATAATACCTCAAACATCATCATTCCTCTAAGTTCAACACCGAAAGGGAATGCATACATTCGAGTTAGGTCACACTACCCAACCACATATGGTCTCAACTATACCATGAATACCAAGGGTCATAAAACCTTAGGGGAATCAATAAAAGAGACTTAGACATAAGGCCTCTTTCTTTTCAGTCAACACTAGTGTAACATAACTTCTAGGTCATTCCAACCCACATTATCAACCTACAAGCTAAGCACACTAACTTCACTTATATGATTAAGTCTATACAAAGTATTCCAATCCATACGAGGCAACTATGAGGCATTACACACATAATAAGGAAACATTGAACCATTTAACATATACAAAGGCAACATGCATCCTCACTGTTTGATATATTTTCTTCCAAAGCATTTCAAACTCAAACCGTAACATTATACTACCATCATGCATACTCGTAAAGCAACTCATCATCCAAAAAAGAATCTCAATTAAACTATAACAACTTCTTTAATAAGCTATAACCTTATCATAACATAAATCATCACATAACATGTCATATCTCATAAAACACATATATAGCCATAAATTGCATCAGATCGTCAAAACATGCCAAAAATGCACCTTCACACATACTCATCAAACCATAAAACCAAGGTACACATCAAAACTCACCTTTTTTACATCAAGCATAGAAATACCATCTCATCAAAGCAATCACATCTAAAAGGCCACCGGACAAGAAAACATAGGAGAGAGATCTTATAGAGTTATGTTCTATGGCACGACATGAGATTGATGAAGAAGAGAAACTCTATCGTCCTATAGCCTCTTGATCATAGATGTGTCGCGACTCACCACCGATGAACGAGACTCTACTAGACGTGGAAATATTAGACTTTGGACCCTCAAACAACTTTTATAAACCTTATACTCGTACACCATATTTTTCACAACCGGGGAGCACCCCTAAGAAATAACATGGCGCATTTGAACTCTCGGAGAACGTATACAAGACCATAGTTATCATTCATTGCATTATCATAGTCAAATTTAGCGGATAATTTAAAACTTTCATAGCACATCATATGCTAGAAACATCACTTCCATTATATATATAAAATAGCATAAGTACATAGTTAGACTCTTAAGTGTCTTTGCAATCATAGACTCATCGTCATTAGAGTACATTAGGGACACGGTCCTTATAACATAATACATAACTAACTATTACATGACTTTAACATAAACTTTACATAGGACATTCTTGAATCTTAAGGATTCCTATCTTTGAGCTTGGGAAACACATATCAAGTCCTTCAGCATAGAGATATCCTTAAAGCACCATAACACACACTTTTGTGTAAAAAGGTAAAGAACAATTGTGTTAGTACAAGAATGCAGTAATTATGGAAAACATGCAAAAACATGCATTTAAAAGGGGACATTTTACATTAAAACAATGCATCATGCCCTTTTGTGAACAATTCATAAAACTTGATACTATACCATTCACATACTTATTTTAGGCATATACAATATTCATAACATCACATAAGCCATAGATTGCATTTAAGGCATATTAGTCACCACTTTACAGTAAGCATATTTCATTTACGGTGAACTCATTTCTTTTACAGTAAACTTCTTTTCTTTAAATGATTAAATTCCCAAGTAACCCTCTAGTGATACTTGGTGCAATGCATCACCTTAATGCCACAAGGTATTCATACATACATCCTTCCTAACTCAAAACATGCATTTCTAGAAGTATAACATATCATAAGACACTTTCAAGTCAAGACTTCCAATACCATTACATTAAACTATGTCCAACTTGCATACATTCTAACTTCACTTCACATAAACCATTATAAAACCTTACTAACAATCTCTATCTAAGCCTACTAGTGCAATGTACATGTGAAGTCCCATAACCTCACAAATACCTAGTAAACTCACAAAGAGACCACAAGCATACTATTTACTTCACATATCAACAAGACAAGTATAGACACTTCATAAATGCCAATAAAGACATTCATCATATGGTCAATAAGACATATATTATTCATATAAGGTGAGACCACATCACATAGACTCATTAGGACTTATACCATGCACATCATCACAATAATAGACAACACTACAATGTCATGCATAAGGACATAAACATCATCATATGCATTAGAAGAACTTCCTATAACTCCCTTCAAGAGCTACTTGTGCAATGCATAGGTGAAGTCTCATACCCCCACCTACACTAAGCGACTTCCCTTAGGTTATCCTAGTTAGGGTTCTTATTTCACTTACATTGTCCATTTTACTTTAGGAAAACTATAACATTAACCGACACTAAGACCATAGGTGCTGAACATGGAATTTTGTGTTGGAGAGCCTTACACCAACAGAAGGTGCTCTACCATGCCAAAGTAGAACATTAACATCATGCTAGCATACTAGGTGATATCAATTGCTAGATCCTATGGGGCAAGCATAGTTTATGGAACCTGGAGGCATACATGGAAACCCTCTTTATTCGAAATGGTGCATTATAGTTATCCACCTCATGAGGACTATGGTGAAAAAGCCTCCCACACTGAGAAGGAGCACCCCTCATCTAAGTTCACTCGGTGCTAAACAAAGTTACCTTTATTGAAAAGTCTTTATTATTATTACTTTATTAAACATAGGCTTTAGGAGAGTTATTCCCATAATATGCTTATCTCATAGGTCATAGATGAGAAATTCCTTTCATCAACCTATATCATGTGAGAAAACCTTTGACATGGACATAACATATTCAAGCACCATATAGTTTACGATACCCTTGAGACCACCTTCCAAGAGCCCCTCTATGGAATATATCATCAAACAAGCATCATAATCATACTTCATGTGTGTGTATACATGTATGTGAGCATACCTTTCACATAAACACCCTTAGGTCACACATGGTCATACTTGTTCTTCATTCATGCGTAAGAGTATAGTTGTAACTATATGAGAAATCCTTTCATACAACACATTTACACACTATGCATATCCATACTTTATTATATCATATAATACATATTCATAGCTCAAACATGCATTCAGAATCATGTACATAGATCACAAACCTAGGAAATATCATGTAACACTTCAAAAATCAAAGACGTGTCTTAAAGCCTAACATAGGTGTCATGAGGTCTAGACACTGTTTTAAGGACTATTTTAATGAATATAGGTCATTTAGGATGTTTATAAACCAAAAAGTCCAAGACCGTCCATGATTTTCAGAAATTTGTTCAAGGAGGTACTAGTGTGTCTTAGCCTATTTGACTAGCTTTTAGGAGTCAAAAATTCATATAATTTGGTGGAAGGGTGTATAAAATGTGTTAGAGTCGATTCATGGTCTAAAAGTTTGGGTACGACTCGCCAAGGACCAACCAAGGGTCCTTGAGGAGGACCCTAGCACGTGGGAGGCAACAATGCCTTGGGAGTGTGCAACCACAAGAGGCAAATGATGGTTCGTGTGGATGACGGGGCTTCGATGCCAACCGTTGACAAATACTTAGCCAAAATCTTGTATCCCTCGCCTTCACAAGTCTCTAACAAAAACTACGAGTATAAGGATGGAGGAGGGCTGGTCCGTCCACTAACCCACGACCTGTCGGTCGTTATGTCGTCTGTGACACTACCTAATTCCTGCACGTTTTAACTTAGTCTTATTTAATTAGTTAAGGTGTTAGGTGGTTCTTTAGGGTTTTAATGGAGTCCAATTAAGTTAATTAACCTCCCATATATATAAAGGCCCAAACACCATTAGACTAAGCATAACTCACAAAACAAATCCTCTTCCTTCTCTCTTCTTTCTCTCTCTATTGGAAGACACCATTGAAGAGTAAGCTAGGGAAGGGTTTTGGGGGCTGTAAAGGGGAGATTTAACCATCAAATATTCATAAAACGTTAAGGTATGGGATCTAATTCACCTTTGAGACTTCTTTCCTCAAATGGATCCTCCAAAGTATATCTAAAAGTTGAGTTTTCAAGTGGGTTTAATCTAATCTCGAAATTGATGTTATAAACTAAGTTGTTTATGATTTATTCAGGATATAATGGATAGATTAATATGTATTTTAAATTGATTATGATAATTCTTAATGGTTTGTTCTAAATTGTAGAACATGATCCTAAACCCTTAACCCTAGGTGGTGATCTTGACATGTATTGTATAATGTTCATTAAATTGACTTGGTTATTGATTATATTATTATCCTATGATGTTATTATGAAAATATTGATATGATTTCTAGGTCTATCATGCTAGTTCTTGAGATGTGGACATAGGTTATGAAGTATATTGTGAAATTGACCTAAGTATCTTGTCTTAAGCTATGATCTAACATTCAATTGTGTTATAGTGATGCAATTGGCCTTGTTATTATATTGGATATCATTGTGTGATGATGTTACTCCCCCAATTAGGTTGAGTTATGGGTTGATGGTAAGACCTTGGTGATGAACTATAAAGGAGACTTGGTAAGTTTTGTGATCCCTATACTTTACTTTAAACTATGGTTAATTGTGATTATGTCATGATGTTGTGTTTGAGTATGCCTTGTTTAGGATTGATAGGGTCGTATGATGTTGAATTGAAATATCTTGACTATAGTTGTGAGGTTGACTAAGATGAAATGTTATAAGGATGTTGATGACAACCAATGTGCCTTATTATGAATGAATATGTAAATGTGTTAACCTTACTTATATGGATTGTGATAAAAGGATTATACTCATGCAATTCCTACTAAGCTATAATGATGATGATTATACAAGGTCTATACCCTATGACCTAAACTAATCAATGAACGGTAAAAAAAGACATCAAAGACATTTCAAAAAGGGACTTCGCTTAGCACCGACTGAACTTGACAATGGGAGGTGATGACTTTCCATAGAGGAAGAGTTACCCTATAGTTCAATATGCGATGTTGACTCCCTTTTGAGGGATACTCATTAAATGGATTCTTATGAGAGGAGGCCCCAATTACCAAGTGGTATGAAGAGAGATATACCTATCTCTTAGTTCTTGAACTATGTTGCCCCCATAGGAAGACTAGCTAGTGGATCCACCTAGGAAGCTATGTTTATGTTTGGTTTTACTTTGGCCCGTTGTCAACCTTCCAACGGTGTAAGGTTTTACAACACCGGATTCCACATCTAGATCATGTGGTCTATGTCAGTTAAGGCAAGTGTTCCCTATACTAAAATAAAGTAATGATGTATAAACTAACTAGAGTGACTTGAGGGGTTTGACTTATCCTAGGTAGGGGTATGGGACTCTACCTATGCCTTGCACTAGTTTGCCTTAATAGGAGATTTAGGAGGTTGATATTATGTATGTATATGATGACAAATGTAAATTATTTTATATGATGATGATGATGCTTATGAACATGTAATTAGTCCTTATTGTTAAAGTATGGTTTTATTTATACTTGAAGGTTATGTTACGTGGAGTGAGTTATTATTCATGGTTCTTGTTGGGTTACTTGATTGGGTAAGGTTATGGGGCTTTCTTAGTCATTGCACTTGTTGACTTTATGGGGATTCATGATTGGTTTTCTTGCTTTATTATGATATGATAAACTCTTATTCATGCTTGTGATAATATTACTTGATGATAAAGTTGTATTAGATTATGGGTTCAAGTATGTTGATATGCATGTGACTTGCTTTAACTTGTTGAACATGTCTTGCTGATTGGTATGGTTTGCTTGATTGTTCATAATACTTTCAAAAGGTAAAATGGCATGATTTAACTAAACTTCCTTTTTAGCATGATTTGATCTTATATGTGCATATGGTTTAATACTTACTACAAGTGGCGTACTAACCCCATTTTCTCCCTTTTCCCAAACATTTTAGGTTCCGGTCGTTGAAAGCTCATTCGAGACGACTTGAAAAAGACTTGGATATTCTCTACCATCCAAGTGGGTAGGTCCTCACTATCCGAGGGCGATGCCAATATCTATCTTATAGAGTTGTTTAGTTGTAAGACTCATATGTTCATTCTATTTTTATTTGAGTAAAATTTGTATAAGCCTATATGTGGCTTCTTTACATTGATGTAGGGCTATTCCCAAATTTCTATGATCGTTTTAGATGGTTATGAGATGAGACAATCTTTGAGACTATGTTCTATATATATATATATATATATATATATATATATGCAATAAAAGTATAAGACTATGCAATCTTCTTATACAAAGGGTCTATGTATACTCGATATGAATATATTATGTGTATGTAGAGGTCTATGTAAACCTCTATGTAGAAGTAATAACAGTTTTTAAATTTTCCGTATTTTTGACCTTTGAATGTTATGACGAATGCTAAGAGGCTAGTCTTAGTACTCAAAGAGGACGACAACACCGGTTACGTCTAGGGGGTGCTCCCCGGATGTGACATATCCTATCAAGGCACACATGTGCAATGCATAGAATAGGTCCCATACCCTTGTCCATACTAGTACGCCTATCAAGTAATCCTAGTTTAGGGACACATAGCATACCTCATAAGCATATACTTACATGCATATTAGTAAACATAAGTGGATATGGAAATATCCTTTCATTAGATACCACCAATCTATACTACTTGTAAGCACATGCATGAAGTATATGTGTGTGTAAATTGGTCAACATGAGCACATAATGGCTATCAACAACATACTGAAGCAGCCACCCTCTTAAGACCACAATGCACATTCAAGCATCAACCACAAAACATATAGTAGCATAGGAGAAAAGAATGACTTCACATTACATTCAAGAATCCTAACCGTAGATAATCACACCTTCATGTAGGGGTACATAGGTAAGGGTTCATTAACCACTATATATCATCAAGCAGAACCTAAACCTAACGCTAACATAGTCATTCACATGCTTATAACAATAGCAACACAAACTAGATCATAACTAGAATGGAATACATGCTTCACATTGGGTGATCATCACCACCACAAATTCAAAATAAAATGCCTTTAAGACCATGATCACATCACATATATGTTGACAAGAAGTAAACACTACCACCATAAGTGGACCATACCATACAATGACATACAAGACCAATCACCTAGCAATTCTACATAAAAGTAGAGGAATAAAGCAATCTTACCAATTCATCAACCTTCTATCATAATTGAAAAATCCTCATAATTCATCAATAAGTCAAGTAAAGGGCAGTAGCTAAAGATGTCTCATCATAAATGAAATTATGCTTCATCTATCCTAGAATTAAGATCACATTATGTACATTGCATTATCAATCTATAAAGGATAGAAGAACATAGATCAATCTTACCAAATATCCCTTGCTTTGATCATAAATGATCAATACTCATAATTCATCAATAATACAATATAGAGCAGTAGTAAAGAGATTTTATCCTAAACTAAATCATACTTCAATTGCCCTAGAATCGAGATCATACCAAGTGCTCTATATTAATAATCAATA
The DNA here is from genome assembly GCA_016801875.1 of Solanum sitiens. Lineage (NCBI taxonomy): Eukaryota > Viridiplantae > Streptophyta > Magnoliopsida > Solanales > Solanaceae > Solanum > Solanum sitiens. The sequence goes on from JABWTJ010000149.1 coordinate 639,514, forward strand.
GAAGATAGAAGAACATAAGTCAATACTACAAAATCTTCAAGCCTTAATCAACATTGGATCCCAATAAAATTAATTCATAATCAATTTACATTATAGGTAGCATATATAAGCAATTCAACATGCTAGAATCATAATTCAATCAACATAAAGTCAAGATCACAATACCCATAATATAGGCTAATTTGAGAATTGGAGGGAACATGGGTTAATAATGAAATTGGATTGAAATTTACTTTAAAATAGGTAAATTTAAATCAATTCATCATAAGAAAGCTTTTGAAAACATTTTGAGAAAGAACCCATGCCTAGATTGGAAGATTGGAGTTTTGATCATGAACTTTTATTGAAAACATTGGAAGAGACTCCTTACAATAAAAATTGACTAGGGATGAAGGATCACAATACCTAATTGTAGAAAAGAGCCACTAAAATTTGGTGAATAAATCTGGAGAATACATCACCATTGTTGTTCTGGAGCTTTATCTCCAATGGAGGTTTCTAGAGAGGTTTCTTTTGGAGAGGGAAGTCAAAGTTTGAATCATGGATTGGGTATGGGGTTTTCATGTTAATAAGAAACTTAACATACCCAAATATACAAAATTAACCGTCTATAGTAATTTAGAGATGTGGGGTAAATTTACCATTAACCCTATAATAAAATAGTGCGTTCACGCAGTTTGCAGACTACATCGACGGACAGGAGTTGACAGACCATTGGTGCAACGATGGCCCATCTTGAACCTCCGTGGTTTGCGATGGCCCATCTTGAACCTCCGTGGTTTGCGACTTTAGCTGCACTTTGGGGGCTTAAGCTCCAAGGCTAAGTGTGAGACAACGCCCCCACATCAGCGGGGCGTAGGTTAGACTATTGGCCGTAGTTTGCCAAGCGTAGATAGACACTGGCAAGGCAGTGTCTTGGAAGCATTTGGGTCCTCCTTGAGGTCCTTTTGCAGGGCCCTTGGGTAGTAGTACCCGGATGTTTCCAACATAAATTAATTAACATGTTAGGTACCTTAAATATGAGTTTCAACCAAAACAAACACGTAAAATATGTCAATACACACCAAAACACACATGCACGTCTCAATGCTAACTTTCAAACGTCATCGGACATTCTTGGATGTTTGATCTATAAATGAAATCAAATTAAGCATGCATACTGTAAAACACTTATTTAATATTTCTAATCCCTTTTATCCACATGTGAGGCTCTAAGAACTTTAATTTATTTTGAGAGTCCTTAAACATGCTCCACAAGTTGAACAGACTAGACTCAAGAGGAAGGATAGGGAGTTTAAGAGAGCCAATTCTTTTGAGGGAGGTAATTACAACGGTAGTATTCAGATTCAATACAAGCCTTGGTTCACGAAGAGGGTTTCCAAACAATTTTCTTCCAATTTCCCCAAGGCTATAAAGATAGGGTATCTAACCCTAAGTCCCAAAAGGGAAGAAGTGGGAATTCACCTAGCAAGAAACCTACTTGTTCCAAGTGCGGTAAGCATTGGGGTGAGTGACTACTGTGGACAGAGAATTGCTTAGGGTGTGGCAAGAGTTTCCATAAGGTTAGGGATTGACCTAATATGGGGAGTCAAGAGAAGGGGAGTGGTCAAAATAAAACAAGCGGTACTAGTTCTGATGCTACAAAGAGGAACAACTTCTATGCTCCTTTCTCTAGGGGTGAATAAGAGGAATCTACCGGTGTGATCACCGTTATGTATCAAGTCTTATCTATATATTATTATAATTTACTAGATCCCGGTGCTACTTTATCATTTATAACTTTTTAAGTACCTATAAAGTTTTATGTTTTACCCGATGTGCTGATTGAATATTTTTCGGTCACTACCCATGTGGGTGACTCCGTAGTGGCTATAAAATTCTTAAGGAGTTGTCCTATATCTTTGCCCAATAGAGTTACATGTTTGGTAGAACTTGATATGGTTTATTTTCATGTCATTTTGGGAATGGATTGGTTGCATGCTTATTTTACTTCCACTGATTGTCGATCACGGGTAGTCAAGTTAAATTTCCTCATGAACCCGTCGTAGAGTTGAAGGGGTTCAATTCCTAGGGGTCATATCATTTCTTTTTTAAAGCTTGTAAAATGATCTTTAAAGGGTGTCTTTACCATATTGTGAGGGTTAATGATCTTGAGTCCGACATTCCTCCTGTAGAGTCAGTAGTGAAGGACTTTCCTGATGTCTTTCCCGATGACTTGCCAAGAATTCCTCCCGAACGGGAAATTTATTTTTGTATTAACTTATTACTGGATACGAATCCGATTTCGTTTCCTCCTTATTGGATGGCACCGGCTGAATTGAAAGAATTGAAGGCTCAACTCAAGGATTTACTAGATAAGGGATTCATTCAACCTAGTATTTCTCCATGGGGTGCTCCCATATTGTTTGTGAAGAAGAAGGATGGGTCCCATTGAATGTGCATTGGTTATCGTCAACTCAATAAGCTCACCATTAAGAAAAAGTATCCTCTCCCTCGGATTGACAATTTATTTGGTCAACTCCAAGGGGCAAGATACTTTTCTAAGATTTACATGAGGTCGGGTTATCAAAAACTAAGGGTAAGAGGTGAAGATGTACGTAAAACGTCTTCTCAAACTAGGTATGATCACTATGAGTTCCTAGTGATGTCATTTGGTCTCAGTAACGCCCAGTGGCATTTATAGACCTAATTAATAGGGTGTTTTGAAATTACCTTTAGTCCTTTGTGATTGTGTTCATTAATGATATCTTGGTATATTCAAACGAATGAGGGTAAACATATGGACCATTTGAGGGTGGTATTGCAGGTCCTTAAAGAACACCAACTAATTGCCAAATATAACAAGTGTGACTTTTTGGTTGAGATCGCTGGCTTTCTTTGGTAATATTATCTCAATTGAGGGTATTGAGGTCGATCAGAAAAGAATCGAAGTTGTTAAAAATTGGCCTACACCATTGTCTCTAGCTGTCATTAGAAGTTTCTTGGGTTTATCCGTGTAGTATAGGATGTTTTTTGATGGATTTGTGTCCATTGCTTCTTCTTTGACTACCTTAAACCAAAATAATGTTAAGTTTGAGTTGTCGGAGGCTTGTGAAAGAAGATTCCAAGTGTTAAAAAATAGGCTAACCTCCGCTCCGGTGTTGACTTTATTAGAGGGTATGAAGTGTTTTGTGGTATATTTTCACATTTCTCGAGTCTTTTTGGGTTATGACCTTATGAAACATGAGAAGTTAGTACCCTATGCCTCTAGAAAGATCAAGGTGCATGAGAAGAAATATCCAACTCATGATCTTGAATAAGCGACTTTGGTGTTTGCTTTAAAAACATAGAGGCATTACTTGTAAGGTGTTAACGTGGATGTGTATACCGAACACAAGATTCTTTAATATGTGTTTACTAAAAAGAAGTTGAATCTCCGTCAAATAATATGGTTGGAATTGTTGAAAGATTACAACATGAGTGTTCTCTACAACCCTAGCAAGGCTAATATGGTGGGGGATGCTCTAAGGCGTATGACAATGGGTAGTGTGTCTCATGTGGAAGAAGGTAAGAAATACCTAGTGAAAGATGTTCATAGGTTGGCTAGATTGGGTGTTCGGTTAAAAGATTCCCCAAATGGTGGTTTTATGGTTCAGAATAACTCAGAGTCATCCTTAGTTGTTGAGGTGAAGTCTAAGCAACATTTTGATCCGCTATTGATAGAGTTGAAGAAATCAATACTTAGCAAGTTAAATGAGTCATTCTCCTAAGGGGGGATGGTGTGCTAAGGTGCCAAAATAGGTTGTGTGTGCAGGATTTTAATTATTTGAGGAGAATGGTTTTGGAAGAAGCTCATGGTTCCCGATATTCTATTTATCCAAGTTCCACCAAAATGTATCATGATCTTAGAGAGTTATATTGGTGTGATGGACTAAAAAGGGACATAACGTAGTTTGTAGCTAGGTGTCCGAATTGCCAACAAGTGAAAGTCGAGCATCTAAAGTCGAGTGGTTTGACCCAAATAATGGAAGTTCCTGCTTGGAAGTGGGAGGAAATTAATATGGATTTCGTTTTTGGGTTGCCTTGAACCCACATGCAAAATGACTCAATTTGGGTCATTATGGATAGATTGACGAAATCCTCTTACTTTATTCCCGTCAAGTCTACTTGTTCGATGGAGTATTATGCATGGATCTACATAGATAAAATTGTGAGTCTTCATGGGATTCCTTTATCCATCATATCGGATAGATGTGGACAATTCACTTCTTACTTTTAGAGGTCTTTTCAAAAAGGGTTGGGTACAAAAGTAAAGCTTAGCACCACTTTTCATCCCCAAACAGATGGAAAAACATACTATTCAAACCCTAGAAGATATGTTAAGAGCTTGTGTGATAGGCTTCAAAGGGAATTGGGACAATCATTTGTCGTTAATGGAGTTCTCCTATAACAATAGCTACCATTGTAGTATTGCCATGGATCCTTTTGAAGCACTCTATGATATGAGATGTAGGTCTCCGGTTGGGAGGTTTGATGTTGGTGAGTCTTCACTCCTTGGTCCCAAAATAATATATGATGTTTTGTAGAAATTTTGGGTGATAAGGGATAGGTTTAAAACAACCTATAATTGGCAAAAGTCCTATGCCGACAATAGTAGGAGAGACCTTGAATTTGAAGTGAGTGATAAAGTGTATTTGAAGATTTCACCTATGAAAGGGGTGATGAGATTTGGCAAAAATGGGAAGCTAAGTCCCCGGTATATGGGTCCCTATGAGGTTTTGCAACGGGTCAGAAAAGTTGCATACGAGTTGAGATTATCTAGTGAACTAGCTTTGGTTCATCTGATATTCCATGTATTCATGCTTAAGAAGTGTATTGGTGATCCTTTGTCCATTCTTCCTATTGAAGGGCTAGGTGTGGATGAGGACTTTTCCTATGAAGAGGTTCCGGTGCAAATTATAGATAGTCAAGTTAAGAAATTGAGGAACAAAGAGGTGGCCTCCGTAAAGGTTCTATGGAGAAACCACCTAGTTGAGGGAGAAGCATGGGAGGCCGAGGCCGACATAAAGTCCCACTATCCTTATGTTTTTCCTAATTAAAGTTAGTTGTTCCTATTAATAATGAAAATAATGAGTAAATTTGAATTTGACTTCTTTTGCAAAAATATGCATAATTATGGTAAAAGGTTCATGTTACAATGATCTTCATGTGAAAAATGCTCTTTTGCTTGATTTGCACTCATTTGAGTATTTGGTGTATTGTTGCCTTCATAAAATAGTATTGACCATGTTGTTGTGTTTTGAAAGAAGTTTTGCCATAAGTGTCTGTTGATGTTTATGTTGAGCTCATGTTGTCATTGAGAAGGTAGTTTCTCAAGTTGTGATATTGAGCTCCTGTATGTGGTAAAAAAAAATTGAGTTGCTATATGTAAATTCTATGGTTATATGTTGTATGGAGTTGTGATTACTCCTTTGAGTTGTAACTCCGGTTGATTATGTATGTTGTTAGGTGGGCTTCTAGTATTGAGTCTATCCTTTTCCTACATATGATTTTTAGTGTCATTCGGGATGGAATGTTCCTAAGGAAGGGAGGGGGGATAATTTATCACTCCAAAAGTCCAAGACCTAATCTATAGCCTGACATGATGAAATAATACATGTAACACTGTTTATAGGCCTAAAATAATGTATTTGAAACATTTAGGAGGTGTTAGAGTCAAAACGTCAAGGAACGTCCATGACGTCCGGAGATAAATGAAATTGAGGCTAGTGTGCCTTGGCATGTTTCATGAGGTTTTAAGAGTCAGAATTTAAGAAAAATTGGTAGAAAGTTGTTAAACATGTATTAGAGTGTGTTTAGGGTCAAAACGTCCTTGTACGACTTCCCAAGGATCACCATAGGGGCCCTTGGAAAAGAACCTTGCATTTGACCAAAAGCTATCAATTTGACAGTGGCCAAACAATGGGTCGTCGATGGTTCAATGGCCCGTCGATGGTGGTCGTTGTTCCAGCCTTAGACAATTTCAAAAAGTGGTCCAAAAACCATTCTCTAACCCAAACGACGCCCGCGCAGTACGGGGTCATCAATGGACCTACGGTCCGTAGGTCGGGGATTCATAGGTGATGGGTCTGTTTCACTGTTAGAATTTTAAGTTAGGGAATTAATTAATTAGTTAGCTAGTTAATTAATTAAGGGTTAAGGAGTGTCTGATTAAGTTGGTTAAGGGACTATATAACTCATAGCCCTCATTATACTAACCTAATACTTCTTATCTACCAAACTCAAATCTCTCTACCTTCTCTCTGCTTTCTCTTTATTCCCAAAAGGCTCCATAGAAAACAAGGCTTCAAGGTCACTAGGGCTCACATATTTCAACATTCTCTCCATCAATCTTCAATGATAGTTAAGGCATGGAAGATCTTCACTCCTGGGACTCCTTTCCCCAAGAGATTATTCAAAATTGATTTCTAAAAGTTGATAAAAACACGGGTTTGCTTCTTAATCCGCAAATGATCATTCAAATTGAATTGTTCTTCGTTTCACTTGATTATTATTGATAGATTAGGATTGACTATTGGTAAATTATGGTAGTTCTTGATATTAGACCTAGTTCTATGGAAAAAATCATGAAGTGATTCTTTTACCCTAACCCTAGGTTATGAATTGATTTTGAATTGGGTAGTGATGCTACAATTTACTTTGTTCTTGTTTTGATTACTATTATATGATGTTATTGAGTATATTTATGGATGAATATGGTTGGTTTGGTGGTAAAATCTTGAAGAACGCTTTTGAAGGTGAATTGGTAAGACTTTGTAATCTTGCATCCTTACTTCAATTGTGATGGCTTATACTAGATGATGGTGTTCAATTGAAGTATAACACGTGATTAGATTAAGTAGTTGATGGAATGATGAATGTAATTTAAATGTCTTGACTATATGAATTGTGAGATTATGATTAAGCTATGATGATATAAGGTTGATTGTGAATCATTTATGTGTCTTACTATGATTTGATGGTTATAATGTGTTAATAGTGAAGGGTTGTAATGAAAGGACATTCTCATGCAATACCTAATGAGATAATGATATGATATACAAGGGTTTAGTCTCCTATTTTCTATATTAAGTTATGATGATTAAGAATGACTTAAAGACATTTCAACAAGGTACTTTAGCTTAGCACCGAGTGAACTAGTTATGAGAGGTGTCCCTTCCCAATGTGGGAAGGTATGTCACAATGGTTCTCATTAGATGGAGATTACAATGCAATTGTGCATAAAGAGGGTCTCAAGCATGTCTCATATTTCTTCAACTATGTTGCCCCCATAGGAATAGTAGCTAGTGGATCCACACCGTATTCCATGTTTAACTCACATGGTCTATGTCGTTTAAGGCAATTGTTCTCAAAGTGAAACGAAGTAATAAAGTGAACACAAAGTAGGGTGACTTAAGGGCTTTGACTTAGTGTAGGTAGGGGTATGCGACTCCACCTATACATTGCACTAGTTGGTCTTGAGGGAAGTCCTAGCATGTTGTTCTTATGTACTTATAATATGAATGAAATGTATATGATGACTTTATATGTTGATGATCTTATATGATGATAGTTTCATTAATGTACATGCTATTGGTCTAAATTGATATATATGACGAAGGGCATCATGATATGAAGGTATATGAAATGTTGACATTGCTTATGGTCCTTTACTTGGTTTTCTTGATTATGTGAGGTTATCGAACTTCACATAAGCATTGCACTTGTAGGCTTGGGAAGGGGTTATGAGTAAGGGTCTTGTATATATGGTGATGTTATAAACTCTTGAACATGAATTGTTATTATAATGCTATGTTGGAGTTATCCATGCCTATATGATATTAATGTGATGATATTCATGTTGGTATGACTTATGTTGATATTATCCATGTTGACTTGATTTTGTGATGATGTTGGTCTTTTGTTTGATATGGACTTGTCTTAAGTATGGTTGTATCTAATGGCTTATATGTGTTCTTCATTGTGCATAAAGGTTTTTCAAAGTGACTTAGAATGGTGTTTACCAAATGTCCCTTTTAGCATGATTTCAATGTTTTATGTACATATGTTTCCATACTTAGTACATGTGGTTGTACTAACCCATATTCTTTCCATTTTCCCAGATAATGTATGTTCGGGCCGTTGAGGTATCAAGGTCACTTTGTAAGAAGACTTGGACTTTCCCGAGTTTTGGTAGGTCCTCTACTTTGAGGATGCTGCCACGTATTCTTCATTAGTAGTATTGCTGTAGTATAAATACATTTATTTCTTTTCTATTGTTGAAGACATTATTGTAAGCCCTATGTGGCTGTTATGTATTTGTGTACGGGCTATGCTCGAATGTTCTACTTTGTTTTAAATTGTTCAATGTGAGACAAAGTATTAAACTAAATTTCTATGTTATTGATTATGTTGTTTAAATGAGAAGCCTAAGTAAGCTTTATATGTGAGGAGTCTAATTAAACTCCATATATGATATGCGAGAGGTCTATGTACACCTCAATATGTAAAAAGTGTTAATTTTCCGCACTTTTTTACCTATGATATGTTATGAAGAATGCTAAGGGCTTGTCTAAGTCCTCTTCAAGGACGCCGATGCCGACAACAGTTAAATCTAGGGGTTACTCCCCAGTGGTGAACAAATGCAAGTACTCCCGCTTCTAAAATTTGGGATTTCATAAGGACGAATCCTCCTACTTTTCATGGCACTAAGGTTGATGAAGATACACAAGGCTTCATAGATGAGGTTTTCAAGGTGGTGGATGCTATGAATGTGACTCCTAGAGAGAAAACAGAATTAGCCGCTTATAAACTAAAAGATATGGCTCAAGTGTGGTTTAAGCAATGGAGGTATGAGAGACCCTTAAGGGAAGGTTCGGTAGATTAGGAAGTGTTCAAGGAAGATTTTCTTGATGGGCTTTTCCCCTTGGAGTGGAGGGAGAGAAAGTTTGTAGAGTTTATGAACCTTTGTCAAGGGGGAATGAGTGTGAAAGATTACTCTCTCAAATTCATCCAACTATCTAAGTATGCCCCAACCATGTAGCCAACTCTAGGGCTAGGATGAATAAGTTCGATATGTGAGTGTCTATCTTGGTGGAAGAAAAGTGTCGTACGATAATGCTCCATAATGATATAGATATCTCTAGGCTTATGGTGTATGCTCAACAAATTGAAGAGTCCAAGCTTAGGAAGAGAATAGGGAGGTAAGAGGCCTAGGATAGATGAACCAAGTCAACCAAAGTCTAAGAAGAGGTTTTATAGCCAAGACTCTTCTATGGGGAACAAGGATACGGTTTCCAAGAAAATTCTCAAGGAGGTGGCTATTCTTTTGAGAGGCCTAAGTGTACTACTTGTGGGAAGCAACACTTGGATAGGGTCTTGTCTGTACGGATGGTTGCTTTGGGGGTGGTAATAGAGGTCATAACATGATAGATTTCCCTAACCTCAAGGCAAAATATAAAGAGGTGAACCAAGCTCCTTATGGTGGTCCAGATCTTAATGCTCCAAAGAAGAATCATTTCTATGCACATGAAGCTAGAGAAGGAGCTAATTCGGAGTGAAGGCTTTGTGAGACGCCCTCAAAATGAAGTAAGGTAGCTAAAACCTCACATGTGTCGAAAATGGTTAATAACATGTTCATTTAGTGTTTTATAGTATGCATACTTGATTTGAAGTCATTTGAAGGTCAAATGTCCAAGAACGTCCAAGACGTTCGAAAGTTGGTCTTTAGACGTGCTAGCGAGTCCTTGTATGTTTGGCTTGATTTTATGTGTTGTTTGTAGTTGAGAAGCAGTGTACTTAACCCAAGTACCCTAATAGACATGTTAAGGGTCAAAACATCTGAGTACGACTCTCCGGGGACCACCCAAAGGGCCCCCAAGGAGGACCCAAACTTTGGACAAGAGGCTGTCCAAGGCAGCGATCAGGTCCAAGAATTAGACCTTTCCCTCGCGACGCGCGCCTGGTACGCATCTCACTCCCTCAAATTTTATTTCGGGCAGAATGGGGAGGCTGCTCCGCTACGCGCAGCGCACTCCCAGATCCGGTTGCCTCGTTTTAAAGTCAATTTTGACATGTCTAACAGCCCCAATTCGTGTAGGGGTGTTTTGGTAACTTGGAGGACGTATTATTAACTGATTTTAGGACCTTTTTAAATCCTTTCCCAAGCCAAAACCCCAATACCCATTAAGAAATCAAATTCCCAAAGTTCTCTTCTCTTCCAAAAACCCCAAAACCCCAATTGAAGACCGAGCTCAAGAACAAGCTATGGAGTTGGAGTGTTGGAGCTTTCTTCTCAAATTTTCATGGTCTTTTTAATGTATAAGGTATGGTGATCCTTCATCCATAGATAACCATTCATCTATGGAGTCCTTTCAATGGTTTTCTAAACATGAATTCTAAGTCAAAAATCCTATTTTTGAATCTATCCATGGGTTCTTTCTCGAATTGATTTCAAAAGCATTCTAATGATGAATATATGCTTATCTACTGATTTTATAATGAATTTCTATCCAATTTTGTGAAGAACCCATGATCTTCCTAATTTCTCAAATTAGCTTATGATGTAGGTTTTGTGATCTTCACTTGATATTTACAGAATGAATTGAATTGCTTATTAATATTATCAATTGAATATGAATTGTGGAGGAATGATCAAATATTATTTTGGCTTGGAGATTTGGTAAGTTGACTTATTTCTTCTAATTAGCCTAGAATGTACATTGAATCATGTTGATTGGTATGGTCCAACTTTGGTGGAGGTGTTTACATTCTTGTACATGTTTATGTGTTATGAGCATGACATTGAAGAAATTAGATGCAATATGAATTTATATGATGATTTCTATGTTAGGAAGTTGAAGGGAAGTTAGTTGAGCTTTACATCAGTCAGATTATGCAACTACATAGAGTCCCTATTTCTATTGTCGTGATTGAGATTCTTTTTGTACTTCCATGTTGGGGAAGGAATTAGATCATGATTTGGGTACTCGGTCACATATGTGTACAACTTTTCACTCTAATATAGATTCTATGTCCGAGTGGATGATTCTTGTGTTATAGGACATGATTTGAACTTGTGTGATAGGTTTTTTTGTTCTAGCGTTAGGGAGGGGGATCATATTTTGTTGTTTGTATCACCCATAAAGGGTTTGATGAGGTTCAAAAATAAGGGAAAACTTGTCCCATGATTCATCAGAAGTGTTGAAATTTTGAGTCATTTTGGAGATGTGGTCTATGAGTTAGCCTTTCCACCTATATTGTTAGTTGTGCATCGTGTTTCATGTCTCCATGCTTCAAAGGTAGGTGTAAGATGAGTCTATGTACTTTTTCTTTACCTAGTTGACAGGGTTCCAGACCTATATTTGAGGAAGAGCTTATTTCTATTTTAGATAGGTAGATCCAAAAGCTTAGGAACAAAGAGATTTCTTTAGTGAAACGGATATGGAAGCATTGTTCAGTGTATGAGGTGACTTGGGATATAATGTCAAATATGTGTGCAAAATATCCTCATATTTTCAAAGCTTCAAGTACTTTCTTTCACTTCATGTTTGAGGAAGAAAATGTTTTTTAGGGGTGGGTAATGTAATGACCTGGTCAGTCATTTTTAGAAGTTTCATGAATTTACCATTTTCCCTTCCCGATAGTTTATTTTTTAATATATAAAGTTAGTATTAAAATTTGAGATAAATGTTGAGAACTTGAGTAAGTTTGTGTTTTTAAAGGACTATGTTTCATAAAAGTAGTTTTTGAAGCCTTTTGGTACGTCTTGTGTCAGAATGGAATTCAAGGTATTAAATAGTTTCGAAATGTGCAATCTAGTCTATGAGAGTTGTTAAAACTTGATTTGAAGTCATTGTAAGGATTTGAGGTCCTATGTTGTGAAATTATGGAAATTTGGCCTATGAGATGACTTTCGTAATAAATTATGCTTTAGATGCTTGGAATATAATTCTGAGAGTTCCACTAGATTTGAGGGATTATTGTTGGCCTAGGTGTCTTGGTTTATTTGTGAAAGGTCCCGAACATGTTTTAGCCTTATCATGGGTTTTTCTACTTTCTTGTGGATATTGGGTTAAGGAGATCTCACAGTCATGTTTTGATGGTTCCATTTTATTTGGAACATCGAGTACAAAGAGTGCTTCGCTTTTGCGGAAGAGTCTAAATAAGTGTGACACTTGAGCAAACCAGCGGTGGCTTTTGTGAATTCCAATTAAGGAACACGTGTCCGCTTTTGCGATATCTGACACACGTTTAAACCTAAAATATAACCATTTAAGCTTCATTCTCTATTTTTTAACTTTATAAATCATTCGAGGTGATTTTTAAATTGTTTCTTGTGTGAAATCTATTGGGTAAGACTTATGATCAATCAACATCATTTCCTTTTGATTTTATATAGATTCTATCATCAAAATTGAGGTTTTGAATTGCAAATGACTTGGTTTTTCAAGAACACAGGTTCCAAACAAAATTGAAGATTATGAATTCATTCTGATCCGTTTTTTGAAATGTCTTTCCCCATTGGGTCTCTAAATCCTTGAACAATATATTCGAATGTTAAATTTTGGATTCAAAACTTTTTTTTAAAATTGGGTTTTGAGTTATTTTTCAAGGAAATTGATGTATGTATTGTTATAACCGATAATTTATTAAGAATACCTGCTTGTGTATATATTGTGTAGCTTCAGAATGGATGTTTAAATGGAAGATTAATTTCATTGAGTGATTAATTGATTTGTTTAAGGCAAGTGATCTCTTAAGCTTTGTAATGTAGTAGAATTGTCTACTTTTTAATGTCTGTATGTTGGGCGATAATCGGGAATGAGTTGAAGGGCTTTATATCTAATTTGATTAATGTTAATAAACAAAGTATGGGTAAATAAAAAGTCTTTGTGATGATAAAGACAATTTGTGAATTACGTTATTGTGACCATATTTAATTGATTTGATGGAATTCCTTGATGGGTTTAATGTGGAGTTGAATTACATGATTTTTTTCTCATCGTATTGTATAATATTGCTTTAGTGTATTTAATGTTTAATAAAATGATGAGACATGTGATGAGTATTGATGTCGATGTATTTTCCAGCAAGTTCTTGAGATGTTGAGGTCGTTTATGGAAACTACAATTGATATAAAGTTGATGTGTAGTTAGTAACCTTTTGGTCATTTATGTTTTTCTGCCTCCACCTTACCACTTAGAATTTCCTGAAGAGATCACAAATAATTTATTAATTGTTGGGACTAATTAATCATACACCAGGTCTTTCATTTAGTTTTAGGGCAAATTTTAGCATTTCATAGCTTTGAAACCATGAAATATTAGTTCTGATCAAAAGTTTAGGATGATGATATGGGATAAGGCATTTTAACATCAAAGCTAAAGACTATGTTTGACTTTACTCAACAATCTGAGTAAACGATCTCGAGTAAAAATTTCGGCAGAATGATTATCTTTAGAATGTTGCTTTAGTCTAGAACGACCCTCAATTTAGGTACTTACGCTTCCAAGATATTCCCAAGACCCCTCATTGATTTTGTCTTAAAATGTAAATTGGGTGTGGGATCCTTTTTTTAATCCAAAAATCTTTCATAGAAATTTTAATGTTTCCATTAAGTCCTAAATGCCATTATCTTTAGCTAGCATGTTTTATTTTAATTTACAAGGGTTACAGATGAATCCTTGGCACCCCATTAATGTTTAGAGCCATACGCTCATTGTCGTCAGCTATGGCATCACCGTCGCATGCCTTGCTTCCCTTTTACATACGACTCTGAGCATGCATGTTCATAAATAGTTGTCCTCACGTTCATGTGCGGACTGTTGTTGTGTTGTGTTTTGTTGTGTTAGTAGATTTTCAAGCCTCAATCTCTGTTCTATTTTAGAATATAAGTTTAAAGAATAGATTAGGAACTTTTGATGGAATGAAATCTGAAATTTGTGTCATAGTTCCCATGATTCCCATTTTACTCTAAAAATTGCGTCACTTTTTTTAAAGCAATTTTTGTGTCTAAAAGACCCTCTTGATGTTATGATCCTATTTTTGATATTTTTGAAGTCTTTATAGGCTTTTCAAAAAGAAATATCCTAGCCTTGTGATTAGTAGTGTGCGATTGACATACATGTAGGCTATGACTTCCTTTAAAATTAGATTGAGTGTGAATGTGAGGATTCATAATGTTGAGTGTTAATTGGGGGAAAATACCTAGTTAGTCATTATTTTCTTGCCACAGAAAATGATTTCCATTAGATTACCTTTATTTTGAAGGTAGTACCATGTTATTCTAGGGTTGTATATGTTTGTAGATAACTTTGTGATTTGCTTGTTGAATTACTTATTTTTTTATCATCATTTGGCCTTAGTCTAGGATAGAATAGTGCTTCCCTAGATCCATGTACCTTGTGACTATGGTATGTATCTTGCACTGTTCGTATGGACTAGGTCTTTGTAGATTGGAAAATAAAAAATTAGGGTGACCCAAGGGGAGAAAGGTCAGGTTGTATGACAAATGGCAAGTGGAGAAACAGACACATCAATTTCTATGCAGCTCTAGTGAGGGTTGATGCATCAGATGATGTGATCATTGGTACATTTATTTTATTACATTAGCCTGCCTCGTCTTTCTTTGATCTAGGCTCTACCTATTCTTAGGTGGGAGTTCTTATCTAGAGGTAATGGCATTGTTGTGTCGAACCTTGTGGGTGAGTAGTAGTAGATTAGGTGTTTTGACAATGCTTAGTTACTATCGTGAGCAGGAAATCCTTGATGATCATATGTCTTTAGAATTGCTTGATATTGATCATATTCTAGGCATGGATTAATTATTTTTCTACCATGAGGTTTTAAATTGTTTCTCCAAGACAGTTTCCTTAGCCATGCCTGGTGTTCCCGTGATTGTTTTGCAGGGCTGCATTAGCATCACACCAGTTTATGTAATCTCTTTTTCTTAGGCTAGAGGCTACTAGATAGAGTGTGTTTCCTTATTTGTCCTAAGTGAATGATGTGAGTAGGGAGGTTTCTTTAGTCGAATGAATTCTAGTCGTTAGTGATTTTATTGATGCAGAGATCTAGGAACTCTGTGTGAAGCTTTTGGATTTTTTGGGTAAGGGATTCATCATACCTAGTGTGTTTATTTGGGGCGCTCGTTTTATATTTTTAAAGAAAAAATAGCGTTTGATGCACATGCTTATTGATTATAATATATTGAATAAGTTGACTGTGAAGAACCGCTAGCCTACTCTTAGGATTGATGATCTATTTTACCAGCTTCAGGTGTTAGTGTGTTTTTAAGATTGATCTGAAGTCATGTTATCACTAGTTGAGGATTAGTGCAGTGAACATCCCTTTGAATATTTAGGACTCGATATGGGCCACTATGTTTTTCTAGTGATGTCTATTGGGTTGACTAATTCCCCTTAGGCCTTTACGGACTTGATGACATAAGTGTTCAGGTTCTATCTTTATTTATTTATCATTGCATTCATAGATTATATTCTGGTATACTCACGGAGAAGGATGAATCATGAGAAACATTGGTGGATTGGGTTCCACACTTTCAAATATAAACAACTTTATACCATGTTCCAAAAGTGTGAGTGTTTGCATCATTATTGCGGCACATTATGTCCAAGGATGAGATCATGGAAGATTTGTGATTCCGATTGATACTTTGTGAGGCCAATGATTCCACATACTCTATATAATGCACAATGAAGATGTATCCTAACTTAAGGTAGGATTAATATTGATCTTAGCACAACCTTTCACCTGCAGACTGATAGTCAGTCATAGTGTACTATTCAGGTTCTTGAGGATAAGGTGCAGACTTGTGTTTTGGAGTTTGGAGGTAAGTGGGATCATTTATTGCCTTCGGCAGGTTTTCTATAAAAAAAAAGTAACTACCATTCTACCATCCAAATGGACCCATTGAGGTGTTATATGGTAGGCATTGTCTCTCTCAAGTTGGTTTGTTGGAGTCTACAGATCCTAGACCTCATGGTACAAACCTGATTGAGGAGGCTTTGTGTAAAATATCATACTTCGAAAAGCCAAAAAGAAATTTCTACAAGTTAAACTTCAAATTTTAGTTTTTCGTCAAATTCAAACGACCATAAATTTTAGCACATAATGTCTTATGTTGCCCATGAGGTGTGAAATTGAAGATGTTTGATTCCTCTTTCAAACGACACAAAGTTTACTAAATTCTGAGATAGGTCTATATAGTCATGACCATTTGTGTGGAGTGTAACACCCCCAAAATGAGTTAGGGAGTCTAGATCCTAACAGGTTCTTCATAAGGTTCTAAGCTCCTAAAATGTCTTATAATATTGTATTGAGGCAGTGCGTAAAATTTAGGTGATTTGGAAGTCAAACGTCAAGGGACGACCAAGACGTTTGACGATTAGTCACCTATGTGCCTCATGTGTGTATATGTGCTTATAATTGTATGACATGAGATTATCAAGTATTAAAATGATTATAATGATGTTTAATGGTATTATATGGAATTTCATGAAGTTTGGAGGTCAAACGTCCAAGAACATCCAAGACATTCCAAAGATAGCCTTGAGACATGCATGTGTGTGTCTTGATGAGGCCTAGCAGGTGTGGACGTGTTAAGTGTAATTGTATTGGGTGAAAGTGATGTGGAAGGTCTAAAACTTGTTAAGGTTTGTATTTACGTTGGAAACATCCAGGTACAAAATCTAAAGGCCCCCACAAAAGGGCCCACATGAAGGACCCAAGGGTTGTCGAGACACTGCCTTGGCACTGTCAATCGACTAAACCAAACGACGCCCAGTTGGTTGACCAATGGCCGGTTGGTGAGGTCTTGTCGATGGAAACTTGTCCTGGGCAAGGCTACGAAAAAGAACAGGCCAAGGTTCAATCGACTGAAGCCACAGACGGCCCGTCGATGGACCTACTGGACGTGGATGGTGGCCCTCGATGGTAGCCTGTAACTGCTGCCTTGCGTACTATTTTATTAAGGGGTGAATGGGAAATTCACCACACGTACTAAAATGAATCTAATAGTTTTTTTTTCAAAAACTATTTTTGGTGTATATAAATGATCTAAAACGTGACCAACCTATTCCCAATCCCATGCTCACAAAATAAACATTCCCTCCAAAACCAATCCTCCCTAGTAACTTCCATTGTTGGTGAAGCTCAAGAACAGCTTGGAGCTTGGAATTCCATGGATGATTCATCAATTTTTAGAGGTTTTCAACTAGACAAAGGTATGGTAATCCTTCATCTCCAAGTAACCTTTCACTTGGAGAGTTAATCTCAAGTTTTCGAAGAAGGTTTCATTATCAAATCTCTTCTTCTTCAATCTAGTCATGGGTTCTTTCTAAAAACGTTTTAAATGGTTAAATCATGATGAACTGATGTTAATTTATTGGTTTTAACGTTATTTTGAATCCAATTGCATGATGAACCCATGTCCCTTCCCAAACTTTATTTAGCCCTTGCATGGGCATTGTCACCATGTCTTGTTATTGGTAGATTTCTGATTCTCTTACGTTGAATTGCTTATACCTACTGTTATTTAAGTATATTTATGTGTAATGGTTGATTATTGATCCAATTGGATAAATGTATGAAGAGTTGAACAAAACTAGCCTATGTTCTATGTATTCACTGTAAGTTCGGCTTCATGGTGATTGTTGTAGGATTTCGATCGTCTAAAGATTATTGTAGCTACTGTATTAGATTGATATTATGAATAAATTTTGGGTATAAACCCTTGGTTATCAAATCAAAGGAATTTTTGTAAGATTGATCTACATGATTTATCCTATAGATTGATGATTTTAGCATGCTTATTGTGAGCTTCAATTATGTTTAAATGATGGTTCGCTACTGCCTATGATGTAATGTGACTATTAATTATATTTAATGGATCCAAGGTGGATCAATTCGTGATAGTTTGAATAGGATTAACCTATGAAAATTTATCTTCCGTAAATTCCTATTATGAAGCACGTTTACAGTGATCTAGAGTTTATGGGCAATTGTAGTGGGGTCTCATCTAGACTATGATTTATTTATCTACTGCCTTAAATGTATATTAATCATACAAGATGATTGACAAACTAAACTAGGGAAGTTAGTTTATGATCTATAACTCTCTACTTTATTCCATATATGTGATATAGTGTCTTAGATTGTAGCATGATTTTCTTAGCAACTTGTACATGGTTTCTTCATGATTAAATGTATGTTTAGCTACTTCACTATAATGTATTGATGATGTAAAGGGTGTGTTGATCAATGATGATCAAAGGATAATGAAATGGTAAGAATGGCTCTTCCTCTCTACTTTTCCTTATAGTATTGTAGTTGATGAAGCCTTGTATGGCATTGTGTGGTATGGTCCACTTATGGTGGCGGTGTTTAATTTATTGTCAATATATATGTGTTGACCATGTTCTTGTAGGAAAATTGATGAATATATGAATGAGTGGTTATGATGATCACCTTATGTGTAACTTGTGCCTAGTCTTCTATTTTAGTTGTAAATCTAAGTTATGTTACTATTGTTATGAGCATGTAAATGGTTATGTAAGAGCACGTGTAGGTGCTGTCATGGGTGAAGTGTTAATGATTGATGACCCCTAACTATGTACCCCTATTTAAATGTGTGAATAGCTAATGTTAGGAGTCTTAAAGTATAATATGAAGTTGACTTGACTCCTATGCTAAATGTGTTTTGTGGTCTATGCTTGAAAATGTAATATGGTCTAAGGGGGTTGCTGCCTCAAATTGTTGTTGATATCCATGATTTGATCATGTTGACCAATGTACACACACTCACACTTCATGCATGCTTACAAGTAGTATAGGATCATAGTGTCTAATGAAATGTTGTTCTCATATTCACTAGTGTCTACTACTATGCATGTTAAGCTTATGTCTTTGAAAGTATGATGTTATGTATTCCTAAACTAGTATGACTTGATAGGTGTACTAGTATGGGCAGGGGTATGGGACCTTTTCTATGCATTGCACATGTGTACCTTGATAGGATAGTTCCTAGGTTTAGTTTCTATGTATATGACAATGAATTAATGGGCATATTAAGAATATGACTTATATGGTATGATGAAGTGTTAATATGACTTGTTAAGGTTTGTATTTACGATGGAAATGTCCAGGTACGACTTCTAAAGTTACCCGCAAAAGGTCCCACAAGAAGGACCCAAGGGTTGTCGAGACACTGCCAAGGCAGTGTCAATTGACTGAACCAAACAACGCCCAATTCGTTGACCATTGGCCCGTTGGTAAGGTCTTATTGATGGAATGTTAGCCAGGTAAAGTCTCCGCCAAAGAGCAGGACAAGGTCAAATTGACTGAAGCCACAGACGGCCAGTCGATGGACCTACTGGCCGTCGATGGTGGCGTGTAACTCCTGTCTTGCACACTGTTTTATTAAGGGGTGAATGGGAAATTCACCACACGTCCTAGACTGACTCTAATAGGTTTATTTCCTTATATTGGGGTGTATATAAGTGATCTAAAACGTGAACAAGCCATTCCCAATCCCATACTCACAAAATAAACATTCCCTCCAAAACCAATTCTCCCTAGAAACCTCCATTGTTGGTGAAGCTCAAGAACATCTTGGAGCTTGGAATTCCAGGGATTATTCATCATTTTTTAGAGGTTTTCAACTAGACAAAGGTATGGTTATCCTTCATCTCCAAGTAACCTTTCACTTGGAGAGTTAATCTCAAGTTTTCGAAGAAGGTTTCATGATCAAATCTCTTCATCTTCAATCTAGCCATGGGTTGTTTATAAAAAATGTTTTAAATGGTTAAATAATAATGAATTGATGTTAATGTATTGAATTTAAAGTTATTTTGAATCCAATTGCATGATGAACCCACGTCCCTTCCCAAACTTGATTTAGCCCTTGCATGGACGTTGTGATCATGGCTTGTTATTGGTAGATTTGTGATTCTTTTGCATTGAATTGCTTATACCTACTGTTAATTAAGTATATTTATGTTTAATGGTTGATTAATGATACAATTGGATCAATTTATGAAGAGTTGAACAAAACTAGCCTATGTTCTATGTGTTCACTGTAAGTTCGGCTTCATGGTGATTGTTGTAGGATTTCGATCGTGTAAAGATTATTGCAGCTACTGTCTTAGATTGATTTATGAATAAATTGTGGGTATGAACCCTTGGTGATCAAATGAAAGGAATTTTGGTAAGATTGATCTACATGCTTTAGCCTATGGATTGACGATTTTAGCAGTCTTATTGTGAGATTCAATTGTGTGTAAATGATGGTTATACTGCCTATGATGTAATGTGACTAGTAATTATATGTAATTGATCCAAGGTGGATCAATGCATGATAGTTTGAATAGGATTAACCTATGAAAATTTATCTTCTATGAATGCCTATTATGAAGCACATTTACAGTGATCTAGAGTTTATGGGACATTGTAGTGGGGTCTCATCTAGACTATAATTTATTTAGATACTGCCTTAAATATATATTAATGATACAAGATGATTGATGAACTAAACTAGGGAAATTAGTTGATGATCTATAACTCTCTACTTTCTACCATATATGTTATATTGTGTCTTAGATGGTAGCATGATTTTGCCGCAACTTGTACATGGTTTCTTCATGATTAAATGTATGTTTAGATACTTCCCTATAATGTATTGATGATGGAAAGGCTGTGTTGATCAATGATGATCAAAGGATAATGAAATGGTAAGAATGGATCTTCCTCTCTACTTTTCCTTATAGTATTGTAGTTGATGAAACCTTGTAAGGCATTGTGTGGTATGATCCACTTATGGTGGCGTTGTTTACTTTATTGTCATTATATTTGTGTTGACCATGGCCTTGAAGTAAAATTTATGAATATATGAATGAATGGTTATGATGATCACCTTATGTGTAACTTGTGCCTAGTCTTCTATTTTAGTTGTGAATCTAGGTTCTGTTACTATTGTTATGAGCATGTGAATGGTTATGTAAGAGCATGTGTAGGTGCCATGGGTGAAGTGTTAATGATTGACGATCCCTACCCATGTACCCCTATGTAAATGTGTGAATAACTAATGTTAGGAGTCTTAAAGTATAATATGAAGTTGACTTGCCTCCTATAATAAATATTTTGTGGTCTATGCTTGAAAATGTAATATGGTCTAAGGGGGTGGCTGACTCAATGTGTTGTTGATAGACATTATGTGATCATTTTGACCAACGTACACACACACTCACACTTCACGCATGCTTACAAGTAGTATAGGATCATAGTGTCTAATGAAACGTTGTTCTCATATTCACTACTGTCTACTACTATGCATGTTAAGCTTATGTCTATAAAAGTATGATGTTATGTATTCCTTAACTAGGATGAATTGATAGGTGTACTAGTATGGGCAAGGGTATGGGACCTTTTCTATGCATTGCACATGTGTACCTTGATAGGATAGTTCCTAGTTTTGGTTTCTAAGTATATGAAAAAGAATGAATGGGCATGGTATGAATATGACTTATACGATATGATGAAGTATGAATGTGCATAGAGTCTTAGTGGTTTTACATGAAAGGATAGCACATATAGTTATACATACAAACTTATGCCTTGATATATGGACATGTGTGATATTTATGTATTATGTCAAAGGTTTGCTCACATATATGTACACACACACATGAATGATGATCTAGTAAATAGAGGGTCCTTGGAGGGGTTCCCAAGAATACTCTAAAACTATATAGGTGTTTGAATATTCTATAAGCATATGAGGAACGAATATCTTAAGCCTATGTTTTATGATAAATGTAATAAAAGCTTTTCAATAAAGGGAACTTAGCTTAGCACCGAGTGAACTTTACAATGAGACGTGTTGACTTCCCAGTAGAAAGATTCACCATTTGTTCCTTATAGAGTGTTGACTTCCCTTAGAGGAATACTCACCTATGGACCCACATGAGGTAGTGACTTCCCTTTGAGTAAGGTTAACCCATGTTTTCTCATGAGAGGAGGCCCCAATTGCACAATGGCATGTAAAGGGATTATACCTATATCTTAGTTC
Source organism: Solanum sitiens (assembly GCA_016801875.1). NCBI lineage: Eukaryota > Viridiplantae > Streptophyta > Magnoliopsida > Solanales > Solanaceae > Solanum > Solanum sitiens. The sequence continues at coordinate 661,616 of JABWTJ010000149.1, forward strand.
CATAAACTATGTTTGCCACATAGGATCTAGCAAAGTGAATGCACTTAGGATGCTAGGATGCATGTTAATGTTCTACTTTGGCTAAGTGGAACACCTTCCATTGGTGTAAGGCTGTACAACACCAAATTCCATGTTTAGCACCCATGGTCTTAATGTCGGTTAAGGCTATAGTTTCCCTAAAGTAAATTGGACAATTCCTAACTAGGATGAACTGAGGGAGTTTACTTAGGGTAGGTGGAAGTAATGAACCCATCTAGACATTGCACAAGTAGCTCCTTAGGAAGTCCTAGGAAGGTGACCTAATGTGTATGATTATGGTTATGTCTTTATGCATGACATTGGTAGTAATTGTCTACTTATTATGATGAAATGCATGGTATGAGCCTATGTGAAGTGGTCTTGATGTACATGCTTAATGTTGGAATTAATGACTATATGATGAAGGTTGTTGACATGAATGAAGTTGTCTTCACCTAATATGTTTATGTATGAATTGAATGTTAAGGTGTGTGATCTCATGATGGGTTTTCTAAGTATGTGTGACGTTATGGGGCTTCACATGTACATTGCACTAGTAGAATTAGATTATGGTCATGAACAAGGTTTTAAAATGACGAGTATTAAAAGAAGTAAATATATGTGTAAATTGATGTAGCTTACTGTAAGTCCAATAATTCTTGAATTAAATATGTCTATGTTGTACTATGCTTCTATCATGATATATGTTGGCTTAGGTAGGTTGTATGTATGCTTTATTTGTGGCCTAAGGTGATGTATTGCACCAAGTATCACTAGATGTTACTTGGGAGGTTAAGAAATTTAAAGAAGGGATAGTCACTGTAAGGTGAAAGGAGCTCACTATAAAGTGACCTCAAATATGGCTTAAATTCTATATGTGATTTTATATGATGTTTGGACTTTGATTATGTTTCTATGAAGTATGTGAATGATATGAATTCTATTGCATAAAGGTTTTATGAATATTTACTCAAAAAGGCATGAAGTATGATTTCAAGAAAATGACCCTTTTAATTGCATGTTCTTGCATGGTTGTCATACTTAGTGCATTCTTGTACTAACTTATTCTTCTCTAATTTTTACACAAAGTGTAGGTTAAGTATTCTTAGAAGATGTCTATGTGATTGAGGAGCTTGATATGTGATTCCCAAGCTCAAGGAAAGGAATTTCTTAAGTCCAAGGATTTTTTATGTTATGTCTTTACTGTAAAGTGCATTCTTATTGTACTTATGTTTTATGTTTTAAGGGCCATGTCCCTAATGTACGCTGAGTCTAAGATGGCAAAGAGACTTAAGGTCTAAAGATGTATTATGACTTGTGTTTTTTTTATATATATATATATATGAAATAAAGTTTCTAGCATATGATGTGCTATGAAATGTTCTAAATTTTCCGCTAAATTTACTATGTCAATAAATGATAACTATGGGCTTGTATAAGACCTACGAGAGGTCAAGTACGGTATGTTACTTCTGGGGGATGCTCCCTAGATGTCACAAACGTGGTATTAGAGCATGAGGTTTATAAAGTGGTTTTAGGTTCTAAAAGTCTCATATTCCCACGTCTAGTAGAGTTTCGTGTTCATTAGTGGTGATTCGAGACATCATCAAATGATATGAGAGTCTATAAGACGATAGAGTTTCCCTTCTTCATCATTCTTATATATTGCCATAGAACTTAACTCTATAAGATCTCTCTCTTATGTTTTCTTGTCCGGTGGTCTTTTAGATGTGATTGCTTGGATGAGATGGTATCTTATATGCTTGAGGGACAAAAGGTGAGTTAATGTTTAACTTGGTTTTATTGTTTGATAAGTATGTGTGAAGGTGAATTTCTTCATGTTTTAATGATGTGATGACATTTATGTCTAAGTATGAGATTTATGTGAAAAAGCAAGTTATGTTGAGAAATGTATGTCATGATATGATTAAAGCATTTTAGAAGTTATTTTGGTTAAAATGAGTTTCTTTTAAATGGTATGCTACGATATGGTTTTGCATGATGGTAGACTAATATTATGATTTGAGCTTTAAATGCTTAGTGAATACCTATGGAAGCATGCTACCTAAGAATATGTGTTTAAAGGTGTTCAATGTTTCCCTTATTACATATGTGGTCCTTGATAAGTTTCCTAGTGTGGATTGGAGTCCTTTGTATATACTTGATCCTAGGTGTGAAGATAGTATGCTTGTCTTGGTAGGGTGATGATGTGGGTTTTAGTGACCTAGAAGTCACCCTACTGTAATGACCAAATAAAAAGAATAATTCTTATGGCTAAGTCTCCTTTTTGTTCCACCCTAATGTTGTATGACCTTGGTGTCATTTGTATTGTTCAAAACCTTATGTGGTTGAATAACATGACATAACTTGAAAGTTTGGGGATAAATGGCTTAGGTGATAAAGCTTAGAATGCCTTGGTTGACTTACTGTAATTCCTTCTAAAGTGGTAATCACTTTTAAGTGATGAGAAATAACGGTTGTTAAGTTAAGATCCTCTTAAAGTTGGGTTAAATTACTCTTAATTGGGTTTACTCTAAGTGGGGGATAGTGATGGAGTAATAAGGTTGTAGATATCTTCTACCTTGTCCTTCTATTTTGCTTGAACTTGAATCTAATGAAGTCTTGATGAGCTTGTTCATGAATAGAGTCTTGCATAAAGTATGAATTGCATGACCTCTACATGTTGGGGATGTATTTATTGACACTATCTTAAGGATATTTTAAAGATTTTTATGTACTTGAAAAGAATTTTTATTAACTTCATGGTTTTCTCATGATTGAATTGCATCATAACATGGTAAATATGCATTTGACTTCATGAGATAAGGTAAGAAACTTGGTTCTAGTCACTTTTAATAAAAGATTTTTAAGTACTTGAAAAGAATTTTTATTAACTTCATGGTTTTCTCATGATTGAATTGCATCTTAACATGGTAAATATGCATTTGACTTCATGAGATAAAGTAACAAACTTGGTTCTAGTCACTTTTAATATGTAAGGTTTAGCATTATAATGAGAAATTGAGTCTCTTTAAAATGAAATATGTAGAGTCTCTTGAAAGATATGTGACTTGTATGGTTTGGAAAGCATGATTGTAGGCTCACTCTTGAAAAGTGAAAGCATGTTTAGCTAAGTGTTCATGTGTGTGCCTATAATTTGTATTGTTTTTCCCAAATGATGCTTACTGTGAAGGTGAGTACTATGTTACAAATTGACATTTTATGAAATGGATTCTTATTTTTTGTGATGTATTTGGTGTGACTTACCATTAGACTTCACTAGGAAGGAAACATGAACATGTCTTGATTTTAAAAGTTGAGAAATTCTCATGTTACAGTAAAGATGACCTTTATGCATTTGCTTGGGTGTGAGCTCATGATACATGTAAGTGTGTTGAGGAGAAGGACATTCCTCCATGGACACAACTAGACATGGTATGGTTGATTATGACCCTCATAGCAATAAGTCTAACTAATAATGATTTTGTGGATTCAATGAACTCAAGTCTATGTGCATTGAAGAATGAGTGCCTACTTGTTTTGAGTGTTGTTGCAATCTTCCTTAGTGTAATTTAAAAAAGGTTCCAAGATGAGCTCTTAATAAAATGAAGTTTCATGACCATGTTATGATTAGGAGAAGGATGTTCCTCCTATGAACATTATAAGAGTCTTTGTGTTTGATGCATTAAAGAGTGAGTGAATGAAAGTTTTGCTTGCTTGTGTGCATTGAGTGCTAAATGATTTGAAGTTGTGCTCCTTGTAAGTTTTGTGCATTAACTTCTATTAGATGATTTTATTAATGTGATGCACTGATCTATAATTCCTTGAAGTCCTTGATGTGAATAAGTGTCCCAAATGTCATTCGAGGACGAATGTTCCCAAGTGGGGGATATTGTAAGACCCCCAAAATGAGTTAGGTTGTATAGAGACTAACATGTTCATATTAAGGTTCTAAGGTCCTAAAATGGCTTATAATAAGGTATTGAGGAAGTGTGTAAAGTTTTTGGTGATTTGGAAGTCAAACGTCAATGGACGACTAAGACGTTTGACGATTAGTCACATATGGGCCTCATGTGTCTATACGTGCTTATAATTGTATGTCATAAGAATATGAAGTCTTAAAATGAGTTATAATTATTATTAATGGTAGTATATGGAATTTCATGAAGTTTGGAGGTCAAACATCCAAGAACGTCCAAGACGTTAGAAAGATAGCCTTGAGACATGCATGTGTGTGTCTTGATGGGGCCTAGCATGTTTGGACGTGTTACGTGTAATTGTTTTGGGTGAAACTGATGGGGAAGGTCTAAAACTTGTTAAAGTTTATATTTACGTTGAAAACGTCCAGGTACGACTTCTAAAGGGCCACGCAAAAGGGCCACAATAAGGACCCAAGGGAGGTCGAGACACTACCTTGGCAGTGTCAATCGGCTGAACCAAATGACACACAGTTGGTTGAACAATGGACCGTTGGTGAGGTCTCGTTGATGGAAATTTATACTGGGAAAGGCTCAGCAAAAGAACAAGCCAAGGTCTAATATACTATACTACTGGCCGTCGATAGTGGCTTGTAACTGCTTCCTTGCGCACTGTTTTATTAAGGGGTGAATGGGAAATTCACCCAACGTCCTAACCTGACTCTATTAGGTTTATTTACCTATTTTTGGGTGTGTATAAGTTATCTAAAACGTGACCAACTTATTCCCAATCCCATGCTCACAAAATAAACTTTCCCTCCAAAACCAATCCTCCCTAGTAACTTCCATTGTTGGTGAAGCTCAAGAACAGCTTGGAGCTTGGAATTCCATGGATGATTCATCAATTTTTAGAGGTTTTCAACTAGACAAAGGTATGGTAATCCTTCATCTCCAAGTAACCTTTCACTTGGAGAGTTAATCTCAAGTGTTTGAAGAAGGTTTCATGATCAAATCTCTTCTTCTCCAATCTAGCCATGGGTTCTTTCTAAAAACGTTTTAAATGGTTAAAGCATGATCAATTGATGTTAATTTATTGGTTTTAACATGATTTTGAATCCAATTGCATGATGAACCCATGTCCCTTCCCAAACTTGATTTAGCCCTTGCATGGGCATTGTAACCATGGCTTGTTATTGGTAGATTTGTTTTTTTAAGTATATTGATGCTTAATTGATGAATGATCCAATTTGATAAATGTATGAATAGTTGAACAAAACTTGCCTATGTTCTATGTGTTCACTCTAAGTTTGGCTTCATGGTGATTGTTGTAGGATTTCGATCGTGTAAAGATTATTATAGCTACTGTATTAGATTGATATTTTGAATAAAATGTGGGTATGAACCCTTGGTTATCAAATCAAAGGAATTTTGGTAAGATTGATCTACATACTTTAGCCTATAGATTGACGATTTTAGCTGGCTTATTGTGAGATTCAATTATGTTTAAATGATGGTTAGCTACTGCCTATGATGTAATGTGACAATTATTTATATGTAATGGATACAAGGTGGATCAATTCATGATAGTTTGAATAGGATTAACCTATGAAAATTTATCTTCCATGAATTCCTATTATGAAGCACGTTTACAATGATCTAGAGTTTATGGGCAATTGTAGTGGGGTCTCATCTAGACTATGATTTCTTTAGCTACTGCATTAAATGTATATTAATGATACAACATGATTGATGAACTAAACTAGGGAAGTTAGTTTATGATCTATAACTCTCTACTTTCTACCATATATGTGATATATTGTCTTAGATTGTAGCATGATTTTGTAGCAACTTGTACATAGTTTCTTCATGATTAAATGTGTGTTTAGCTACTGCCCTATAATGTATTGATGATGGAAAGGGTGTGTTGATCAATGATGATCAAAGGATAATGAAATGGTAAGAATGACTCTTCCTCTCTACTTTTCCTTATATTATTGTAGTTGATGAAGACTTGTACGGCATTGTGTGGTATGGTACACTATTGGTGGCGGTGTTTACTTTATTGTCATTATATATGTGTTTACCATGGACTTGAAGTAAAATTGATGAAGATAGGAATGAGTGGTTATGATGATCACCTTATGTGTAACTTGTGCCTACTCTTCTATTTTATTTGTGAATCTAGGTTATGTTACTATTGTTAAGAGCATGTAAATGGTTATGTAAGAGTATGTGTAGGTGCTGCCATGGGTGAAGTGTTAATGATTGATGACCCCTAAACATGTACCTCTATTTAAATGTGTGAATAGATAATGTTATGAGTCTTTAAGTATAATATGAAGTTGACTTGCCTCCTATGCTAAATGTGTTGTGTGGTCTATGCTTGAAATTGTAATATGGTCTAAGGGGGTGGCTGCCTCAAAGTGTTGTTGATAGCCATTATGTGATCATGTTGACCAATGTACACAAACACTCAAACTTTATGCATGCTTACAGGTAGTATAGGATCATAGTGTCTAATAAAAGGTTGTTCTCATATTCACTAGTGTCTACTACTATGCATGTTAAGCTTATGTCAATGAAAGTATGATGTTATGTATTCCTTAACTAGGATGACTTGTTAGGTGTACTAGTATTGGCAAGGGTATGGGACCTTGTCAATGCATTGCACATGTGTACCTTGATAGGATAGTTCCTAGGTTTGGTTTCTATGTATATGAAAATGAATTAATGGGCATGTTATGAATATGACTTATACTTTACTATGAAGTATGAATGTGCATAGACTCTTAGTGGGTTTATATGAAAGGATTTCTCATATAGCTATACCTATAGACTTATGCATTGATATATGGACATGTGTGATATTTATGTATTATGTGAAAGGTTTGCTCACAAATATATGTACACACACATGAATAATGATCTAGTAAATAGAGGGGCCTTAAGAGGGGTGCCCAAGAATACTCTAAACCTAGATAGGTTCTTGAATATGCTATAAGCATATGAGGAACAAATATCTTAAGCCTATATTTTATGAAAAATGTAATAAAGGCTTTCAATAAAGGGAACTTATCTTAGCACCGAGTAAACTTGACAATGAGAGGTGTTGACTTCCCTTGGAGAAAGATTCATTGTTTGTTCCTCATAGAGTGTTGACTTCCCTTAGAGGAATACTCACCTATGGACCCACATGAGGTGGTGACTTCCCTTTGAGGAAGGTTTACCCATGTTTTCTCATGAGAGGAGGCCCCAATTACGCAATGGCATGTAGAGGATTATACCTATCTCTTAGTTCCATAAACTATACTTGCCACATAGGTTCTAGCAAAGTGAATTCACTTAGGAAGCTAGGATGTATGTTAATGTTCTACTTTTGCTAAGTGGAACACCTCCCAATGTTGTAAGGCTCTACAACACCAAATTCAATGTTTAGCACCCATGGTATTAGTGTGGGTTAAGGCTATAGTTTCTCTAAAGTAAAATGGACAATGGAAGTAAATGTCTAGGATCCTAACTAGGATGACTTAAGGGGGTTTACTTAGGGTAGGTGCAAGTAATGAACCCATCTAGACATTGCACAAGTAGCTCATTAGGAAGTCCTAGGAAGGTGACCTTATGTGTATGATTATGGTTATTGTAACATTCCGAAAAATGTACTTGTCTTGTGAAGAGCCTGTTAGGTTTTAAGAATATGAATTGAGGTACATAGGCATCTCAATGCCCAATATTGAGTAATATTGGGCATATTAGAGAATATTGTCTTAAGGGTGTTAGCCAATTTTTTTATGTATTCACAAGTACCTTATAACTTAAAAATACCCTTTGATGTTCAAATACTCCAATCCAAACTTATTTAGGAATTGTACTTGCAATGAAGATCCTAAGCTAAAATTATTGAATTCTTAGCACATTAGGTAAGAGGCATCCAAGTGTCAAGCCTAGGTACCATAGCACATAATTATTTAAAATGATCATGTATATTAAGCAGTGTCCAAGGACATAGTGAGGATCCTTCGACAAGAAGTGAACTTTACAGAAGTGCACAGTTAGGAAAGTGCACAACAACACATGTGCAAGCGCATGTGCAACCGGCCGAGAGACAAGCCCAACCGATTCGGTTAGGGCGGTTAGAGGACAGGCGTGTCGGACCAAGCCAAGTAGGGTCGAGCCTCCTAACCTATCCTAGGTCCTTAATAATGTCCTTAACTAACTAACTAACGTAGGACTAACTAAAATTAACCAATTAGTGTGCCTGAAATCCTAATATCTAACCAGGTGACCTAGCCGAGTAACTAACTAAAGAAACATCCTAGTACCTAACCTAGATTGTCCAAAGGGGTTGGTTATTGTCCAAACGACTTATGGGTACTTTATTAATTACCTTAGGTCACTTAATTAATTTAATTAGCAACTTAATTAATTAATTTAATTCCTAGTCAAACCCGAGACCCTAAGTCAAATGTTCTCCTAGTTGTAGTCAAATTAGGAGGGGCATTTTGGTGATTTAAGTGGAAGGTCTTTAGGGTTATTCTTGGGACGTCTATATATTGATATTAGGTCAGTTTTAGACCACAGTTGCACATCCCAAATCAGAATCAAACGAAATTCTCTAATCTCTCAAGAACGCTCTCTTTTCCAAACTCCATTGAAGACAAGAAAAGCTTAAGGAAGAAGACGAAGGTTTCGAAGTTTCCAATCAGCTCTTCGTGGATAATTCATTAAGGTATGGATTTTTCACTCTTGGGATTCGTTTCCCCAAGAGTTCATTTCAAGGTAAGTTTTCAAGAACTTCAAATACTAGGGTTTTTACTCTACAAAATGGATTTTCTTCCTAACCCAATTTATGATTTTCAATGAAAAGTAAATGTTTTCTATATCTAATTTCGCATTAATTGTTGAGTAATTGATTGATAATGTTTGCATGTCGTGTGTTACATGATATTTCTCTATGTGATGGTTTTGAATGGGTTGTTGTAGGGTTTGATAACGTGAAAACGTTAGGGTTAGAATTTAAGGTTTGAATGAACCCTTTAATGACCCGTTTACCCTCTCCTATGCTATGCATTGATCTGGTACATGATTTTATGAGTTTTTCTTGATTATGCCATTGAGTATAACACTATGTTTGATTATGAATATTGCATGATGAATAAGGTTCTTGGAAGTAAGAGGTAAGTCTTCTAAAATTGTGATTACTCTAAGATGTTTATGTTAGCCTATAAGTTATGATTCTATGTTATGAAAAGTATGTATGATGTTTATATGTGAATATGCTAGCTATGAACAAGTAAATTGTGAGATCATGATAAGAACACGAATATACAAGTTTATGATATCCCTTGTATGCTTTACAAAAGGTGATTATGTTATGTTAATCTCACATTAGAAAGGTTACGATGAAAGGACAATTCTCATCTAATCTAAAAGAGCTCATGATCATGTTATACAAGGAGATAATCTCCTATGACCTATGATAAGTTTTTGATAAAACACAAATTAAAGGTTATTTCATGAAAAGGGACTTAATCTAAGCACCGATGAACTAGATATGGGAAGTGTCCCTTCCCTAGTTGGAAGGTAGGTTCACAATGATTCTCATGAGATTGAGGATGCCATGTAATGTGGAACTATGGGTCTCTAATAGATCTCCTAGTTCTTGAACTATGCTGCCACCATAGAATACTAGCTAGTGGATCCACCTAGAAAACTACGTCATGTTCGATTCTATTTTGGCCGGTAAACCACCTCTTTTCGGTGTGGGGAAGACACTGAATTCCATGTTTAGCTCACATGGTCTATATCGATTAATGCCTATGTTCCCTCATGTAAAACGAAATACAAGTAAACGAACGTTGACTAGGGTGACTTGAGGAGTTAGCTTAGTATAGGTAGTGGTATGGGACGCTACCTAGACATTACACAAGTTGACTCTAAGGGAAATCCTAGGAGATTGTTCATAAGTAATATGATGATATGAAAGATATATGTTTATGATATATGATGTTACATTTATATGAATGTTGGCTATTATGATAAATATGTTATTTGGCTATATTGCTATGTTAATGATAACTAACTATGTTACATGTTATATGAAGCAAAGCTTTACTTATGGTCTCCTATCTTATATACTTGGTTGTGTGGGGTTATGGGGCTTCACATGACCATTGCACTTGTAGGTTGGGGATGGGATCATGGGTAAGTGTTTTTTGTGTTATGTTTATATGATTTATTGAATATTAAATGTTAACATGACTTTATGAGAATATGTCTTTGTTTATGAACATGCTTGATTTGATGGAATGTAACTTATGTATGTTATATGGTATGTGCATTGAAGACTTTCATATGATTTAGCATGGTTTCTAAAGAGATGATAAATGATCCTTTTTTTATGCATGTCCCTATGTGTTATGTGCATATACCCATACTTAGTACATGTGTCGTACTAACCCCATTACTTTATTTTACTACAACTGTAGGTTCCGGCCATTGAAGTTAAGCAGGTCAAGTTGAAGAAGCTTGGAACTCTTTCTCCAAGTTATGGTAGGTCCTGAAGTTCGGGACGTTACCATTTTAATTTCTAGCCTTATAAAGATTTAGTAGTTTTTGGAATAAGTTATTCCGTTATGTTCTTGGGATTCTTTTGTATTAAGGCCTATATGGCATATTTACTATTATTGGCTAAGTACAGATTCAAATTCTTTAGATGGTTATATATATGTGATATAAGTTTTAGAATATCGTATGTCCTTACAAATCTTAAGTATGAAGTCTAAGTATACTTCATTAGTATATTAAAAGTTTTTAATTTTTCCATAATTTTTAATGATCACATGTTATGACGAATGGTAAGAGGCTTGTCTGCCACCTCTGAGAGGTTAACAACGCCGGTCTCATCCGGGGTATGAAGTCCGGGTGTGATAAACTTGGTATCAGAGCATGAGGTTAAATATTGGAATCTTAATCTTGGTATCAGAGCATGAGGTTAAATATTCGAATCTTAAACTTGGTCTCAGAGCATGAGGTTGAATATTCTTAGGATCAATGTCTCACTAAACCACATTACCTAGCGTTTTATTCATGTTTGTGAAGTGCCCCACAATTGTGGACGAGAGGCTATGTGATGATTAAGAAACTTCTCTTTTCTTGATACTCTTATGTCGTGCCTCTAGAGCTTTGACACTATATGTCTTTTAGAATCTAATCCCTTTCTTGTGTACATAGGCGATGAACACAAGAAGTACAACCGCTAAAAGAGTAGGGGAAGAGATTGCGAATGCGGGAGCTAGGCTACAAGGTAACCGAAATGCTCCTGAAGTGCAAACTGCTGCAAATGATCAAGTTCCGGTGAATCCTCCAACTATGACGGATGGTGAGGTGAGGGCAGCCCTATTCCAAATGGCCCAAGCCATCACCACCCAAGCTCAAGCCATCACGGCTAAAGCTAACAGAGAGGTTGCACTTCAAGAAAATTAGCATGCTACCACGACGGCTAGCCATTTAAGAGATTTTACAAGGATGAACCCTCCCAAATACTTTGGATCAAAAGTTGATGAAGACCCTCAAGATTTCCTTGATGAGGTATACAAGATTTTGTTTGCTATGGGGGTGAGTACTACTTAGAAGGCTGAACTTGCTTCTTATCAACTTAAGGACGTGGCTCAGACATGGTATAATATGTGGAATAATAGTAGGGCTTTAAAAGATGGTCCCGTGACTTGGGAGATCCTCAAGAAGGCCTTTCTTCACAGATTCTTTCCAAGAGAACAAAGAGAAGCTAAGGTAGAGGAGTTCATCAATCTTCGTCAAGGAGATATGAGTGTTAAGGAATACTCCTTGAAGTTCATTATGTTGTCCAAATACGATTCTTCTTTGGTTTCTAATGCTAGGGATGAAATGAGCCGTTATGTAACGGGCGTGTCCGAAGAGCTTGAAGAAGAATGTCGTGCAACCATGCTTCATGACAATATGGATCTTTCTAGGTTGATGGTTCATTCTCAACGGGTTGAGGAAAGTCTCCTAATGAAGAGAAATAGGAAAGCTAAGAAGGCAAAGTCTTTTGAGAGTGGTTCTCCTAAAAGTAGGCTTGATGTTCAAGACAAGCCTAAGTTTAAGAAGAGGTTTTCAAACAAAGTTCCTTCAAATTTCTCCGAGAATGGCAATGATAGAGGTTCTAATCCTAAACCTCAAGAGGGGAGAAACGTTGAACCACCAGGATAAAGACCAACTTGTGGTAAGTGTGGTAAGAAGGATGGGGGCGAATGTGTTGTTGGAACTAATAGTTTCTATGGTTGTGGCAAAGGTGGCCATATGGTGAAAATTGTCCTAATGTGAGAAGTCAAGGTAAGGGTAATAGTCAAGCTCAACCAAATGGTCCTAATTCTGAAGCTCCAAAAAGGAACCGTTTCTATGCTCTCAAGGCTAGGGGTGAACAAGAAAGCTCTCCCGGCGTTGTGACAAGTATGTTGTAAGTGTTGGGAATGCAATGATTCCAAGAAGAAATAAGAATGAGAAGCAAACCTAGTTAATAGATCTTCTATGCCAAATCAACGTTATAGCTTGGCCAAACTAAGCATTGAATTGTTCTTATAGGCTAATCAAAGGTTAAAACTTGGCTTGCTTAAAATAATGTGATTACTATAGGATATACAAGAAGTTAATTGACTTGGCTAGTGATAAGAATCAAAGAGTGGGCATAGCCAATAAAGATTGGCTTATAAAGACTTCATGCCCAATTTAACAAGAATGAAACAAAATTACCTTATTTACTAAATAGGTGCATGTTTTGCTAAAAGATAGTACCAACTAGAGTTTTAAGAATATGTTTTCATACTCTATTGTTGCACTTATGTGAAACTTGTATGCATATGTTTTCTTGAGATTTTGCAGTTTTGTTGTTATCTTGAGAAGATTGATAGAATGGTAAATCTTTGATGCATTTTTGAATGTTAAGGTTGAGAAGGAAATTCCTCACTATGTGTTATGAATATGTAGCTCTTATATGTTTGTGCATCATAAATTGAGTTCTAAGTGTAATGAAATGTTATGTGCTCTTTGTGCTGCTAGTATTGAGTCTTTTCCTTACCTTCCAAAAGAATTTAGTGTCATTCGGGGACGAATGTTCCTAAGGGGGGGATAATGTAATATTCCGGAAAATGTACTTGTCTAGTAAAGAGCCTATTAGGTTTTAAGAATATCAATTGAGGTACATAGGCATCCCAATGCCCAATATTGAGTAATATTGGGCATATTAGAGAATATTGGCTTAAGGGTGTTAGCCAATTTTTGTCTGTATTCACAAGTAACTTATAACTTAAAAATACCCTTTGATGTTCAAATACTCCAATTCAAGCTTATTTAGGAATTGTACCTGCAATGAAGATCCTAAGCTAAAATTATTGAATTCTTAGAACATTAGGTACGAGGCATCCAAGTGTCAAGCCTAGGTACCATAGCACATAATCATTTAAAATGATCATGTAAATTAAGCAGTACCCAATGACATAGTGAGGATCCTTACACAAGAATTAAACTTTCCAGAAGTGCATGGTTAGCAAAGTGCACAACAACACATGTGCAACCGGCCGAGAGACAAGCCAACCGATTCGGTTAGGGCGGTTAGGGGACAGGCGTGTCGGACCAAGACAAGTGGGGAAGAGCCTCCTAACCTATCCTAGGTCCTTAATAATGTCCGTAACTAACTAACTAACCTAGTACTAACTAAAATTAACCAACTAGTGTGCCTAAAATCGTAAGATCTAACCGGGTGACCTAGCCGAGTAACTAACTAAAGAAACATCCTAGTACCTAACCTAGGATTGTCCAAAGGGGTTGGTTACTGTCCAAACTACCTAAGAGTACTTTAGTAATTACCGTAGGTCACTTAATTAATTTAATTAGCAACTTAATTAATTAATTTAATTCCTAGTCAAACCCGAGACCCTAAGTCAAATGTTCTCCTAGTTGTAGTCAAATTAGGAGGGGCATTTTGGTGATTTAAGTGGAAGGTCTTTAGGGTTATTCTTGGGACGTCTATATATTGATATTAGGTCAGTTTTAGACTACAGTTGCACGTCCCAAATCAGAATCAAACGAAATTCTCTAATCTCTCAAGAACGCTCTCTTTTCCAAACTCCATTGAAGAACAAGAAAAACTTAAGGAAGAAAACGAAGGTTTCAAAGTTTCCAATAAGCTTTTCGTGGATACTTCAGCTATAAGGTATGGGTTTTTCACTGTTGGGATTCCTTACCCGAAGATTTCCTTTCAAGGTAAGTTTTCAAGAACTTCAAACACTAGGGTTTTTACTCTACAAAATGGATTTTCTTCCTAACCCTAGATTTATGATTTTCAATGAAAAGTAAATGTTTTCTATATCTAGTTTCGCATTAATTGTTGAGTAATTGATTGATAATGTTTGAATGTCGTGTGTTACATGATTTTTCTCTATTTAATGGTTTTGAATGGGTTGTTGTAGGGTTTGATAACATGAAAACGTTAGGGTTAGAATTTAAGGTTTGAATGAACCCTTTAATGACCCGTTTACCCTCTCCTATGCTATGCATTGATCTTGTACATGATTTTATGAGTTTTTCTTGATTATGCCATTGAGGATTTCAGTATGTATGATTATGAATATTGCATGATGAATAAGGTTCTTGGAAGCAAGAGGTAAGTCTTCTAAAATTGTGATTACTCTAAGATGTTTATGTTAGCCTATAAGTTATGATTCTATGTTATGAAAAGTATGTATGATGTTGCTATGTGAATATTTTGGCTATGAACATGTAAATTGTGAGATCATGATAAGAACACGAATATGCAAGTTTATGATATCCCTTGTATGCTTTACAAAAGGTGATTATGTTATGTTAATCTCACATAAGAAAGGTAACGATGAAAGGACAATTCTCATCTGATCTAAAAGAGCTCATGATCATGTTATACAAGGAGATAATCTTCTATGACCAATGATAAGTTTTCGATATAACACAAATTAAATGTTATTTAATGAAAAGTGACTTAAGCTAAGCACCGATGAACTAGATATGGGAAGTGTCACTTCCCTAGCGGGAAGGTAGGTTCACAAAGATTATCATGAGATTGAGGATGCCATGTAATGTGGAAGTATGGGTCTCTAATACGTCTCCTAGTCCTTGAACTATGCTGCCACCATAGGATACTAGCTAGTGGATCCACCTAGAAAGCTACGTCATGTTCGATTCTACTTTGGCCGGTAGACCGCCTCTTTTCGGTGTAGGGAAGACACTGGATTCCATGTTTAGCTAACATGGTCTATGTCGGTTAATGCCTATGTTCCCTCATGTAAAACACAATACAAGTAAATGAACGTTGACTAGGGTGACTTGAGGAGTTGGCTTAGTATAGGTAGTGGTATGGGACGCTACCTAGACATTGCACAAGTTGACTCTAAGGGAAATCCTAGGAGATTGTTCATAAGTAATATGATGATATGAAAGATATATGTTTATGATATATGATGTTACTTTTATATGAATGTTGGCTATTATGATGAGTATGTTATTTGGCTATATTGCTATGTTAATGATCACTAACTATGTTACAAGTTATATGAAGCAAAGCTTTACTTATGGTCTTCTATCTTATCTACTTGGTTGTGTGGGGTTATGGGGCTTCACATGACCATTGCACTTTTAGGTTGTGGATGGGATCATGGGTAAGTGTTTTTTATGTTATGTTTATATGATTTATTGAATATTAAATGTTAACATGACTTTATGAGAATATGTCCTTGTTTATGAACATGCTTGATTTGATGGAATGTTTAACTTGTATATGTTATATGGTATGTGCATTGAAGACTTTCATATGATTTAGCATGGTTTCTAAAGAGATGATAAATGATCCTTTTTATGCATGTCCCTATGTGTTATGTGCATATACCCATACTTAGTACATGTGTCGTACTAACCCCATTACTTTATTTTACTACAACTGTAGGTTCCGACCATTGAAGTTAAGCAGGTTGAGTTGAAGAAGCTTGGAACTCTTTCTCCAAGTCATGGTAGGTCCTCAAGTTCGGGACGTTACCATTTCAATTTCCATCCTTATGAAGATTTAGTAGTTTTTAGAATACGTTATTCCGTTATGTTCTTTGGATTCTTTTGTATTAAGGACTATATGACAGATTTACTATTATTGGTTAAGTCCAGATTTGCATTATTTAGATGGTTATATATATGTGAAATAAGTTTTAGAATATCGTATGTCCTTATAAATCTTAAGTATAAAGTCTAAGTATACTTCATTAGTATATTAAAAGTTTTAAATTTTTCCGCAATTTATAATGATCACATGTTATGACGAATACTAAGAGTCTTGTCTGCGACCTCTGAGAGGTTAACGACGCCGGTCTCATTCGGGGTATGAAGTCCGGGTGTGACAATTATGTCTTTATGCATGACATTGGTAGTAATTTTCTACTTGTTGTGATGAAATGCATGGTATGAGCCTATGTGAAGTGGTCTTGATGTACATGTTTAATGTTGGTTTTAATGACTATATGATGAAGGTTTTTGACATGGATGAAGTTGCTTCACCTAATATGTTTATGTATGAATTGAATGTTAAGGTTTGTGGTGTCATGATGGGCTTACTAAGTATGTGTGAGGTTATGGGGCTTCACATGTACATTCCACCGGTAGACTTAGATTGGGATCATGAACAAGGTATTAAAATCATGAGTATTAAAAGAAGAAAATTATGTGTAAATTGATGTATCTTTCTGTAAAGCCAATAAGTCTTGAATTAAATATGTCTATGTTGTACTATGCTTCTATCATGATATGTGTTAGCTTAGGTAGGTTGTATACATATTTTCTTTGTTCCCTAAGGTGATGCATTGAACCAAGTATCACTAAGCGTTACTTGGGAGGTTAAGAAATTGAAAGATGGGATATTCACTGTGAGGTGAAAGGAGCTCACTGTAAAGTGACCTCAAATATGGCTTAAATTCTATATGTGAATTTATATGATGTTTGGTCTTTGATTATGTTTCTATGAAGTATGTGAATGATATAAATGTTATTCCATAAAGGTTTTATGAAGATTTACTCAAAAAGGCATGAAGTATTATTTCAAGAAAATGACCCTTTTAATTGCATGTTTTTGCATGGTTGCAATACTTAGTGCATTCTTGTACTAACTCCATTCTTCTCTACTTTTTCACAAAGTGTAGGTTATGGATACTTAGAAGATTTCTATGTGATTGAGGAGCTTGATATTTGATTCCCAAGGTCAAGGAAAGGAATTCCTTAAGTCCAAGGATTACCTATGATATGTCTTTACTGTAAAGTGCATTCTTATTGTACTTATGTTTTATGTTTTAAGGGACGTATCCCTAATGTACTCTAATTTTGTTGTGTCTAAGATGGCAAAGACACTTAAGGTCTAAATATGTATTATGACTTATATTTTATATATATATGAAGTAAAGTTTCTTGCATATGATGTGCTATGAAAAGTTTTAAATTTTCTGCTAAATTTACTATGTCAATGTGATGAATGATAACTATGGGCTTGTATAAGACCAACGAGAGTTCAAGTACGCCATGTTACTTCTAAGGGGTGCTCCCCGTATGTGACATGGAGCCTCTCTAGTTAACCTTGAATATGTTTTAGTAAAAAATATTTTGGTCTTTCATAAACCCTACAAGCCTACAGACGTTTAACCCAGCCAAGTTAAGGGTCAAATCTGATGCTCAGTTAATTGAGACATTCCAAAAGTTTTTAGGGATTTTAGAGCAAGTTCAAAAGGATAAAAGGGAAGGGGTTTCAAGCGTTCATTGAAGGGTTAAAGGTTTTCACCAAGAACAAGTGTTTATCGAGGTATGTAAACTCTCATACTATTGGTTTTTTTTGTCCACATGCATATAATGTAATTTAATTCAAGAATTCATCCATGACATTTTTTAGATTGATCTTCTTGAGTTATAACCATATCCTTTAACAATGGAGGTTTTTGATTTCTTGAGGTGACGGTCTTGCAAATGTGATTTGTTCTTGATGGATTTTAGGTGGAATTTCGCTGTTTGTCTTTGGGTTTATGAACCCAAATGAATTGGGAGGAAATCATTTGATGCCATATGACATGGGCCTTTAATTTTAGCACGAAAGTTCATCAAAATATGGGTAGAGGGGTGGGGTAATGCACCACTATCGTACCCAAACTACTAGTCAGTAGTTAAGGTCCTGGCGCGCCACGCCAGTAGTGTGCCTTAACTACTGCCCAGTAGTTTTAGGGATAGATCCATGTGCCACTGATTGTGCTAGGGTCACCATGTCCCTTACCCTTTTGTCTTTCTTTCAGTGTCTGCTCCCTCGAATTGTACACAAGTTATCCTTCTGATATTCACTCTTAAGCCTTCATTATTATTCAAGAGATCATGCATATCCCAACCACATCTCTTAATTTTAATGTTAAATTAAAGTAAATCATAGAGGAAAGTTCAAGAGGACCTTTTCAGTTGAAGTTGAGGACCCTTTGAAAATTAACTTACGATTTGAACTAAGTATTGATTAAACAAGTGTAAGGATGAGGACACTACAATTTCATGTTTCAATGTGAGTATGATGGAACTAAGTGTTCTCGAATATGTACTACTTTTACATATAAAGGAGACAAACACCAATTTCTAAATGAGTCTACATGTTCACACAAGAGTTTAAAAATGTTACCCATTTTGAAGAGGATCTTTTGAGTAATTACCATAAATTGAGTAAGAGTTATGTTTTAAAATTTTGAGCATGAGTTTATATCATTGAGAGTAGTATTGAGAACCAATATGTGGATGAGTTCATTCAAATCAATGTCATCATAAACTAGGTATGCAAACATTGGTAAAAAGTCATACTTCTTAGATGATTGAATTTAAGCTTAACTTAGTATATTCACTTAGTTAAGGAGTTTGATACCCCAACAAGGTATAGGGAAGTTCTCACAGAGTGGGCGAGATGATGTATCATCACATAACTCATAGTGATTGTTTTCGGTAAGAGAACCTCCCAATTAAAAGTAAAGAGTATACTATTGTATTATCACATACATTAAGCTGATATTTGATATTTTAAAAGATTTATAAATATTATTGACTTTTTCCTATGTACAATGTTCACTTTCACGATTTTTGAGTTTTTACATTCTAGATCTTTGTATTTACATTTTTATTATATATTTAGAGATTGTGGTACTTTATCCTCAATTTAAACATTTTGGGAATTAGAGATCATTAAATAATTAGAGGGAAGACTCCGTTAATAACAATTCTTTTTTTTCCACTTTGCTTGGCCATAATGTTTAAGGTGTCAAGAATGCTTGCGATTAGACCAAGGTTCACACGGATTGATACGCGTAGAACCAGACCTCAGAACCCTTACTACGACCAAGCCAACTAACTTGGGGAGTAGTTGATCTTTGAAAGGTTGGAACCAACCAAGTAAGGCTCTCGAAAATGAAGATTTAATCGAAGAAGTCTTTACCGGACTTAAAAAGAAGAAATTTTAAGTTTTGAGGGTCTAAGGGTAAAATGGTCTTTTACCAGGCTAGGGGTAGTATCGTAATTACCCTAAATATATAATTAATTAATTATTTAATAAAGTGGAGGGTCAATTTGGGGAGAGAGAGCTGAAATTGGTCTCTTGAAATGAAGTCTTGCTCCACCCGGGTTCGAACCTAGGTGGGAGCAAGGATTTAATATGACTTTTTTAATTATTGGTGAATTAATTTAATAAATTTATAATTAATGGCTGATGTAAAAAGGAAAATCAGATTTTATTATTATTTATTATTTATTTACTTATTAATTAATATTTTTTTTTAAATTGACTAAGTCTTGTCAACTATCCTAGTTTTAAGATGCACTATCTCACACTATCTCTCTCTCTCATCCAAATTGTTTTCTTGGCTGCAAAACAGAAGATAAAACATTATAAAGCAATCAAAAGTTCTCTACACTCAAAGAACTTACAAAAAAAAATAATATACAAGCAAGCAAGCTAACTAAAGAAAAGAAAACTTTGCATCATCTTCTCGACGGGTTTGTGTTGAAGGTTTAGGGCACGATTGGGCAGCACTTGGAAGGTGTGGAAAGCTACAACAAGGTATGGGTTTTATCTCTTGGAATCCTTTCTCCAAGAGGAATTTCTTTCTACAAAAGTTGACATATGAAACTAGGGTTGTCCCCTTGAATGTTGAACTCCTTGTCCCTAGTCTCCTTTCGATTTCAATCTAAATTAGTTTAGAAATCATGTTGTTGGTATGGTTGCTGGTAGATAAGTGTGAAATATGATGTTCCTTGTGATTTTATGTTTGGAAATAGCAAGCATGTTCAATGATGTCAACCGAAAATGATGTGGTACAATGTGTAAAATGTTTGTTGTTGTTCTCCGTTTTGAAGTCTTAAAATGGCTTGTTTGATGATCGGAATTATTGTGCATAAGGTGTGTAAATTGTGATGTTAAATGAAGTGTAAGGTGGCTGACATAAGTGGAAAAATCTAAGCTAAAACAACAACGAATCTACACCTAAGAATGTGTTAAACGAATCGTGAAAGTACCTCAAAACGAACGTATGAATGTTGTTAAATAAAGGCTAGATTTAATAAAATTTCCAGCACTTGGTGATGGAATTTTCGGCCAGAATACTTAAGGTTGAGAGGTTTAAAAATATATTTAAAATATGTGAGGTCAGTGGGGATTGAACCCAAGACCTCACTACATGAAAGCTGGAAAAAAAATGAGAGGTGTGGGATTCGAACCCACAACCTCTCGGTCAAACAAGAGAGTAAGAGGGGAATTTTAAATTAATAAAAATAATGGGAGGAGTGGGATTCGAACCCACCACCTCTTGGCTGAAGGAGGAGACAAAGAGAGAAATTAAAAAAGAAAATAAAGTGAGGCTGTGGGGGCTAGATCCCACAACCTCACTGCCAACGCTTAAGCAGTTAACTTTTAAATGAAAATGAAAATAAGGAGGCTGTGGGGGTTCGAACCCACAACCTCTAAGTCCCAAGTGAAATAAAGAAAAAAATAAATAAAGAGAGGCTGTGGGGGTTTGATCCCACAACCTCCTAGTTAAGCCGAAATAGAAAAGGAAAATAAATGGGAAAATAAGAGGGGGCTGTGAGGGTTCGAACCCACAACCCCTCGACCAAAGGAGAGAAGTTTTAGAGAAAAGGAACTAAAAAGAAATGTTGATGTTTGGGTTCGACCTAGGGTCCTAATATCATGAAGACTAAAAATAAAGTCAAGGAAAAATGTAAGTATTGTCCAAGGGAGTCGAACTTGGGTTCCCTTGCCCAAATTTCCGTATTGATACATAAGTCATACATGAATTAAATGTTCAAGAATAATGCCACCTACTTAGATCGAAATCGAGATCTTGGCAAATATACAAGATACATAAATCTTGTACTACATAATCTTAGAAAGATATGAGTCACTTAACAAACTATGAATGAAGCCTCATGGCTTGTATGTATAGACCCATAAGTCTAGCATACGCTTGAAAATAAGTGAACCTAAGATGTATGTAAAGAAACGAAGAAACCCTAGAAGGGTTAAGTAAGAGTGTGAAATACACAAATGGCCAAGTACATGGCATATGATGAAATGAACTTTCACGTAAAATGGGGTGAGTAATTATGAAGAGCAATTGTGCTAATGTTAATGAATGTGGTGACTACATGATATGAGGCTAATGTAAAAGATGAGAACAATCTCAAATGAGCCTAAGTAATTGTTACCAAAACGTACTCACCTATGAGAGTGTAAAGTTAATGAAGAGACCAGTCTCTATGAACACTCTAATGAAAGTATTGAGATTAACACACTTAATACTAATGATGAGATGAGAAATCATCTATTGAGCTATGATGTCCTCATACTAGAAGCCAGCTTCCATGACGTATGAGTTGAATGTAATGGAACTTTATACTGAGCACCGATAGACTAGCTATGAGCGGTGATACCTTCTTTCGGGAAGGGCGGAGGTTCACGTAACTCTCATGATATGAGACATTCCGGCTTGTCGGGTATGGGTCTCCTTATATCTCCTGGTCTTCAAACCTATACTGCCAATATAGGGATCTGGCGGGGTTAAATTCCCATGTACGCTAGCATGTTTTGGGTCACCTTGGCCGGTGATTCCACCTCTTTTTGGTGTGGGGGAGACACTGGATTTCATGATGCTCACATGATCTATGTCGGTTAAAGTTAAAGTTTCCAATGAATGAATGAGGCCAGCCTCAAATGAAGCACATAATGAAATGAATGATACCAAAGGTGTTAGAATAGGATAATCAAAAGGTGAGTTAGATTCAAGTAATGACATTAGGTCATTCTTGGTCATTGCACAACGAACCTAATGAAAGTCTTAAACTACATCCTAGGTATAGCTGGTGTTTACACTGGCCTATGAACGAAATGAAATGGAGTACGTATGAATGAACGAAGCAGACTCTGTGTTTGCTAATGAAGACTCTCTAGTTGAGGTCCCATCTGTTGAGCCCTCATTTCTGGGATGTCTTAATGTCAAGTCCATGATTCCAAGGTCTCATGGCATATGAATGAATGATATGAAAGAAGTTATGTGCTACATGCAAAATGTACTGTATGTTATATGATATGTGCTATGTGTAAATGTTATGTGCCGTGTGCAAATGTGAAAAGTATGATGATGTATGTTATTCTCATGGCATAACTTTCCTATTCCAAATCTGGAAAGCTCACTGACTTTTCTAATCCAAATTTGGAAAGATCATTTACTTTTCTAATCCAAATTTGGAAACTTTCCTAATCCCAATTTGGCAAGTCTACTGACTTGACTTCCAAAAATCACGTTGTTAGGAAAGAGCTATTCTTTCTCATGCATGTCCTTGGTGTGTGCTTGCATATACCCATACTTAGTACAAGTGTGTACTAACCTTATACAAACTCTACTATTTTAGGTGCAGGCACAGGTGGACGATAGAGCTACAGGATCATCGTTGCTGTTATCCGGACGTCCAGCATTCATCCGGAGTTGGTAGGTCCTCATGCTTTCGAGGATGCTACTATTTTATATTCTAGCTTAGATTTAGAGTTGAGCTGGTGGAGCATGTTCCACTAGCGTTTCTTGCCTGTTTTTATTCAGACTATGTGTTGGTGCCATTTTGGCAATTATACGCTTTATAAGAATTGAACTATTCCTTTCATTTGATTATCTCTTAATGTTAGATGGTTGATGGTGAACAAATTACGAATGTACTAGAATTGTTTAGTAAGCAATATTTAGAAACAAAAAGTTTCAAATTTTCCGCTAAAATTAACCTATGTAAAGTAATAATGACGTAAGTAGGCTTGTCTGCTACCTCTGAGAGGTCAACGACGCCGGTCTCATCTGGGGTCCAGATTCCAGTCGTGACAAAGTTAGTATCAGAGCCAGATTAAATTCCGAGAATAATGAGTTCAGATCAACCACATTTAGTAGTTTCTAAGTCATGGTAGTGAAGTGCACCACTATCCTGAATTAGAGACTGCATGATGCGTAGGAAAATTTCCCTTCTTCTAATCTTATCGTGCTTTTCCTAATGTCTGAGTTCTTGGTGTTATGAGCGTGTCTAACATCAACCCCTGTTGTTTTTCAGAAAATGAACCCTAGGAGGGCTATTGGTCAGAGGAGGAGGGGGGCAGCTACTGGGGGCAATCGAGTTCCACCCCAGGCCCCAGCTGAAGGAGTGGCCATGCCGGTTAACCCAGCTGGGTTGACCGATGCTGAGGTGAGGGAATCTTTGGCCCAGATGGCACAGGCCATCACGATGCAGGCTCAGGCTATGACTGCCCAAGTCAACCGGCAGGATGTTCAGAGGGAGAACCCACCGGTTCGCAGAATGGCTGACAGACTGCGAGATTTCACGAGGATGAACCCTCCCATATTCATAGGGGCTAAGACATCGGAGGATCCTCAAGAGTTTGTAGATGAGGTGCATAAGATCCTGGTGGCTATGGGGGCCATTGATATTGAGAAGGCTGAGCTGGCTTCCTATCAGCTCAAGGATGTTGCACAGACTTGGTGCAAGATGTGGCAAGATAGCCGTGTCTTAGGTGGAGTGCCAGTCACTTGGGAGCTGTTCAAGATAACATTTCTGGAGAGGTTCTTTCCCAGGGAGATGAGGGAAGCCAAGGTTGAAGAGTTTATCAACCTTAAACAAGGATCCATGACAATCAGGGAGTATTCCCTGAAGTTTGTTAAGCTATCCAGGTATATTACTTTCCTTAGTATTTAATAGCAAGATTGAGGAGAGTACTGAGGCTTGTTGAATTATCCAGGTATGTTACTTTCCTGGTTTCGAACAGCAGGTATGAAATAAGTAGGTTCCTCACAGGAATCAATGGAGACCTGCAGGAGGAATGTCGGTCTGTGATGCTCCATGATAATATGGACCTTTCCAGGTTGATGGTGCATGTACAGCAGGTGGAGGACAGCCGTAGAAAGAGGGGTATTCGTGATGTTAGGAGGCCTAGGCCTCAAGATCAGGCAGGTCCCAGCCACGGAGGCCACAGAAACAACTTTGGCGCCCCTGAGCAGCCAAGGTTTAAGAAGGGACTCTCCCACCAAAGGGAGTCAAGTTCATCCAATGGTCTCTATAATAGGGATTCCGAGTCCAGAGATAAGAGAAACAATGAAGTATATACACCTAAGGAAAGGCAACCTTGTAGAAAGTGTGGCAGACAGCATGGAGGATAGTGTATGATGGGATCTAACGCTTGTTACAGCTGTGGAAAACCGGGACACATGGTGAAGGATTGTCCGAATAGAAGAAGTCAAGAACAAGGGAAGGAGAGAGTTCATACTAATGTCCCAAATGAAGAGGCTCCAAGGAAGAAACGATTCTTCGCACTCAAGTCTAGGGGTGCAGGGGAAGGCACTTCTGATGAAGCCTCGGGTGCGTATCCTTAATTATCCTTTCATATATTTAACTGTGTATGGTGTTTATGCCCTAATATGAGGTTAATATGTTTGAAGTCATCACGTTGGTTGCTGATTTATATGACTTTTATGTTGACTTATGATGTATGCTTTGATGAGACTAGTTTACGGAAGAATTCCTTAGTCTATTAATGTGAAGCTACTAGTAGGTTTCAAGGATGTGTACCATCATGTTAAGATGTGAATCAGATATTCACCTATGGAAGTATTGAAGTACCTACGTCTGTGTACGTTCTATAGATGACATACTTATTGTTAGTAAAGAGTAGTGTCATGTTCCTAAGAGGGGGATAAGGTAACAACCCTAAAAAAATGAATAAGCTAAATGTTTAAGGTGTCAAGAATGCTTGCGATTAGACCAAGTTTCACACGGATTGATACGCGTAGACCCAGACCTCAGAACCCTTACTACGACCAAGCCAACTAACTTGGGGGGTTATTTGAGCTTTGAAAGGTTGGAACCAACCAAGTAAGGCTCTGAAAAATGAAGTTTTAATCGAAGAAGTCTTTACCGGACTTAAAAAGAAGAAATTTTAAGTTTTGAGGGTCTAAGGGTAAAATGGTCTTTTACCAGGCTAGGGGTAGTATCATAATTACCCTAAATATATAATTAATTAATTATTTAATAAAGTGGAGGGTCAACTTGGGGAGACAGAGCCGAAATTGGTCTCTTGAAATGAAGTCTTGCTCCACCCGGGGTCGAACCTAGGTGGGAGCAAGGATTTAATATGACTTTTTTAATTATTGGTGAATTAATTTAATAAATTTATAATTAATGGCTGATGTAAAAAGGAAAATCAGATTTATTATTATTTATTATTTATTTACTTATTAATTAATATTTTTTTTAAATTGACTAAGTCTTATCAACTATCCTAGTTTTAAAATGCACTATCTCACACTATCTCTCTCCCTCAAGCCTAAATCTCTCTCTCTCTGTCTCATCCAAATTATTTTCTTGGCTGCAAAACAGAAGATAAAACATTATAAAGCAATCAAAAGTTCTCTACACTCAAAGAACTTACAAAAAAAAAATATGCAAGCAAGCAAGCTAACTAAAGACAATAAAACTTTGCATCATCTTCTCGACGGGTTTGTGTTGAAGGTTTAGGGGACGATTGGGCAGCACTTGGAAGGTGTGGAAAGCTACAACAAGGTATGGGTTTTCTCTCTTGGAATCCTTTCTCCAAGAGAATTTCTTTCTACAAAAGTCGACATATGAAACTAGGGCTGTCCCCTTGAATGTTGAACTCCTTGTCCCTAGTCTCCTTCCGATTTCAATCTAAATTAGTTTAGAAATCAAGTTGTTGGTATGGTTGCTGGTAGATAAGTGTGAAATATGATGTTCCTTGTGATTTTATGTTTGGAAATAGCAAGCATGTTCAATGATGTCAACCGAAAATGATGTGGTGCAATGTGTAAAATGTTTGTTGTTGTTCTCCGTTTTGAAGTCTTAAAATGGCTTGTTTGATGATCGGAATTATTATGCATAAGGTGTGTAAATTGTGATGTTAAATGAAGTGTAAGGTGGCTGACATAAGTGGAAAAATCTAAGCTAAAACAACAACGAATCTACACCTAAGAATGTGTTAAACGAATCGTGAAAGTACCTCAAAACGAACGTATGAATGTTGTTAAATAAAGGCTAGAAAATTTAATAAAATTTCCAGCACTTGGTGATGGAATTTTCGGCCAGAATACTTAAGGTTGAGAGGTTTAAAAATATATTTAAAATATGTGAGGTCAGTGGGGATTGAACCCAAGACCTCACTACATGAAAGCTGGAAACAAAATGAGAGGTGTGGGATTCGAACCCACAACCTCTCGGCCAAACAAGAGAGTAAGAGGGGAATTTTAAATTAATAAAAATAATGGGAGGAGTGGGATTCGAACCCACCACCTCTTGGCTGAAGGAGGAGACAAAGAGAGAAATTAAAAAAGGAAATAAAGTGAGGCTGTGGGGGCTAGATCCCACAACCTCACTGCCAACACTTAAGTAGTTAACTTTTAAATGAAAATGAAAATAAGGAGGCTGTGGGGGTTCGAACCCACAACCTCTAAGTCCCAAGCGAAATAAAGAAAAAAATAAATAAAGAGAGGCTATGGGGGTTTGATCCCACAACCTCCTAGTTAAGCCGAAATAGAAAAGGAAAATAAATGGGAAAATAAGAGGGGGCTGTGAGGGTTCGAACCCACAACCCCTCGACCAAAGGAGAGAAGTTTTAGAGAAAAGGAACTAAAAAGAAATGTTGATGTTTGGGTTCGACCTAGGGTCCTAATATCATGAAGAATAAAAATAAAGTCAAGGAAAAATGTAAGTATTGTCCAAGGGATTCGAACTTGGGTTCCCTTGCCCAAATTTCCGTATTGATACATAAGTCATACGTGAATTAAATGTTCAAGAATAATGCCACCTACTTAGATCGAAATCGAGATATTGGCATATATACAAGATACATAAATCTTGTACTACATAATCTTAGAAAGATATGAGTCACTTAACGAACTATGAATGAAGCCTCATGGCTTGTATGTATAGACCCATAAGTCTAGCATACGCTTAAAAATAAGTGAACCTAAGATGTATGTAAAGAAACGAAGAAACCCTAGAAGGGTTAAGTAAGAGTGTGAAATACGCAAATGGCCAAGTACATGGCATATGATGAAATGAACTTTCACGTAAAATGGGGTGAGTAATTATGAAGAGCAATTGTGCTAATGTTAATGAATGTGGTGACTACATGATATGAGGCTAATGTAAAAGATGAGAACAATCTCAAATGAGCCTAAGTAATTGTTACCAAAACGTACTCACCTATGAGAGTGTAAAGTTAATGAAGAGACCAGTCTCTATGAACACTCTAATGAAAGTATTGAGATTAACACACTTAATACTAATGATGAGATGAGAAATCATCTATTGAGCTATGATGTCCTCATACTAGAAACCAGCTTCCATGACGTATGAGTTAAATGTAATGGAACTTTATACTGAGCACCGATAGACTAGCTATGAGTGGTGATGCCTTCTTTTGGGAAGGGCGGAGGTTCACGTAACTCTCATGAGATGAGACTGTCCGTCTTGCCGGGTATGGGTCTCCTTATATCTCCTGGTCTTCGAACCTATACTGCCAATATAGGGATCTGGCGGGGTTAAATTCCCATGTACGCTAGCATGCTTTGGGTCACCTTGGCCGGTGATTCCAGCTCTTTTCGGTGTGGGGGAGACACTGTATTTCATGATGCTCACATGATCTATGTCAATTAAAGTTAAAGTTCCCAATGAATGAATGAGGCCAGCCTCAAATGAAGCACATAATGAAATGAATGATACCAAAGGTGTTAGAATAGGATAATCAAAAGGTGAGTTAGATTCAAGTAATGACATTAGGTCATTCTTGGTCATTGTACAACGAACCTAATGAAAGTCTTAAACTACATCCTAGGTATAGCTGGTGTTTACACTGGCCTATGAACGAAATGAAATGGAGTACGTATGATGAACGAAGCAGACTCTGTGTTTGCTAATAAAGACTCTCTAGTGGAGGTCCCATCTGTTGAGCCCTCATTTCTGGGATGTCTTAATGTCAAGTCCGTGATTCCAAGGTCTCATGGCATATGAATGAATGATATGAAAGAAGTTATGTGCTACATGCAAAATGTACTGTATGTTATATGATATGTGCTATGTGTAAATGTTATGTGCCGTGTGCAAATGTGAAAAGTATGATGATGTATGTTATTCTGATGGCATAACTTTCCTATTCCAAATCTGGAAGCTCACTGACTTTCCTAATCCAAATTTGGAAAGATCATTTACTTTCCTAATCCAAATTTTGAAACTTTCCTAATCCCAATTTGGCAAGTCTACTGACTTGACTTCCAAAAATCACGTTGTTAGGAAAGAGCTATTCTTTCTCATGCATGTCCTTGGTGTGTGCTTGCATATACCCATACTTAGTACAAGTGTGTACTAACCCTATACAAACTCTACTATTTTAGGTGCAGGCACAGGTGGACGATAGAGCTACAGGATCATCGTTGCTGTTATCCGGACGTCCAGCATTCATCCGGAGTTGGTAGGTCCTCATGCTTTCGAGGATGCTACTATTTTATATTCTAGCTTAGATTTAGAGTTGAGCTGGTGGAGCATGTTCCACTAGCGTTTCTTTCCGGTTTTTATTCAGACTATGTGTTGGTGCCATTTTGGCAATTATACGCTTTATAAGAATTGAACTATTCCTTTCATTTGATTTTCTCTTAATGTTAGATGGTTGATGGTAAAAAAATTACGAATGTACTGGAATTATTTAGTAAGCAATATTTAGAAACAAAAAGTTTCAAATTTTCCGCTAAAATTAACCTATGTAAAGTAATAATGACGTAAGTAGGCTTGTCTGCTACCTCTGAGAGGTCAACGACGCCGGTCTCATCTGGGGTCCAGATTCCAGTCGTGACAAAGTTAGTATCAGAGCCAGATTAAATTCCAAGAATAATGAGTTCAGATCAACCACATTTAGTAGTTTCTAAGTCATGTTAGTGAAGTGCACCACTATCCTGAATTAGAGACTGCATGATGCGTAGGAAAATATCCCTTCTTCTAATCTTATCGTGCTTTTCCTAATGTCTGAGTTCTTGGTGTTATGAGCGTGTCTAACATCAACCCCTGTTGTTTTTCAGAAAATGAACCCTAGGAGGGCTATTGGTCAGAGGAGGAGGGGGGCAGCTGCTGGGGGCAATCGAGTTCCACCCCAGGCCCCAGCTGAAGGAGTGGCCATGCCGGTTAACCAAGCTGGGTTGACCGATGCTGAGGTGAGGGAATCTTTGGCCCAGATGGCACAGGCCATCACGACGCAGGCTCAGGCTATGACTGCCCAAGTCAACCGGCAGGATGTTCAGAGGGAGAACCCACCGGTTCGCAGAATGGCTGACAGACTGCGAGATTTCACGAGGATGAACCCTCCCATATTCATAGGGGCTAAGACATCGGAGGATCCTCAAGAGTTTGTAGATGAGGTGCATAAGATCCTGGTGGCTATGGGGGCCATTGATATTGAGAAGGCTGAGTTGGCTTCCTATCAACTCAAGGATGTTGCACAGACTTGGTGCAAGATGTGGCAAGATAGCCGTGTCTTAGGTGGAGTGCCAGTCACTTGGGAGCTGTTCAAGACAACATTTCTGGAGAGGTTCTTTCCCAGGGAGATGAGGGAAGCCAAGGTTGAAGAGTTTATCAACCTTAAACAAGGATCCATGACAATCAGGGAGTATTCCCTGAAGTTTGTTAAGCTATCCAGGTATATTACTTTCCTTAGTATTTAATAGCAAGATTGAGGAGAGTACTGAGGCTTGTTGAATTATCCAGGTATGTTACTTTCCTGGTTTCGAACAGCAGGTATGAAATAAGTAGGTTCCTCACAGGAATTAATGGAGACCTGCAGGAGGAATGTCGGTCTGTGATGCTCCATGATAATATGGACCTTTCCAGGTTGATGGTGCATGTACAGCAGGTGGAGGACAGCCGTAGAAAGAGGGGTATTCGTGATGTTAGGAGGCCTAGGCCTCAAGATCAGGCAGGTCCCAGCCACGGAGGCCACAGAAACAACTTTGGCGCCCGTGAGCAGCCAAGGTTTAAGAAGGGACTCTCCCACCAAAGGGAGTCAAGTTCATCCAATGGTCTCTATAATAGGGATTCCGAGTCCAGAGATAAGAGAAACAATGAAGTATATACACCTAAGGAAAGGCAACCTTGTAGGAAGTGTGGCAGACAGCATGGAGGATAGTGTATGATGGGCTCTAACGCTTGTTACAGCTGTGGAAAACCGGGACACATGGTGAAGGATTGTCCGAATAGAAGAAGTCAAGAACAAGGGAAGGAGAGAGTTCATACTAATGTCCCAAATGAAGAGGCTCCAAGGAAGAAACCATTCTTCGCACTCAAGTCTAGGGGTGCAGGGGAAGGCACTTCTGATGAAGCCTCGGGTGCGTATCCTTAATTATTCTTTCATATATTTAACTGTGTATGGTGTTTATGCCCTAGTATGAGGTTAATATGATTGAAGTCATCACGTTGGTTGCTGATTTATATGACTTTTATGTTGACTTATGATGTATGCTTTGATGAGACTAGTTTACGGAAGAATTCCTTAGTCTATTAATGTGAAGCTACTAGTAGGTTTCAAGGATGTGTACCATCATGTTAAGATGTGAATCAGATATTCACCTATGGAAGTATTGAAGTACCTACGTCTGTGTACGTTCTATAGATGACATACTTATTGTTAGTAAAGAGTAGTGTCATTCGGGGACGAATGTTCCTAAGAGGGGGATAAGGTAACAACCCTAAAAAAATGAATAAGCTAAATGTTTAAGGTGTCAAGAATGCTTGCGATTAGACCAAGGTTCACATGGATTGATACGCGTAGAACCAGACCACAGAACCCTTACTGCGACCAAGCCAACTAACTTGGGGGTTTATTTGAGCTTTGAAAGGTTGGAAACAACCAAGTAAGGCTCTGAAAAATGAAGATTTAATCGAAGAAGTCTTTACCGGACTTAAAAAGAAGAAATTTTAAGTTTTGAGGGTCTAAGGGTAAAATGGTCTTTTACCAGGCTAGGGGTAATATCGTAATTACCCTAAATATATAATTAATTAATTATTTAATAAAGTGAGGGTCAATTTGGGGAGAGAGAGCCGAAATTGGTCTCTTGAAATGAAGTCTTGCTCCACCCGGGTTCGAACCTAGGTGGGACCAAGGATTTAATATGACTTTTTTAATTATTGGTGAATTAATTTAATAAATTTATAATTAATGGCTGATGTAAAAAGGAAAATCAGATTTATTATTATTTATTATTTATTAATTAATATTTTTTTTTAAATTGACTACGTCTTGTCAACTATCCTAGTTTTAAGATGCACTATCTCACACTATCTCTCTCCCTCAAGCCTAAATCTCTCTCTCTCTGTCTCATCCAAATTGTTTTCTTGGCTGCAAAACAGAAGATAAAACATTATAAAGCAATCAAAAGTTCTCTACACTCAAAGAACTTACAAAAAAAAAAATATACAAGCAAGCAAGCTAACTAAAGACAATAAAACTTTGCATCATCTTCTCGACGGGTTTGTGTCGAAGGTTTAGGGGACGATTGGGCAGCACTTGGAAGGTGTGGAAAGCTACAACAAGGTATGGGTTTTGTCTCTTGGAATCCTTTCTCCAAGAGGAATTTCTTTCTACAAAAGTCGACATATGAAACTAGGGCTGTCCCCTTGAATGTTGAACTCCTTGTCCCTAGTCTCCTTCCGATTTCAATCTAAATTAGTTTAGAAATCAAGTTGTTGGTATGGTTGCTGGTAGATAAGTGTGAAATATGATGTTCCTTGTTATTTTATGTTTGGAAATAGCAAGCATGTTCAATGATGTCAACCGAAAATGATGTGGTGCAATGTGTAAAATGTTTGTTGTTGTTCTCCGTTTTGAAGTCTTAAAATGGCTTGTTTGATGATCGGAATTATTGTTCATAAGGTGTGTAAATTGTGATGTTAAATGAAGTGTAAGGTGGCTGACATAAGTGGAAAAATCTAAGCTAAAACAACAACGAATCTACACCTAAGAATGTGTTAAACGAATCGTGAAAGTACCTCAAAACGAACGTATGAATGTTGTTAAATAAAGGCTAGAAAATTTAATAAAATTTCCAGCACTTGGTGATGGAATTTTCGGCCAGAATACTTAAGGTTGAGAGGTTTAAAAATATATTTAAAATATGTGAGGTCAGTGGGGATTGAACCCAAGACCTCACTACATGAAAGCTGGAAAAAAAATGAGAGGTGTGGGATTCGAACCCACAACCTCTCGGCCAAACAAGAGAGTAAGAGGGGAATTTTAAATTAATAAAAATAATGGGAGGAGTGGGATTCGAACCCACCACCTCTTGGCTGAAGGAGGAGACAAAGAGAGAAATTAAAAAAGAAAATAAAGTGAGGCTGTGGGGGCTAGATCCCACAACCTCACTGCCAACGCTTAAGTAGTTAACTATTAAATGAAAATGAAAATAAGGAGGCTGTGGGGGTTCGAACCCACAACCTCTAAGTCCCAAGCGAAATAAATAAAAAAATAAATAAAGAGAGGCTGTGGGGGTTTGATCCCACAACCTCCTAGTTAAGCCGAAATAGAAAAGGAAAATAAATGGGAAAATAAGAGGGGGCTGTGAGGGTTCGAACCCACAACCCCTCGACCAAAGAAGAGAAGTTTTAGAGAAAAGGAACTAAAAAGAAATGTTGATGTTTGGGTTCGACCTAGGGTCCTAATATCATGAAGAATAAAAATAAAGTCAAGGAAAAATGTAAGTATTGTCCAAGGGATTCGAACTTGGGTTCCCTTGCCCAAATTTCCGTATTGATACATAAGTCATACGTGAATTAAATGTTCAAGAATAATGCCACCTACTTAGATCGAAATCGAGATCTTGGCATATATAGAAGATACATAAATCTTGTACTACATAATCTTAGAAAGATATGAGTCACTTAACGAACTATGAATGAAGCCTCATGGCTTGTATGTATAGACCCATAAGTCTAGCATACGCTTAAAAATAAGTGAACCTAAGATGTATGTAAAGAAACGAAGAAACCCTAGAAGGGTTAAGTAAGAGTGTGAAATACGCAAATGGCCAAGTACATGGCATATGATGAAATGAACTTTCACGTAAAATGGGGTGAGTAATTATGAAGAGCAATTGTGCTAATGTTAATGAATGTGGTGACTACATGATATGAGGCTAATGTAAAAGATGAGGACAATCTCAAATGAGCCTAAGTAATTGTTACCAAAACGTACTCACCTATGAGAGTGTAAAGTTAATGAAGAGACCAGTCTCTATGAACACTCTAATGAAAGTATTGAGATTAACACACTTAATACTAATGATGAGATGAGAAATCATCTATTGAGCTATGATGTCCTCATACTAGAAACCAGCTTCCATGACGTATGAGTTGAATGTAATGGAACTTTATACTGAGCACCGATAGACTAGCTATGAGCGGTGATGCCTTCTTTTGGGAAGGGCGGAGGTTCACGTAACTCTCATGAGATGAGACTGTCCGTCTTGCCGGGTATGGGTCTCCTTATATCTCCTGGTCTTTGAACCTATACTGCCAATATAGGGATCTGGCGGGGTTAAATTCCCATGTACGCTAGCATGTTTTGGGTCACCTTGGCCGGTGATTCCACCTCTTTTCGGTGTGGGGGAGACACTGTATTTCATGATGCTCACATGATCTATGTCGGTTAAAGTTAAAGTTCCCAATGAATGAATGAGGCCAGCCTCAAATGAAGCACATAATGAAATGAATGATACCAAAGGTGTTAGAATAGGATAATCAAAAGGTGAGTTAGATTCAAGTAATGACATTAGGTCATTCTTGGTCATTGCACAACGAACCTAATGAAAGTCTTAAACTACATCCTAGGTATAGCTGGTGTTTACACTGGCCTATGAACGTAATGAAATGGAGTACGTATGAATGAACGAAGCAGACTCTGTGTTTGCTAATGAAGACTCTCTAGTGGAGGTCCCATCTGTTGAGCCCTCATTTCTGGGATGTCTTAATGTCAAGTCCGTGATTCCAAGGTCTCATGGCATATGAATGAACAATATGAAAGAAGTTATGTGCTACATGCAAAATGTATTGTATGTTATATGATATGTGCTATGTGTAAATGTTATGTGCCGTGTGCAAATGTGAAAAGTATGATGATGTATGTTATTCTGATGGCATAACTTTCCTATTCCAAATCTGGAAAGCTCACTGACTTTCCTAATCCAAATTTGGAAAGATCATTTACTTTCCTAATCCAAATTTGGAAACTTTCCTAATCCGAATTTGGCAAGTCTACTGACTTGACTTCCAAAAATCACGTTGTTAGGTTATTCTTTCTCATGCATGTCCTTGGTGTGTGCTTGCATATACCCATACTTAGTACAAGTGTGTACTAACCCTATACAAACTCTACTATTTTAGGTGCAGGCACAGGTGGACGATAGAGCTACAGGATCATCGTTGTAGTTATCCGGACGTCCAGCATTCATCCGGAGTTGGTAGGTCCTGATGCTTTCGAGGATGCTACTATTTTATATTCTAGCTTAGATTTATAGTTGAGCTGGTGGAGCATGTTCTACTAGCGTTTCTTTCCTGTTTTTATTCAGAATATGTGTTGGTGCCATTTTGGCAATTATACGCTTTATAAGAATTGAACTATTCCTTTCATTTGATTATCTCTTAATGTTAGATGGTTGATGGTGAACAAATTACGAATGTACTAGAATTGTTTAGTAAGCGATATTTAGAAACAAAAAGTTTCAAATTTTCCGCTAAAATTAACCTATGTAAAGAAAGAATGACGTAAGTAGGCTTGTCTGCGACCTCTGAGAGGTCAACGACGCCGATCTCGTCTGGGGTCTAGATTCCAGTTGTGACACATAACTCCCTTTCCTCGGTGTGTGATTGTGTAGTTTAATGATATAATTAGCTAATGGATATTGTTAGTGTCACACCTGGGTCCTAGACCCCAGATGAGACCGGTGTCGTTCACCTCTCAGAGGTCGCAGACAAGCCTCTTCTTAGCTTTCATCACAATCATACAGTTATATTTAGCGGAAAATTTAAAACATTACTGAAGTGTACTTAGACTTCATATAATTCTTGCATAAGAGTGATATACTAACGACTCAAAATAAGCAACCATCTATTTACAGATTGAACAATTGAAATGAAGAATTCATAATATCATTAATAGTTACCAAACCGGCCTTAATACAAAAGCTTGAACAAATGTTTGGAAGGAAACGCTAGGAACAACATCCGCTAGCTATGTCTAATCTACTAAATCTACAAAATAAAGCGTCGGCATCCTCGAACTCAAGAGGACCTACCAAAGTCTGGAGGTACTAGTCCAAACAGCTTCAACTAATCTTCAATCTTATTCAAGGACATGCACCTATAGAAATAGTAATTGTATATGGGTTAGTACACACTTGTACTAAGTATGGGTGTATGCACATAAACACATAAGGACTATGCATGATCAAGGAAAACTCTTCCTATAGCAACATGCCATTTTTGGAAAGTGAAGTCACTTCACTTTCCTAATTCGTTATTTATGAATCATGCTATGAATAAGACATATTTTCATGCATTTAAAGCACTCAACTCATTTTCTATATGAACATAAGACCTTGGAATCATGAACATAATTTTAGAACAACTCAAGCAATATTTAATATTTTTGCTCCCCTTAGGCCGAGAGCTCCCCCTCCCAAACTTAGTTTATTTTTCAGTCTTTTCTTCTTTTTGTTGTGTAGTTCAATGATCTCCTTTGATCCTATGTTTTACTTATGAGTGCAATGATTCATTGTAGTCCCATTTATACAATGAATCAAGTAAGTAATCCAAAAGATTAAGGAAATGATTTGACTATCCTACTCACAAGTTGTTCTTTCCATTCTTGTTAAATTGGGCATGAAGTCTTTATAAGACAATATTTATTGGCTAGGCCCATTCTTTGATTATTTACATAATATATAGATGATGGGGCATATATTCATTGTCACACCCGGAATCTAGACCCCGACTGAGACCGGCGTCGTTAACCTCTCAGAGGTCGCAGACAAGCCTCTTCTTAGCTTTCATCATAATCATTCAGTTAAAGTTTGCGGAAAATTAACAACTTTTAGCATACTAATTGAAATATACTTAGACTTCATACGTAAGATTTATAAAGACATACGATATTCTAAAACTGTCTCATATATAGAAACCATCTAAGAGTGCAAATCTGGACTTAACCAATAATAATCAATATGCCATATAGGCCTTAATACAAAAGAATCCAAAGAACATAACGGAATAACATATTCTAAAAACTACTAAGTCTTCATAAGGTTGGAATATAAATGATAGCGTCCCGAACATGAGGACCTACCAAGACTTGGAGAAAGAGTTCCAAGCTTCTTCAGCTCGACCTGCTTAACATCAATGGCCAGAACCTACAGTTGTAGTAATATAAAGTAATGGGGTTAGTACGCCACATTTACTAAGTATGGATATATTCACATAACACATAACACATAGGGACATGCATGAAAAAGTATTGTTTATCATCTCTTTAGTAAAGATGCTAAGTCATATGAAAATCTTCAATGCACATACCGTAACACATATACAAGTTAAAGATTCCATCACATAAAGCATCATCATAATCAAAGACATATTCTCATAGAGTCACGTTAATATTACATATTCCAAAGATCATATAAACATTACATACAATACACTTACCAATGATCCCATATCAAACCTACAATTGCAATGGTCATGTGAAACCCATAACCCCACATAACCGAGTAGATAAGATAGGAGACCATAAGTAAAGCTTTGCTTCATATAACTTGTAACATAGTTAGTCATCACTTCATATAACAATATACGCAAATAAAGTATTCATCAAAATATCCAACATTCATATAAAAGTAAAGTCATATATCATAAACATATATCTTTCATATAATCATATTACTTAAGAACAATCTCCTAGGACTTTCTATAGAGTCAACTTCTGCAGTGTCTAGGTAGCGTCCCATACCACTACCTATACTAAGCAAACTCCTAGAGTCACCCTAGTCAATGTTCATTTTCTTGTCTTTCGTTTTACATGAGGGAACATAGGCATTAACCGACATGGACCATGTGAGCTAAACATGGAATACAGTGTCTTCCCCACACCAGAATGAGGTGGTCTACCGGCCAAAGTAGAATCGAACATGGAATATAGTGGCATCATAGTTCAAGAAATAGGATATGTATTAGATACCGATAGTTCCACATTACATGGCAGCCTCAATCTCATGAGAATCATTGCGAACCTACCTTCCCGCTAGGAAAGGGACACTTCCCATATCTAGTTCATCGGTGCTTAGCTTAAGTCCCTTTCTTGAAATAACCTTTATGTTTTATTTTAACATAAACTTATCATACGGCATTAGAGATTATATCCCTGTATAACATGATCATGATCTATTTTAGATTAGATGAGAATTGTCCTTTCATCATAAACCTTCTTTTGTGAGATTAACATAACATAATCACCTTGTGTAAAGCTTACAAGGGATATCATAACTTGCATATTCGTATTCTTATCATGATTTCAAAATTTACATGTTCATAGCTAGCATATTCACATAGCAATATCATACATACTTTTCATAACATAGCATCATAGTTTATAGGCTAACATAAACATTTAAGAGTAATCACACTTAGAAGACTTACCTCTTGCTTCCAAGAATCTTATTCATCATGCAATATTCATAATCATACATAGTGAAATCCTCAATGGCATAATCAAGAACAACTCATAAAATCATGTACAAGATCAATGCATCACATAGAAGAAGGGAAACAGGTCATTAAAGGGTTCATTCAAACCTTAAAATCTAACCCTAACGTTTTCACGTTATCTAACAATACAAACAACCCATTCAAAACCATCACATAGAAAACGATCATGTATCACACGACATTCAAACATTATCAATCAACTGATCAACAATTCGTGCAAAACTGAATATAGAAAACATTTACTTTTCATTGAAAACCATAAATCTAGGGTTAGGAAGAAAATCCATTTTGTAGAGTAAAAACCCTAGTATTTGAAGTTCTTGAAAACTTATCTTTAAAAGATATGTTGGGGAAAGGAATCCCAAGATTGAAAACCCATACCTTATAAATGAAGAATCCACGAAATCATGGTTGGAAACTTCGAAACCTTCATCCTTTTCCTTAAGCTTTTCTAGTTCTTCAATGGAGTTTGGAAAAGAGAGCGCTCTTGAGAGATTAAGAGAATTTCGTTTGATTCTGATTTGGGACGTGTAAAAGTGGTCTAAAACTGACCTAATATCAATATATAGACGTCCCATGGATTACCCTAAAGACCCTCCACTTAAATTACCAAAACACCCCTCCTAAATTGACTACAACTAGGAGAACATTTGACTAGGGGTTTCGGGTTTGAGCAGGAAATAAATAAATTAATTAAATTTCTAATTTAATTAATTAAGTGATCTAGGATAATAAATAAAGTACCCCTAAGTCGTTAGGACCATAACCAACCCCTTTGGACCATCCTAGGTTAGGTACTAGGATGTTTCTTTAGTTAGTTATTCGGTTAGTGTCACCCGGTTAGGTCTTAGGATTTTGGGCACACTAGTTGGTTTATTTTAGTTAGTACTAGGTTAATTATCTAGTTAGGTTAGTTATTTAGGACCTAGAATCAGTTAGTGAGCTTGGCCCCACATGGTTTGATGAGACACGCCTACCCCTAACCGCCCTAACCGAATCGGTTGGGCTTGTCTCTCGGCCGGTTGCACATGTGCTTACACATGTGTTGCTGTGCACTTTCCTCCATACGTGCATTCTGGAAAGTTCAATTCTTATCCAAGGATCCTCACTATGTCCTTGGGCACTGCTTAATCTACACTATCATTTTAAATGATCATGTGCTATGGTACCTAGGCGTGACACTTGGATGCCTAGTATCTAATGTGAGTAAGCGATGAGGCTAAGAATTGAAGAGATTATGATTTTTAGCTTAGGGTCTTCATTTCAGGTACAATTCCTAAACAAGCTTGGATTGGAGCATTTGAACATCAAGGAGTATTTTAAGTTATAAGTTACTTGTGAATACATACAAAAATTGGCTAACACCCTTAAGCCAATATTCTCTAACATGACCAATATTACTCAATATTGGGCATTGGGATGCCTATGAACCTCAATACATATTCTAAAAACCTAATAGGCTCTTCACTAGATAAGTACATTTTCTGGAATGTTACATTCATACTCCAATTGATGAGTTATTATGTTTTGTTCCCTTTATTGGGATAAACCAATAACTGTTAAAACTTCATTCTTATCAAACACTCATGATTTGATATTCTTATGCTTTTGCTTATTTAGTTCACTTTGAACTTACATTCCTTCTTCTTTGATCTCATGTTCTCTTTGAACATGCTAGGTTGAATTAGGATATTCTTTTAAGACTTCCATTGGGATCTTTCTGTGCAATAACTAAGAATGACTTACATCATTACTTAGTCTAACCTCACCCTTTGGTCATCCTATCCGAACAGCCCTCATCTTCCTAGTTCTTTCTTTCTTTCTTTCTTACTTTCATAAAGAAATCTTTAGCATTTAACCGACATAGATCATGTGAGATAACATAAAATCCAGTGTCTTCCCCACACTGAAAAGAGGTGGTTCACCAGCCAAAGTGCAACCGAATACTTCCTAGCTTTCTTAGGTGGATCCACTAGCTAGTAACCTATGCTGGCGACATAGTTAAAAGACTAGGAGAATTCGGAGACCCTTATCTACCTTGATGGTAGCCTCATATCATGAGGCTTACATGTGCTTGCACAAGCTCCTTACTAGTCTATCGATGCTTAGCTCAATTTCTAGAACTTTACAATTTTTAGAGTTGACTCATACACTATGAAAGCTTGCTTCTAGTATGCGGTATGCTTAGCTCAATGGATGACTTGTCTTATATACTTGTTGAATGTGAACTTAAATCTTACATTATCATCATGGTGTGAATGAGACTTGTCTCACAATTTCTAACCCCCTCTTATGTGAGTATCTTTAACAGAATTGTTTACGTGCAAGTGAGACTTGTCTCACTTCTTTTAACACCCAATTCTAGGTCAATTTCATAATTCATAAGCTTTTAGTTATTTCATTACTCACCTTATCTTGTTCAGTGTTATTTGGTAGACTTGTACCATTCTTTATGAAAGTTATAAGGAATTATTCAATGTGCTACTATGTTCACAAGTTCATTTAGATAGGGTATGTTGGGACTTGTCCCAATCATTGGCATACCCTAGGTTATGAGTTCATTGAGTTACATCTTGCCAAGTCAATCTTTAACATGTATTTGGCTTACAAGAAACATCATAATTTACATTGGCCATATAAGATTGGTATGACTTAGTCATTGGCCAATTCCATTACATATTTTGGAAATAATATTGCTGGCCAATTTATTTGCATAAACCAAACTTTCACTAAACACTTGTCATGATATTATCACTAGCCAAGTCAATTAACTTCATGTATATACTATAGTAATCTCATCATTTTAAGTAGGCCAACTTCTAACCTTTGATTAGCTTATAAGAACAATTCAGTGCTTAGTTTGGCCAAGCTATAAAGTTGATTTGGCATTGAAGATTCATTAACTAGCTTTGATTCTCATTCTTATTTCTTCTTGGAAATATTGCATTCCAAACACTTACAAACATATCTACTGTAAACACACAGTAATCAAAACCTTCATTTCTTTCAACAATAAACTAAATTTCATAAATGACTCATAACAATTTCATCCTCTCGAACACAATTAGGCATTACAACATTTCTTATATCATGTAAATAATACTCTAATCATACGGATCTAACCTATATGTCTCATTAGACAGTATCAAATCACACAAATCTACACATAATGATCAATTAGAACCACATACCAACAACATCCTAAAGAATTGCATTATACATACTACTTGAATATGAAATAGGGAGAACTAGAGAGATGAACATTCGACAATTTCATTGGGAATAACCCTAGTTTCGGTTTTCTTGAATTCAAAACGTTTGAAAAGTCTCCTGGGGAAAGGAATCCAAGAGAGAAAACCTTACCTTACTGTAGAATTGAATCTACGAAGATCACCATGCACTTTGCACGAAAATCTTGAAGAATTGCCTTGAAATCGTCTAGGGAGAGCGAGAGTATTTTTCTATATTTCTTACGTTTGTTCACTGTTTTTCAGTTGTGAAAGACTACTAGATAAATGTGAGTCTAAGTCTTAGGAACTTAATATTGACTAATTCAACTTAGGCTAAGTAACTTAATTCAATAAATCAATTAGCTAATTACCAAAACGCCCCTCCTTAATTGACTAAATATAGGAGAGCATTTGACTTAGCCAAATTCTGAAAATTTGCTAAGGGTCTCGGGTTTGACCATGAATTTAAATTAATTAATTAACTTGCTAATTTATTTAATTAAGTGACCTAGCATAATTACTAAAGTACCCCTAAGTCACTAGGACCATAAACAACCCCTTTGGACCATCCTAGGTTAGGTACTAGGATGTTTCTTTAGTTAGCTACTCGTCTAGTGTCACGCGGTTAGGTCTTAGGATTTTGGGCACACTAGTTAGCTCATTTTAGTTTGTACTAGGTTAGTTAGCTAGTTAGGTAAGTTACTTAGAGCCTAGTATTGGTTAGGAAGCTCGGCCCCACGTGGCTTAACCCAACGCGTGTCATCCCCCTAACCGCCCTAACCGAATCGGTTGGGCTTGGTCGCTTGGTCTCACAAATGGTAGCACATGTGCTTGCACATGTGTTGCCGTGCACTTTCCTAACCGTGCACTCTGTAGTTGCACTTGGAAAGTTCACTACTTGTCCCAAGGATCCTCACTATGTCCTTGGGCACTGCTTAATCTACATGATCATTTTAAATGATCATGTGCTATGGTACCTAGGCTTGACACTTGGATACTTCGTAACTAATGTGTGTAAGCGATGAAATTAAAAAATTTAGCTTAGGGTCTTTATTGCAGGAACAATTCCTAAACAAGCTTTGATTAGAGCATTTGAACATCAAAGTGTATTTTAAGTTACTTGTTACTACATAGAAATTGGCTAACACCCTTAAGACAATATTCTCTAACATGCCCAATATTACTCAATATTGGGCATTAGGATGCCTATGTACCCAAATACATATTCTTAAAACCTAATAGACTCTTTACTAGAAAAGTACATTTTCTGGAATGTTACAGTTAACTATAGGTTTTAATGTTTTTTGAAGTGGCTTCAATTAATTGTTCACGTATTAATTGAGAATTGTAGTCGAAAATGCAATTCCAGCTTAATTCTTTATGGTTGCTTGAGAAAGTGGTAATATCGTAGAATTATTGATTCATAATTATTTTAATGCATCTTTAAAAATCTAGCTTGAGAAAGTGAGTTTGATTGTGTTTTTACAAATCCATCTTGAAAGAGTGGATTAATTAACGATTTTTGTTGTTTGGTTCTGTTATGCTCGTTGAGGTTCAAAAGAACTCACTTGAAACACAATAGTTGATTATGAAATGACTATTGCACTTAAAACCTACCTTACCCTCTAAAATTCAACACCATTGAGTAACTAGTAATCACCTATTACATGAAATTTGCATTCAACTTATAACACTCCTTAATTCCAATCCATACTTGTTTACTTCCCATGTTAATTGTCTTTAATTGGATACCAAAATCCTCTCATTTGAAATTAATCATTGAAACATTGTAGTTGTTTTAAAGATTCGATTGCATCACCTCTACAAAATATTAGGAAAAATATTTACTTACTAATTTAATTCTCTTTTTTATAACTCCCTTAGGGATCCACCCCAACAATTAGTTTGGTTAATACTTCATACTGACCACCAACACATAGATTTAAATGAAGTGTAGTTGAGCGTTATCAATATATTCTAGCCGAGAGAGTTTATCGTGATTTATTCATCTTTGTCAATCACAAGGACACCATGGGTGACATAATTGAGCTAGACATGGTTGAATTTGATGTTATTCTAGGTATGGACTCGCTT
Organism: Solanum sitiens; assembly: GCA_016801875.1. NCBI lineage: Eukaryota > Viridiplantae > Streptophyta > Magnoliopsida > Solanales > Solanaceae > Solanum > Solanum sitiens. The sequence goes on from JABWTJ010000149.1 coordinate 705,288, forward strand.
TATGCATTTTATGCCTCTATTGATTATAGAACTCGAGTAGTCAAGTTATAGTTTCCTAGTATCATGTTTTAGAGTCGAGAAGTAGTGTAGAAGTGACTTAGGGTCTTTCAATTTCATTCCTTAAGGCCAAAACGTTAGTCTCTAAGTGGTGCATCTTTCACTTAGTTCGTGTTAATGACTCTAGCTTTGAGACACTACATATTCAGACAGTTTCCATTGTTATGGAGTTTCTAGAGGACAATATAGATGATCTTTCTGGAGCCCCTCCTAAGAGACAAATCTACTTTGGAATAGACATCCTTCCTAATACTCGAGCTATCTTTATTCTTCCATATAGAATGGCTCCAGCTTTTCTAAGAGAGTAGTTGAAAGTTCTTCTTGATAAGGGTTTCATTAGACCTAATGTCTCAGCTTGGGGCACTCTGGTCTTATTTGTGTTAGGGATCTTAAATTGAAGTAGGATGAACTAGAGTCTCACATGGGTTTTATGAGTTAATAATTGTTGAAATGATGAAGAAAAACCTTTGAAGTCAGTTTTAAAGAGTTTTGAGGTCTAACATCAAAGGGCGATCAAGACGTCTGGAATAAAGTCTTTTCTGTGCTAGTGTGTCCTTGTAAGTTTGCTTTGTTTTTATGTCTTGTTTGGAGTCTAAAAATAGTGGAGGTTACCCGAGTGTATTAAAAATATGTTTAGGGTCGAAACATTTGGGTACGACTCCCGGAATACCACCTTAAGTGTCCTCGAGGAGGACCCAAACAATTGGATTAGAAGCTGCCTTGGAAGCTTGTGGGAAGTGACTTGTGGTAGATACTCCGCGTAGCGGAATTGATCCTCCAAGGACCAAAAAGTTGTTCTGCATCATGGATACATATCAGACACTACTGTCCCAAAAATTATTTTCAAAAATCTTCAGGGAACACCTTCGCGGCGCGGACTTGTTCCCCAACGTTACCTGCTATAGTTAAAATCAAATTGGACACTTATTTCTAAGTCAAAATGATGCAAGGTTATTTTGGGGACATTGGTGATTTATTATAAATTGTTTTTATTTCATATTTACCTCCATTCTCATATCAAAACACAATTATCGAATGAGAAATCAAAAATCCGAAACCCTCTTCTCTTCCAAAATTCTCTCAAAACTCCATTGGAGGCCAAACTCAAGCTCAAGTTAGAAGATGGTCTTTCAGCTGATTTGTTCTGAAATTTCATGGGTCATAAATCAATAAGGTATGGTAACCTCTTGATCATAGGATAACCTTTCATTAAAGTAGTTCTATCAATGATTTTCTAATGTGTTTCTAAGATCAAATTTCCCAATTTCCAATCTAAACATGGGTTCATTGTCAAAAGGTTTTCAAAGTCATTGTAATGATAAATTGATGCTAAATTAAGGGTTTTAAGATGATTTACAAATTTATTCCTTGAAAAACCCATGATATTCTTAATCTCTCAATTTGCCATATAAAGTGGTTTTTGTGATCTTGATTAGATGTTAATGTAATTATGCTTAGATTTTGATGTATTTTTGAATTATATTACTATCTATGTCTATTGATTATGAATTTTTGAGGATTGATCTATGATGATCATGGCTTGGATAGTTGGTAAGTTTACCTAACTTTTTTTCTATAGTATTCAAATTGATGGTGTATGTTTTGGTCCACGTATTGTGGCAGTGTTTACTACTTTTCTATCTGTACATGTTTTAATCATGGCCTTAAACGCATTGAATGTAAAGTGAATTGTTATTCTGATGATCTTGAGTATGAAGGTGTGCCATGAAGGTTATGTATGTATTTCACAATATTAGTATCACTATTAAGGTGTATTTATAATGCAAAGTAACATAAATGATGATATTAGGTTAAGGTGTTGTCTACATGATTGATTATATTGAGTACTCTTTTAGAATGACCCCTACCTATATAACCTTATATGACTGTGTGATCTTATTCATGTTAGCTTGTCTATTCAAATGTTAAATATGCTTTTGTCTCCTATGATGAAATATGGGTGTGTGGTCTATAGTCCCTAATTGCTCTATACCTGAGTTGTTCATGACTTGGGGATATTGCAATGGGTTATGATCTTTTGAAGAGTTGTTTCCTCAATAACAACATTGTTAATATTATGTGATCATGAGGATCAATATGCGCACACACACACTTCATGCATAACTATGAGTATGATATGTTTATGGTGTCAATTGAAAGGATAATTCTCAAATGCACCTTTATATATTATTATGCATGAAAATTATATAACTAATGAAGTATGAACATGTATTGTCTAAAGGTGTTTATGTGAATGGCTTTCTGACATATGTATACACACACATTACTATATATGAATTAAAGACGTTAATGACAATCTAGTGAATAAGAGTCTCTTCAAAGATTTCCTCAATCGTACTCCAAACTAAACTATATTATGCATGTTATGATTATTTTAAAGGATATTCTCACATGATGTTGGTTTTGATGAAAGGACATTGTCATCATATAACCCATGAGCTACTTACATGTTATAAAACGGATTAATCCCCTAATGACTATCTTATGAAATAATGTTAAATAAAGACTTAAAGTCTCTTTGAAAAGGGAAGTTAGCTTAGAAAAGAGTGAAATTGTTTATGAGAGGGGATGTTCATGAGGTAGCTTCCCCCCATGTTCTCATGAGATGGAAACTACAATACGAATTAGCATAAAGAGGCTTTCTAGTAACAACCTCCTAGTTCTCTAGCTATGTGCCCCCATACGAACCTTAGCAAGTGGATCCACCTATATTCTATGATGATGTTAATGTCCTACCTTTCAAAGTAGGATGCCCTCTTTTTTGGTGTGAGGGGTTGACACCGGATTCCATGTTTAGCTCACATTGCCTAGGTCGGTTATGGCGAAGTTTCCCGAATGTTATATGAAAATTTCAAGTAAGAATCTGAACACTAACTAGGACTACCTAGTTGATGTTACTTAGTGTAGGTAAGGGAATAGGACTTTCTATACATTGCACAAGTAATTCTTGGAGGGAATTTAAGGGTGAATATATATATATATATATATATATATATATATATATATATATATATATATATATATATATATATATATATATATATATATATATATATATATTATGCATGGCATTATAGTGTTGACCTACTTTTCCTAAATAATATGCATGATGTTAGTCTCACTTTATATACATGATGATAGTCTTACTTAGCAAGCATGTTGTTGTCTATACTTGTCATAATTATGGACGAGTTTAAGGGCAATGCTTGTGATCACCTTGTTGGTTTACTTGGTATGTGTGAGGTTTCGGGGCTTCACATATACAATACACTAGTAGACTTAGATTGGGGTTATGAGTAAGGTCTTGTGACATATTGAAGAAATGAACTCTAGATACTCAATAGTTGGCTATTGTTTCATTATGGTGATATTTATAGTATTGATTTGTATGTGGTGTTGATATGTGCAATAAAAACTAAATGGGATATGACTATGATTGGATAAATGAATTGGATCTTATATGAGGTCTATGAAGTATGTTGGTGTTATGCCTAAGGTTAACTGCATATGTTGTGACTTATGGAGTATGATGTGCCTAGTCTAGTGTGACTTTATAGGAACAATTGGTATGAATAGTATAATGAGATCCTACTTGAACATTGCACTAGAGTGACTTGGGGTAGTCTTAAGTGATGGTTCTTATGAGAAATGTTATGTCTCATGATATGCTATGTCCTTATGAATATATGTACTTGAATTGATTAAGGTTGTATGAATGTCCATCATTGGTGACCTTAAGGTCATATTTTGGTATCAATGGTGGAATGGGACACTATTAATGCGTTGCACTATTTATTACTTAAGGGTTGCTTTAGGTAAAGGAGTTACGGTAAAAAGGAAAGGTAATGTATTGGAGATATCGGATTTGGCTTACATGTGATAAATGACTTTGTGGTATCCATGTCCAATAAAATGTAGGTGAACTGCATTGTGCTTATTGTATCAACTACTTTTGAAGTTTATCAAGAAGACATGATGAATGGTTTCTAACTAAATGTCCTCTTTAAAACATACTTTTTCATGGTTATAATACTTAGTGCATTCTTTTACTAATACCATTCTTATTCATCTTTTTACACAATGTGTAAGTGTTGATGGCTAAAGGATCTTCCCTAGAATGAAAAGTTTGGATTACTATTCCCAATTTCAAGTGTGTCTTTAATGATTCAAGTACCTTCATGTCAAGAATTTAAATGAAGTTCATGTAATAGTATAGAAATATTCTTTTGTATTGTTAAGGGTCGTGTCCCTATTCTATCGGGTTCATGTCTAAGATGGAAAGACAAGACTTAGTGTCCTAATTATGTACTAATGGTTTTAAATGGAATGACTTTCTAGTCTTGTTTTATGGTACGAAGATGCTTTAAATTTTCAGCTAATTTTAAGACAATGTGATGAATGAATGCTAAGGGCTTGTTTAAGACCTCCGAGAGTTCAGTACATCATGTTGCTTCTAGGGGGTATTCTCCGATTGTAACGAACATGGTATCAGAGCATGACGTTATAAAAATTGTCTTAGGATCCAAAGTCTCATAATTCCATGTCTAGTAGAGTCTTCATTAATCAGTGTGAGTCGCGACACATCTATGATCGAGAGTCTATATGACGATAGAAGTTTCACATTCTTCATTACCCTTGTGTAGTTCCATAGAGATTAACTCTATATGATATCTCTCTTATTTCCCTTGTTCAGTTGTCTTGTAGATGTGATTGCTTGGAAAGGGTGATGTCTCAAGGCTTGAGGAAGAAAAAAGTGAGTTTTGATGCTTATTATGGGTTTGTGACTAGATGAGTATATGTGAAGGTGGAATTGGAAGATATTGTTGTGATGCCAATTATGTCTATACGTGATATATGAGATTTGAGGTATTATATTGACAAGTTGTGTTGTGATGTAGTTCTACATGGTAAGAATTGTTATGGTTAAATTAAATCCTTTTTGGAATAATAGGTTATTTATTGGTTATGTGAAATGATAGGTGAAAGTTATGGTGTAAACTTGAGGAGTTTTAGAGGAATGTGATATATACATATAGTAAGAGTTGAAAGTTTCTCTTTTCATAGGAATAATGCTTCATAGTTGTCCTTGCGTTGACTGGAGTTCTTGTATAGTCTTACTCCTAAGAAAGGAAGATAATGTGTTTTCCTTGTAAGGTAATTGTGAAGTATGATAGTTAATGGTTTAATCGGTATGACTAATTGATTTTTCATGAAAGAGGAGCACCCTCAAGATGTAACCGGCGTCTTCGTCCTCGAAGAGGCCTTAGATTGGCCCTTAGCATAAATCATGGCATATCATAGGTAGAGAAAATGAGGAAAATTTTAAACTTTTACATGTGAAGTATACTTAGACTTCTAATTTATCATCGTATGAAGTTTACATAGACTTCTCATTTAGCAACATAGTAAAATTCATTAAAGTAATCTAATATTATCTCACACATAACCATCTATTGTAGAATAACAAATTTTGGGACATAGCCCTTACACTATTACAATATGCCTCATGTAGGTTTACAACAAAGTCTTAAAAGATAAGGAAAGAACAATTTTCTTAGGCATAGTCAATACTAGTAAGGCTAGAAAAGTTGCATTATCCTCTGACTTGAGGACTCACAATAAACATGGGAAAAGTATCAAAGTATTCCTGCAAATAACCTTGAAATCTCTTCAATGGCCCAAACTACATATTTGTAGAAACATAAAGAATATGGTTAGTACAAACCACCTGTACTATGCATGTAAACATAAGCAATTAAAACCTTTGAAGACATGCACAAAAGGGACCTTTTCTTTAAAATCATGATAAGTCATTTGGAAAACCTTTATGCACACTCAAGAGCGTATACAAGCCAATGATCACAACAACATAAGATAGGTTCATATAGGAATACCCTAATCACAAAGTGACATCAACATTTCATGTTCTAAAGTTCATATAATTAATTCATACAAGACCCTTACTCACAATACCAACCCAAGCCTACAAGTGCAATGCTCCCATTACCCCACATAATTAAGTAAACAAAAGAAGAAACCATAAGCAATGCCTTTAAGTCAATTAACATCATATCATGTGTAGTCATCATTATACATAGTGATTTAGACAAATATCATATTCATCAAATTAAACCAACATCATATAAGAGCAACATTGTATATAATCAACATTATACCCTTTTATTCATAACATAAGTGCATTAGAACTCCTCCTAGGTATACCCTCAAGTCCAACTTATGCAAAGCATAGGTAAAGTCCCATACCCTTAACTACACTAAGTAGTACCCCTTAAGTCATCCTAGTAAGTGTCCATCTTTATTATTACTTTCGTTCATTCATTTTATTTTGCGGAACATTCGCCATAACCGACAATAGACCATGTCAGCTAGACATGGAATCCAGTGTCATCAAACCCTACACTGAAATAAGTTTCTCTACATGCCAAGATAGAACCATACATTAACATAGATCTAGGTTGATCCACTAGCAAGCCTTCATATGAGGGCACATAGTTAAGGCAGTAGGAGATTTGCTAGAAACTCTATTTTGCACATTTGCATTGTAATCTCCATCTCATTATAACAATAGTGACCCTAGCTTCCCTCTTGGGAAAGAGAACCTCTCATATGTAGTTCAATCGGTGCTAAGCTAAAGTACCTTTTTGAAATGTCTTTAAGCTATCCTTAACATTCGTTTATAGTATAGGACTTAGGAGATTAACAACTTGTATAATCATGATTATAGCTCTTAGGTTTAGAATGAGATCTTTCTTTCATCACAACGCAACATTTAGTTAGATCATTACTTCATAGTCACAATAATAAGGTTCACAAGAGAGACACTTTTAACCTTGCATGATCATACCCCTATCATGATCTCACATTCAACATATTCATAACATGCCATCATAACTTCATAACTTCATCATGCATATCCAATTAACCAACATATCCAAAGAGAAGTCAATAATAACATAATAGCAAGATTTAGGGTTAGGGTTAGGGAGACATCCATGAATTCTCAAAGAAGTACATCCAATCCCAACAATAAATGACAATAGGAAGTCCATGAATGAAATAGCATAGTTAAAATAAGTCTAACAATCAATAAATTCACTACTTCCAATCAATTCATAAGCAAGATCCAAGATTTGGGGAAATTTGGGAAGGAACATGGACCAAACAAAATCCCAATTAATCAACATCAATTTCCTACAAATATACACTCAATTATCCCTAGGTAATCGCAATTCGTCATAATCTATCTTAAACTTTGATTTAGAAGAAAACACATTTGTATACAAAAAAACCTTGAATTTGGTTGATTTAGAAATCCAATTTTAATAGACCTCTTGGAGAAAGGAATCCCAAGAGTGAAAGAATCCATACCTTATTAATACTTTTGCCACAAATTTGAGTAGAAAATTGGGGGATTTGGTCTACTTCTTTAAGCTTCAATGCTTCTTCAATGTAGGTTGGCTAGAGGGAGAATGTAGAGTGAAGGGAGACCTTTTGGATTTTTCTTTGGGGATTTTATTTGAGTGTGTAAATATGAGGTAGAACTGACTTAAAATCAAAATATAACCCTACCCTTAAATACCAAAAGACCCCTCACTTATGTTTACCTTTTTGTGAAGTCAAACATGAATTTAGGTTTCAGATTATTCATCTGGAAACAAGTCCGCGTCGTGGAGTTTTCCCCGCAAGATTTCTGAAATTAATTTTTGAGACAATAGAGTCCGCGACGTGTCTGTGATGCAGACAAAGATTTTTGTACCTTGGTGAACCATGTCCGCGACACGGGCTGGTTTCATTATAGTGCAATTTGGATACTGCTTTGGCAGCTTGTTGGCCAATAGTTGGGTCCTCCTCGAGGACCCCTAAGGTGGTCCTTGGGGGGTCGTACCTGGACATTTTAACCCTATAAACATTGTTTTACCTATTTAAGGTATTTTTTACAAGTTTTAGACTTTATATAACACTCCCAAACCTTCACAAGACCTAAGGACATTTAGTAGTTCAATTGCACTAGTTTCTGGACGTCATGGTCGTCCCTTGACGTTTATGCTATAATACTTCTAAATCAAGATTGAAACATTAGTCTAGGTCTGAAAACATCATTTCAACAATTATTTAATTGGTGAGTCTCTAGTCTAAGTCATGGAACTTCTGGAGTGTTACATTACCCCCCCCCCCCTCATTTAGGTACATTCATCCTCGAATGACACCTTAACCTTTTTCTAGGGGAAGAAAGAGACTCAAAACTGGCAGCCCAACCACAACAGAAACATGAATATAATCATCAAGATTCACAGCTCATAAGAGGAATACTCAACTCCATTCAACCCAAAAATCATGGTATTACATATAACAACTCAAGTCACAATTTATCTCATATAAGAGTTTACCATTTCATATAACATAATGAGGAACTACCTTCTCAATTTCAATGTGAGCTTAAAATGAACATCAAAGAGTTCACATGTAATTGTTCTTCTCAAGACAACCACACAGTATGCTCATAACAATCTCAAGAAGTCAAATATACATATTTTGCATTGCAATAAAACATAAGAGTATTTTTCATGAAAACTCATTTTAGCATGAACCTTTACAAAGATATTACATACTTAGGAAAACAAGCCAAATTCAACATTATTCATTTTTTTATTTTCTGAGGAACTACTAACCTCAACTTTGATTAGGAGTAAAAGGAAAAAATGCGGGTAGCGGGACTTCATGTCGGCCTCGGCCTCCCATGGTGTACCCTAAACTAGATGGTTTCTACGTAGGACTTTTACGGAGGCCACCTTTTTGTTGCTCCAAGTTTTGACTTAATGATCTAGGATCTCAACAGGAACCTCTTCATAAGAAAGGTTCTCATTCACCCCTAACCCTTCAATAGGGAGAATAGACACCGGATCACCTATACATTTATTGAGTATAGAGACATGAAATATTGGATGAACTAGGGCTTAACTTGGTAATTTTTACTCATAATCAACTTTCCCGACCCTTTTCAAAATCTCATAAGGACCCACATACCGGGGACTAAGTTTCCCCTTTTTACCAAATCTCATCACCCCTTTCATAGGTGAAATCTTCAAGTACACCCAATCACCTATTTCAAACTCAAGGTCTCTTCTTCTATTGTCGGCCTAAGAATTTTGCCGACTATAGGTTATTTTCAAATATAGGTGAAATATTCAAGTAGAACCAATCACCTATTTCAAACTCAAGCTCTCTTCCTCTGTTGTCGTCATAAGATTTTTGCCGACTACAGGTTGTTTTTAATCTATCTCTTATCATTCAAACTTTTTCCATAGCCTCATAGACTATCTCGGAACCAAGAAATGAAAACTCACCTACCTCAAACCACCCAATAGGAGACCTACATCTTCTACCATAGAGTGCTTCAAAAGGTGCAATAGAAATACTCGAATGGTAGCTATTATTGTAGGAGAACTATATCAATGGTAGGTGATCTTCCGAATTACCCTTAAAGTCGATGAAACAAGTTGATAACATATATTTTATGTTTTGGATGGTACATTCTGCTTGGCCATCCATTTGAGGATGAAAAGTGGTACTAAGTTTCACTTGAGTACCTAGCTCCTATTGGAAAGACCTTTAAAAACCAAAAGTGAAATGGCACCTCTATCCGAGATAATGGACAAAGGGATCCCATGCAAACTCACAATCTCATTAAGGTACAATCTAGCATATTCCTCTGCTGAATAAGTAGATTTGATAGGGATACAATGTGCAGATTTCATCAAGATATCAACAATAACCCATATCGAATCATTTTGCCTCCGTGTACGGGGCAATCCTACAATGAAGTCCATATTGATCTCTTCCCATTTCCAAGTAGGGACATCCATCACTTGAGTTAACCCTCATAGCCTTTGATGTTCAGGCTTGACTTGTTGACAATTAGGACAATTTTGCCATAAACTCCGCTATATCCCTCTTCAAACCATCCCACCAATAGTCCTCTTGAAGATCACGATACATTTTTTATGCACCGGGATGAATAGATTATCCAGAGGCATGAGCATCTTCCAAAATTTGTCTCCTCAAGTCATCAACATCATGCACACACAACCTACCTTGGTACCTAAGTACACCATCCCCTCTTTTAAGAATGACTAATTGAGTTTGCTAAGATCCGATTCCTTCAAATACATTTAATAGAAGATCAAGGTCTTTCTTAGACTTCACCTCAACAACAAAAGATGACTCAAAATTATGAACCATGAAACCCTCTTTAGGATAATCTTCTAATCGAACACCCAATCGAGCCCATATATGAACATATTTAACTAGCTCCTTCATACCTTCTTCAACATGAGCTACACTACCCATGGACATTCGACTCAAAGCATCCGCAGCCAAATTGACTTTGCAGGGGTTGTAGAGAACACTCATGTTATAATCATTTTAAAAGTTCCAACCACATTCTTTTGTCGGAGATTTAATTCTTTTTGTGTTAACATATATTAAAGACTGTTGGTGTCGGTAAATACATCCACATGTACCCCATATATATAATGTCTCCATATTTTTAAAACAAACACTACGGCCGCTAGTTCAAGATCATGAGTTGGATAGTTCTTCTCATGCAACCTGAGTTATCTAGAGGCATAAGCTATCACATTACCATGTTTCATAAGGACAGAACCCAAACCTACTCAAGAAGGATCACAATACACTATAAACCCTTTCGTACCCTCCAGTAAGGTCAACACTTGGGATGAGCTAAGCTTATCTTTCAACTCTTTGAAGCCTTTTTCATAAGCCTCCGACTACTGAAACTTAACCTGCTTGTGAGTTTGGGTTTGCAAACGAGAAACAATAGATGCAAACCAATCAACAAACCTTCTATAGTACCCGCCTAGTCCCAAGTAACTTCGGATATCGGTTGGAGTCAAAGTTCTAGGACAATTCTTTACCGCTTTTGTTTTCTTTGGATCGACCTCTATACCCTCACTTGAAACAAAGTGACCAAGAAAAGCAACTAATCTCAACAAAAATTCACACTTACTATATTTAGGAAAGAGTGGATGTTCATTGAGGACTTGCAATACAACCCTCAAATGTCCCATATGCTCATCCTCACTCTTAGAATATACCAAGATATCATCCATGAAGACAATTACAAATGAATCAAAGTAATTCTGAAACACTCTATTCACAAGGTCCATAAAAGTCATCAGGGTATAAGTTAACCAAAAAGACATGAGTGGGAACTCATAGTAACCATACCTAGTTCAAAAATCTGTTATAGGAATGTCATCACCTCTCACCCTAAGTTGGTGATATCCTAACCTAAACTCAATTTTCTAAAAGTAACTCTCACCTTGGAGTTCATCAAACAAATCATCAATCCTTGGGAGAGGATATCTATTCTTCATGTGACCTTGTTCAATTGCCGATAGTCAATACACATTCTAAGCGACCCATCTTTCTCTTTCCCAAATAATACTTGAGCGCCCCATAAAGATATGTTTGGTTGTATAAAACCCTTGTCAAGAAAATCCTTGAGTTGAGCCTTCAACTCTTTAAACTTAGCCAGATCCATCCCATAAAGAAGAATCAAAATGGGTCTAATATCCGGCATCAAATCTATGACCAAATCTATTTCTCGTTTGGGAGGAATTCTGGTTAAATCATCGGGAAGACATCCAAAAATCCTTCACTACGGGAACCAAATCTAAAAGAAGGAGCCTCGAATTCTAGGTCCTTGACCCTAACAACATGGTAGAGACATCTCTTTGAAATCATATTACAAGCTTTTAGACACGAAATGATTCGACCTCTAAGGATTGATTTTCCCTCCTTCCAGTCTAAAATGGGTTCATTTGGAAAATTGAACTTAACCATCCTTGTTCTACAATCTATGGAAGCAAAACAAGCATCCAACTAATCCATTCCCAAAATGAAATCAAAATCAAACATTTCAAGTTCGACCAAATCAACCAAAGTAACTCTATTGGACAAATTATAGGACAATTTCTATAGACCCTTCTTGCAACCACAGAATCAGCCACCGTGGTAGTAATGGAAAGTGGTTCAATTAAAACATCAGGTAACACATAAAACTTCAGTTCCACTAGAGGAATTACAAAAGATAAAGTGGCACTGGGATCTAGCCATGCATAGAATTAATGAAAAATACTTGTAACATACCAGTGACAACATCGAGAGAATCCTATTAATCACCCCTAGAGCGGAGAGCATAGAAGTGCTTCTTCATCGAAGCATCAGTACTAGGACCACTTGCTTGTGCTTGATTATTCCCTTTTCCTTGACCCTTTACAATAGGACAATCTCTCACCTTATGGCCACTCTTCCCACAACTATAAAACTTATCCGTTCCAACTAAACATTCACCTATGTGTTTCATACCACATTTGAATCAAGTAGGTTTCTCACTTGGTAAATCATCCCCTCTTCCCCTTTGGGACCTAGGGTTAGACACCTTATGATTAAAGCCTTGAAGAAATTAGATGGAACTTGGTTGGAGAACCTCCTCTAGAACTTAGGTTTGTCTTGAATTTCCAATTTTCCTATATAAGTTTCTCATTCATAAGACCTTGTCTTCCTAGAATCACTATTATTTTTCTTAAGACTACTCTCCTCAACTTATTGAGCATGTACCATAAAATGAGAAATATCCTTGTTTTTTTTTAAGCATCGCCGAACGTCACTCTTCCACTAGATCGTTGGACTCTTTCATCACAAAATGGTTCAAAGGCATAGTTAGACAACTCAGGGAATTTCGAAGAGTATTCTAGCACAATCATGCCTCCTTGATGAAGGTTCATGAACTCTTCCACCTTAGCCTCTATTTTCTCTCTTGGAAGAATTAATCAAGAAAGCCCCTCCTAAAGACTTCCCAACTAAGGGGCACGCTCTCAAAGCCCTATTGTCCCTCCACTGAGTATACACAGTTTGAGCCAAATCCTTGAGTTGATAAGTGGCCAACTCGGCCTTATCATGTTAAACCACTGCCATAGCATACAAGATCTTGTAGACCTCATCAACAAATTCTTAGGGGTCTTCATTCACCATAGACCCAAAGAACAGGGGAGGTTTATCCTAGTGAAGTCCCTTAAGTGAGAAGCCATGGTACTAGCATTTTTGTTCACACGGGGTCATACTTCCTGGTTTGCTTGAACCATCATATTGTACTTGAGTAGTTACGAATTGAGGTTAACTAGTCATGGCTTGAGCCAAAACTAGGAAATAAGACCTTATCTGTCTATCCGTCACAGCCGAAGGATTGACCAGAGCTTGGTCACCCAAAAGAACTTGTTCTTGAGAAAGAACTTGATTGCCTTGTAGAGGATCTCTCGCATTAGAAATCTCTTCTTCAGCTCTTATTGCGGCTTCCCTTCTAGTAGTGATAGCCTCTAACCACAACAAAAGGATTAGATAAAAAGGACACATCGAGTTAAAAATCTTCAAGCACGACATAGGAATACCATAAAGATGAGAATTTTCTATGAATCACACAACCTTTCATTCATAAGTGTGGCGCGCTTCACAATTATGAACAAAACTCCACATAGACGTTGTTTAATGAGACATTTATCCTAAGATTACTCAACCTCATGCTCTGATACCATGTTCGTTACTACCGGGGAGCACCCCCTAGATGTAACCGGTGTCTTCGTCCTCGAAGAGGCCTTGGACTAGTGCTTAGCATACATCACAGCATATCATAAGTAGAGAAAATATGGAAAATTAAAAATTTTTACATATGAAGTATACTTGTACTTATCATTTATCTTCCTATGAAGTTTACATAACCTTTTCTTTTAGCGACATAGTTAAATTCATTAAAGTAGTCTAATATTGTCCAAAACATATCCATCTATTAAATAATTACAAAGTTTGGGACATAGCCCTTACACTATTACAATATTCCTCATGTAGGCTTACAACATAGTCTTAAAAGATAAGGAAACAACAATTGTCTTACACATAGTCAATACTAGTAAGGCTAGAAAAGTGGCATCATTCTCGAACTTGAGGACTCACCAACAACTTGGGAAAAGTATCCAAGTCTTCCTTACAAATGGCCTTGAAAGCATTTCAATGGCCAGAACCTACATGTTTGTAGAAATATAAAGAATATGGGTTAGTAAAAACCACATGTACTAAGTATGGAAATATATGAAATTAAAACCTTTGAAGACATGCACAAAGGGACCATTTTTTTAAAAACATGCTAAGTCATTTGGAAATCCTTTATGCACACTTAAGAGCATATACAAGAAAATGATCACAACAACATAAAGACATGTTGATATAAAATAACCTCATCACAAAGTCACATCAACATTTCATGTTCTACATATCATATCATCAATTCATACAAGACCCTTACTCACAATCCCAACCCAAGCCTAGAAGTACAATGCTAATGTAAATCCCCATAACCCCACATAATCGACTAAACCAAAGAAGAAACCATAAGTAATGCCTTTAATTCATATAATATCATATCATGTGCAGTCATCATTATACATAGCGATTTAGAGCAATATCATGTTCATCAAATGAAACCAATATCATGTAAGAGCAATATTGTATAGAATCAACATTATACCCTTTTATTCATAACATAAGTGCATAAGAACTCCTCCTATGACTCCCCTCAAGGGCAACTTGTGTAATTCATAGGTAAAGTCCCATACCTTTACCTATAGTAAGTAGCAACCCTTAAGCCATCCTAAGTAGTATCCATATTTATTTTATTCATTCATTTTACTTTCGGGAACATTCGCCATAACCGACACTAGACCATGTGATCTAAACATGGAATCAAGTGTCATGAAACCCTACACCGAAAGAAGGTGCTCTACTTGTTAAGTTAGAACCATACATGAACATAGAATCTAGGTGGATTCACTAGCTAGTCTTCCTATGGGGGAACATAGTTAAGGAACTAGGAGATTTAATAGGAACTCTTTTATACACATTTTCATTTTAGTATCTATCTCATGAGAACAATAGTGAACCTACCTTCCCTCTTCAGAAGGGACATCTGTCATATATAGTTCGGTCGGTGCTAAGCTAACGTCCCTTTTTGAAATGTCTTTAATACATCCTTCACATTAGTTTATAGTATACGCCTTAGGAGACTATACCCTTTTATAATCATGATCATAGCTCTTAGGTTTAGAATGAGATCTTTCTTTAATCACAACGCAACATTTAGTGAGATCATCACATAATAGTCACAATAATAAGGTACAAAAGAGAATCACTTTAAACCTTGCATGATCAAAGTCGTATCATGATCTCACATTAAATATATTAATAAAATTCCATCATAACTTCATAACTTCACCATGCATATCCAATTAACCAACATAACGAAAAATAAGTCAACAATAACATAATAGCAAAATTTAGGGTTAGGGTTAGGGAGACATCCCTGAATTCTCCAAGAAATAGATCAAATCCCAACAATACATGACAATAGGTTGTCCAAGAATTAAATAGCGTAGTTAACACAAGTCTAATAATCAATACATTCACTACTTCCAATCAATTCATAAGCAAGATCCAAGATTTGGGGAAATTGGGGAAGGAACCTAGACCAAACAAAATCCCAATGAATAAATAGGAATTTCCTTCCAATATACACTCAATTATACCTATCTAATCACAATTCGTCATAATCACTCATCAATTTTGAATTAAGAAGAAAACACATTTGTAGGGAAAAATCCTTGAATTTGGGTGATTTATAAATCAACCATGAATGGACATCTTGGAGATAGGAACCCCAAGAGTCAAAGAATACATACCTTTTGAAGATTGACGCTACAAATTTTAGTATAAAGTTGGAGGATTTGGTCTTCTTCTCCAAGCTGCAATGCTTCTTCAATGGACGTTGGGTAGAGAGAAGAGATTGTAGAGAGAAGAGAGAGCTTTTGTGTTTTGATTTGGGGATTTGATTTGAATGGGTTAATATGCGAAATAAATGATTGAAAATCAATATATAACTCTCCACAAAAATGCCAAAAAGACCCCTCACTTATGTTGACCCTTATGTGAAGTCAAACTTGAATATAAATTTCACATTTTTCGTCAGGAAACAAATCTGTATCGTGGAGCTCTTCCCGCAAGATTTCCAAAATTTATTTTTAAGACAGTAGAGTCCACGATGCGGACCATGATTTTTGTCCCTTGGTGAACCATATCCGCGACGCGGACTGGTTTTATGATAGTGCAATTTTGTTGCTGCTTTGGCATCTTGTTGGCCAATTCTTGGATCCTCCTCAAGGACCTCTAGGGTGGTTCTTGGGCGGTCGAATATGGATGATTTGATCCTATAAACTTTATTTTAACTATTTAAAGTATTTTTACAAGTTTATGACTTCATACAACACTCTCAACCCGTCACATGACCTAAGGACGTTTACTAGTTCAATTGCACTAGTTTTCGGACGTCATGGTAGTCCCTTGACATATAGGCTCTAATACTTCTAAATCAATATTATTACATTAGTATAATTATGAAAACTTTATTTTAACAATTATTTAATAGGCGAGATTCTAGTCTAAGTCATGGAACTTCTCAAGTGTCACATGATTAGTTCCCCCATGAACCTTTTCTAAGAGTGGAAAAATGGAAGAAGGGTTTATTCCATAAGTTGAAAGCATTTTTTATCTTAGGTTGAATTAGTGGGATGTATGTAACCCTTAGTTCATGTGGAGAATAAGAGATTTGATGTTGACCAACTTTAAGGAGGTTAGTTGTCTTTTAAGATTAATCTTAAGTGTGGTCATTTGAAAAGATTGCTTAGATTGTATCTAGGCGTGATTGGTTGGATGATTCCACCAAAAGTGGCGATAAGGGTTGAAATGGTCAAAGTGACCACTTGGGAAATTAGATATGGTGATTTTTTGGGTTGTAGAGATGTATAACCCAACTTTAATTCTTATGAGTTTCCCTAAGTGATGGGCTTGGAGGAGTAGTAGTGCTTGGGTGGTACCTATTGATATTTAATTGGTAAGCTCCTTTTATGAGAGTAGGAGCGGAATCCTCAATGGTGTAAAATCATATTATGGGAGGAATATGGAGGTTTATTCTTGACTTGCCTCAACCTCGGTATTTAAGGGCCTGGTGTGATGAAGATTTGATTAAGCTCACCCCAAGTGGGGGATAATGTGCCTAGATTGTAAGGTTTTGAGTGACCTTAAAGTTCCTACATTGAGGTTTCTTGAGCATCTCCATGTTGAGAATCACATTGAGTGATGGATATGATGTGGAGTTATTTAGATACTCATTTTGGATCTCTTGAAAATCTCACCTAATGGAGTGTAGTGAAAAATTAGTTAGAAATGGTTCCTCCTTTAGAGTAGAACGAGGTGATGTTAAGAAGGGTTTGCATAAAATTGATTCCAAGAAGAGGAATATGGTGCTTGATTAGTAAGGTTAGTAAGTTAAAGTCCTCTTGGGTGAAATAAGTTTCTCTTAGATGGGTTTACCCTAAGTGGGTGATGATGAGTTGAGTAGTAAGGTTGTTAATATCCCTATCTTTTCCTTCTATTCTTACTCAAGCTTGAAACCAAAGAGTTCCTAGTAACTTGTTCATCTTTTGGAGTCTTGCATATGAGTATAAGTTGCATGTTCTCCATATGTTATGCATGTCCTAGATGACACTATGTTATTCATATTTTGAAGAATTCTCATTGCATGAAAAGAGATTTTTGGTAAATTACATGTTTATCATGTTGTTATACATCTTAATATGGTAAATGCGCATTTGACTTCATGAGATTATTTAATGAACATGATTGATCTCACTTTTGATGAAGGGGTATTTTGGCCTCATATTGAGATGATGAGTTTCTTTATAATGGAAAGGATAAATTCCCTTTATGAATATGTGATTATGTGATTTGGGAAGTTTTAATGTAGGATCACTCTTGAGAAGTGATGATGTGTCTAGCCTATATTACTGGTATGTGCCTATGAATCGTAACAAATTCCCTAAATGATGCATGTTCATGAAATATAGGGTTATGCAAGAAATTGAAATTTTGTGATGTGTCTGGTGTGACCTACCATTTTGACTTCATGAGGAAGGTAGTATGAGCATGCTTTGGTTAGAAGTTTTGAAGGTCTCCTCAAAATGAATTGACCTTAGTGAAATGCGTGTATATGAATTTCATGATGACATTTGAGTAAGTGAAGGAGAAGGTAATTACTCCTTGAACATAACTAAACATGGTGATGTTATGTATGTCCTCATGTTATTATGTCTAAATGATAAAGATTGTGGTTGATCTACATTGCCCATGATTTATGTGCATTTAGTATGAGTTACTTATTTGCCTCATGAGTTAAAATGTTGAACATGTCTATGTGTTACTTAAAGGTTGTTGTATTTTTGAGTTTTTGATGAGATTAAAAGTAAAGGTTATGTCATGTCTAGGAGAAAGTAGTTCCTCGTATGAACATGAGAACTGTTTATGTTCTTGATGCATTAAGAGTGGATGGATGAAGTCTCTACTTGCTTTTGTTGCATTGAATGCATATTGATATGAAGTTTGTCTTCCATGTAAGTATGGTGCACCTACTATTTGTTTTATTAATGTTGTGTGTTGTAACAATATGAGAGGAAGAAATATGGTTCTCTTAATATGTGTATCGATTACATCTAGTTGAACCATGTCACCGAAATAATAATTATCCCTTTTCGAGAATTAATGATCTTGTAAATCAACTTAATGGTGCCACTTGATTCTCAATGATAGACTCTGATCTTTCTATCTATATTGAGAGTAAGAGAAAGTGACATCATGAAGACATCATTTAGGAACCATTATTCTTAGTATGACTTTCTTGTTATGTTTTTTGGCTTGGTTACTTCTCTTCTAGCTTTCATGGACCTTAAAAATAGAGTGTTTAAGTCGTATCATGAAAAGTGTTTTTAATCATATTCATTGTTGACATAATGATAAATTCAAGAAATGGGGTGGGCCATGCAGGTCTGTAACAACCGGGGAGAACCTGTCACGATCGGGTAGCACCCCTTAGAAGTAACAGTGAATACTTGACCTCTCGAAGGTCTTATACAAGTCCATAGTCATCATTCATCGCATTGTAATAGAAAATTTAGCGGAAAAAATAAAAAATTTTCATAGCACATCATATGCTAGAACATCAGTTCGTATATATAAAATATGTCATAATACATAGTTAGACTCTAAGTCTATTTTGTCATATAAGACTCAAATTCAATAGAGTAGAATTGCGACACGACCTTTAACAACATAAAATAATGCCTAAGCTATTACATAAACATAAATAATAACTTGACAAAGGACATAAGATCCCATTTCTTTCGCTTGGGAAACATCTATAAATCTCTTCATCATGAGACATCCTCTAGTCATCCATCACCTACACTTTGTGTAAAAAGATGAAGAATAATGGTATTAGTACAAAAATGAACTTAGTATGGCAACCACACAAAAATATGCATTGAAAGAGGCTATTTAGTTAGAAAGCATGCATCATGCCTTTTAGTAAAACCTCATAAACATTATTACCAAAAGCATCATCTAGTTCACATACTTCATATAGACATGTAAGGCTCATTTAGCATTTTATAACATTATATTTCTTTTACCTTAACTCCTTTACCCACTAAGTAACCCTTTAGTAACACTTGATGCAATGCATGAACAGTGTATAATTCCACAATTCACACTCAATCAACACCTTAAGGTCATCACGGTGAACATTCATAAAAATTTCATTACCTCAAACATATATATTCCTAGAAGAATAGCATACCATGAAACACATGCTTCACATATGACCAAATGTACTTTATGAACCACATATAGGACTCATTCCAAGACAACATATAAGTCAAGACCAATATCATCATAATAAGGCAATAGTCAACATTAGCATATCTTAAATTCATTTCATTAAAACATCATAAGACCTTACTCATAATACAAATCTAATCATATCCCATACCCTAACCTACCCTAAG
The DNA here is from genome assembly GCA_016801875.1 of Solanum sitiens. Taxonomy (NCBI): domain Eukaryota; kingdom Viridiplantae; phylum Streptophyta; class Magnoliopsida; order Solanales; family Solanaceae; genus Solanum; species Solanum sitiens. The sequence goes on from JABWTJ010000149.1 coordinate 725,405, forward strand.
CAACTTCCCTTAGGTGGTCCTACTCAGGGTTCATTACTTTACTTCCATTGTCCATTTTACTTTTGTGAAACCTTGCCTCAACCGACATGAGACCATGTGAGCTAAACATGGAATCCGGTGTCATGGAACCCCACACCTAAAGGAGGTTCTATACTTTCCAAGGTAGAATATTAACATCATGCTAGCATCTAGGTGGATCCACTTGCTAGGTCTGATTGGGGAAACATAGTTAAGGAAATATGACGTGTAAGATTAAAACCCTCTTTATGCCAATTAGCGTTGCAGTTTCTACCTTATGAGGACATTTGGTGAACATGCCTTCTATTTTGGGAAGGGGCACCCCTCATTATTCAAGTTCACTCGGTACTAATCTAAGTCCTTTTTGAAAATCCTTTATCAACATTACTTCATAAAAATAGGCTTTAGGAGATTACCCCCTCACATGCATACCTTATAGGTTAATGATGAGAATGTCCTTTCATCAAACCTAAATTATGTGAGAATGTCATTTTACATGGACATAGCATAGTCTTGTTTAGACTACAATTGAGCAATATTTTTCAAAATACCTTACTTTACTAGATTATCATAACATGCTTCATTCATGCATTCATGTGTGTATGTGTACATATATGAGGAAGCCTTTTACAAAACACATTTAGACACTACACATATTCATACTTTATCATTCATATACATGACATCATAACATATATTTCATGTTCATAGCTTAATCATTCATTCATACTTATGTATATAGAGAAGTCACACTAGGAACTATCCTATCAAGGTACACATATGCAATGTATAGGCAAAGTCTCATACACATGCCAATACTAGTACACCTATCAAGTCATATTTTTTAAGATACATTTTCATACTTTCATGATCATATTATATTGTACTCATGCATGAGATGTATGTGTGGGCACATTGATCAACATGATCATATAATGGAAACAACATAGTATTGATGCAGCCACCCTTAAAGATCACAATACACATTCATGTCCCTCAAGCCATAGATAACTCACATATAGAGTATTTGGGACTATAGACAACACACACGAACATTATAGCATAGGAGACAAGACATGTTCATCATTTGTATCTAAGTCTCCTTATCATGCTTAATACCACACATTCATATAGGGGTACATATGTAGGGGGTCATTCATCAATGATAAACGTGTATACCACACCTAACCCTAACAACTTCATTCAATTATCATAACATTATCAAAGCACCCTAGATTATGAACTAGAAAGGAACACTAGACATATAGCTTCAAATGTGTGATCATTATAACCAAACTTCACAACATCAAGTTACCTTCAAGGCCATAATCACATCATATAGAGAATGATAAAAACACCGCCACCATAAGTCGACCATACCACACAATTCACTTCAATGTCAATTCTACTACCATAAGCTAGGAATTGGGGTGAACTTAGCAATTATCCAAGATTTGATCATCATTTATCAATTCCCTACAATACAAAACAAATTCATATAGATAACAATAGTAATAGGCAATTGAACATAATCGAGTCATAATTCAATCAACATAGAATCAAGATCACAGAACCTACATTATAGGCCAATTTCAGAATTTTGGAGGATCATAGGTTCTTCATGAAATTGGATTGAAATTCATCATAAAAAAGTAACTAATCATAAATTCAACATGAGAGTGCTTTTGAAATCAATTTGACAATGAACCCATGGCTAGATTGAAAGAGAAAATTTGATCATAGAATCTTCTTTGAAAACCTTTGAATGAAGGCCTTAGATGAATGGTTAACTAAGGATCAAGGATTACCATACCTCACTACATGAGAAGACACGAAAATTTGGAGAAGAAACCATGAGAATCCATCCCCTATTCTCTTGACCTTGATCTCCAATGGATGTTTCTAGAGAGAGTTTTTTTGAGAGGGAAAAGTCTAGTTTGAAAAATGAAGTCTAATTGCAGTTTTGATCCTTTTAACCATCTTAATATACCCAAAAATAGGCTAAATAACCACTTTGACTCTATTTGGAACATGGGGTGAGTTTCCCAATTTACACATTAAGTTGACAACGCCTAGACAGAAAGTGGCAGGCTTAAACGACGTACAGATTGACGTGGTGCAGGTCAAAACTACGGATGGAAGGGACGGACCATCGGTGGAACAACGACATCGTCCTGCACATGTGTCGTTTGTGTTAGAGACTCACTTTTGAGGTCTCAACTACGAAGTCTAACTGTGTATAAACACCCCTATTTGACAAAGTGTAGGTCCGTGTACGGAGAGTCGATTGCAAGTCGTCGTTTGGACACTGCCAAGGTAGTGTACAACCCGTTTTTTGGTCCTGCTCAAGGACCCTTTGGGTGGTCCTTGGGAAATCGTGCCTGGACATTTTAACCCTAAGTACAATCATATACATGTAAGGTTCTATACATATCATTTTAGGCACCAAACAATACATAAAACATGCAATGGCACATTAGAACACACTAGCACCTCTAAAGACCAACTTTCGATTGTCTTGGTTATTCTTGGACGTTTTACCTCCAAACCACTTCAAATCAACCATACAAGCTGTAAAACATTTTATTAAGATGTTATTAACCTTTTAAGGCACATATGAGGTTCTAGACACCGTAGTTAATTATGAGGGTCCTTACAATATCCCCCACTTGGAAACATTCATCCTCGAATGACACTTGGAACCTTTTTAACACTTTCAAAGGACTCAATGACCCATATAGAAGCTCATTACATTCAATACATCATCATATAATAGTGTATGCACCAAACATATAAGGAACACTAGCTTCCTACCATTATACACTCAACACAAGACAAGCAAGTAAAACCTCCCTTCACTCACTCCTTAATGCATCAAACACATTGGCATTTCTCATGTTCACAGGAGGAAAATCCTTTTTCTTATCATGAGCTGGTCTTGAAATTTAATTTCATTAAGAGATCAATATTGAATAACCTTTTAATCACACATAGTCATGCTCAACATCATCACTCAAAAGGTAAATAAGACACTCATACTAAATGCACATAGATTATGAGTAAAGTAGATCTACAAAGATACTTATTACTTAAACATAGTACCATTAATGCCATACAAAACATTTCATGTTTAGTTATGTTTAAGGAGGAATGTGTTTCTCCTTAACATAATCACATGTTATCAAAAAGATCATATACAAGCAATGCACAAAGGTCAATTCATTTTATATAGAACTTCTCCACTTTTAACGAAAGCATACTCATACTCCCTTCCTTATGAAGTCAAAATGGTAAATCACACCACACACATCAAAACAATAGGAAGTCATTTCACATAACTTCAGTTTCTAGCATGACATCAATTTTCAAAAACATGCATCAATTAGGGAAATCTTTACTATTCATAGGAACACACAAAGACATTGGCTAGACATACATTCACTTCTCAATAGTGAGACTACATTAACACTTCCCAAATCACAAAAGTCACACATTTTTAAGAGGACTCGTCATTTCTCATTTAAAGGAGATTCAAATTCTCATTGTGAGGACAAAACACCACACATTATAAGTGACAACAAACATGCTCCTTACATTATCGCATGAACACAAATGCACATTTATCATATCAAGATGCGCAACACATGAGAAACATGAATTTGATCCAAAAATGATTTTTCATGCACTTAAGAACCTTTCAAAACATGCATAACATAGTGTCATTTAAGACATGCATAACATATGGAGAACATGCAACTAATACTTCTATGCAACACTTCAATCATGAACAATCTACTAGGAGTTCTTTACTTTAAAGCTTGAGTAAGAATAGAAGGATAAGATAGGGATATCAGCAATCTTACTACTCAACTCATCATCCCCCACTTAGGGTAAACCCATTAAAGAGCAACTTATCTCAACCTTAAGAGAACCTTAGCTCACAAACATGAATAACTAAGCAATCATTCCTATATTGGGGTCTAAGTTAATGCTCATCCTCCTCAAAATCACCTTAAAGTGATTCTCAATCTAGAGTGGTTCAAGGGAACTTAACATAGAAACATCAACGGAACTCAAAACCTTATCATGTGAGAACATTATCCCCCACTTGGGGTAAGCCTAACAACATCATGCCCTTAAAAACCAAGGTCAAGGAAATTTAAGACCAACCTACATACTTCTCACATAATAGGGTTTGACATCACTAAGGGTTCCCACTCCTAATCTTATATCAAGGAGCCTACCAACCCAATCATCAAGAGGTACTACCTGAATCACCATCATTCCTCTCTAACACCTAATGGAAACTCATAACAATCAAATTAGGTCATACTACCAAACAACATGAGGCCTTAACTACATCATGAATACCAAGGTAATTCATATCTCCTCACACTCTACCCCCAAGTCATGACAAGGCAAGTAGTTCTGAATTTAAGAATACAAGGTTTATCACCTTGGTAGTTCATCCATAGCCTTTAGAGAATCATCCTCAAACATAAGACTATAGAAATCCATGATTTTAATCAATCATAAAACACATGTTGGAACTCTTATGGTCAACTACTATACTACCGTTTTCTAAAGATTTAGGGTAAACATCCTCTCTAGGAAAAACCTTAGGGGAATCAATAGAGGAGACTTGGACAAAGAAGTATCATTCTTTTCTTTCAACACTAGGGCAAGGTAACTTCTAGGTCATTTGAACCCACATCATCACCTTTGGAGGAAAATTCCAACCAACCATGCCTAGGTACAATCTAAGCACCTTATTTAGATGACCATACTTTAAAGAAAACTAACCACTTTAAAGTAGGTCAACATCAATTCCCTTCTTCTCCCCATGAACTAAGGGTTACATACATTCTTCTAAGGCAAATCATAATCCCAACTTATGGAATAAAACCCTTTCTTTCCTTTTCCCACACTCCTAGAATAGGTTCATAAGGAAACTAACCAACTAGTCATAAGGGTTCTCTCATTAACTAGCATACTTCAAAATTCCCTTATAAGGTAAGAACACTACCTTCACTTCTTAGGATCAAGCCTATAAAAGAGACTCCAATCCACATTCAGGGACAACTCAATAAGTATTACACATATATAAGGGCAACATTCCATATTTCTCTCTATTTACCATATTTGTCCAAGACCTTCCAAGCCTATACCATAACATTACACCATCATCATACCAAATCATATAACAATCTATCATTCCCAATATAAATCATTCAACTATAACACCTCTTAACAAGCTATAACCATATCATAACATAATTTCTCCACATAATGGGTCAAATTTAATAAATCACTTATAGCCATAAATGGCCTCATATAAACACAAATCCCAATTTACCTTCACAAATACTCATCAAGCCACAAGACAACGTAAGCATCGTAACTCACCTCTTCTCCCTCAAGCATTGAGACATCATCCCATCCAAGCAATAACCTCTAAAATAACACTGGACAAGGAAATATAAGAGACATATCATATAGAGTTAAGTTTTATGGCACGACACAAGAGTAGTGACGAAATTGAAACTCTATCCTTCTATAGCCTCTCGCTCAATGATTTGTCGCGACTCACCACTGATGAATGAGACGTTACTAGACATTGCAATTTGAGACTTTGGACCATAAAACCACTTTTTATAACCTGATGCTTTGATACTACATTTTTCACGATCGGGGAGCACCCCCTAGAAGTAACAAGGCATACTTGACCTCTCGAAGGTCTTATACAAGCCCATAGTCATCATTCATCGCATTGTCATAGAAAATTTAGTGGAAAAATTTAAAACTTTTCATAGCACAACTTATGCTAGAACATCACTTCATATATACATATATACATATATATATATATATTTATAAATGTATAAAATATGTCATAATCCATAATTAAACTCTAAGTCTCTTTTGCCATGTTAGAGTCAACATCAATAGAGTAGAATAGGGACACGACCCTTCAAAATATAAAATAATATCTAATCTATAACATAAACTTGAATAATAACTTGACATAGGAAATCCTTGAATCATAAGATCCCTTTTCTGGAGCTTGGAAAAAATCTATCAAGCTCATCACTTTAAGAGACATCCTTTACTCATCCATCAACTACACTTTGTGTAAAAATATTAAGAAGAATGGTATTAGTACAAGAATGCACTAAGTATGGCAACGATGCAAAAAAACATGCATTTAAAGAGGACATTTAGTTAGAAAACATGCATCATGTCTTTTAGTAAAACCTCATGACATTATTAGCACAAGCACCACATAGTTCACATACTTCATATAGACATGTTCAATGGTTATAACATCATATAAACCCATATAGTTCATGTAACGCTCATTTAGCATTTCATAACATTATCTTTATTTTACCTTAACTCCATTACCCCTAAGTAACCCTTTAGTAACACTTTGTGCAATGCATGAATAGTGACCCATTCCACCATCCACACTCAAGCATCACCATAAGAAGATCAAGGTGAACATTCATACAACTTCCATTACCTCAAATATATACATTCCTACAGGCATAACATACCATGAAACACATGCTTCACATATGACCCAATATACTTTATGAACCGTATATAGGAATCACTCCAAGACAACATATAAGTCAAAAATACCAATATCATCATAGTAAGGCAATAGTCAACATTAGCATATTTTAACTTCATTTCATTAAAACATCATAAGACCTTACTCATAATCCCAATCTAAGCCTACTAGTGCAATGTACATGTGAATCCCTATAACCTCCCACATACTAAGTAAACCCACAAAGATACCACAAACACTATCACATACTTCATGCATCAACATGACAATTATAGCCAACTACATGCATATCAAGTAGGACCTTCATCGTATGGAAATAAGACCAACATCATTCATATAAAGTAAGACCTTCATCATATAGACACAATACGATCCATACTATGCATATTACCACAACAAGTAGGCCAATACGACAATGTCACACAAAAGAGACATATATATATATATGTATATATATATATATATGTATATATATATATACATATATATATATACATATATATATATATATATATATATATATATAACTCCCTTTTGGAACTCCCTTAAAGAGCTACTTGTGCAATGCATACGTAAAGTCTCATACCCTCACCTACACTAAGCAACTTTACTTATGTGATCCTAGTTAAGGTCCATTACTTTACTTTCATTTTCAATTTTACTTTAGGGAAACATTTCCTCAATCGACATAAGAACATGTGATCTAAAAATGGACTACGGTGTCATGGAACCCCACACCGAAAGGAGGTGCTCTGCTTGCAAAGGTATACCATTAACATCATGCTAGCATCTGGTTGATCCACTTGCAAGGTCATATGGGGGCTACATAGTTAAGGAACTGGGAGGTGTAAGATTGAAACACTCTTTATGATAATTGGAATTGTAGTTTCCACCTCATGAGGACATATGGTGAACATGCCTTCCCTTTTTGTAAGGGGCACCCCTCATTTGTCAAGTTCACTTAGATCTAAGATAAGTTCCCTTTTTGAAAAGCCTTTATCAACATTACTTCATAAAAATAGGCTTTAGGATATTAAGCCCTCATATGCAAAGTTCATAGGTTAATGATGAGAATGTCCTTTCATCAAACCTAACTCATGTGAGAATATACTTTAACATGGACATAGCATAGTCTAGTTTAGAGTATAAATGAACAATACCTTTCAAACGACCCTACTTTACTAGATTATCATAACAGATTTCATTCATGCATTTATGTGTGTGTATGTTTACACGTATGATGAAACCTTTCACATAAACACATATAGACACTACACATATTCATACTTCATCATTCATATACTTGACATCATAACATATACTTCATGTTCATAGCTTAATCATGCATTCATACTCATGTACATAGATAAATCACCCCAAGAACTATCCTATCAAGGTACACATGTGCAATGTATAGGCAAAGTCCCATACCCTTACCCACACTAGTACACCTATCAAGTTATCCTAGTTAAGATACATTTTCATACTTTCATGATCATATTATACTTGTAGTCATGCACGATATGTGTGTTGTGAGTGAGCGCGCGTTGATCAACATTATCACATAATGGCAACAACATAGTATTTAGGCAGCCACCTTCTAAAGATCATAATACACATTCATGTCCCTCAAGGCATAGATAACTCACATATAGAGTACTAGGGAGCAGAGACCGCACATACTAACACTATAGCATAGGAGACAATACATGTTCATCATTTGTATCTAAGTCTCCAAATCATGCTTAACCACACATTCATATTTCATTACGTAGGTAGGGGTCATTCATCAATAAAACATTATCAATGATAAACGTGTATAAAAAACCTAACCCTAACAACTTCATTGAATTATCATAACATTATCAAGGCACCCTAGATTATGAACTAGAAAGGAAGACTAGAAATATAGCTTCACATGTGTGATCATCATAACCACACTTCACAACATCAATTTTCCTTCAAGTCCATAATCACATCATATAGATAATGAAAAGAAAGTAAACACAGCTGCCATAAGTGGATCATACCACACAATGCATTTCAATGTCAATTCTACTACCATAAGCTAGGAATTTGAGTGAACATACCAATTATCCAAGCTTTGATCAACACTGATCAATTACCAACAATACGTAACCAATTCATATCGATAACAATAGTAATAGGTAATTCAACATAATCAAGTCATAATTCAATCATTATAGAATCAAGATCACAAGACCCGCATTACAGGTTAATTATAGAATATGGGAGGATCATGGGTTCTTAATGAAATTAATCATAAAAGTAGTAGCGAATCATAAATTCATTATGGGAATGCTGTTGAAATCAATTAGACAATGAACTCATGGATAGATTTAAAGATAGACAATTTGATCATAGAATCTTCTTTGAAAACCCTTGAAAGAACTCCTTAGATGAAAGGTTAACTAAGGATCAAAGATTACCATACCTCACTACATGAGAAGTCACGAAAATTTGGAGAAGAAATAATGAGAATCCATCCCGTAAGCTGCTCTTGAGCTTGACCTCCAATGGAGGTTTCTAGAGAGAGTTTCTTTTGAGAGGGAAACGTCTAATGTGAAGAAAGAAGTCTAATTGAGGTTTTTATCTTTTTAACAACTTGATATACCCAAAAGTAGACTAAATAACTGCCTAGACTCTATTTGGAACGTGGTTAAATTTACCTATTCACCCCTTAAGTTGAAAGCGCCTTGACAGAAAATTGAAGGCTCAATTGACGTGCACACTGACGGATTGCAGGTCCAAACTACGGATGGCAGCGACGGACCGTTGGTGGAATGACAGCACCGTCCTGCACATCTATTATTTGCGTCATAGAATCACTTTTAAGGATTGATCTCCCACGTCTATGTACGGAGGAACGCCCCTAGTCGATGGAGCGTAGGTCCATGAACGGGCATCGGTTGTAAGTCATCATTTGGACACTACCAATGCAGTGTACTGCCAGCTTTTTGGTCCTCTTCAAGGATCCTTTGGGTGGTCCTTAGGGTCCATACCTATCATTTTAGGCACCAAACAATAGATAAAACACGGAAAGGCACACTAGAACACACTAGCACGTCTAAAGACCAACTTTCAAACGTCTTGGTTGTTCTAGGACGTTTGACCTCCAAACAACTTCAGATAAACTATATAAGCTCTAAAAAACATTATGAACATGTTAATAAACTTTTAAAACACATGTGGGGCTCTACACAACTTAGTTCATTTTAAGGGTCCTTAAGTACCCCTTAGACATAACACGGCGTACTTGACCTCTAGCAGGTCTTATACAAGCCCTTAGACATCTTTCAACCCATATAGATAAAAATATCAGAAAATTTAAAACTGTTTTATAATATAACACAAGACCAAAAGTCATCTTATTTAAAACCTTTTTAAAATACAATGGATGTACTAAGTCTCCATGTACCATCTTACAACATGACTATAACACAATAGGAACATGACCCTATTAATATAAAGACCACTACTATATAGTACATCAATTAAAGGAAACTCTTGACATATGTTCCTTGAATCTTTAAGGATCCCCTTAAACTTGGGAATAGAAATCCTAGCTCTTCATTCTAGGAAAGGTCTATAAGCCATCACCACCTACAGTTTGGTGGTTAGTACAAGAATGCACTTAGTATGATAAGCATTCAAAAACATGCTTTAAAAGAGGAAATTTAGTTAGAAGCCATGTATCATGTCTTTTAGAGAAACTTCATAAGCATTTGATACAATAAGCACATTATAGTGTACATACATCATATAGACATGGAATAACACTCATATCAACACATGAAGCAATTTATGACATTTAAGACACATTCCATAACTCCAATACATTTCCTTTCTTTTTATCCTACCTTCTTTCCTTAAGCAACCCTTAATTAATACTTAGTACAATGTATCACCTTAAGGCCACCAAAGATGATATTTGATATATAGGTTTCATCTATACAACCACATATGTTCATAAAGTCATAAGCACATCATAGGGCATAATCTACACATAAGAACCATCACCGAAGATAACCCAAGTGAAACTAGTGCAATGTACAAGTAGAATTCCATAATACTACTCACACAAAGTGATCCTAGTAAATCGCCCTAGACATAGGTAGATGGACTTTAATAAGATACAACACATACATTTTAACATTAGACATAAGACTAACATACTTCATTAATGTTCACATAAGAACTCTTTCGTTCATTACATATTAGTCATAACATATTTAGTTCATATCACAGGAAAACCACCCTTACAACCCATTCACAAGCTTACTTGTGCAATATACACATTGAGTCTGATACCTCCACATATACTAAGCAAACCAATTTAGAAGCCATAAGTTTTATTAGCATGCATAATCATAATTCATATCTTGACATAAGTAATGTCAACCTTAACATGCCTTCATATAAACATACATGAATCATAATCCTTATTTCATAAAGGAACATAATCATAACTTCCCCTAAGGTGACTTGTGCAATGCATAAGTAGGGTCCATAGTCTTACCTACACTAAGTAATTGTTCAAAAAATCATAACTAGTGTTAATATTATTATCTTAGTTCATTTTTTAACTTTAGAGAGACATTCCCTCAATCGATATAGACCATGTGAACTACATCGAATCCGGTGTCATAAAATGCCATACCGAAAAATGGTGTTCTACTACCAATGTATAATCTACATAATAGTTATCTAGATGGATCCAATACATAGAACCACGGGGGCACGTAGTTAAGGGATAGTGAGATTGCTTCTAGAAACCCGACCTATTGAGTTAGCAGAGAGGCTTCCATCTCTTGAGTATCACTTAGATGACAAAACCTATTGCATTAGCGGAGGGGTCTTTTCCTCATTGTACATATCCACTCGGTGCTAAGCATGAACTCCCTCATTAATATCTTTAAGACTTTACTTATCATTAGTTCAAGTAGGATTTTGGGAGTTACTCTCATACATCAAATAACTCAAAGGTTTCTAAAATGAGAATGACCTTTCATCATAGAACCTACATTATGTGAGAATGTCCTTTTACATAATCATAACATTTATAGCATAGTCTAGTTTAGAGTACAATTGAGAAAACCTTTCAAAAGACTCACTTTGACTAGATCATCATAACGTTATTCATTCATACATTAATGTGTGTGTACATATGTGAGAAAGCTTTTAACATAAACACATTTAGACAACACATTTTCATACTTCATTAGTCATATAATTCACATGCATAATTATATATAAAGGTTCATATCAAAATTATCCTTTCAATTGACATCATAAACATATCATATTCATAGTTATGCATGGAGTGTCTATGTACATATTGGTCCTCATGATCACATAATAGCAACATCATTGTTATTGAGGAAACCTCCCTTCAAAGGATCACAACACATTTACAAAATCTCTCAAGTCATGACCAACTCACATAAAGAGCATTTAGGGACTACTGACCATACACCCACGGTTCATCATAGGAGACAAGAACACATTCAATAATAGAATGGAATACTTATAACATGCATAAGATCACACATTCATATTTCGTAGTAGGGGTCATTCTACAATAGTATTTATAACAATCAAGAATATAGATCATACCTTATCCTAACATCGTCATTCACATTATACTTCACATTATCAATACACCTTAATCATGATACTAACATTGAGAAGTATGTACATAACCATCATACTTATGAACATCATAATATCAAATTCACTTTACATCTATTTATGTCACGCCTCAAAACCCATTAAGACGGACAGGCACCCGACGCCCTAAAGGCCTGAAAGAACCAACCTGCAACCTGTTCTTATTGAGCATATACTATAACTATTGAGACAAGTTAACTTAGGATGCAGCGATACAAAAAAACGTAAGTAGATCCAAAATTTATGTACAATACTTGGCCGTCGTGGCCACAATCCTTAAGACACAACGGAACCATGTAGATATGTCTACAAAGCCTCTAAAAGATAGAAGACTAGAGTAGGTCGGGACAGACCCCGCCTTACCCTTAACTACGATACAATACCAAACGAATTTACCAAGGACTTAATAAAGCTCCGAATCAACTTGGAGCTCACCAAAAGTAGCAGAATTTCGAGTGCTCCTACTGAGGAGGTCTACTAGCTGGAGTACCTAAGCATGCAGCATGAAATGCAGCGTCCCCAATACGGGACGTCAGTACGAAAAATGTACTGAATATGTAAGGCAAATAGTATATGTAATACAAGGCTCAAATGAAATCAAGTAGCAACATATGAGTGCATAGATTAGGAGAGAAAATCACCCTTGCTTACTCTTGTGGGATCAAGTAAGCTACATTCTTTTCTTTACCTTTTTGTATGTTATAATCTTTGTTGGGCATGTGATACAAGTGACCAGCTGATCAGTGGTAGAAGAGGATGACCCATGCTAGGCGTATTAACCCCTGGGATGCGGTCCTCATAATTACAGAACTTGGGATCGGCCCATGCTAGGCTTTCGCCCCTGAGCTGCCACCCTTCTATACCAATAGGGATCGGCCCATGCTAGGCTTTCGCCCCTGAGCTGCCACCCTTAATTATATAGATTTCTTCACTTAGATTCTTTAATCTTTGAGATTATTGTTAATCAGTTCATAACTCTTTTGAGATGTTATTTTGGTTAATCGCAACACTTTGAGATGTTGATTTGGTGGTCATAATCATCTTGGAGATATGAAATTACGGAACAGTAGTGGAATACATAAAAACAATACTTTGAGGCAGTAACAATGACATAAGGAGCTATGAAACATCAACACCTTACTTTAAGACCTTAAAGGCACAATTGACTTCAATTGGCTTAGGAGAAGGATTCATCAAACTTTCTTTTACAAATACCATTTATATAACATCACAAGGGGAAATTACACAAGTATAGAGTAGTGAACATATAATGAAGTAGTTCCATGTACTTAGAATGGGGAAAGAAATATTGTTAGCTATTTGGAGATAGTACGCTGCCACCATGCTTTCTTTTCTAGAAATAGAACTTATGAGAATCACTTCATTGATATTAATTGCAGGTGGCAGATTTCATGCCAAAAGGATATAGAATCGAATAGCCTTACATACCTTATATTTATGACCAATACCACTATCACAATTCAGCCTTCCTTATTGGGTGCTAATCTACAACATAAGTCATGATTAAGCTAACATCAGCAGCTAATCACAATAAGGTTCTCCAAAATAGTAGCTAAAAATATTTGATGGAAATCAGGCCCATACAACCCTTACATAAATGGTGAACCACCACACCCTTCCTCTACACATTAAAACAACTTCAACCATCATTTCCAGAGATACCCAAACAGCCCTCAACAACAATATTCATAAGGCAGCCACTAACAATCTCAAATCTTTCAGCATAATAGGAGAATATTGACTCAAAGATTTATCACAATCCATGAATTCTTGATAATCATATACAAAATTCTCCACTCCAAACATTATCAAAGAGAGGAAAACAAATGGGTTGAAATCTTACCTTAATTCTGAAAATTTATCCTCTAAACTTGTACTTCAAGAATTCAAACTCTCCTTCAAACTCTTACTTGAAAAATTAGACAGCACTCAAGAACTCTAAGGTGTTTTAGGGCTGCTAATTGAAGCCAAGAGAGACCAAGAAAGAACTTAGGAAATCTGAAATTTTTGCAAGTTCAAAATGGAGAATAAGACTTGATCCTTATCCTTTGAAAAAAGAGGTGTTATGGCCGACACTCTTGACCAATTTTGGGCCATATAATGTCAAGTAGGTGCCCCACCTGCTTGTCCCTTTAAATTGGGCCTTTTTGGACTTAATATTATTGGACCTTGGCTGTCCATTTTCCCTTTGTTCTTTTATTCAACTTGGGACAGATCTTAGCAAGTAGGTGGTATACACTTGGCCCAATAACATGGTAAAACAAAACTTAGGAGGTCATGCACTTACCTAGTTTCACTTGGGCTTTATCCATAATGGGCCAATTGGCAGATTTGGCTGCTGGGCTTTCTTTCATTCACAATTTTCTTTAATAGGTTTGGGCTTCAAATGAGCCCCTAAATATAAGACTAAATCTGGTCAATCAAACTTGGCCCCTTTAACTATAATATAGCTCAAGTAGGTGATGCAGCAGCTAGCTCAATTACACCTTACTATAATTACTTAAATACTTTCAATCGAAGTTAACTTGCAATACATATGCTAAAACGTGCAAGGCATTACATCACCTTCCGAGCTAGTTTAAACCAACACTAATCATATAATAAACATGATCCCTCACCTACACTATAAGTCTATGTCAAGTATAACATGAATAGAACTACCACATACAAAATACAGGCCGTTACATCCTTCCCCCTTGGAACATTCGTCCTCGAATGTTAGCATGGTTGTCCGGCCTAAACAAGTTCAAGCCTAAGTTAGTACTACTATTAATCACATTGAACATATAGACTTATACTTACTTGTCAATGCCTCCACTAACATTTTGATCATTCCCACTAGTGTGAAAGAGGTGAGGATACTTCAATTTCATTGCTTCTTCTGCTTCCCATGTAACTTCTTCTACTTGTTGGTTTCTACATAGAACTTTTACAGAAGCTACTTCTTTATTTCTTAACTTCCTAACTTGTCGATCCAGAATAGCAATGGGTACTTCTTCATAAGTGAGATCTCCTGTAACCTGTACGTCTTCAGTAAGAGTAATACGAAATGGATCACCTACGCATTTTCGTAGCATTGAGACATGGAACACCGGATGAACTAATGAAAGCTCTTGTGATAGATCTAACTCATAGGCTACTTGGCCAAATTTTCGGATAATCTTATATGGCCCTATATAGCGTGGACTCAGCTTTCCCTTTTTACCAAACCTCATTACCCCTTTCATCGGAGACACCTTCAAGAACACCCAATCCCCTATAGAAAATTCTAGTCCTCTCCTTGTAATATCTGCATATGATTTATGTCAACTTTGAGCTGTTTCTAGCCGCTGCTGTATCACTTTGACTTTTTCCATAGCTTGATGAACAAGATCTGGCCCAAATAAGAAAGTTTCACCCATTTCGAACCAGCCAATTGGTGATCTACACTTTCGACCATATAAAGCTTCATAAGGTGCCATTTTAATGCTCGAATGATAGCTATTGTTATAAGCAAATTCAATAAGTGGTAGGTGATCATCCCAGCTACCCTTGAAATCTAATATACAAGCTCGCAGCATATCCTCAAGTGTCTGAATTGTACGTTCTGCCTGACCATCCGTTTGAGGATGAAAGGCTGTACTTAAATTCACTTGTGTTCCCAAACTCTTTTGAAATGACTTCCAAAAATTTGCTGTGAATTGAGCTCCTCTATCAGATATTATAGAGATTGGCACTCCATGTAGTCGAACTATCTCTTTAATGTACAACCTCGCATACTCTTCAGCTGTATAGGTAGTCTTCACCGGCAAGAAGTGTGCTGCTTTGGTAAGTCTATCAACTATTACCCATATGGAGTCAAATTTCTGTAGTGAGTGAGGCAAACCAATAACAAAATCCATGTTGATCATGTCCCATTTCCAAATTGGATGTTCTATACGCTGCATGTAACCTCCGGGCTTTTGGTGTTCTACTTTTACCTGATGACAGTTTGGACACTGAGCCACGAATTCTGCAATGTTTTTCTTCATGTTCCCCCACCAATACATTTCTTTCAAGTCATGATACATTTTAGTTGACCCCGGATGAACAGAGTACCTTGAATTATGTGCTTCCATCATGATCCTCTTTCTTAGTTCATCTATATTAGGTACACACAATCTGTTTTGACATCAAAGTACTCCATCTTGCTTAATCTCAAATGCCTTTGTCATACCATGTAGTACATTCTCTTTAAGTTGTAAAAGAATTGGATCAGTGTACTGCTTCTCTTTCACTTCCACTATTAACGAGGATTCTGCCGTATTTTGCACAATAACCCCTTCGTCTTGAGATTCAAGAAGGCGAACGCCCAAGTTCGCTAGTTGGGACAGATCCTTAGTCATTCCTTGTCTTTTCGTAGACTTCCCATAAGTGGTTGCCATTATTTTATGGCTTAAAGCATCAGCTACTACATTAGCTTTATCGGGATGATATAAGATGTCAATGTCATAATCTTTTAATAGCTACAGCCACCTTCGCTGCCTCAGATTTAAGTCTTTTTGCTTAAAAATATATTGCAAGCTTTTATGATCAGTGTATATGTCAACATGAACTCCATACAAGTAGTGGCGCCATATCTTCAAAGCGAACACAACTGCTGCTAGCTCTAGATCATGGGTTGGATAATTTTTCTCATGTGGCCGCAGTTGCCTTGATCCATAAGCTATAACTTTACCATGCTGCATCAATACACAACCTAAGCCCACTCCTGAAGCATCACAGTACACTACATAGCCTTCTGTACCTTCTGGAAGTACCAACACAGGTGTATAAGTTAATTTACTCTTCAGCTCTTGGAAGCTTCTTTCACACTCATCGCACCACTGAAACTTGGTTCCTTTGTGTGTTAGCTTTGTTAAGGGTGCAGCCATGGAAGAGAATCCTTCAACAAACCTTCTGTAATAACCTGCCAATCCAAGAAAACTATGGATCTCCGTAGGCGTTGTAGGTCTTGGCCATTTTTTCACGGCTTCTATTTTCTGGTTATCAACCCTTATTCCTTCCTCGGATACGATATGACCTAGGAATGCCACAGATTTCAACCAAAACTCACATTTAGAGAACTTTGCATACAATTTACGATCACGGAGAATTTGTAAAACCTGCCGCAAGTGATTAGCATGATCCTCTTCCGATCTTGAATACACCAAAATGTCATCTATGAACACTATCACAAACACATCTAAAAATGGCTTGAACACCCTATTCATCAAATCCATAAAAGCTGCTGGTGCATTTGTTAGCCCAAATGACATGACTAAGAACTCAAAATGACCATACCGTGTTCGGAAAGCTGTCTTGGGTATATCTTTGTCCTTGACCCTCACTTGGTGATAACCTGACCTCAGGTCGATCTTTGAAAAACACCTAGCACCTTGTAATTGATCAAACAGATCATCAATTCTAGGGAGGGGATATTTGTTCTTAATTGTTACCTTATTCAACTACCGGTAGTCGATACACATTCTTAATGAGCCATCCTTTTTGCGTACAAATAAAACTGGTGCTCCCCATGGCGACACACTAGGCCTTATGAATCCTTTCTGTAATAAGTCTTTTAACTGCTCTTTCAACTCTCGTAATTCATCCGGAGCCATTCTATATGGAGGAATTGAGATAGGTTGAGTATCTGAAAGCACATCAATACCGAACTCTACTTCTCGTTCTGGAGGCAAACCGGGAAGATTTTCAGGAAACACATCTGGAAATTCATTTACCACCAGAATGGATTGAAGTGTTGGTGGCTCTGCATCTACATTTTTCACTCTAACCAGATGGCATATGTATCCTTTGGAAATCATCTTCTTTGCCTTAAGATAAGAAATGAATTTACCTCTTGGAATCCCAATATTACCTTTCCATTCGAGGACTGCCTCTTTTGGAAACTGGTAATGCACTATCTTAGTTCGGCAATCTACCGTGGCATAACAAGAAGCTAACCAATACATACCCATTATAACATCAAAATCTACCATGTCTAGCTCAACAAGGTCAGCCAATGTATCGCGATCACAAACAGTTACAATGCAATTACGATAAACTCTCCTAGCTATAATGGATTCACCAATCGGTGTAGACACTTCAAATGGCTTCGCTAATAATTCTGGTGTTCTTTTTAACTTTCCAGCAACCAATGGTGTAACATATGATAGTGTAGACCCCGGATCGATTAATGCATATACAATATGTGAAAAGATGGACAATGTACCTGTAACCACATCCGGTGAGGCTTCTAAATTTTGTCGATCCCCTAGTGCATATGTGCGATTCTGACCTCCACTGGAACTAGCTGCTCCCCTAGATCCTCTACCACGACCTGTAGGCATATGTAGTCCCCTACCTAAAGAAGGGGTTGATGAGGTCGACGCAACAACTGATCTAGTTGGTTGAACAACGCCACCCACTCCCCTATGAGGATAGTTTCTCATCATATGCCCTGGTGTGCCACACCAAAAACAAACATCCATCCCAAACCTGCATGCACCTAGATGATTCCTCCCACACTGTTTACAAGGCTGTCGTGGAGGCCTCGATTGGCTCGTACTTCCTTGCTCTTGATGACTGCCTTGACTTTCACTTCTTTGCCCAAACTGATTTCCCCTAAACCCTTGGAACTGTGGTGGAGCACTAGCTGTAGAGTAGAAAGCTGATGGCCTAGGTGGTCTGTTAGAGAACCGAGGTCTAAACTCACCTTGGGATGGTGTAAACTGCCCCATGGATCTGGCCCTCTTAGAATGCCCTGTTTCCAACTCTTGTGTTCTTCTTCTTTGCCTTTGATCCTCCAATTTTTGTGCAAAAGCCTGCATCCTTCCTATATCCATATCTTTATTTAATGAAGCAATTGTACAGTCTCTAACCAGATATGAATCTAATCTGTCCACAAAACGATGAACTCTATCCTCCATAGTAGATACTACATTAGGAGCATACCAGGCCAAGGAATTAAATTTGAGACTATACTCCCTCACACTCATATTTCCTTGGTGGAGATTTAAGAACTGATACGCACGGGCCTCTCGGATCTCCAATGGCAGATAATGATCAAGGAATGCCTTTTTAAACTCTTTCCACATAGCTGAAGGTGCATTTATTCCCCTAGATTGCTTCCAAGCTTCATACCACAATATAGCCACACCCTTTAATCTGTATGCAGCTAGCTCAAGTGCTTCTTTACCACTTACATGCATAATATCCAAAGTGCGTTGGATTTGATCTATAAAGTCTTGGGGATCTTCATTAGGATCTGACCCGGTAAATGATGGAGGGTCCAAGTTAAGAAAATCACGTATCCGTGTTCCAGCTGATCTAACTACACCACTAGTACCTGCAACTGGACCTTCTTGCCTTTGGCCATGACCAGCAACTATACAAGTCAATAATTGGACTGCATTCCTCAAATCTTGCTCGGTAGCATTAATAGGGGGTTCCTGAGGTTCATCTTTCCTCCTTATTTCTTCAGGAGATGGAGGCGTCGAGGAAGTCTGCGATAGAGACTCATCTTGAGCCCCACTTTGAACAGCTTGACTCGGTGGTGGTTGGCTGGTCCCTTCTTGGGCAGCCACTTCTACTCGTTTACCAGTACTTTTACTCCTTCTCGTAATCGACATCTTTGCTATAATAAAACAATTGAGGAATTAGATATGATTCACCTACAACACAAGTTCTATCGCACGATCTAAGAAATGAAAGAAATGAGACAACTCCTATATGTCCCGTAGCCTCCTGTTTATAAATGTGGTGCACAACACATCCTAAGGCAATACTCTCCACGACAACGGCATTTTTTTAGACCTCCCAGGATGACCTTTCTCGATACCACTTTTGGTCACGCCCTCAACCCATTAGACGGACAGGCCCCCGATGCAACTAAGCCCCGAGAGAACCAAACTACAACCTGTTCTTACTGAGCATATACTATAACAATTGAGAAAAGTTAACTTTGGATGCAGCGATACAAACCAACGTAAGTAGATTCAAAGTTATATACAAGACTTGGCTGTTTAGGCCACAACTCCTTAATAGACAACTGAACCATCTACATACGTCTACAAAGCCTCTAAAAGATAGAAGACTAGAGTAGGTCGGGACAGACCCCGCCTTACCCTTAACTACGATACAATACCAAACGAATTTACCAAGGACTTAATAAAGCTCCGAATCAACTTGGAGCTCACCAAAAGTAGCAGAATTTCAAGTGCTTCTACTGAGGAGGTCTACTAGCTGGAGTACCTGAGCCTGCAGCATGAAATGCAGCGTCCTCAATATGGGACGTCAGTACAAAAAATGTACTGAATATGTAAGGCAAAAAGTATATGTAATACAAGGCACAAATGAAATCAAGTAGCCCAGAGTAGCCAAACATTATGCGGTATCGATTAGGATGAGAAAGACCCCCTTGCTTACTCTTGTTGACAATCATCAAATAAGCTACACTTCTTTTCTTTACCTTCTTTGTATGTTATAATTCTTTGTTGGGGCATTGTGATACAAGTGACCAGTTGATCAGTGGTAGAAGAGGATGACCCATGCTAGGCGTATTAACCCCTGGGATGCGGTCCTCATAATTACACAAATTGGGATCGGCCCATGCTAGGCTTTCGCCCCTGAGCTGCCACCCTTCTATACCAATAGGGATCGGCCCATCGGCCCATGCTAGGCTTTCGCCCCTGAGCTGCCACCCTTAATTATATAGATTTCTTCATTTAGATTCTTTAATCTTTGAGATTATTGTTAATCAGTTCATAACTCTTTTGAGATGTTATTTTGGATAATCGTAACACTTTGAGATGTTGATTTGGTGGTCATAATCATCTTGGAGACATGAAATTACGGAACAGTAGTGGAATACATGAAAACAATACTTTAAGGCAATAACAATGACATAAGGAGCTATGAAACATCAACACCTTACTTTAAGACCTTAATGGCACAATTGACTTCAATTGGCTTAGGAGAAGGATTCATCAAACTTTCTTTTGCAAATACCATTTCTATAACAGCACAAGGGGAATTTACACAAGTATAGAGTGGTGAACATATAATGAAGTAGTTCCATGTACTTAGAATGGGGAAAGAAATATTGTTAGCTATTTGGAGATAGTACGCTGCCACCATGCTTCTTTTTCTAGAAATAGAACTTATGAGAATCAGTTCATTGATATTAATTGCAGGTGGCAGATTTCATGCCAAAAGGATATAGAATCGAATAGCCTTACATACCTTATATTTATGACCAATACCACTATCACGATTCAGCCTTCCTTATTGGGTGCTAATCTACAACATAAGTCATGATTAAGCTAACATCAGCAGCTAATCACAATAAGGTTCTCCAAAACAGTAGCTAAAAATATTTGATGGAAATCAGGCCCATACAACCCTTACATAAATGGTGAACCACTACACCCTTCCTCTACACATTAATACAACTTCAAACATCATTTCCAGAGATACCCAAACAGCTCTTAACAACAATATTCATAAGGCAGCCACTATCAATCTCAAATCATTCAGCATAATAGGAGAATATTGACTCAAAGATTTATCATCATCCATGAATTCTTGATAAATATATACAAAATTCTCCAATCCAAACATGATCAAAGAGAGGAAAACAAATGGGTTGAAGTCTTACCTTAATTCTGGAAATTTATCCTCTAAACTTGTACTTCAAGAATTCAAACTCTCCTTCAAACTTCTTACTTGAAAATGAGACAGCACTCAAGAATCCCTAAGGTGTTTTAGGGCTGCTTATTGAAGCCAAGAGAGACCAAGAAAGAAACTTAAGAAAATCTGAAATTTTGCAAGTTCAAAATGGAGAATAAGACTTGATCCTTATCCTTTGAAAAAGGAGGTGTTATGGCCGACACTCTTGACCAATTTTGGGCCATATAATGTTAAGTAGGTGCCCCACCTGCTTGTCCTTTTAACTTGGGCCCTTTTGGACTTAATATTATTGGACCTTGGCTGTCCATTTTTCCTTTGTTCTTTTAATCAGCTTGGGACAGATTAGTGCAAGTAGGTGGTACACACTTGGCCCAATAACATGGTAAAATAAATCTTAGGAGGTCATGTACTTACTTAGTTTCACTTGGGCTTTATCCATAATGGCCAATAGGCAGATTTGGCTGTTGGGCCTTCTTTCATTCACATTTTCTTTAATAGGTTTGGGCTTCAAATGAGCCCTTAAATATAAGCTTAAATCTGGTCAATCAAACTTGGGCCCTTTAACTATAATATAGCTCAAATAGGTGATGCATATTCTAGCTCAATTACCACCTTACTATAATTACTTAAATACTTTCCATCGGAGTTAACTTGCAATACATATGCTAAAACGTGCAAGGCATTACATCACCTTCCAAGCTAGTTTAAACCAACACTAATCATGTAAGAAACATGATCCCTCACCTACACTATAAATATATGTCAAGTATAACATGAATAGAACTACCACATACAAAAATACAGGCCGTTACACAGATCATTACTTAAACAAAATCATGCTTTATCTACCCTAACATTTAGATCATGTCATATACATTACAATATTCACTTTATAGGCTAGAAGAGTCCAAATCAATCTTTACCAATTCCATGGTTATCTATTCATATTTGATCAACTATACCTAATTGTCATCACATTATACATATAAGCAGTAGATAAGGACAATTAACCATATTCCATTCATATAGCAACCATCCCAACATCATGATAAAAAATTACTGCTTGACAAACTAGAAGAAAGTAGATCAAATAATGCCAATTCTTCTTTACTTTGATCGTACGAGATTCTTATCCATAATTAAATCATGATATTAACCGAAAACAGTGGATACAAACAACTTAATATAATCCAAAGTCTTACAACAATCAACATGAAGCCAAACTTACGGTGAATACATAAATCATAGACTAGTAATGTTAAATCCTTCATACATTGATCCACATGGATCCTTCATAATCAATTCATCATTGATCCACATCAATTACAGTATATATAGAAAATTCACTATAAGACAATCTCAATTCAACTAGTAACAAGCAATGATCACAAAGCCCGTGCAAGGACTAAATCAATTTAGGGAAGGAACATGGGTTCATCATGCGATTGGATTAAAATAGCGTTCAAACCCATACATTAACATTAACATCAATTCATCATGATTTAACCATTTAAAACATTGTTAGAAATAACCCATGGCTAGATTGAAGAAGAAGAGATTTGATCAGGTAACCTTCTTTGAAAACTTTGAAATTAACTCTTCAAGTGAAAGGTTACTTGGAGATGAAGAATTACCATACCTTTGTCTAGTTGAAAACCTCTAAATATTGGTGAAAAACCCATGAGAATGCAATCTATAAGTTGTTCTTGATGTTCAACAACAATAGAGGTTTCTAGAGAGAATTGGTTTTGGAGGAAACGTTTAATTCATGTAGAAGGGATTGGGAATGGGCTGTTCACGTGTTTGATACCTCAAATACACCAAAAAAATAGATAAATAAATCAATTAGAGTCAGGTTAGGACGTGGGGTGAATTTTCCATTCACCCCTTAAGTGGGCAGTGCGCAGGCAGCAGTTGCACCAGCCTGCATCGACTGGGCGTTGGTCAATCGACGGGCCATCTATTTCTTCATTCGATTGGAACTTGGCCCATTTTTAGGTTTAAGCTTTCCCAGGATAAGTTTCCATCGACTAGACCTCACCAACGGGCCTTTGGTCAACAAACTGGGCGTTGTTTGGTTCAGTCGATTGACACTGCCAAGGTACTGTGTCGACCAGCCTTGGGTCCTTCTTGTGGGCACTTTTGCGGGGATCTTTAGAAGTCATACATGAACGTTTCTAATGTAAATACAAACCTTAATAAGTTCTAGACCTCCCACATAAGTTTCACCCAAATTAAATACTCGCAACTCATCCAAATATGCAAGGCCCCATCAAGACACACACATGCATGTCTCAAGGCTATCTTGTGAACTTCTTGGACGTTTGACCACCAAACTTCATGAAACTCAATATACTGAATATAAAAATAATTATAACTCATTTTAAGACTTCATAAGTTCATGTCATACAATTACAAACACGTATAGACACATGAAGCACATAGGTGGCTAGTCGATGAACGTCTTAGTCGTCCCTTGACGTTTGACATCCAAATCACCTCAAACTTTACACACTGACTCTAAAGCATATTATAAGTAACTTTAGAACCTTAAAACATTAATAAAACCATGTTACGCTCTAGATTCCCTAACTCATTTTGGGGGTCTTACATTATCCCCCACTTGGGAACATTCGTCCTCGAATGACACTTAGAACACTTTAATCACAACAAGGACTTCAATGCATCGTGGAGAAGTTCATTAAATTTATAACATAATCAAATAGAAGTTAATGTACCAACATACAAGGAACACAACTTCAAATCATTTAGCACTCAATGCACACAAGCAAGCAAAACGTTTAGTCACTCACTCTTTAATGCATCAAACACAAAGGCTCTTATCATGTTCATAAGAGGAACATCCTTCTCCTAATTATAAAATGGTCATTACACTTCAATTCATTAAGAGCTCATCTTGCAACCATCTTTAAGTCACACTAAGGCATATTCCAACAACACTAAAAACAATTAGGCACTCATACTTCAATGCACAAAGATTTGAGTTAATTGAGTCAACAAGGATCTTCATTAATTAGACCTAGTTCCATGAAGGTCATACTCAACCATACCATTCATAGTTGTGTCCATGGAGTAATTTACTTCTTCTCAACACACTTACATGCATAATGAGTTCATACCCAAGCAAATGCACAAAGGTCATCTTTACTGTAATATGAGAATTTTTCAATTTTTAAACCAAGGCATGCTCATGTTTTCTTCCTAGTGAATTCTTAATGGTAAGTCACACCAAATACATCACAACAATTAGGAAGTCATTTCGCAAAATGTCAATTTCTAACATAGTACTCACCTTCACAGTAAGCATCATTTGGGGAAAACAATACAAATTATAGGCACACACATGAAAACTTACCTAAACATGCTCATCTTTCAAGAGTGAGCCTACAATCATGCTTTTCAAACCATAAAAGTCACATAGTTTTCAAGAGACTCTATACTTTCCATTTTAAAGAGGCTCAATTTCTCTTTATAAGGCTAAACCTTTCATAACAAAAGTGACGAAACCAAGTTTCTTAACTTACCTGATGAATTCAATTGCACAACTAGCATGTTAGAACGCACATTACACATGAGAAAACCTGTATTTTATCAAAATTTCCATTCATTAATTTTGGAATCTTCACAGTATCTTTAAGATAATGTCAATCAATACATACCAAACATATAAAGTTCATGCAATTCATACTTTATGCCAATCTCTATTCATGAAAAAGTTTGCTAAGAATTCATTAGTTTCAAGTTCAAGCAAAAATAGAGGGACAAGGTAGAAAATATCTACAACCTTTCTATTCCATAGTAATCCCCCACTTAGGGTAAACCCAATTATGAGCAACTAACCCAACCTAAAGAGGATCTTAACTTAACAACCTTCATTTTTCATCACTTAAAAGTGATTACCACTTTAGAAGGAATTACAATAAGTCAAACAAGGCATTCTAAACCACATCACCTAGGCAATTTATCACCAATCATCAAGTTAGGTCATACTATTTAACCACATAAGGTTTTAATACCATACAATAGACACCAAGGTCATATAACATTAGGGGAGAACAACAAGGAGACTTAGTCATAAAATTTCTTCTTTTCCCTTGAACATTACAGTAAGGTGACTTCTAGGTCACTAAAACCCACATCATCACCCTACCAAGACAAGCATGCTACCTTCACACCTAGGATCAAGTCTATATAAAAGACTCCAATCCAAACTAGGCAACTAGAAAGGACCACACATATACAAAGAGAAACATTGAACACTTTTAGGCACATATTCTTAGGGTAGCATGCTTTCATAGGTAGGCACTAAACATTTTTAGCTCAAATCACAATATTAGGCTACCATCATGCAAAACCATATAGTAGCATACTCTTCAATAGAAACTCATTTTCACCATAACAACTTCTAACATGCTTTAGCTATATTATGAAATACATTTTCTCAACATAACATTTTATATCTCATAAACTTCATATATAGCCTCAAAGGGCATCATATCAACCAAACATGCCAAAATTCACCTTCACACATATTCATCCAACCATAAAACCAAGTTAAGCATTAACTCACCTTTTCTCCCTCATTCATATAAGATACCATCTCATCGAAGCAATCACATCTAAAAGACCACCGAACAAGACAACATAAGAGAGAGATCTTATAGAGTTAAGTTTTATGGAACGATATAAGAATGATGAAGAAGGGACTCTATCGTCCTATAGCCTCTCATACCATTTGATGATGTCGCCACACACCACCAATGAACACGAGACTCTACTAGACGTGGCAATATGAGACTTTTAGAACCTAAAACCACTTTTAAAACCTCATGTTCTGATACCACGTTTGTCACATCCGGGGAGCACCCCCTTAAAGTAACATGACATACTTGAACTTTCGGAGGTCTTATACAAGCCCATAGTTATCATTCATCGCATTGACATAGTATATTTAGATAAAATATAAAACTTTTCATAGCACATCATATTCTAGAAACTTTACTTCATATATATATCAAATATCCTATTGCATACTAAGAGATAAAGTCTATTTTCCATGTTAGACTCAATAAAATTAGAGTACATTAGGGACACGACCCATAAAACATAAGACATAAGTATTACGTGATACACTTTACAGTAAACCATAACTTAGAAAATCCTTGAAACTTAAGGATTCCTTTCCTTGAGCTTGAGAATCACATATCAAGCTTCTCAATCACATAGAAATACTTTAAGCATCCATAACCTACACTTTGTGTAAAAAGTAGAGAGGAATGGAGTTAGTAAAAGAATGCGCTAAGTATGGCAACCATGCAAAAACATGCATTTAAAAGGGACATTTTCTTGAAATCATACTTCACGCCATTTTGAGTAAATCTTTACAAAACATTTATACAATATATATCATTCACACACTTCATAGAAACATAATCAAAGTCCAAACATCATATAAAATCACATACATAATTTAAGCCATATTTGAAGTCAATTTACAGTGAACTCCTTTACCTTAACAGTGAACCCTTTTTTCTTTTAACTCATCAATCTTCCAAGTAACCCTCTAGTGATACTTAGTGCAATGCATCACCTTAAGCCCACAAGGGAACGATACATACAATCTCCACAAGGCAACACATACCATCATGGAAGTATAGCACAACATAGACATATTTAAGTCAAGGCTCTAAGCGCATTACAGTAAACATCTTACTCATTTTGCACATATACTTATTTTTCTTCACATAGAATCTCATATGACCTTACTCATAATCCCAATCATAATCTACTAGTGCAATGTACATGCGAAGCCCCATAACCTGACATATACTTAGTAAACCCTTCATGAGACAATAAGCATTAACACTTCATACATAAACATAACAAGTAAAGACAATTTCATTCATGACAATATAAGACCTTCATCATACAGTCACTTAGACCAACATAGTGCATATAAGGATAAGATCACATCATATAGACTCATACCATGCACATCATCATAACAAGTAGACAACTACTATCATACCATGCATAAAGACATACCCATAATCATACACATTAGGTCACCTTCCTAAGACTTCCTAAGGAGCTACTTGTGCAATGTCTAGATGGATTCAGTACTTCCACCTATCCTAAGTAACCTCCCTTAAGTCATCCTAGTTAGGGTCCTAGTCATTTACTTCCATTGTTTATTTTACTTTAGGGAAACTATAGCCTTAACCGACACTAATACCATGGGTGCTAAACATGGAATTTGGTGTTGTAGAGCCTTACACCAACGAATGTTTCCTACCTAGCCAAGGAAGAACATTAACACATGCTAGCATTTTAGGTGATATCACTTGCTAGATCCTATGAGGCAAGCATAGATTATGGAACTTGGGGGCCATCATGGAAACATCACTCTACACCCTTTTTGGGTCGTAAGACTATCCACCCCGTGAGGACCGTTACTGGACCCCTTTTTGCGTTCTCTCTTTAGGAAGGTGCGACCCCCTCATCTACAAGTTCACTAGGTGCTAAGCAAAGTTCCCCTTATTGAAAAATCTTTTATTAACTTTACTTTCATAAAACATAGGCTTAGGAGATTCATCCCCTCATATGCTTAGCTCATAGGTCATAGATGAAAGTTCATCAATCTAAATCATGTGAGAAATCGTTTCACATGGACATAGCATATGTATTAGCATTATCTAATTAAGGATACACTTGAGAACACATTTCTGGTCCCCTCTATTTACTAGATCATCATTCATGTGTATGTGTGTATACATATATGTGAGCAAACCTTTCACATAACACATTAAGACCACACATGACCATACATTCATATTCATGGACATAGAAACCAAACCTAGGATCTATCGTATGAAGGTACACATGTGGAATGCATAGACAAGGTCCCATGCCCTTGCCCATACTAGTACACCTATCAGGTCATCCTAGTTAAGGAAACATATCATACTTTTATAGACATAACTTAACATGCATAGTAGTAGTCACTAGTGAATATGAGAACTACCATTCATTTATACACCATGACCTATGATACTTTTAAACAAGAATGTAGAGTGAGTGTGTGTGTACATTTGTCTACATGATCACATAATGGCTATCAACAACAAATTTGAGGCAGCCACCCTCTTAGACCATATTAAACTTTCAAGCATAGACCAGACAACACAATTTAGCATAGGAGGCAAACTAACTTCATATTACACTTTAAGACTCCTTAACATTTTCTATTCACACATTTACATAGGGATACATGGGTAGGGGTCATCAATCATTAACACTTAATTAATGGCAGCACCTACACATGATCTTGCATAAACATTTACATGCTCATAACAATAGTAACATAACCTAGATTCACAACTAAAGTACAACACTAGGCACAAATTACACAAAAGGTGATCATCATAACCACTCATTCATACATTCATCAATTTAACTTCAAGGCCATGATCAACACATATATAATGACAATAAAGTAAATACCGTCACCATAAGTGGACCGTACCGCATAATGCCATACAAGTCTTCATCAACTACAATAATATAGAAAAGTAGAAAAATAGAATAATAGAGCAATTCTTACCAATCCTTTAGCCTTTGGTCATCATTGATCATTACTACTTATTCATCAATAAATGAAGTATACGGCAGTAGCTAAAGTACCATAATCATAAAAAAAACCATGTACAAGTCGCTACAAGATCATAATACAATCTAATACAATACATCACATATATACTAGAAAGTAGAAGAACATAGATCTTTAACCCAATTCGCTTGCATTGATCATCAATAACAATTCATCAAAAATACTCATGTAGGGCAGTATCTAAAGATATCATTACTCAAATGAAATCATGCTTTATCTATCCTAATATTTAGATCATATCATATACATTACAATATTAACTTTATAGGCTAGAAGAGTCCAAAACAATCTTTACCAATTCCATGGTTATCTATTCATATTTGATCAAATATATACCTAATTATCATCACATTATACATATAGGCAGTAGATATGGACAATTAACCATAATCGAGTCATATAGCAACCATCCCAACATCATGACCACAAGTTACTGCTTGATAGACTAGAAGAAACTAGATCAATTCATGCCAATTCGTCTTTACATTGATCGTACGAGATTCCTATCCACAATTCAATCATGATATTAACCTAAAACAGTGGATACAAACAACTTAACGTAATCCAAAGTCTTACAACAATCAATATGAAGCGAAACCTACAGTGACTACATAGATCATAGACTAGTCATGTTAAATCCTTCATACATTGATCCACATTGATCTGTAATCATAAATTCATCATTAATCCACGTAAATAATAGTAGATATAGACAATTCAACATAAGAACAATAGCAATTCAACCATTAAAAAGCCATGATCATAAAGCCCATGCAAGGACTAAGTCGATTTAGGAAACAAAAATGGGTTCATCATGAAATTGGATTAAAATCACGTTCAAACCAATACATTAACATCAATTCATAATGACTTAACCATTTAAAATGTTTTTAGAAAGAACCCATGGCTAGATTAAAGAAGAAGAGATTTGATCATGAAACCTTCTTTGAAAACTTTGAGATAAACTCTAGGTTACTTGGAGATGAAGGATTACCATACCTTTGTCTAGTTGAAAACCTCCAAAAATTGGTGAAGAACCAATGACAATCTATTCTACAAGCTGTTCTTGAGCTTCAACAACAATTGAGGTTTCTAGAGAGAATTGGTTTTGGAGGGAAGGTTTAATTCGTGTAGAAGGGATTGGGATTGGGTTGTTCACGTGTTTTATCCCTTAAATACACCAAATAATAGCTAAATAAATCAATTAGAGTCAGGTTAGGACGTGGGGTGAATTTCCCATTTACCCCGTAAGTGGGCAGTGCTCAGGCAGCAGTTGCACCAGACTGCATCGATGGAACCAATGGACTGGGCATTGGTCAATCAACCGGACATTTGTGGCTTCAGTCGATTGGACCTTGGCCTATTTTTGGATTGATACTTTCCCAAGCTAAGTTTCCATCGACGAGACCTCACCAACTAGCCGTTGGTCAACCAACTGGGCATCATTTGGTTCAGTCGATTGACACGGCCAAGGCAGTGTCTCAACCAGGCTTGGGTCCTTCTTGTCGGACCTTTTGCATGGCCATTTAGAAGTCGTACCCGGAGATTTCCAGTGTAAATACAAACATTAACAAGTTGTTGACCTCCCACTTAAGTTTCACCCAAAACAAATACTCGCAACTCGTCCAAACATGCAAGGCCCCATCAAGACACACACATGCATGTCTCAAGGCTATCTTTCGAACGCCTATAAACCATATTATAAGTCATTTTAGGACCTTAGAACTTTAAGAAAACCATGTTATGCTCTAGGCACCCTAACTCGTTTTGGGGGTCTTACAGAAAACCATTATTCATAAAAAATGAAATTTCTCAAATTTTTGAACTTCTTTACAGTGAACACAAAACCTTAACAGTGAAACATGCTAAAAATCCACTAATTCATCTTTCAAGCAACTTTAACATGAAGGCGTGACAACATGAGAGACAACATCATACTAACTCAGATTATAACATGATAAAACAACTTTGAAGCAGTTACGCAATATCATTAGCTTCACCTTAACATGAAAAATATAGGTTGACTACCAATTCTCCCAATATAATCATGATATCATCAAGATCATACAAAACCTTATACCATCAACGACACTTATAACATAAAGAGAAATGCAACTCATACTAATATGCAAGACTCTTAACCATTACCAAACTACCAAGGATTTTGGTTTCATGCTTGAATAAGGATAGAAGAAAAGATAAGGATATCAACTACCTTACTACCCAACTCATTCTCCTCCACTTAGGTAAAGTCATCTTCAATGTATCATACTTCAAGGTACCATTATACCTTTCACAAGGTAGGAACTCACACTACCCTAAACTCATGTACATAGAGACTAAACATGAACCTTACAAGTCAAGCATAACACCTTCCTCTTAGGATTCAATCTAGAACAACACCCTTAAGAATCACCTTAATCAACTCTTAGGCATCACATATCTCAACTCATGGAATAAAATCCCTTCTTCTTCACAACATTACCACATCTTTCAACACTCCTCAAATTTAAACCTTAACTTTTCTACTATCATCATACACAACTTTAAAATAACTCATTTTCTCCCAAAAAGAATTCATTCAACCATTTAAACTCTTACCATGCTTAGAACTACATCACCATACAATTTCACATCATAATACTTCAACCTCATAAGTCACACATAGCCATAAATTCCATCACATAACAATTCCTCAAAACCAACCTTCACACCT
The DNA here is from genome assembly GCA_016801875.1 of Solanum sitiens. Lineage (NCBI taxonomy): Eukaryota > Viridiplantae > Streptophyta > Magnoliopsida > Solanales > Solanaceae > Solanum > Solanum sitiens. The sequence continues at coordinate 757,805 of JABWTJ010000149.1, forward strand.
ACTCTTCTAGCCACAAAACTATTATAAGCATCAAAACTCACTTTCCTCTCCCTCAACTTAGAAATATCTCTTCTTCCAAGCAATCACATCTAGAAAATCACCGGACAAGGGAATAGAAGAGAGAGACCTTATGGAGTTAAGTTCTATGGCACGATACAAGAGTAATGAAGAAAGTTACAATCTATCGTCCTATAGCCTCTCGCTCATGGATGTGTCGCGACTCACACTGATTAACAAGACACTACTAGATGTGGCTTGTGAGACTTTAGACCCTAAACTATTTTGCATAAACTTATGCTCTGATACCAAGTTTGTAATGATCCGAAAGTACCCCCTAGAAGAACGGATCACCCTTAGGTTGGAACAGAGCACCCTTAGGTCTTGTACAAGCCTTAGCTATCATTCATTACATAAGACATGAAAAGTAGTGCGGAATCAAAACTTTTCACGAATAAAATCATAATAGAAACATCTTTCATAAAAGATAAGGAATGATTTTTTCTTTACAATACAATTTAAAGACACGACATAAATATCTTAGGGACACGGCCCTTTACATTAAATGACGATACATAATAAGTCTTAATGCAGGAACTAAGAAATAGAACTATGCACTCGAATATATGAGGATATACTTAGACTTGAGAGAGTCGATTCCCAAGCTTTTCTTTCTAATCTTAAACTTGCCTCCAACCTATACTTATTAAGTATTGAAAAGTATGGGGTTAGTACAAAAAAATGTACTAAGTATGGCATATGCAAAAACATGCAAAAAGGGGACATTTTTGTAAAATAAGCTTTCATGCCAAATAAGTAAGACCTTAATGATTATAGAGTTGAAATAGAATAAGAATTATCATTAATCACATAAAATAGAACTCTCATAATTCTAGAACCAAGACACACCTTACAGTAAGCTCAAGTGCATTACAGTGAAATAATGACATATTACAGTGAACCATTCATCCCAATCATAGTGAACTCATTTCCTTTGAGGTAACCATGTTATCCTAATACTCTCTAAGGTAAGACAAGAAGGGACCTCCCATACACCCCCTTCAAAACACACCAAAGCGATCCTTAAGACTACCAACCATAGGTTTAACTCGCACGGGAAACAAGTCCACACTCTTGGACAGAAATTTGAAGGACATTCATACATTAAGAACTTCATGTAAGTACCCTTATCCAATACAACTTATAAGTCACACTAACTGCAATGTGAGATTATCATCCTATACTACTACTCCCACTTAGTTCTCCTTGAGGATTCCCTTTGATTAAGCACTCTACATTCGTAATTGAAAACTTCAATACATAAGACATAACTTTAAGTTGCTTCTTTAACATTAAAACTTTAAGTCATCTAACTTCATTTTAAACACATGATAACTCAATCATATAAAGCATACAGAACACACCAAGACTCCCCTTTCGGAAGATCTACTTAGTGCAATGGATATATAGCATCACATACCACCACCTACCCTAAGTAGTAAGTTCTTTTAGGAGACTTAGTTCATACATTTCATACAAAACACAAAAAGACTCACCTTTCGGATGGTCTACTTAGTGCAATAGACATATAGCGTCCCATACGACCACCTACCCTAAGTAGTACGTTCTTTTGGGAGACTTAGTTCATTCATTATGTCATATCCGCGGAGCACCCCCTAGAAGTAACATGGCGTACTTGACCTCTCGGACGTCTTATACAAGCTCATAGTTATCATTCATTGAATTTTTATGGTAAAATTAGAGCAAAATTTAAAACTTTTCATAACACATCATATTCTAGAAACATCACTTCATATATATATATATATATATATATATATATATATATATATATATATATATATATATATATATATATATATATATATATATATATAATATCAGTCATAATACATATTTACACCTTAAGTCTCCTTGCCATGTTAGACTGAACATCATTATAGTACATTAGGGACACGACCCTTACAACATAAATCATCTGTACCATATTAAGATATTTTACAGTTAAGACACAACTTAGGAAATCCTTGAACTTCAGGATTCCTTTACTTGAGCTTGGGAATCACATATCAAGCTCCTCATCATTTGAAGACATCCTTTAAGCATCTATAACCTACACTTTGTGTAACAAAGTAAAGAATAATTGAGTTAGTACAAGAATGCACTAATTATGGCAACCATGCAAAAACAAGCATTTAAAGGGACATTTTACTTGAAATCATGCATTATCCCTTTTTGTGAAAATCTCGTAAAACAATGATACAATAGCATTTATACAATTCACATACTTAATATAGGCATATGCAATGGTCATCGATCATATAAAATCATATATTGCATTTAAGGCATTTTAGAGTCACATTACAGTAAGCAGTTACCTTCTGTACAGTGAACTCTTTTCTATTTACAGTGAGCTTCTTCTTATTCTAACTTCATTACTTTCCCAAGTAATCCTCTAGTGATACTTCTTGGTGCAATACATAGATAATGTCCCATAACACTATCCCTACTCAGGCATCACGTTAATACCACAAGGAAACCATGCATACAACCTTTCACTCAACGCATACAACCATAGGACCATTTCATATAACAAGGCACATACATCAAATTAGACTTTACTCACAATCCTAACCTAAGTCTACTAGCAATGCACACGTGAAGCCCAATAACCTCACACATACTTAGTAAACCTATCACAAGACCACAAGCATCATACATTCACTTCATACATTAACATGTCAAGCCACTGAAAGAAAACGACTTAGTTAAGACTAACATTTAAGGATGAGTCTATATTCTTTTCTCTAAAAGTATATCTACTAGGATGAGATTATATTTCGGTTCTTATTGGTATATGTTATTGTGAAGACATTAAATCCGGTCCCTAAAAATTTTCCTAACTAGTCCTAAAATGTAATTTTTGGGAATTGATGGGACTTGAGCGGGAGATTTTTCTGCCATATAAAATTTATTTTCACCAAAAAGTTTAGGCGCTAAAAAGTTTCAGAAAGAAAAAAGAAAAGACTATCTACGTACTAAGCAATTTCTCAAAATAGAAGATTGTCCTAACAAAAAGCTCTAATTTCTTCAGCTCGCTCCCTAGCAACTTCAACTCATTCATGAATGTGTTATGCCTAATCTCAACGATGCTCTGCCCTTGAATGGATAGATGTGTCTTCTTTCCTTGTATTGTTGTTGTATGCTCTAATCTCAACGAAATTCTTCCAGCAAATTGATAATATAGTCATCTTCTTCCTCGTGTTGTTGCTGCTCTAGTTGAACTAGAATCCATCATGACTTTGCACGAGACAAAATTTCAGGTGGCTTCATTCATCTGATCGATTTATTGCTGCTCTACTCGAAAGAGAATCCAATAGAGCTTTGTTGAGACAAAATTTTAGGTGGGTTCATCTTCCGATCAAGTTGTTGTGTTTCTTTCATAATATTATTGACGTTTTTTGTTGTGTATTCAAGTTACTTCTCTTCTTGATCTTTTTTATCATTAATTAGATCAATGATTTCATCTGTAAAAAGATTATTGCGTGTTTCCCTAATCTTAACGATGTTCTGCCTTGAATGGATGGTTGTGTCTTTTTCCTTGTGTTGTAGTTTTCTTCCCTAATCTCAACGACATTCTTCTAGTGAATTGATAAAGGCATCTTCTTGTTCCTCGTGTTGTTGCAGCTCTGGTCAAAATAGAATCCATCACACCTTAACTTGACACAAAATTTTAGGTGGCTTCATTCTTCTGATCGAGTTATTTCTGCTCTGCTCAAAATAGAATCCAACACAACTTACTTGAGACAAAATTTCAGGTAGGTTAATCTTCCGATTGAGTTTTGTGTTTCTTTCATAATATTAATGACGTTCTTTTTGTGTATTCAAGTTACTTCTCGTCTTTATCTTTTTAACATTAATTAGCTTAATCATTTCATCTATAAAATATATTGTGTGTTTCCCTAATCTCAACGCTGATCTTCCCTTGAATAGACAGATGTGTCTTCTTCCTTGTGTTGTAGTTTTCTGTCCTAATCTCAACGACATTCTTCAAGTAAATTGATAAAGGTGTCTTCCTATTCCTCGTGTTGTTGCAGCTCTGGTTGCGATAGAATCAATCATAGCTTTGGTCGAGACAAAATTTCAGGTGTCTTCATTTTTCTGATCGAGTTGTTGCTTCTCTATTCGAAATAGAATCCAACATAGCTTTGTTGAGGTATAATATCAGGTGGGTTCATCTTCCGATTGAGTTGTTGAGTTTCTTTAATAAGTTATATTAATGAGTTTTCTCTGGTGTATTCAAGTTACTTCTTCTTAATCTATCTTTTTTAACACTATTTATAGATTAATGATTTCATACAAAAAGTTATTGGTGTTGAGATTTTTCGAGCCACATACATGATATAGACATATACATGTACATGACTTGTATTTAAATGAATCATATTCATAGTTACAAGTAATTATCAGAATCTCGAAGTATAAAAATATAGATTTGAATGAATGATTTGGTTCTTTTGGAATTATAGGTTGAGGTAGGATTATGAAGAACCTATCGTTTAAATTCGAAATTACTTTGTTTCACTATTCTTAGCTATTAACAATAACGGAGTATTAATCTATTCCTTTTGTTTAAGTATTCAATGACATTTCTTTGAATATAAATATAAATTCTGAAGGGATTTTTTGGATTGATTAGTTTAAATCACTAAGATGGATATCATTTAAGTCTAATTATAGATTTCAAGATTCACTTAATTTTCAAAAAAGACAAAACAAGAGCATTAGATGATCAACTGTTAAAACAATGAAATCCAAGTGTAATTCTTAGGAAAATCTTAAGAATAAGTCAAAGTAGGTACTGGTAGATGAACCAACATACTGTAGAGAGTTTGCACAAACTTTCAGCTTCTTTCGTATTTTTAACTTTTGTCGAAAAACCAACATATTCTCATTCGAAAAATTAGCAGTAGCATTACATCCTTATCAAAACCTAAGAAAAACAGAACGAAAATCTAGTAAGAAGTTTATTGCCTCAATCAAATGATCTAGTTAAGAAGTACATCAAAGAAATTGAAACAAGTAAGATATTTTGTATTCTTTTACTTCAGCTCATAAGAAGAATCTTTAATTCTGTTGAAGAGAAATATATTTTTCTTGCTTTCTGCATTTTATGTTGAAGAAGGAGGTTTGGAATGTCAATCCTTTAGTGTTTTGTTTAACGCAAAACTTATTATTTACTGCTCATTTTGAACAATTGACTAAACCTTTAAATTAATTCGTGAGTGCTTTTTTTTATGCACAACTTATTGTTTACTGGAAATCTGAAACAAATGTCACCTTTGAATGAATCCTTCCATTTTAGTTTTAACTTTTGAATCTCAAACTCATGCGAAATCAAAAAAGTTTCACAAATGACTTGTGATGTAGAATTACCTTAAGAAACTATTTACATTTTTAGTCCTTCTCATGTCTTCTGATAGATTCTCCCACTTATAAAATAGCACAATTTCAGACGTCTGTAGTCCTTCTACTGTCATGCGATATATTCCTTGATTGGTCTTTTTGATGCATAATATACTGTTTATTGTTAATATGATTTATCTTTCTTTTTCAGGTTCTATCTAGAAGGGAAGTGAGCAAAAATTTAAAAAGTCTACCATGTTTGCTAGTCAAGGAATAAAAATGATACATAAGAACTCAATGGTTCCTGAGAAATTGAACATGCAAATTAATACTTCATTTCTTCCATCTTCTATTCAAGTTGAGAAATACACCCAAGAAGTCGAAAAAGTAATATTTTCTCAAACATATATTTTTGGGCAAATCTGTTATGTTTTTAATTGTTTTGATAAACTCTTGTATTAAGCTAGTGGGCCCAAATACTATATGAAATGGTCTAAACAAAAAATCTTGATCTTTGAGCTCATCTGTGGGAGTTTCAGAATATAAAGTGGGATCTTTCAACAAGAGTGTTGTTTTTGCTAATCAACATATGTAAACTCCTTCTAAAAGCACAAAATCAAGTTCTACCTTCTCCTCTAGTCAAGAAATGCAAAAAGTGAAAAAAATTGTTCTCCAGACAGAGGATATACAAACCAATGTTTCATTGCCTCCATCTAGTGATCAAGTTATGAAACACTCTCAAACAACTAAAAAAGGTATAATATCTTAATTAATTCATAAGTTATTAAGTCTTACACTTGAATCTGATTGCAATAGTTCTTTTTTTTAAAAATCAAATTATGCAACTGTAGGTTCATCTAATCCTACCAAGGTAAGAAAAGTTCGAGGAAGCAACAATTTCGAAGAAGTTGCTTCACTTTAAATTGGACAAAAGCTAAACTTAACCTTTTACAATACTCGAACGGTTGGGACAAATAAAAATCTGTTTTCAAGGCATTTGGGGAAAATTGTTCGTGATCGTAATATTTGTCCCTTGGGAGTATCATCGTGGCATGATATTAATCAAGAAAAGTTGAATCACATGTGGGCAGCCGTTGAGGTAACAAACATTCACCTGATTCAAATTATGTGGTATTACCGATACGGTGTGTGTTTTCTCCATATAGTTGAGTTCCTGATATTAGAAGTCTATCTACAATTGCTAGTATCGATAATCAATTGTACCAGATAGATAATCTATAATGAAGACCATAGAGTGTTTTATGATTTGGAAACAAATTTTTGAGAAATAGAGAAAAGGCCGGTTGAGAATAACTCATTTTTCAATTGTTGTTAGCATAAATTTGAGTGTGTTGATATGAATGACTATCGTGATCACATCATGGGATGGATGAATGAGTTATGGAACAAATGGAGAGGACACTTGCATGCAAAATATTGGAAGGACAAGTCAATTCAATAATCTCTTCAAAATGTTCCAACGGGAGTAGACAAAATAGAATGGGAATGGTTAGTAATGGAACATTTTGCTTCTGAAGGTTTTCAGGTATGCCTACCGAATTAATACTCTACTTTGCTAGTATTTTGCAGTTTGATTTCCCTCCTTAGCACCTTATATATCTGAAAATAAACCTAAGTATAGAATATGTCTCGCTACACAATTTTCTAATATTCTGGATGCACCAACTAGCTAACCTATGCCTAATTTATTTTTCATAAATCTGAAACTGGTCATGCCACATTTATCTAGTATGTAAGATCCAAAAGTTTCTGTAGGCAGAGTGTAGGTGTATTGTAATACACAAGTTTTGTCAAGAGCGAATCCCTATTTGGAGAGTATATCTGCAACTTTACTAGCTTTTCTGTGTCATGATATTTCCATTTATCCTTCCAGAATGCAACTCGCTTCTTCTTATATTTATAATCAACTTCCAAGATCATAATGTTAGTGGTTTGTATTTTCTTAGGGAAATATAGTTTTATAAATACTTGCACTAGAAGCTTATTTGGAATAAATACAAGCAAGAGGCAACAGAAATGCAAAAAACAGAGCTAAGTTGAAGATGCTTCATCATATTTGTTCCAAGCCTATTAGAGATATTATCTATCAAAAGGTAATATCATAACATTATTAACCTAAATAGACTATACATGAAATGTTTTTTGACATATTTTACTTGGATGTAAAGGGCGGAAAAGATGGCAATCCACCAAATATGGCAACTATTTTCTGTGAGACTCATAAGATAGATAACAAGCTTGTTGAACCTGAAGAAATTGAAAAACATCTGTGTCTGGTAAATTGAATATATTAATCACTTGTAATTGATGTATTATGATAGAAAATGTTCTTTGACATATTTTGTAGGCTCAATTAGAAGAAATGGTTCAAGCAGATCCATCCCAACCTACTATAGAGATTGTTGAAAAATGTTGTGGACCTCAAACTCGCAGCCATGTATTTAGATTTTCGGGAGGAGTAACGGCAAAACACATGAAAGGTAAAACTTCTTCAAAGTATGAATTGTTGTCCGCGGTACATTCAACTCGAGAGGATATCAAATCCTTGAATTAGTAAAACAAATTCCTGAACGAGGAAAACAAATCTTTGAATAATCGATTGTCTACCATAGAAAATGAGATGAAAGAAATAATAAAAATGAAAGAATTCTTAGCTTCACAACAATCACAAGTCCCACCGATAACATCATCTGTTTCAACTAAATGAACACTTCCTTTTCAAGTGACAAGGTAAGGCCTTTTCAAGTGACAAGGTAAGTAACATTATACCTAACTTTTTAATTCATTTTATTGAGATGTCGCATCATAATGAATGTGTAATTAATATCAATTGTAACACTTCGAAAAACTAAGATGTGTTCTAGAGACTAACATAAGTGTCAAAAGGTTTAGACATTGTTTTAAGGTCTATTTTAATGAATATAAGTCATTTAGGAAGTTTAGAAACCAAAACGTCCAAGAACGTCCATGATGTCCGGAAACTAGTTCAAGGAGGTACTAGTGTGTCTTAGCCTATTTAACTACTTTTTAGAAGTAGGAAAGTTATGAAAATTGGTGGAAGGGTGTCTAACATGTGTTTAAGTTGATTCATGGTCAAAACGTCTGGTTACGACTCCCCAAGAATCAACCAAGGGCTCTTGAGGAGGACCCATGCATTTTGGGGCAAAGACTGCCTTGGCAGTGTGCACCCAAAAAGGGAAGCGACGGAGCGTGTGTGGATCAACGGGGTGTCGATTCCATCCGTCGCCCAACACTTAAACATTTTGGCTAATGGTCCATTTGAACCAGTCTCTGAAGTTACCTACGAATGTACAGCACGGAAGGGGGTAGTGATCGTCGACTCACAGACGGACCGTTGGTCGAGGTCTCGTCTGTGAGGGCCTGACTTCTCTGCACCTTTTAAGTTTGTTCCAATTAGTTAAATAAGGGGTTAGGTCGTTATATAGGGGTTAATGGAAGCTTTATTAAGTTAATTAACACCCCATATAAAGACCCAAACCCCATTAAACTAATCTAAGCTCTCATAATTCACAAACCCAAAATCTCTTCCTTCTCTCTTATTTCTCTCTCTAGTTGAAGAACTCAATTGAAGACCAAGATAGGGGAGGGTTTAAGGGCTGTAAAGGGAAGAATTTCTCCATCAATTCATCATCAAACATTAAGGTATGGGATCTAATTCACCTTTGGGGATCCTTTCCCCAAATGGTTCCTTCAAAGTGATTTGAAAAGTTGAGTATTCATGTGGATCTTTCCCAATCTCAAAATTGATGTTATGAATTTATTTGTTTATGATATATTTTGGATACTATGAATACATTAACATGTGTTATGACTTAATTATGATATATCTTGATGGTTTGGTCCAGTTTATAGAAGATGACCTTCACCTTTTAACCCTAGGTTATGATCTTGATATGAATTGTGTAATGTTTGCTCAATTGACTTGATTATAGATTGAATTACTACTAGATTATGTTATTGTATCAATCATGAATAGAATAGTATGATTTATAGTTCTATCATGGTAGTTCTTGAGAAGTTGATCTAGGTTATGAAGTATGTTGTGAATTGACCTAAGTATCTTGTCTTAAGCTAGGAACTAGTGATCAATTGTAATGTAGTGATTCAATTAGATTTGTTATTGTGTTGGTTATTGTTTTATGTTGAAACTGTACTCTAATTGGGTTGAGTTAAGGGTTTATAGTAAGACCTTGATGATCTATTATGAAGGATACTTGGTAAGTCTAATGATCCCTATTCTGTACTTCAAATTATGGTTAATTGTGATTAAGTAATGATGTTGTGTTGGATTATGCCTTGTATTAGGACTGATAGAGTGGTATGATGTTGAATTGAAATGTCTTTACTATGGTTTGTGAGGTATTGGTTAAGATGTAAATGTTATAAGGATGGTGAATTATTTACCATTGTGCCTTATCATGATATGTAAGTGTTAATGTGCTAACCTCACCTATATAAATTGGTATAAAAGGACAATACTCGTGAAATTTATATTGAGCTATGATTATGATGAATATACAAGGGTTAGACCCTATGACCTACAATAAGTTATGATGATTAATTAAGACATTAAATACATTTCAAAAGGGGCTTAGCTTAGCATCGAGTGAACTTGACAATGAGAGGTGATGACTTCCCATAGAGGAAGATTCACCCTATAGTTCCACATATGGTGTTGACTCCCCAATGAGGGATACTCATATAATGGATTCCCATGAGAGGAGGCCCCAATTTATAAGTGGTATGTAGAGGAATTATACCTATCTCTTAGTTCTTGAACTATGTTTCCCCCATAGAAACACTAGCTAGTGGATCAACCTAGAAAACTACGTTTATGTTTGGTTTACTTTGGCCGGTAGACCACCTTCCATCGGTGTAATGTTTTACAACACCGGATTCCACACTTATCTCTTGTGGTCTATGTAGGTAAGTCAAGTGTTCCCTAAACCAAAATGAAGTAATCAAGTATAAATCAACTAGGGTGACTTGAGAGGTTTGACTTAGCCTAGGTAGGGGTATGAGACTCTACCTATTCCTTGCACTAGTTTGCCTTGAGGGAAGCCTTAGAAGGTTGATATTCTGCATGTATATGATGATGAAGCATTACATGTAAATGATATTATATGGTGATTGTTATTCTTATGAACATGTATTTTGTCTATATTGATAAAGTATGATGTTATGTATCCTTAAAGGTTATGTTATGTGAATTTGGATATTATTCTAGGTTCTTGTTGGGTTACTTGATTATGTAAGGTTATGGGGCTTTGCTTGGTCATTGCACTTGTTGAGTTTATGAGGATTTATGAGTAGTTGTCTTGCTTTATTGTGATATGATGAATTGTTATTCATGCTTGTGATGTTATTACTTGATGATAGGGTTGTATTAGATTATGGTTTCAAGTATGTTAATATGCATGTGAATTGCTTTGACTTAATGAATATGTCTTGTTGATTGGTATGGTTTGTTTGATTATGCATAAGGCTTTCAAAAAGTAAAATAACTTGTTTTAATAAAATGTCCCTTTTTAGCATGACTTGATCTTATATGTGCATATGGTCTCATAGTACAAGTGGTGTACTAACCCCATTTCTTCCTTTCCCACAATATTTTATGTTCCGGTCGTTGAAGGCTCTTTGAGACGACTTTGAAGAAGACTTGGAATCTCTCAATCATCCAAGTGGGTAGGTCCTCACTTTTTGAGGGCAATCCCAATACCACGATTATGAAGTTGTTTTAGTTTTAAGACTCTTAGGTTCTTTATATTTTCATTTGAGTATGGATTGTATAGCCTATATGTTGTCCTTTTATATTGATGTATGGGCTATGCACAAATTTCTATAATCTTGTTAGATGGTTATGAGATGAGACGCTCTTTAAAGACTATGTTCTATCTTAATATATAATTATGTGCAGTAAAAGTAGAAGACTATGTAATCTTCCTATAAGAAGGGTCTATGTATACTTGATATGAATATATTATGTGTATGTAGAGGTCTATGTAAACATCAATGTAGAAGTAATGAAAAGTTTTAAATTTTTCTGCATTTTTAACCTATGAATGTAATAATGTATGCTAAGAGGCTAGTCTTAGTCCTCAAAGAGGACGCCGACGCCGGTTATGTAAACCTCGAAGGAATGCGGAATGAAGACTTGAGGAAGAGATTGCCAATGCGGGAGTTCCTCCCCGTGGTGATCAAGTCCCTTCTATTAAAGAAGATGCTAATGTTGAACAAGCTCCGGTCAATCCTCCACCTTTGACGGATGGTGATATAAGGGATGCCCTTTTCCAAATGGCCCAAGCAATAACTTCACAAGCCCAAGCCGTCACTACTTAAGCCCAAGCCATGACGGCCCAAGCTAACCTGGAGGTTGTACCCTGAGAAAAACAACTAGTTGCTACCATGGCCTCCCATTTGAGGGATTTCACTAGGATGAATCCTCCTACTTTCTATGGGTCCAAGGTTGAAGAAGACCCCAAGAGTTCATTGATGAAGTCTACAAGATCCTTTATGCCATGGGGTTGACTACTAATGAGAAGGCTGAGTTAGCCACTTTTTTACCAACTCAAAGATGTGTCTCAAACTTAGTACGTCCAATGGAGGGACAATAGGCATGAAAGGCGTGGACCGGTTACTTTGAAGATCTTGAAGAAGACTTTTCTTGATCGTTTTTTCCTAGGAAGAAGAGGGAATCCAAAGTGGTGGAGTTCATGAACCTTCGTCAAGGAGGTATGAGTGTGCTTGAGTACTCTTTGAAATTCACTATATTTTCAAAGTATGCTTCTTCTTTGGTTTCCGATCATAGGGATGAAATGGGCCATTTTGTGACGGGGGTGTCAAAGGAATTGCAAGAGAAATATCATTCAGCTATGCTACATGAAAATATGAACATTTCTCGTCTCATGGTTCATGCTCAAAATGTGGAGGATGCAAGGGCTAAGATAAAGAGTAGAAATGCTAAGAGGGCAAGATCTTTTGATAGTGTTTCTTTAAAGGGTAGGCTTGATATCCAAGACAAGACAAGGTTCAAGAAGAGGTACTCTAATCAAGTTCCATCCACGTTCCCTAAGGATCGTGATGATAACGTGCCTAAACCTAGAGTCCAAAAGGGAAGGAGTGGAAACTCACCAAATGAGATGCCTACATGTGCCAAGTGTGGAAAGGTTCATCATGGTGAATGCTTGGTTAGAACATGCAATTGTTTTGGTTGTGGCAAGAGTGGACACAAGGTTAGGGATTGCCCTAATGTGAAGGGTCAATATAAAGGTGGTCAAGCTCAATCAAGTGGTTCTAGTGATGCTCCTAAGAAGAATATCTTCTATGCTCTCCGCTCTAGGGTAAGCAAGAGACTTCCCCTGATGTGGTAACCGGTATGTTGGAAGTCTTCTCTATTGATGTATATGATTTACTTGATCCCGGTGCTACCTTGTCATTTGTTACTCCTCTTGTAGCTAAAAAGTTTGACATTTTACCTGATATCTTTCATGAACATTTTATAGTGTTTACCTCGGTGGGTGAGTCGGCAGTTGCAAAAAGGGTGTATAGAAATTGTCCTATAATGTTTCCTAATAGAGTTTATTATGTTGAACTAGTATAACTTGATATGCTTGATTTTGATATCATTTTGGGTATGGATTATGTAACATTCCAAATTATTACTTGTCTAGTGAAGATCCTAATAGGTCTTTAAGAATGAGTATTGGGGGTACATAGGCTTCTCAATGCCCAATATTGAGAAATATTGAACATAGTATAGAAAATTGGCTAAGGGGTGTTAGCCAATTTCTATATATACCCAAATAAGCAAAATATATTACAAGCTTGTTTACAAATTGTACCTGCAAAAAAGACCCTAAGCTAAGAAAAATATTCAATAACCATATATATCAATGCATTAGGTACTAGGCATCCAAGTGTCAAGCCTAGTGCCCTAGTACATAACCATTTAAAATGATCATGTAGATTAAGCAGTGCCCAAGGACATAGTGAGGATCCTTGGGACAATAGGTAAATATTCCAAATGAACCTTTCAAATAGTTAGTTGGTAAATTACACACAACACATGTGCAAGCATATGTGCAAACGGCTAAGGGGACCACTCTAACCGAATTGGGTTATGGCGGTTGGGGGGCAAGCACGCGTCCGGGTCAGCCCACGTGGGGCCACACTCCCTAACCGGTACCAAGTCCTAGCTAACTGACCTAACTAACTAACTAACCTAGGACAAACCAAAAATAGTTAAGTAGGGTACCCGACAACCTAAGACTAAACCTGGTTCCACCTAACCGCATAACTAACTTAGGGACAACCTAGTACCTAACCTAGGATGGTCCAAAAGGTTGGTTAGGGTCCTAACAACTTAGGGGTACTTTAGAAATTACCCTAGGATACTTAATGAATTAATTTAGCAAGTTAATTAATTAAATTAATTGGTCAAAACCGAAACCACAAGGAAAGACCCAAATTTTGGTTAAGTCAAAGACTCCTCTAATTCTAGTCAATCTAGGAAGGGCGTTTTGGTAATTAGCTACTTAAATTATTTTAGTTAAGTATATAGTCTAAGTTGAATTAGTTAACATTCAGTTCTTAAAAGATTTAGTCTCAATTAATCACCATTAACGCCGCAACTAGAGCAAGAAAAGCCGCTACCGTAAGAACCCTAGACATTAGCAAGAACGCTTCAAGGTTTTTCGTGCAAAGTTCGAAGTAATCTTCACAGATTTAATTCTACAGCAAGGTATGGGTTTTATCTCCTGGAATTCTTTCTCTAAGAGGCTATTCAAATGTTTTTACCTCAAGAATATCGAAACTAGGTTGTTTCCAACGAATCGCATGTTTATCTCCCTAGTTTTCCCGATTTCCAATTCCTGTAGTATTAGTAGTGTAACTCTCGATGCATTGTTGTTTGTATGTGGTGTAAACCGATCATTATGTGTATGTTTTAGTGATTACATGTCGAATAATATTAACATGTTAGATCCGCATGGTTAGGGTGTTATTCACATGAATGTTGAATGTTATAATGCCTACTTGTGTTTCGAGAATATGAGATTGTTATGAGTATTCGTTGAATTGTATTATATGTTAATCAAAGGTTAAAAGTTGACTTGTTTAACATGTTAGATTACTATATTATATTCATGGATGATTGAATTGGCTTGTGATAATATCATAGTTTGATTTATGCCAACAAATTGTATTAATAATTTTATCTCCAAAAATATGTAAAGTTACGCCAATCTTAATTCAATCAACTCATAACATATGGTATGCCAATCAATGGGACAAGTCACAACATACCCTATCCAGACGAACTTGTTAATGTAATAGCATTTTATAAGAATGATAATTATCATAGAGAATGATACAAGACTAGTAAGTAACATGAACAAGTTAAGGTGAGTAAAGAAATAACTAAAATCTTAAGTTATGAAATTGACCTAATATAGAGTGTTAGAAAGAAGTGAGACAAGTCTCAAATACACTTAATAATTATGTCAAAAATACTCACATAAGAGAGTTCTAGAGTCCGTGAGACATGTCTCACTCACACCATGATGTTAATGTAAAGACTTAAGATCATATTCATCAAGTAAAGATAGGGATGACCAGTCATCCATAGAGTAAGTAAACCTCATAACTAGAAGCAAACTTCCATAATGTTTGACTGAAATCTAAAAGATAATAAGATAAAATCTGAGATTAGGACCGATAGAATAGCAATGAGCTTGTGCCAGCACATGTAAGTCTCATGAGATGATATCACCACCCCGGTGGAACAGGGTCTCCATACGTCTCCTAGTCTTAGAATTATGTTGCGAACAAAGGGGCACCTAGATAGTGGACGCCACCCACTAAAGAACGCTTGCAAGTTAGGTTTTACCTTGGCCATTGATTCCATATCTTTTTGGTGTGGGGAATACACCGGATTTCATGTTTAGCTCACATGATCTATGTTGGTTATAGCTCAGGAAAAGTATCCGGTTCACTACAGCCGTGAACCCCCCTTTCGGTGTGGGGAAGACACAGACACGGCTCACCTTAGCCGGTGAACCCCCCTTTTCGGTGTGGGGAAGACACACAACTTGTTTAACCTTAATAGGTGAATCACCCATTTTCAGTGTGGGAAAGACACTGGATTTCATGTAGCTCGCATGATCTACTTCCATTAATGATAAGAGAATTCTTTAAGAGAGTAAGAAAGAATAAAGTAGCATGTTCAAGGTGAATAATCGAGCAAAGAAGTAGAGTCATAACTTCATAGTGAACTAAGTAAAGTAAGAGCTTAAAGAACATCAATCAACAAGTGTTTGATAGAAACAACAAGTTGGGGGTAGCCAATAATTGAGCATGGATTATGTCCCAAGAACTATATATGATGTAAATAATCAAATAAAGGGTATAGAGAATAATGATTGGCTTATAATAAATTTATCCACATTCAACTTGGTTTAGAACATATCTAATTTTAAGTAATGTAGCCAAATCATTCCTTTAGTCTTGTGAGTTGCTTACTCGATTCATTGTAGGTATGGGACTACAATGAATCATTGCACTTGTAAGTAAAACATAAGATCAAAGGAGATCATTGAACTACATAATAGAAACAAGAGAAAGTCTGAAAAATAATCTAAGTATTGAAATGGCAACTCTCGGCCTAAGAAGTAAGATAGTAAACGTTTGTTTAAGTTATTCTAATATTATGTCATGATTCCAAGGTCTTATGTTCATATAGAAAATGAGTTGTGTGCCTTAATTGCATGAGAACGTGTCATATATAGATCATAATTCACGATTAAAGAAACAAGAAAGTAAGTAACGTCATTTACCGTTATTGACATGTTGTTCAGGAAGAGCTTTCCTTGTTCATGAATAGTCCCTTATGTGTTATGTTCATACACCCGTACTTAGTACAAGTGTGTACTAACCCTATATCTATTTACTATTTTTATAGGCGCAGGTTCTCAAGAAGGTTGAAGTTCGACGAAGCGGTTTGCAATATCGATCTCCAGACTTTTGTAGGTCCTCTTGAGTTTTAGGATGCTACACTTTTTTATTGTAGCTTAGTACATTAGATTTAGCTAGTGATTGCTTTCCCTAGCGTTTCCTTTCAAGTATTTATTCAAAGCATTGTAATAAGGCCAATTGGCAAACTATTATTATTATTATTACGATAATTTATTTCATTGTTTAATCTATTGATAGATGGTTGTTGAGTTTGAGCAATTAGAATCTCACTCTTATGCAATACTATATGAAGTCTATGTATACTTCGCTAAGTATTAGAAAGTTTTAAATTTTCCGAAAATTTAAGTGTATGATTGTGATGAAAGCTAAGAAGAGGCTTGTCTGCGACCTCTGAGAGGTTAACGATGCCGGTTGTGATTCGGAATCCAGAATCCGGGTCGTGAAAAACTTGGTATCAGAGCATGAGGTTAAATTACCTAGGAACTAAGGCTCAACACAACCACGTTGCGTAGTTTCTAACTTATGGTTGTGAAGTGCAGCACAATCATTATTTAGAGACTCTGTGATGTTAGGAATTTTCCCTTCTTCTACTCTTTATCAAGCTTTCTAGAGCTTTTACATTTTGTGTCATTCTAGTATCTAACTTCCATCTTGTGTATACATGTAGAAAATGAACACAAGAAGAAACGCCAACAGAAGAGTCGAAGAAGCAGCTGCTGGAGGCAATCAAGCTTCTCCTCAAGCCCTAGCTGTTGAAGCACAAGTGCCCGCCAACTTAATTGGAAGGACGGATGAAGAAGTTAATGTGGCACTGCTTCAGATGGACCAAGCCATCACCGTGCAAGCACAGACCATCACGTCCTAAGCCACTAGAGAGGGTGCTCCTACAGAGAATCCGCATGTTAGCACTATGGCTAGTTGGTTAAGGGATTTTACTAGAATGAATCCTCCAGTCTACTATGGGTCCAAGACCAATGAGGATCCTCAAGAGTTTGTGGATGAGGTTAGTAAGATTTTATGTGCCATGGGTGTTGATTAAGATGAGAAGGCTGAGTTGGCTGCCTACCAACTCAAAGATGTGGCTCAAATGTGGCACAGGATGTTGGGAGATGGTCGAACATCTAGGGAAGTCCACATCACTTGGGACGTTCTCAAAACTGCATTCTTGTAGAGGTTCTTTCCCAGAGAACAGAGAGAGGCTAAGGTCGAGGAAATAATCAACTTACGACAGGGAGGTATGTCGGTTAGGGAATACTCCTTGAAGTTTGTTAAGCTTTCCAACATGCTTCTTCTTTTGTGGCCAATAGCAGGGATGAGATGAGCAGGTTTGTGACTGGTGTGTCGGAGGATTTAGAAGAGGAATGTAGGGCAGCGATGTTGCAAGATAACATGGACCTTGGTAGGTTGATGGTCCATGCACAACAAGTTCAGGAAAGTCGTCGTAGAAAGGGAAGCTGAGAGAGAAAGAAACCGAGGTCCTCGGATCAGTCCGGTTAGAACAATGGTAAGAATTCGTTTGGAGTTCGGATAAGCCCAAGTTCAAGAAGGGGAAAAAACGTCCAAGTAATTCCTCCTTTGAGAAATACTAATGCCAAGAAGGGCAATAAGTAAAATAGCCAGGCTGACCGATGGGAGTGTGGTAAGTGTGGCCGTATGCATAGAGGTGAGTGCATGGTAGGTTTCAATTGATTCTATGGGTGCGGTAAGAGTGGGGGCGCAGTTAGGGACTGCCCAAAATTTGAAGAATCATTCCAAGGCGGATGCTCAGCCTCGGCCTAATCCCAATGCAGCAGCCGTACCTCCTAAGAGAAACCGATTCTACTCGTTGAAAGGAAGAGAGGAACAAGATAAGTCCACATATGTGGTTACTGGTAACTTGCTTGTCTTTTCTTTTCCTGTTTATGCATTATTAGATCCATGATCTACCTTGTATTTTGTTACTCCTTTAGTAGCTAGTAAATTTGACTTGCTTCCTGAGATTCTGTATGAGCCATTTTTAGTAAGTACTTCTATAGGGGACAGTGTTAGGGCCGAGAGAGTCTATAGAAATTGACCAATAACTGTTATCAATAAAGTTACTCATGTTGATCTAATAGAATTAACCATGCTTGATTTTGATATAATTTTGGGTATAGATTGGTTTCATAAATGCTATGCTACTATAGACTGTCAAAATAGGGTAGTAAGTTCTCAGTTTCCCAATGAATTAGAGTTAAAATGGGAAGGGAGTGGTTCAAATCCAACAAGCCAAATAGTTTCCAATCTTAAAGCTAACAAGATGTTATCTAAGGGATATATATGCCACTTAGTTAGAGTCAAAGACTTAGAACAAGAAGTCCCTACCATAGACTCTGTGTCCGTAGTTAATGAGTTTCAAGATGTCTTTCTAGAGGATTTACCAGGGATCCCTCCCAAACGTTAGATCGATTTCGGTGTTGACTTAAATCCCAACACCAAACCGATTTCAATCCCGCCTTATAGAATGGCCCCAACGGAACTTAAATAGTTGAAGTTGCAGTTAAAAGATTTACTTGGTAAGGGCTTCATCCAACCGAGCATATCCCCATGGGGCGCTCTAGTGTTGTTCGTTAAAAAAAAGGATGGAACTCTTAGAATGTGTATCGATTATCGGCAACTCAACAAAGTAACTATAAAGAATAAATATCCTATTCCCACAATCGATGATCTTTTTGATCAACTTCAAGGTTCAACTTTTTTGCTAAGATAGATCTTTGGTCGGGTTATCACCAACTAAGGGTAAGACAAGAGGACATTCCTAAGACTGCCTTCCATACTAGATATGGCCATTACGAGTTTCTTGTCATTTCATTTGGTCTAACTAACGCACCAGCCACGTTTATGGACCTTGTGAATAGAGTATTCCGTGAATATCTTGATTCTTTTGTCATAGTATTCATAGATGATATCCTCATATACTCTAAGTCCAGAGAAGAGCATGAACAACATTTGAGAATGACATTGCAAGTACTGAGAGAACATTAGTTATATGTGATGTTTAGCAAATGTGAGTTTTGGTTAAGATCGGTGACTTTCCTTGGTCATGTGGTGACCTATCAAGGTGTTGAGGTTGATCCGAAAAAGATAGAAGCGGTAAAGAATTGGCTGAGACCCCTTACCCCTACCGATATTCGAGGTTCCTTTGGTTTGGCTAATTATTACCGACGGTTTGAGGAGGGCTTTTCCGCGATTGCTGCTCCATTGACCGCGTTAAAAAAGAATAAGGCAAAGTTTGAGTGGTCTGAAAAGTGTGAAAAGATCTTCCAAGAGCCCAAAGACCGACTCACTTCGGCCCCAGTCCTCACGTTGCCCAGAAGTGGTGAAGGGTACGTGGTTTATTGTGATTTTTCTCGAGTAGGTTTGGGATGTGTTCTTATGCAAGATGGTAAGGTTATTGCATATGCATCAAGACAATTGAAAATCCACGAGAAGAATTACCCTACTGACGATCTTGAACTAGCCGCGGTTGTCTTTGCGTTGAAGCTTTGGAGACACTACCTATATGGTGTACATGTTGATGTATTTACTGACCATAAAAGTCTTCAATATGTTTTTACACAAAGAGAATTAAACCTTCGTCAGAGAAGATGGATAGAGTTACTAAAGGATTACGACATGAGTGTTCACTATCATCTGGGTAAGGCCAACGTAGTGGCGGATGCATTAAGCCGATTGAGCATGGGCAGCGTGTCTCACATCGATGAAGAGAAGAAAGAGTTGGTTAAAGATGTACACTGATTGGCAAGGTTAGGTGTACGACTTGTAGATGCACCAGATGGGGATGTTACGGTCCATTCAAGTTCCGAATCCTCATTTGTTGTAGATGTTAAAGCCAAGCAATATCACGATCCGGTACTCATGGAGTTAAAAGATTAGGTGTTGGGTAAGATGAATGAATCATTCTCCCTAGGGGGAGATGGTGTACTTAGGTACCAAGGAAGATTGTGCGTAGAAAATATTGATGCTTTGAGGCCAAATATTATTGCAGAGGCTCATAGCTCTAAGTATTCCATTCATCCAGGTTCCACCAAGATGTATCATGATCTGAAGAAAATTTATTGGTGGGAAGATGTGAAGCGAGACATCTCTAAGTTTGTAGAAGAGTGTCCCAATTGCCAACAAGTCAAGGCCGTATACCTTAAGCCTGGAGTTCTTACTCAACGATTGAGATTCCAACGTAGAAGCGGGAGGCCATTATTATGGATTTCGTAGTTGGTTTTCCGAGGACCAGAAAAATGCATGATTCCATTTGGGTCATTGTTGACCGAATGACAAAGTCCGCACATTTCATTCTCGTGAAGTCCATTTACCGAGCCAAGGACTATGCGAAACTTTATATTGATGAGATCGTGCAATGGCATGGGATTCCTTTGTCTATAATTTCGGATAGGGAAGTCCAATTCACTTCTCATTTTTGGAAATATTTTCAAATGAGTTTGGGTACACAAGTAAAGCTTAGCACTGTCTTTCACCCTCAAACGGATGGACAAGCAGAACGCACCATCCAGACCCTTGAAGACATGTTGAGAGAATGTGTTATGGAATTCAAGGGAAATTGGGACGATCACTTACCCCTAATTGAGTTCTCTTATAATAATAGCTACCATTCCAGTATTGGGATGGCACCTTTTGAAGCATTCTATGGTAGGAGATGTAAATCCCCCGTTGGATGGTTTGAAGTGGGAGAAACTGCCATCCTTGGGCCCGAAATCATATATGAGGCTTTGGAAAAGGTGAGAATGATCCGAGATAGGTTGGCTACTGCATACAGTCGTCAAAAATCATATGCAAATAACCGAAAGAAAGCTCTTGAATTCGAAGTAGGTGATCAAGTATACCTAAAGATATCACCCATGAAAGGGGTGATGCGATTCGGTAAGAAGGGAAAGTTGAGTCTGAGGTATATAGGTCCGTATGAGATCTTGCAACGAGTAGGAAATGTTGCTTACGAACTAAAATTACCAAACGACTTGGCTTCTGTTCATCCAGTGTTTCACATTTCGATGCTTAAGAAGTGTGTAGGCAATCCCGCGTCCATTCTACCCGTCGAAGGGTTCAGAGTCGATGAGAACCTTTCTTACGAAGAGGTTCCCATTGCAATCTTGGATCGTCAAGTGAAGCGACTGAGGAACAAACAGGTTCTCACCGTGAAAGTGTTATGGAGGAACCACCTTGTTGAGGGAGTGACATTGGAGGCCGAGGCCGATATGAGATCCTGTTACCCTCACTTATTCAGTTCTTGAGGTTAGATAAACTTTCTCCTAAGTTTGATTTCGTTAATTAGACTCTAAATCTTAGTGCATTAGGCGGTTTTTGGTATTCTAAGTCCATAACTGTGTGTTTTATACTTGCACTATATGAGATAATATGAGTTCATGCTTACATTCATGTTGCTGTTTTTGTATAGCTTTTACGTGATATTGTGTTGCATGAGTGTGATGTGCATTAAGTTAAAGTAGAATTGAGAAAGAAGTTCCTCAATCTTAGATAAGAAGCTTCAGATAAGCATAGAGTATGTGCATCATCCAGAGTAAGTTGTGAATCAGACATTCACAAAGATAAAGTTTTATTATGTTAATGTGCTTTTCGAAAATGTTCGCTTTGGTTTAAAACGATCAGTAATATCATTCGGGGACGAATGTTCCTAAGGTGGGGATAATGTAACATTCCATAAAATTACATGTCTAGTGAAGAGCCTAATAGGTCTTTAAGAATGAGTATCAGGGGTACATAGGCATCCCAATGCCCAATATTGAGAAATATTGGGCATACTATAGAAAATTGGCCAAGGGGTGTTAGCCAATTTCTATATATACCCAAATAACCAAAATATATTACAAGCTTGTTTAGAAATTGTACCTGCAAAGAAGACCCTAAGCTAAGAAAAACATTCAATAACCATATATAGCAATGCGTTAGGTACTAGGCATCCAAGTGTCAAGCCTAGTACCCTAGTACATAGCCATTTAAAATAATCATGTAGATTAAGCAGTGCCCAAGGACAAGTGAGGATCCTTGGGACAATAGGTAAATATTCCAAATGAACCTTCCAAATAGTTAGTTAGGAAAGTACACACAACACATATGCAATCACATGTTCAAGCACATGTGCAAACGGCTAAGGGGACCACTCTAAACGAATTCTGTTAGGGCAGTTGGGGGGAAAGCACGCGTCTGGGTCAGCCCACGTGGGGCTACACTCCCTAACCGGTACCAAGTCCTAGCTAACTGACCTAACTAACTAACTAACCTAGGAAAAACCAAAAAATAGTTAAGGGACCCAACAACCTAAGACTAAACCGGGTGTCACCTTACCGCATAACTAACATAGGGACAACCTAGTACCTAACCTAGGATGGTTCAAAAGGTTGGTTAAGGTCCTAACAACTTAGGGGTACTTTAGTAATTATCCTAGGCTACTTAATAAATTAATTTATCAACTTAATTAATTAAATTAATAGGGAAAACCGAAATCAGAAGGAAAGACCCAAATTTCGGTTAAGTCAAAGAGTCCTCTAATTCTAGTCAATCTAGGAAGGGCGTTTTGGTAATTAGCTACTTAAATTATTTTAGTTAAGTATATATTCTAAGTTGAATTAGTTAACATTCAGTTCTTAAAAGATTTAGACTCAATTAATCACCATTAACACCGCAACTATAGCAAGAGAAGCCGCAACCGTAAGAACCCTAGACATTAGAAAGAACGCTTCAAGATTGTTCATGTAAAGTTGGTAGTAATCATCGTAGATATAATTCTATAGCAAGGTATGGGTTTTACCTCCTGGAATTCTTTCTCCAATAGGCTTTTCAAACGTTTGTACTTCAAGAACATCGAAACTAAGGTTGTTCCCAATGAATCGCATGTTCATCTCCCTAGTTCTCCCGATTTCCGATTCTTGTAGTATTAGTAGTGCAACTCTCGATGCATTGTTGTTTGTATGTGGTGTAAAGTGATAATTATGTGTATGGTTTAGTTATTACATGTCTAATAGATATACATGTTAGATCCGCATGCTTAGGGTGTTATTTACATGAACGTTGAATGTTATAATGCCTACTTGTGTTTCGACAATATGAGATTGTTATGAGTATTCGTTGAATTGTCTTATATGTTAATCAAACAGTAAAATTTGACTTGTTTAACATGTTAGATTACTATATTATATTCATGGATGATTGAATTGGCTTGTGATAATGTCTTAGATTGATTTATGCCAACAAATTGGCTTAATAATATGATCTCCCAAAATATGTAAAGTTACGACAATCTTAATTCAATTAACTCATAACATAGGGTATGCCAATCAATGGGACAAGTCCCAACATACCCTATCTACACGATCTTGTTAACGTAATAGCATTTTATAAGATGATAATTATCATAGAGAATGACAGAAGACTAGAAAGTAACGTGAACAAGTTAAGGTGAGTAAAGAAATAACTAAAAGTTTAAGTTATGAAATTGACCTAATATAGAGGCACCCAACATAGGGGCACCTACCTAGTGGACGCCACCCACTAAAGAACGCTAGCAAGTTAAGTTTCACCTTGGCCGGTGATTCCACCTCTTTTTGGTGTAGGGGAGACACCGGATTTCATGTTTAGCTCACATCATCTATGTCGGTTATAGCTCAGGAAACGTATTCGGTTCACTACAGCCGTGAACCCCCCCTTTTGGTGTGAGGAAGAGAGACATAGTTCACCTTAGCCGGTGAACCCTCCTTTTTGGTGTGGGGAAGACACAGAACTTGGGTCACCTTAATCGGTGAATCACCCCTTTTTGGTATGGGGAAGACACCGAATTTCATGTAGCTCGCATGATCTACTTTCGTTAATGCTAAGAGAATTCTTTAAGAGAGTAAGAAAGAATAAAGTAGCAAGTTCAAGTTGAACAATCGAGCAAAGAAGTAGAATCATAAGTTCATAGTGAACTAAGTAAAGTAAGAGCTTAAAGAACATTAATCAACAAGTGTTTGATAGAAACAACAAGTTGAGGGTAGACAATAATTGAGCGTGGATTATGTCGCAAGAACTATATATTATGTAAATAATCAAATAAGGGGTATAGACAATAAATATTGGCTTAAAATAAATTTATCCACAATCAACTTGGGTTAGAAGATATCTAATTTCAAGTAATGTAGCCAAATCATTCCCTTAGTCTTGTGAGTTGCTTAGTCGATTCATTGTCGGTGTGAGACTACAATGAAGCATTGCACTTGTAAGTAAAATATAAGATCAAAGGAGATCATTGAACTACATAATAGAAAGAAGAGAAAGTCTGAAAAATAATCTAAGTATAGAAATGGCAACTCTCGGCCTAAGAAGTAAGATAGTAAACATTTGTTTAAGTTATTCTAAAGTTATTTTCATGATTCCAAGGTCTTATGTTCATATAGAAAACGAGTTATGTGTCTTAATTGCATGAGAACGTGTCATGTAGATCGTAATTCACGATAATAGAAATAAGAAAGTAAGTAACATGATTTGCCATAATTGACATGTAGTTTAGGAAAAGCTTTCCTTGTTCATTCATAGTCTCTTATGTGTTATGTGCATACACCTATACTTAGTACAAGTGTGTACTAACCCCATATCTATTTATTATTTTTATAGGCGCAGGTTCTCAAGAAGGTTGAAGTTCGACGAAGCGGTTTGGAATAGCGATCTCCAGACTTTGGTAGGTCCTCTTGAGTTCGAGGATGCTACACATTATTATTCTAGCTTAGTACATTCGATTTAGCTAGTGACTACTGTCCCTAGCATTTCCTTTCATGTATTTATTCAAAGCGTTGTAATAAGGTCAATTGGCTAACTATTATTATTATTATTACGATCATTTATTTCAGTGTTTAATCTATTGATAGATGGTAGTTGAGTTTGAGCTTTTATAATATCAATCTTATGCAATACTATATCAAGTCTATGTATACTTCGCTAAGTATTAAAAAGTTTTAAATTTTCCGTAAATTTAAATATATGAAGCCTATATGTCGTATCATCTCTTGTCTTAAAACATCCAAAATGATCTCTAAACGTTGCTTATATCATATAGTTAGGGTCCAAGATTTAGACTTTGAAATTCCTCCCATAGAGTCGATTCGATCCCTGTAGTGAGTGAATTTCCAGAGGTCTTTCCTAATTATCTTCCCGGTATTCCTCCAGAATGGAAATTGATTTTGGTATCGATTTGCTACCGGATGCAAATCTCATTTCAATTCTTCCTTATTGGATGGCTCCGACCGAATTGAAAGAGTTGAAGGCTCAACTCAAAGATTTACTAGACAAATGCTTCATTAGACCTAGTATTTTTCCATGGTGTGCTCCGTTTTTGTTTGTGAAGAATAAGGATGGGTCCCTAAGAATGTGCATTGATTATCGCCATCTCAATAAAGTCACGATTAAGAACAAGTATCCTCTCCCTCAGATGGACGACTTGTTTCATCAACTCCAAGGGGCAAGCTACTTTTCTAAGATAGACTTGAGATTGGGGTATCACCAACTTAGGGTGATAGGTGAGGATATACCAAAGACGGCATTTAGGACTAGATATGTTCACTATGAGTTCTTAATAATGTCCTTTGGTCTCACTAATGCTCCGGCGGCGTTTATGGACCTAATGAATAGGGTCTTTCGAAGTTACCTAGATTCATTTGTCATTGTCTGTATTGACGAGTGGGAACACATAGGTCATTTGAGAGTGGGGTTGCAAGTACTTAAATAACATCAATTATTTGCCAAGTATAGCAAATGCGAGTTTTGGTTGAGGTCGGTGGCGTTACTTGGTCATATCTCTAGTGAGGGAGTTGAGGTTGATCCATGAAAAACGGAGGCGGTTAAAAAATGGCCTAGACCATTGACTCCAACTGACATTAGGAGTTTCTTGGGTCTAGCGGGTTATTATCGGAGGTTTGTGGATGGTTTTGCATCCATTGCATCTCCCTTGACTACTTTGAACCAAAAGAGTAAGAAGTTTGAGTGGTCGGAGGCATGTCAGAAGAGCTTCCAAATCTTGAAAGATAGGCTTACTTCCACTCCGGTGATGACTTTACCGGAGGGTACAAAGGGATTCGTTCTGTATTGTGATGCATCCCGAGCGGGTTTGGGTGTGTGCATATACAACATAGGAAAGTAATCGCATGTGCTTCTAGACAACTTAAAGGTCCCACTTATGACCTTGAGTTAGTAGTTGCCTTACAAATATGGAGGCATTACTTGTATGGTTTTCATATTGATGTGTATACCGACCACAAGAGTCTCCAATATATGTTTACTCAAAAAGAATTCAATCTCCGACAAAGAAGGTGGTTAGAATTGTTGAAACACTACGACATGAGTATTTTATATTACCCCGACAAGGCCAATGTTGTTGCGGATGCTCTAAGTCGTATGACCATGGGTAGTGTGTCTCATGTAGAGGAAGCCAAGAAAGACCTAGCTAAAGATGTTCATAGGTTGGCTAGATTGGGTGTAAGATTGGAAGATTCTCCAAATGGTGGTTTATGGTCCATCATAACTCCAAGTCATCGTTAGTGGTTGAGGTGAAGTCCAAACAGCAACTTGATCAACCATTGATGGAGTTGAAGGAATCGATTCTTGGTATTCTTAATGAGTCATTCTCCTTAGGGTGGGGGATGGTATTTTGACGTATCAAGGAAGGTTGTGTGTTCCCAATGTAGATGATTTGAGAAACCGAATTCTTGAGGAATCTCATCGATCCCGTTACTCCATTCATCCGGGGTCAACAAAGATGTATCATGACCTTAGGGAAGTGTATTGGTGGGATGGATTGAAAAAGGACATAGGGATTTTGTAGCAAAGTGTCCAAATTGCCAACAAGTGAAAGCCGAACATCAATAGTCAGGTGGTTTACTTCAAGAAATCCAAATTCCTACTTGGAAGTGGAAAAATATTAATATGGAAATTGTGGTAGGTTTTCCTAAGACTCAAAAACAATATGACTCCATATGGGTGGTGGTGGATAGGTTGACCAAGTTCGCTCATTTTTCGCATCAAGTCTACTTATTCAGCGGAGGATTATGCAAAGATCTTCATAGATGAGATTGTGTGTCGCCATGGTATTCAGTTATCCATCATATTGGATGGGGGTGCACAATTCACATCTAGGTTTTGGAGGTCATTCCAAGAAAGGTTGGGTACCAAGGTGAAATTAAGCACAGTTTTTCATCCCCAAATGGATGGTCAAGCGGAGCGTACTATTAAACAACTTGATGATATGATTAGAACTTGTTTCATCGACTTCAAGGGAAGTTGGCATAAGCACTTTCCTTTGGTGGAGTTTGCTTACAATCATAGTTTCCATTCATCCATATCCATGGCTCCTTATGAAGCCTTGTATGGTAGGAGGTGTAGATCTCCTATTGGGTGGTTTGAAGTCGGCGAGTCTTAGATTCTTGGTCCCGGATTTATTTGTAAGACTTTGGAGAAAATTCATATCATAAGGAACCGGTTGCAAACAGACTATTGTCGGCAAAAGTCTAATGTTGATCATAGGGGAAGGGATCTACAGTTTTTAGAAGCTGATAAAGTGCTCTTGAAAATTTCACCTATGAAGGGGGTGGTTAGATTTTGCAAGAAAGGGAAGTTGAGTCCTGTTATGTGGGTCCCTATGAAATCTTTTAAAGGGTTGGTAAGGTTGCCTATGAGTTGAAACTCCCTATTGAATTGGCTTCGGTTCATCCGGTTTTTCATGTTTCTATGCTTAAGAAGTGTATCGGTGATCCCGAGTCTATTGTTCCTATTGAGGGTCTTGGTGTGAAAGATAACCTTTCCTATAAGGAGATTCCGGTTCAAATCCTTGATAGGCAAGTAAAGAAGTTTAGGAACAAGAAATGGCTTCCGTAAAGGTGTTATGGAAGAATCACCTAGTTGAGGGTGCAACATGGTATTCCGAGGCCGACATGAAGTCTGTTACCCTCATCTATTTGATAACTAAGGTTAGTTACTTCTATTAATAATGAAAATAATGACTAAAAATTGAACTTTCTTGATTGTTGGTGAAGTTTTGCAAAATGTACATTTTTGAATGTTGTTACAGTGACTTATAGTGAAGTATGCTAATATTTTTTAATTTTGCTTGTTGAATTATGTTGTGCATTTTGATATTGTGATTCTTTATGAAATGATATGTAGCATGTTGGTAAGTTGAACTTTGGCATAATTGACTCAGAAATGCTATGTTGAGCTCTAGTTGTTGTGAGAAGGATATTCCTCATAATGTGATGTTGAGCCTTATGTGTGGTAATTGAAGCTTTTGAATTGCCTTGTTTAAATGATATGATTTATGTTGTCATGTATTTATGTTGCTTGGGCCGCTAGTCTTGAGTCTATTCCTTCCTTTCTAAGATTTTAGTGTCATTCGGGGACGAATATTCCTGGGGGGGGGGATAATGTAACACTTGGGAAAACTAAGATGTGTTCTAGAGCCTAATATAGGTTTCAAAAGGTTTATTCAATGTTTTAAGGTCGATTTTAATAAATCTAAGTCATTTAGGAAGTCTAGAAACCAAAATGTCTAAAAACGTCCATGACGTCCAGAAACTAGTTCAAGGGTGCCTTAGCCTATTTAACTAGCTTTTAGAAGTTGTAAAATGATGAAAATTTGTGGAAGGGTGTCTAACATGTGTTTAATTTGATTCATGGTCGATATGTCCGGGTAAGACTCCCCAAGGAACAACCAAGGGCCCTTGAGGAGGACCCTTGCATTTTAGGGTCAAAGACTGCCTGGGCAGCGTGCAACCACGAAGGGAAGTGACGGAGCATGTGTGGATCAATGGGGCGTCGATACCATCCGTCGAACAAAACATAGCCATTTTTTCTAACGTTACATTTGGACCAGTCTCTGAACTTACCTAAAAATGTGTAGCACAGAAGGGGGTAGGGATCGTCGACTCATAGACGGACAGTTGGTCGAGTTCTCGTATGTGAGGGCCTGACTTCTCTGTACGTTTTAAGTTAGTTCCAATTAATTAATTAAGGGGTAAGATCATTATATAGGGGTTAAGGGAAGCTTAATAATTTAATTAACACCCCATATAAAGACCGGAACCCCAATAAACAAATCTAAGCTCTCATAAGTCACAAACACAAAATCTCTTCCTTCTCTCTTCTTTCTCTCTCTAGTTGAAGAACTCAATTGAAGTCCAAGCTAGGGGAGGGTTTAAGGTCTGTAAAGGGACGAATTTCTCCATCAATTCTTCATCAAACATTAAGGTATGTGATCTAATTCACCTTTGGGGCTCCTTTCCCCAAAGGGTTCCTTCAAAGTGATTTCAAAAGTTGAGTTTTCATGTGGGTCTTTCCCAATCTCTAAATTGATGTTATGAATTTATTTGTTTATGATTTATTTTGGATACTATGAATAGATTAACATGTTTTATAACTTAATTATGATATATCTTGATGGTTTGGTCCAGTTTATAGAATATGACCTTCACCTTTTAACCCTAGGTTATGATCTTGATATGAATTGTGTAATGTTGGCTCAATTGACTTGATTATGGATTGAATTACTACTAGATGATGTTGTTGTATCAATCATGAATATAATAGTATGAATTATAGTTCTATCATGCTAGTTCCTTAGAAGTTGATCTAGGTTATGAAGTATGTTGTGAATTGACCTAAGTATCTTGTCTTAAGCTATGAACTAGTGATGAATTGTAATGTAGTGATTCAATTAGAATTGTTATTGTGTTGGTTATTGTTTTATGTTGAAACTGTACTCTAATTGGGTTGAGTTAAGGGTTTATAGTAAGACCTTGATGATCTATTATGAAGGATACTTGGTAAGTCTAATGATCCCTATTCTTTACTTTAAATTATGGTTAATTGTGATTAAGTAATGATGTTTTGTTGGAGTATGCCTTGTATTAGGATTGATAGGGTGGTATGATATTGAATTGAAATGTCTTGACTATGGTTTGTGAGGTGTTGGTTAAGATGTAAATGTTATAAGGATGGTGAATGATTTACCAATGTGCCTTATCATGATATGAAAATTGTTAATGTGCTAACCTCACCTATATAAATTGTTATAAAAGGACAATACTTATGCAATTTATATTGAGCTATGATGATGATCAATATACAAGGGTTAGACCCTATGACCTACAATAAGTTCAGATTATTAATTAAGACATTAAAGACATTTCAAAAGGGGCATAGCTTAGCACCGAGTGAACTTGACAATGGGAGGTGATGACTTCCCATAGAGGAAGATTCACCCTATAGTTCCACATGTGGTGTTGACTCCCCAATGAGGGATACTTATCCAATGGATTTCCATGAGAGGAGGCCCCAATTTATAAGTGGTATGTAGAGGGATTATACCTATCTCTTAGTTCTTGAACTATGTTTCCCCCATAGGAACACTAGCTAGTGGATCAACATAGAAAGCTACGTTTATGTTTGGTTTTACTTTGGCCGGTTGACCACCTTCCATCGGTGTAAGGTTTTACAAAACCGGATCCACACTTAGCTCTTGTGGTCTATGTCGGTAAGTCAAGTGTTCCCTAAACCAAAATGAAGTAATCAAGTATAAATCAACTAGGGTGACTTGAGAGGTTTGACTTAGCCTAGGTAGGGGTATGAGACTCTACCTATTCCTTGCACTAGTTTGCCTTGAGGGAAGCCTTAGAAGGTTGATATTTTGTATGTATATGATGATGAATGCAAATGATGATAATATGAAGGCATTACATGTAAATGATATTATATGGTGATTGTTATTCTTATGAACATGTATTTTGTCTATATTGATAAAGTATGATGTTATGTATGCTTAAAGGTTATGTTATGTGAATTTGTATATTAGTCATGGTTATTGTTTGGTTACATGATTAAGGTTATGGGGCTTTGCTTGGTCATTGCACTTGTTGAGTTTATGAGGATTCATGAGTAGTAGTCTTGCTTTATTGTGATATGATGAACTCTTATTCATGCTTGTGATGTTATTACTTGATGATAAGGTTGTATTAGATTATGGGTTCAAGTATGTTAATATGCATGTGACTTGCTTTTACTTAATTAACATGTCTTGTTGATTGGTATGGTTTTCTTGATTATGCATAAGGACTTCAAAAGGTAAAATAGCATGTTTTAATAAAATGTCGCTTTTTAGCATGACTTGATCTTATATGTGCATATGGTCTCATACATAGTACAAGTGGTGTACTAACCCCATTTCTTCTTTTTCCCCAATATTTTAGGTTCTGGTCGTTGAAGGCTCTTTGAGACGACTTTGAAGAAGACTTGGAATCTCTCAATCATCCTAGTGGGTAGGTCCTCACTTTCCGAGGGCGATGCCAATATCATGCTTATGAATTTGTTTTAGTCTTAAGACTCCTATGTTCTTTCTCGTTTCATTTGAGTACGGATTGTATAGCGTGTATATGTGGCTCTTTTATATTGATGTATGAGTTATGCCCAAATTGCTATAATCTTTTTAGATGATTATGAGATGAGACGCTCTTTAAAGACTAGGTTCTATCTTATATATAAGCTTATGTGCAATAATAGTGGAAGACTATGTAATCTTCCTATACGAATGGTCTATGTGTACTCGATATGAATATATTATGTGTATGTAGAGGTCTATGTAAACCTCAATGTAGAAGTAATGAAAAGTTTAAAAATTTTCTGCATTTTTAACCTATGAATGTAATGATGTATTAGTCCTCAAATAGGACGAAGTCGATTGTTACGTCTAGGGGTGCTCCCCGAATGTGACATCAATCTACTTGTATTTCAATGTGAATTGTAGCCCTGTATCCCACGTCTGCATCCTATCGCTCTATTTTTTATTTTTGGTACAACTATATAATGCCACAAACTTTAAAAAAAAAATTGTATTGCTGCAACATTGTTGCCAGCTTGTCTATTTTATCATTTTATGCACTGCTGTAACATTTATTGATAGAGAGTCCTTTCCTAATAGCAAGAACATATATTCTTTGACATATACTATTTTTTGATAATAGTTATCAGTCGCACGAGAAATATGAAATAACAAAGAATCTATTCTAAAATGAACATATGCCTGCACTTTATATTGATACGTGAACATTTTGAGCTTGTAACTTCATATTCTCTGCTTGGAAAGTTCAATCTGGACACTATGTACATTCCAAAGCTCTTTATTAGTTTACTGTAGTTATTGCTGAAAATGCTTATATTCTTTCTCCTTTTGGCTAGAATCACATAAAAGCACCTGTAGGCCCTCACCAAGTACTATGATTATGAAACCAATTTAAGCATTTCACAAGGATTACTAACAAAAATAGAGCAGTCACCGCAACAATAGTAGTCGCACCCTAGCATAGGTTATTGAAAATATGAAAATGTGGTCGGAACTAACCTGCTCAGTTCTCTCGCTATACTATATGGTTACACCATGTCTTATGGGAAACAATGTACTGTCTTCTCGTGGTTGTGTTTGTACATACTGCCTCATATTGCAAGAATCCAGTAGGCTGAGTAATGCTAATGCAACATAATAGAAATGTGGCAAATTGTGTACTTATAGTCGTCCCCCTTCTATCCTTCTCTTTTCTGATAAGTTCTTATCCTTAGGGTAGGTGTTTGTGATTGGTCGAGATTTAATATTCTCCTTCTTGCACAAAGTTTGAACTTAGAACAACAATTTTCTTCCCACCATGTTGTTGTTGTTTTTATCCACAAGTTAGTTGTTGTTGATTTGCATGGTTTGTTGTTGTTGTGATGGATTGCTACACCAATACCTTGACACAACTACAATTTCCATAGGCCATAATTAGTCATCTGTAGGTATTTTACATTTCCAGACTCTCTAGTGAATTATTATTTTTTGAATGGTAGCCCTGTATCCCACATTTGCATATTCATAGGTCTGTTTTTTATTTTAGTACAACTACATAATGGCACAAACTTCTTTTAAAAATATTATGTACTGCTGCAACATTGCAGCAGACCTGTCCAAGTCAGAAACACAAACTCTAACGTTTTAACAACACCCAACTATCGAAATAAATTTGTCTGCTCGCAGAGAAAATTGTTGGCAGCTAATATCCTCACATAATATGTGGGAGAGCATATTCTTTACATAGTATATCAGATAACATTGTTAGGCCTCAACAACTTTTTCATCGAATTTAGTTATCCATGCATCGTCACATTTGTACCATTGGTTTCTCAAACACAAGTAAGTCACATAGTAAAGAGGTCCTGGTTGGTTGTTGAATCTGTTGGCGACGCTTGAAGGATTTGATCCCTATCCCTGTGGGTGCAACATAAAGAACATAACTGCAGCATTTTCTTACTTATGTTAGGCTCTGTTTGTATTTTCTGCACAACTTCATAACGGCACAAACTTTGTCTTCAAAATTTTTGCATATATTGTTGTCAGCTTCTATATTTTACAATTTTCTATCCTGTTGTTCATCCAGAACAAGCCCATTTTCTCTTTTACCATTGTTGCAAAGTTGTTTCACTATATATTATATAGTTATGGTTCTTCAAAATAAATATTGCTTTCTTGAATATTGTTTTCTTGAAGTTTTTCTAATAGATTTATCTTATTTCTTGCAGCTATTGTAGATGATTCTTGATATAACTTGACAATGACATAAAATTTAGTTTTTTGCCCAACTTTTATTCATTTTAAGTGAAGATACAAGTTTAGAAGATGCACTAACTCATTAATGTTATTTTGCTATAAATGTTATGCAAAACCTTGAATGTTATCTATGTTTATTAAGAAAATATTGAAACTAACATTATGGGATGTTAACAAACTTATTGTTATCAATCATACTATTTATTTCTATCGTTCTGTGCCCTCTCCCTATATAATCTTTTTATTTTGTATCCAAATTTTTACTAGTAATTGTTTGATATTTGTTGATGAGTACAAATTCTTGTGATATCAATAGTTGTAGGATCATTTGTAGTAAATTCGAGACCAAAATTATTTTCTCTAAAGTTCAATTTACAACAAAGTTGCTCGTTTCTAATGAATAAGCTAGGACGAGAAATTATGATTGTCTGTATTAATATTTTAGGACCAGTTTGTTGCACGTCTTCAGAACTTCTCTAGGACCAGTTTGTTTTGGTCTATACAACTATACTAGGAGTAGATTGTTAATGGTCTCTAACACTATTTGAGGACCAGGTCACATACTCGTCTCTAATGCATTATTAGGACCAGGTTGCGGAAGGTCGCAAAAGAGGTTTAACGACCTAAATGCGAAGATATAATCGACTTATTTGAGACTAGATATGCAGTCCATAAAAGGATTTCACGACCAGATATTTTCTTGTCTAAAAATCCATTTAGGTACTAGTTTCTCGAACTCGTCCTTATTGGCCAGTTACGACGGTAATTTCAGGGATGAGTGACGACCAGTTTTTTCTGGTCTCAATCCCGCATTTGGGACCAAATTTTCACTTTCAGGGACTAGATTTCCCTTCCTTAGATACTGTGTTTCTTGAAGTGAGAATAGACAACTTCATTCATGCATATCATCAAAACAAGTAGACAAGACTACAATGCCATGGATAAGAGCATAAACATATATATACATACATTAGGACATCTTCCTAGAACTCCCCTCAAGAGCAACTTTTGCAATGCATAAGTGAGTTCATTACTCTCACCTATCCTAAGTACCTTCCCTTAGGTTGTCCTATTTAGGGTCCTTTACTTTACTTTGATTCCATTGTCCATTTTACTTTAGGGAAATTATAGCCATAACCGTCACTAAGACCATGGTTGCTAAACATGGAATTTGGTGTTGTATAGCCTTACACCAAAGGAATGTATTATTACCTAGCCAAGGTAGAACATTATCACATGCTAGCATACTAAGTGAAATCACTTGCTATATCCTATGTGGCAAGCATAGTTATGGAACTTGGAGGTACATGTGAAAACCCTCTTTATGACAAATGGGAAATTATAGTTATTCACTATGGAAATATCACTTTAAGCTATTTGGCTATGAGGCTAACCACCTCGTGAGGATTGTGATGACCTACCTTCTTACAATGGGAAGGGACACCCCTCATGTTCAAGTTCACTCGGTGCTAAGCTAGGTTCCATTTTATTGAAAAGCCTTTATTACATTACATTTTAAAATTAGGCTTAGGAGATTGAATCCTCATATTCTTAGCTCATAGGTCATAGATGAGAGTTCAGCAACCTATATGATGTGAGAAACCCTTTCACATGGACATAGCATAATCAAGCACCTATCTAGTTTAGGGTACTCTTGAGAACACCTTTCAAGTGCCCCTCTATTGACTAGATCATTATGCATGTGTGTGTGTATACACATATGAGAAATCCTTTCACATAACACATTAAGGCCACACATGTTCATACTTCATTTCATTCATGCATAAGTGTACAAGTGTAACTATTTGAGCACTCGTTTCATATAAAAACATTTAGACACTAATTATAATCATACTTCATCATACCATATACTTCACATTATAGCACATAAGATATGTTCATAACATACTCATGCATTCATATTCATGTAATTAGAAGATACCATATACTTCACATTATAGCACATAAGATATGTTCATAACATACTCATGCATTCATATTCATGTACTTAGAAGACCAACCTAGGAACTATCCTATGAAGGTACACATGTGCAATGCATAGACAAGGTCCCATACCCTTGACCATACTAGTACACCTATCAAGTCCTCCTAGTTAATGATACATCACATACTTTCATAGACATAAGCTTTACATGTATAGTAGTAGATATTAGTAAATATGAGAACAACCTTTCATTAGTCACCATGAACCTTTACTACATTGTAAGAATGCATATTGTGTGAGTGTGTGTACATTGGTCAACGTGATCACATAATGTATATCAGCAACACATTGAGGCTGCCACCCTCTTAGGACCATAATGCACCTTAAAAAATAGACGACACAACACAATTTAGCATAGGAGACAAGCTAAATTCATACTACACTTAAGACTCCTAACCTTAGCTATTCACACATTCACATATGGGTACATAGGTAAGGGATCATTAACCATTTATATTCATCTAAGGCAACACCTAATCAAACCCCAACATAGTCATTCATATGCTTGTAACATGAGCAACACAACCTACATCAAAACTAGAATGGAAACTAGGCATAAGCTTCATATTGAGTGATCATCACCGATACACATTCATAACATAATTGCCTTCAAGGACATGATCACATCATATATATATTGACAATAAAGTAAACACCTCCACCAGAAGTGGACCATACCACAAAATACCATACAAGGCTTCATCAACTATCAATACTATAAGAAAGTAGAGAGGAATATCTAGTCTTACCAATTCATCAACCTTTGATCATCATTGATCAATACACCTTTTTCATCAACAATTCCTATTTAGGGCAGTAGCTAATTGTACTTTGACATAAATGAAATCATGCATAAGTCACTACAAGATCATGCTACTAACAAGTCACTACAGCACCAATACACTATAAAGTAGAGAGACGTAGATCACTTGTTAGTATTCCTTGCTTTCATCATCATGATCAACATTCATAATTTATCAATAATACCAATCTAGGGCAGTAGTTAAGGACATATGAACCTAGTCTAAATCATGCTTCATCTACCCTAGAAATAAGGTCACATTATATACATAGCATTATCAATCTATAGGCTAGAAGAACTTAGATCAATCCTTACCAATTCTACCTTACTTTGATCATGAATGATTCATACCCACAATTCATCAATAACATCAATATAAGGAAGTAGCTACAGTTATCTTCACATAAACGAATCCTACATCCATGCACATCGAGTTTACAGTGAACACACTACATTCATAAATTGATAAGAAGTAGAGTAATATAGACCACTCACCAATTTCCCTAGCATTGATCATGAATCACAGTTCATCAATAATATACATGTAGGGCAGTATGTAAAGAGATAGTAACGTAAGCTAGATCATGCTTCATCTACCCTAGATTTGAGATCACATCATCAAAAATTCACCATCAATACACATACTAGGCAGTAGGTATAAGCAATTCAACACAATAGAACAACAATTCGATTAACATAAGATCAAGATCACAAAGCCCATAAATAGGCTAAAATCGAGTTTGGGGGAGATCATGGGTTCAACATGGAATTGGATTGAAAATCACATTCAAATCAGTAGTTAATCATTAATTCATTAACATTATGCTTTCGAAATCAATTTAAGAAAGAACCCATGGCTAGATTGAAGAAGAAGAAGTTTGTTCATGAACTTGCATTGAAAACATTGAAAGGAACTCTCTATATTGAAGATTAACTAGAGATGAAGGATCACCATACCTCATTATAGAAGAAAACCACTAAATTTTGATGAAGGAAGCTTGAGAATCCATCACCATGAATGTTCTTGAGCTTTACCTTCAATGGAGAATTTTAGGGAGGTTTCTTTTTGAAAGGGAAGGGTTTAATTTGAAGAATGAATTGGGAATTGTCTAGTCACATTTTTAATCAACTAAATACACCCAAAAATAATTACATAAACCACCTAGGGCCAGGAGAACGTGGGGTGATTTCCCATTCACCCCATAATAAGACAACGTGCATGGCAGTTTTACACAGCCTGCATTGACGGTCTCAAACGACGCCCAGTATGTCCATCGACGGAATGTACTGCAGGCCATCATTTGGGACTGAGGCTTCACCAGTCTAAGTCATGGAAGATGCCTCACCGTAGATGGGGCGTATGTGAGACTACTGGCCGTCATTTGGATCTGATAGCTTTTGGGTCCTCTTTGAGGTCTTCTTGCAGGGCCCTTGGGGAGTCGTACGCGGATGTTTCAAACGTTAATATATACCTTAACATGTTAAAGACCTTCCATATCAGTATCACCAAAAACAAAAACTCGCAACACGTTCAAACATGCTAGACACACTGAAGACACACATGTACGTCTCAAGGGCTAACTTGCGAACGTTGTGGACGTTCTTGGACGTTTGACCTCCAAACTCTAGGAAACTTAAAGTTCTGTCTATAAACATCATTATAACTCATATAAGGACATCATAATCTCGTTACATACACACATAAGCACGTATAGTCACATGAGATACATATGTGACTAGTCGTCGAATGTCTTGGTCGTCCCTTGACGTTTGACTTCCGATTCACCTAAATGTTTAGACACTGCCTCATTATAACCTTAGAACCTATTTTAGGATTTCAAAACATCAAGACACAAACGTTAGGCTCTAGAAACATTAACTCATTTTAGGGGTCTTATAGATTCTTTTGTGGGGGAATAGCTTAACCGACATATACCATGAGAGCTAGACATGGAATTCCAATACTACCCTTATCGGATGGGGGTTACCTATTGCCTAGGGTAGGGTCATTATCCTCATATTTTACATGTCTTTTCCAATTGCTACACCTATGCGTGCACATAGTTAAGGGAGAAGGAGATTGCTACTAAGTCAGTCATTCTCTACTAACGAGGAGTACTAATCTCAAGAGGTACATTGGAATAAAACATCTCAACAAATGAAGTGTAACCACCCCTTTTTCATATCCTCTCAGTTCTAGGCATAACTCCCCCACGGAGTCTTAAATATTGTTTACTATGGACTAAGGGATAGCTAATTAGCACCACATCTCAACTCACGAAGGGTACTTATGTCTAGAGGTTACATTGGGATACCACATCTCAACTCACGCAGGGTATCCAACCTCCAAATTATCTAATAAAGATCTTGGGAATAATGAAGTTGCTACTGAATACTTCAACTCAACTCACGAAGAGTGTTCACCTCAAAACTCCCATTTTTATTTACGTTCATTAACTTCATTCATTCATTCATTCAAAGTGTGAGTATCTGTGTACATGTGAGAACACCTTTCATATAAATCATCACTTTAATAATATTGGATTCTACACATGCTTACATTTTCATTCATTGTATTA
The DNA here is from genome assembly GCA_016801875.1 of Solanum sitiens. Lineage (NCBI taxonomy): Eukaryota > Viridiplantae > Streptophyta > Magnoliopsida > Solanales > Solanaceae > Solanum > Solanum sitiens. The sequence continues at coordinate 797,260 of JABWTJ010000149.1, forward strand.
CACTCTTTGACATGCTTCACATAATCATAAGGTTCCTCTAAACAGTGTCTCTAGCATACATCACATAACAAGCTTCATACAACATATCAACAATAACAACATCATTATCATCATACTTCACATAACATTCCTTCATGGCCTCTTTCAAAATACACAAGTAGATTCACATTCATATATTTCAAGTAAACGCCGCCACCAAAGGTGAAACATACCACTCAAGAGAATTTAATAATAAGAATTAAGCAATGTAACCAACTTACAATAAATCCAAGATTTCACCACCTATAATCAATTTCTCAATAATACTTCATAAAATAGTCCTTAGGGCAGTATCTTAGTCGCACTATAACAATAAAGAAAATCTGACTCTAACATTATCGAATCATGTTCATTAGACCCATTTCATTAGCAAAAATTTGATAAAAAGCAATAACATGGTTTTATTGGAGTTTTAGCATTAAAATCACAAGATAACATTAGAAATAGCATATTTGAATCCTTTGAAAAAATTTCATGCAAGACCCATACTTAGAGTCCATGATAGAAGAAGTTAGGGTTTGAAAACCTCTTTTGAAATTCCTTAGAAATGGCTACTTGAATGGAAGAGAGTTCAAAGATTACTAGCATACCTCAATGAGAAGAAAACCCATGAATGTTTGATGAAGAAACGTACACAACCAGCCCCTCCAAGCCTTCCTTGAGTCCAAGCTTCTATTTGGTTTTGATAAAATCTTTCTTGAGAGAGGGTTTTGGATTTTAGGAAATGAAGACTAAAATTAGGTCTTAGTGTTTGAACCCTATTAATATACCTAAAAGACCCTAAAATATTCATCCATGGTTCATAAAATACTTGGGGTGAATTTACCGAACACCCAAAGCCAAGGCAGAAAAATTACAGCTTTTGCAAATACTAACACACGCCCCTCACAGACGGACCGTCTCCCAATCGACGCCCCTTAGATGGGGTCCGTCGATCTGGACTTAGGCTCTATCATGTGAGTATTTTCTAGACTTTCAGGTCCACTCGGCGCACAAGGTCGACGAGCCGTTGGTTGACCAACGGTCCATCCCTTGTGGCCGTCGATGGTCACTGCTTGGCAATATCCTGCCAAATGGATGGGGTCCTCTTATAGGGCCCCTCGTGGGTTCTAGGTGGGGTTGTACCCAGACGTTAAACCCCTATACATAGTCGTCTAGGTCTTAGGAACATCCCACATACATTTTGATTAAAACGAACACGTAAAACTCGCTAAAACACATAATGACACCTAAGCACTTTCTAAGGCACACCTTCCGAACGTCATGGATGTTCTTGGACGTTTGACCTCCAAACGTCACCAAACTTCACACACTCCCTACGAAAATCATTTTAAATCAATTTAACACAAACAAACTCATGAAACATTCACGAAGATATAGTTTACCTTAGTTTGTTTTAGGATGTTACAAGTCCTATGCCAAAAACAGAAGAAGAGATCTTTAATTCAAGTGAGTGATAAGGTGTATTTGAAGATTTTGGCTATGAAAGTGGTGATGAGATTCGGCAAAAAGGGTAAGTTAATTCCCTGGTATGTGGGTCGCTATGAGTTTTTGAAAAGGGCCGGAAAGGTTGCATACGAGTTGAGATTACCTAGTGAACTATCTTTGGTTCATTCGGTATTCCATGTCTCTATGCTTAACAAGTGTATTGGCAATCCCGAGTCCATTCTCCCTATTGAAGGATTGGGAGTAAACGAGGACCTTTCCTATGAAGAGGTCCTAGTGCAAATTCTAGATCGTCAAGTTAAGCAGTTAAAGAACTAAAAGGTGGCCTCCGTAAAAGTTTTATGGAGAAACCACCTAGTTGAGGGAGCAACATGGGAGGATGAGGCCGACATGAAATCCCTCTATCCTCATCTTTTTCCTAATTGAGTTTAGTATTTCCTCTTAAAATAAAATAATGAATACAATTAATTTTGCTTGATTCTAGGTATGTGCATATTTTGGTAATATTTTATGTCAAAATAATTTTTCATGAAAAAGGCTTTTTGTGTTAACTTGCACTAATGTGAAATATATGTTTTGTCTTCTCGATATTTTTGGTCTTTTGATGATGTCTTGAGAAGAATAGCATAGTAATTCTTTTATTTCATTTTGAACTCATGTTGATGTTGAGAAGGTAGTTCCTCATAATGTGTTATGAAATATTGAGCTCTTATATTTTCAGATTTGAGTTGCTATGTGTAATGCCATGTTATGTGTTGAATGGAGTTGTGAGGTACTCCTATGAGTTGTGACTCATGTTGATTATATGCATGTTGTTGGTTGGGTTGCTAGTATTAAGTCTATCATTTCCCTTCAAAATATTTTAGTGACATTCGGGGACGAATGTTCCTAAGGCGGGATAATGTAACACTCCAAAAGTCCATGTAACACTCCGATAGTGCATGACATAAGCTAGAGCCTCACATGATGAACTAAACCTTAAAAGACTATTTATAAGCCTAAAATAATGTTTATAAACCATTTAGGATGTTTAAGAGTCAAGACGACAATAAACATCCATGACATCCGGAAACTAGCTAAATTGAACTAGTTGACGTCCCTATGTTTGGTGAATATTTGGGAGGGTAATATGAAGTCCAAAACATGTAAAAAGACTCTTAATAGGGAGAATGTAGTACAAAGGGTCCAAACGTCTAGTAACGACTCTGCAAGGACCATCCGAAGGGTCCTTGAGGAGGACCCTAACGTGGGCAGGCAGGCTGCCAAGGCAGACTGTGCGCAGCCCACACGAGGTAGGAAAAAAGTTGCCTCACGATGCGTGCAAGAAATGAGGTCCACTGCCCCAAATCAGATTTTGAAAATAAATTTAGAAATAAGCCTCGCGACGCGGATCCAGTTCACATATTCATTGAAGTCGTATTTTAAGAATTTTGACTTCACAAAAAGACCCAATTAAGTGAGGGGTCTTTTGGGTAATTTAGGGGGTGATTATATATAGCCTAAGGGTCTGTTTTAAGTTAATTTTCAATCACCTAAACTGAATTCCCAAAACAAAACCCAAAAGCTCTCATTTGTCTCCACTTTCTCTCCCAAAATTCTCCATTGAAGGAAGAACGATGTATGAAGAAGAAGACCAATTTATCTACGATTTCACTTCAATTTCATGGATTAATTTTCATTAAGGTATGGGTTCTTCACTCTTGGGATTACTTTCCCAAGAGGTTCTTTCAAAGTTGATTTCTAAATCACCCAATTCCAAGGGTTTTTCTCTTCAAATTGGTTTTCTTCAAAACTTGAAATTGATGATTGATTATGATTAATTGTGATTGCCTATGGCTAATTATGTGTAGATTGTTGAGTAATTGGTTCTAACTCAGGGAATTTCGTGGATCATGTCCCTTTCACCAATTTCCCCAAATCTTGGATCTTGTTTATAAATTGATGGGAATTGAAGAATGTATTGATTGTTAGGTTTGTTTTATCTAATATAATTCATTAATGGACTGCCTAGGGTAATGTATGGGATTGGATCTATTTATTTAAGAATTCATGATGAACCCTATTCCCCTAACCCTAGGTTATGAATTAAAGATAATTGGGTTAGTGATGATGTAATTGACACAACTATTGTGTCAATTACTTTTATGTGATGATATTACACCCATTATTGGGTTTAATTGGATGGTTGATGGTAAGACCTTGATGATGTCTTGTAAAGGATATTTGGTAAGTCTTGTGATCTCAATTCTTTACGTCAATTATAATTACTTGTGATTAAGTGATGATGTTGTGTTGAAGTATACCTTATGTTAAGATTGACAGGGTTGGTATGATGTTGAATTGGAATATCTTTACTATGGTTTGTGACATGATGGCTAGGATGCAAATGTTATAAGGATGGTGATAATTTACCAATGTGCCTTATTATGATGTGACATGTAGATATGATAAGCTCACACATATGAATTGTAATGAAAGGACAATAGTCATACAATTCTTATTGAGCTATGATGATGATTATATAAGGGATAGACCCTATCACCTAAACAAAGTTATGATCATTAATAAAGGCATTAAAGACATTTAAAAAATGGACTCTCTCTTAACACCGAGTGAACTAAAGTGAAGAGTGTCCCTTCCCACATAGGGAAGGTAGGATCACTAATGTACTACATCTCCTAGTTCTAGAACTATGTTTCCCCCATACGAATACTAGCTAGTGGATTAAGATAGATGCTACGTTTATGTTTTGGTACTACCTTGGCAAGTAGTCCACCATCTTTTAGTGTAGGATTCAACATAAGCTCGTGTGGTCTATCTCTATTAAGGCAAGATGTTCCCAAATGGTAAAATGAAATAATAAATGAACTCTAAGTAGGATGATCTAAGGGGTTTGGCTTAGTCTAGGTAGGGGTATGAGACTCTACCTATACATTGCAGTAGTTAGCTTTGAGGGAAGTCTTAGGAGGATGTTCTTATGTGTGTATATGCTTATAAATGTAAATGATATGTATATGATGATCTTACATGTTGATGACACCATATGATGTTGATTTCACTTATGAATATGTGTTTGGTCTCTATTGCTAAAGTATGCTGATATGTACTCTTAATGATGTAGTATGTGGAGTTGGGCACTGTTTATGGTTCTTGTTAGGTTACTTGATTGAGTAAGGTTATGGGTCTTTGCTTAGTCATTGCACTAGTGAACTTAATGAGGGTTCGTGAGTAATTGTCTTGCTTTTGTTATGATGTTATGAACTCTTATACTTGTTTGTTGATGATATAACTTTGATGATAAAATTGTGTTTATTATGTGCTTAAGTATGGTTGTATGCATGTTGACTTGAATAGGCTTGGTATGGTTTGTCTTGCGATGAACATGATCTTGACTTAATGAATGTGTGTTAATGACTTGTATTGGTTCTTTAATGTGTATAATGCTTTTCAAAATAAATTAGCATGCTTTAATGAAATGTCTTTTTATAGCATGATTTTATGTTGTGTGTGCATATGGGCCTATACTTAGTACAAGTGATGTACTAACCCTATTTTATCTCTTTTCCCCAACATTTTAGGTTCCGGTCGTTGAAGAGCTTGTGACGAATATGAAGGAGACTTGGATTCTTATTTTCCATGTTAGATAGGTCCTCACCATTTCGAGGACAATGCCAGTTTCTAGCTTTGGATATTGATTAGTATTAAAGAAAATATGTTCATTTCCTTTCATTTGAGTACTAAAGATTGTATAGCCTATATCTGGCTCTTATTGTATTGATGTATGAGCTATGCCCAATATTTATACTCTTGTTTAGATGGTTATGAGATGAGAAGTCCATTTTAAGACTATGTTATATCTAATATATATATATATATGTATGTGCAGTAAAAGTAAAAGACTATGTAATCTTCATATACGAAGAGTCTATGTATACTCGATATGAATACATTATGTGTATACGAGAGGTATATGTAAACCTCATGATAGATATAGAAAAGTTTGAAATTTTCCTCATTTTTAACCTATGAATGCAATGATGTAAGCTAAGAGGCTAGTCCTAGTTCTCTTTGAGGATGATGACGCCGGTTACGTCTAGGGGGTTCTCCCCGTATGTGACAGTCCATGACTTAGCCTAGAGCCTCACATGATGAAAAAAATCGTTAAATCACTGTTTCAAGGCCTAACTTAATGTATTAAAACTAGTTAGTAAGTGTTTGAGTAATGACGTCAAATAACGTCCATACGCCCGGAAGCTAGTGAACTTGAACTAGTAAAACGTCCTTAGGTTTCGTGAAGATTTGGAGGTGTTGTATGAAGTCTAAAACTTGTAAATTCACTTTAATAGGTAAAATGATATATATAGGGTGAAAACATACATGTACGACCCCTCAAGGGTCGCCCTAGGAGGTCCACGAAGGGACCGCACTCTTGTCCAAGCAAGCAACTTAAGACGGCAAGGAATAACACTATGGTGAAGTATCTCCGCGTCGCAGACTTGGTCCAGCAAGAGCGAAAATCTTGATCTGTGATGGGGACAAATAGCGGACTCCAAGGTTCAAAAATTATTTTTGGAAATCATGTGGAAACAGCTACGCGTGTAACAACCCTAAAAATGGATATGCTAAGAAATGTTTAATGTGTCTAGATGGCCTACGATTAGACTGTGTTCACACAGATTGATGCGCGTAGAACCAGACCTCGGAACCCTTGATACAGCCAAGCCAACTAACTTGGGGAGTTATTTGAGCTTGGAAAGGTTGGGTCCAACCTTGTAGGGCTCTCGAATACGAATATTTACTCGAAGAAGTCTTTACCAGACTTAAAAAGGGGAAATCTTAGGTTTGAAAGGTCTAGGGGTAAAATGGTCTTTTTCTTGGCTAAGGGTAGTATCGTAATTACCCTAAATATATAATTAATTATTTAATTAATAAGATGGAGGGGCAATTTGGGGAGAGAGGGCCGAAATTGTGCTCTTGAAGTGAAGTCTTGCTCCACCCTGGTTCGAACCTAGGTGGAAGCAATGAATTAAAGTGATTTTTATTTAAGCTATTAAATTAATGTAATTAATTAATAATCATTATTCATTAGATGATTTAAAATAAAATAAAAATCAAATTTTTAATAATTAACTAAACCTTATTTGACTGAGTCCTAAACTAGACTCCTAAGCCTAATATAACTCCCACTCTCTCACATCTATCTCTCAACTCTCACGCTCAATCTCTCTTCTTCGTTCTCACAAAATTTCTCTGCCAAAATAAGATACAAAAGCAGAAAAATAAACCAAGTTCTTCACACTTGAAGAACTCACACGAAATCACAAGAAAACAAACGTAATCGCACACTAGGCTAAGTGAGGTTGTCATTTGAGTGGAGTTGATATTGAGGAGGCTTAGACGTGTTCTTGGGTGAAGTTTTTTGGCAGAAAGTCAAGGTTTTAATGTCAAAAAGGTGTGGGTTTTCTTCTCTCTTGGTCCCTTTCCCAAGACACCCCTTAAGGTTCATATTATTCATTCGAAAACTAGGATTGTTTCCCCTTTTCCATGCCCCTGTCACTAGCTCCCAATGATTCGTAGGTTGGGTATGATTGCTGGTAGATTTAGGTGTATGTTGTGTTTTCGTGATGAATATGTCTATGTTTGTGTATTTGAAATTGTATGAACGACAACCTATGTGTTCCGAAACTATGTGCTTGTGTGTGCAAAAATGTGGCAGTGACTATGAGTTTTCGGCTTGAGGCTCCAAAATTTATAATGTTATGGTTGTTATTTTACGTGCATAAAACTATGTAAATCGTGATATTCAGTAACATGGAAGTGTGGCTGATTTGAGTATCAATCTTTTGGCTAAACGAATCTATGAAAAATGCACCCCATAACGTGTTAAATGATCTATGAATTTCCCTAAGAGTTCAAGCGTAAATGTTGAAGAAAGTATGCTGAAAAATTAAAAGAAAATTTCTAGATTTAGGTGAGGGATTTCGGTCAAGTTAAAGGGTTTCAAAATGTTGTGAAAAATGAATTAAAACAAGTGAGGTCATGGAGGATTGAACCCGTGACCTCACCATGTTAAAAACCATGAAAAATAAAGAAGTACAAAGAAATGTGGTGAAGGGGATTCGAACCCATGACCTTGGCTGGAAAATGAATTATGAAAATAAGAAATGAGAGGAGTGGGATTCGAACCACAACCTCTCAGACAGTAAAGGAGAAAGAAAAATAAAATGAAAAGAAATGTGAGGTGTGGGAATCGAACCCACGACCTCTTAGGTAGATTTGAGGAGGAGAATAAAAGAAAAATAAAGAGAGGTTGTGGGGGTTTGATCCCACAACCTCATGGTCATCGCAAGATAGTGAAGGAAAATTAAATAAAAAAATAAAAGGGGTTGTGGGGGTTCAAACCCACAACCCCTCGGCCAAGGAAGAGAAAATTCAAAGGAGAGAAATAAAAAGGAAAAGTTGATGTTGGGGATCGATCTAGGTTCCCAATGTTATGTGGACCAAAAATAAAATCAATGAAAAATGTAAATGTTGTCCAAGTGATTCGCAATTGGGTTCCCTTGCCCAAATTTCCGTATTGATATATAAGTCATACGTGAATTAAAAAATCAAGATTAATGCTGCCTACTTAGATCGAAATTGAGATCTTGGCATACATACAAGATGCATAAGTCTTGTACTACATAATCTTAGGAAGATATGAATCACATAAACGAACTATGAATGAAGCCTCATGGCTTGTATGTATAGACCCATAAGTCTAGCATACGTTTAAAAATAAGTGAACCTAAGATGTATGTAATGAAATGATATAACCCTAGAAGGGTTAGGTAAGAGTGTAAAACACACTAAATGGCCAAGTGTATTGGCATACGATGAAATGAATATTATGTAATGAAAAAATGTAACTCTAGAAGGGTTAAGTACGAGTGTCAAACACACTAAATGGCCATGTGCATTGGGATACGATGAAATGATTATTATATAGTTAAATGATGAAACCCTTATAGGGTTAAGTAAGAGTGTGAAACACACAAATGGCCAAGTGCATTGGCATATGATGAAATGAACATTCACATAAAATGGGGTGAGTAATTATGAAGAGCAATTGTGCTAATGTTAATGAATGTGGTGACAACATGATATGATGCTAACATAAAAGATGAGAACAATCTCAAATGAGCCTAAGTAAATGTTACCAAAATGTACTCACCTATGAGAGTGTAAAGTTAATGAAGAGACAAGTCTCTATGAACACTCTAATGAAAGTATGGAGATTAACACACTTAATACTAATGATGAGATGAGAAATCATCTATTGAGATATGATGTCCTCATACTAGAAGCCAGCTTCCATGACGTATGAGTTGAATGAAATGGAACTTTATACTGAGCACCGATAGACTAGCTATAACGGTGATGCCTTCTTTCGGGAAGGCCGGAGGTTCACGTAACTCTCATGAGATGAGACTGTCTGGCATGCCGGGTATGGGTCTCCTTATATCTCCTAGTCTTCGAACCTATACTGTCAATATAGGGATCTGGCAGGGTTAAATTCCCATGTACGCTAGCATGTTCTGGGTCACTTTGGCCGGTGATTCCACCTCTTTTCGGTGTGGGGTTTCATGACACTGCATTTCATGATGCTCACATGATCTATGTCAGTTAAAGTTAAAGTTCCCAACGAATGAATGAGGCCAGCCTCAAATGATGCACATAATGAAATGAACGATACCAAAGGTGTTAGGATAGGATAATCAAGAGGTGAGCTAGACTCAAGTAATGACACTAGGTTATTCTTGATCATTGCACAACAAACCCGATGAGAGTCTTAAACTACATCCTAGGTATAGCTTGTGTTTACACTAGCTTATGAATAAATGAAATGAAGTACGTATGAATGAATGAAGCAGAGTCTGTGTTTGCTAAAGAAGTCTCCCTAGTTGAGGTCCCATATGTTGAGCCCTCATTTTGGAAATTCTTAATGTCAAGTCCATGATTCCAAGGTCTCATGGCATATGAATGAATGTTATAAAAGAGGTTATGTGCTATATGCAATATGATATGTGCTATGTGTAAGATGTTATGTGTTGTGTGCAATATGATAAGTAAGATGATGCATGTCACTCTCATGGCATGACTTTCTTAATCCAAATTTGGAAAGCTCACTGACTTTCCTAATCCAAATTTGGAAAGTTCACTAACTTTCGTAATCCCAATTTGGCAAGTCCACTGACTTGACTTTCCATAATCATGTTGTTAGGAAAGAGATATTCTTACTCATGCATGTCATTGGTGTGTGCTTGCATATACCCATACTTAGTACAAGTGTGTACTAATCCCATACAATTTTATATTTTTATGTGCAGGCACAGGTGGACGTTAGAGCTTACGGGTCGACGCTAAGCTATCCGGACATGGAGCATTCATCCGGAATTGGTAGGCCCTCATGCTTTCGAGGACGCTTGCTCATTATATTGTACCTTATATATAGGTTTTGAGTTAATGGAGTATGTTCCACTAGCATTTCTTTCTCATCTTATTTCAGACATTGTATTGGTGCCATTTTGGCAAGTATACACTTAATGCAGTATTGAACTATTTCTTTCATTTGATGATCTTAATATTAGATGGTTGATTGTGAACATTTATGAGTTTAAGTAGAAGGTCTTATATGAATGTTAAGTAACAAAAAGTTCAAATTTTCCGCTAAAATTAACCTAGATGAAGTAACAATGACGTATGTAGGCTTGTCTGCGAACTCTGAGAGGTCAACGACGCCGGTCTCGTCTGGGGTCTAGACTCCGGTCGTGACAAAGTTGGTATTAGAGTATTAGGTTAAATTTCAAGGATAATAAGTTCACATCAACCACATTGAGTAGTTTCTAAGTCATGGTAGTGAAGTGCACCACTATCCTGAATTAGAGACTGCATGATTGATACGCTCAAACTTACTTCTCAAATAGGAAGTAAAGCGGTCGTATCAAGTAAAGAACCCAACTAAAGAGGTTGGGGTCGATCCCACGAGGAAAATGGTTCAGACTTAACTTTATTCTATTATTACTTCTATTTAGTCAATTATTTTCCGAAAACAAATAACTAAAGGGGGGTTTTGATTAATAAAAGCAACTAACTAAATTAAAGTAATCGACTAACAGGTTCAAGTATTGAAGTTTAATCAAGTGATGAGAGTAACTAGGGCTTAAGTGTTCCCCACAGGCTCCTAACTCGGTAATTCTAACTATAACAATTCTTTTCTAATGTCTTGCATGCAAAAAGATAAGTTAGGTATCTCTAAATCCTTGGTCCGGCATCTAGGAAATTTTACTCTGCATCTTGGTCCGGCTACGTGTGTTGATTTATTAAACCTTATCTTTACCTCATATTAAGCATCGTAATCGATATTTGACTAAGTTGTTACTACGTACCAACCGACACTAGCCTATTAGATAGTATACACTAAATCTACGTTGATAATTCTTTTCCTATTATCTACCTCCTTGGTCCGGCAAGTAGCATTAAGGCGAGTTCTAACGTTGGCCATCCGTTCAAAAGACTTCTAAATGAAAGAATTATCAATACATGGAAGACACTATTCAAGAATTGTTATTTTAGCTAGATTTTACCTTGTTATTTACTCATGGTTCCCACAACCCTAGTTATGGAGTTTAGTTCCCCATGGTCATAATCACACAATTCATATTTATAATGTAAAAATTCATCCACTTACTTTAATGAGAATCAATAAAATCCAGAAATTCACTAGATTAATCCACAAGAACACCAACAATCGATTCCGAAAAAAGTGTATCAAATATTAAAATCAATAGTTCAATACTTAAACAAGAGAACTAAAAAAAATATCCAAAAGTCTAACCCCAAAAACGAGGTTTTTCAGACTATTTATAATAAAATAAAACCTAACAAAAGAAGGAATATAATTAAGGAAAATTTGTCCAAAACGCGTCTGAGACGATGGCCCATGTGACGGACTGTCGTGGCCACAATGGACCGTCGTGGCCTCCGTCGCTCCATACTTGGGCTTTAATCTCTGCTGCTTTCTTCATCAACTCTGTTACCCTCGACGGACAGGTCTGACGGACAAGCACGACGGTCCATCAAGGGATTTCGTTCCACAATACTTAGAAACTTCTTGGAATTGGGTACTGGGACTACTCTCTGACAATCACAACGAACAAGCAGGATGGACCGTCGTGGCTATGACAGTCCGTTGTAAGGCTTCTGTAGTCCCACACTTAGTCAGACTTCCCCATCTTCTTTCAAAAGCTACTCTCTTCTCACTACGGTGCTACCTACGGACCGTCACAGTCGCGAAGGACCGTCGTGAGCTCCTTAGGTGGTCACTTCTGCAATTCCTGCTCAAAACCTCCGCGTTCTCCTTTGGACAGATTTCCTGCAAATAAAGAGAAACATACATCAAAAATCAATACAAAAAGGATTTGGACACACACTAAACTTAAGGAAAAAGCATTAAAAGTACCGTAAAACCATGGTACATCAACACCCTCAACTTAAATTCGTTGTTTGTCCTCAAGCGATGCACTATGACTCACTACAAAATCTTTGTACAAGAGTATCCATATTTTATCTTTCGCAATCATTTGGCTATCAATCCCGATAATTTTCATTATGTTCATGCATACTATCACTATTAGGCTTGAATTATGTGGATCAGACCATGACACAGACTCACTACGCACTGACACCTATCCTCTTTAATTTCTCACCAAGGTGCTAATTTTTCCTGTATTGCAACTAGTATCCTCACTTCAAAATAACGTCCTCATTTTTGACACAATAATTTCAGTTTGAGTATAAGGATTACTTTTTCAACACTCGCTCTCAGAACAACTTCACAACTCATTTATACATATTGCCATAAGCTTGCCCTTATTTTCACTGCTTTAAGTTCGCCATAACAACTCTTAGGATAAAGATAGGACTTTCTTAGCTTGTAACATAGGCTCAGGGTCAGGTAGGGTATATTTAGGTATACTTTAGTGACTTGTTGCCCTCCTTGACATATCGGCTAAGCGTACCACCTTTTTATCATTTTATTTCGCCCTATTTCTCAATTTTCTTTCACCTTGCTATTTTCCCTTTCTTCTCCTTATGTGTAAGTGACTCTTCTCTTTTCTTGTGTTTATTTTATTTTTATTATTATTATTTTATTATTATTATTATTATTATTTTTTAAAAAAATCACCTTTGTTTTGTTCTTTCTTTCTGTTTATTCTTTCAACCCCACTTTTTGGAGTATTCCTTATAACAGCCACCCTCAACTCATGATTTTGCCATGAGTCAAGGTTCACAGTACCCATGGTTGGGTCAGGGCCACGACAAGGTTGCTTTCTGCATTAGCCACCCTCAACTTATGCTTTTGGCATAAACTGAGGTGCACATGTCCAAGGAGGGACCAGGGCCAACATATTGTTCCCAGAGAAGATCAGTTGGGGTGAAAAAGAAAGATTTATTTTAGGCTCAAATCATTTGGATTAATAAGGGATTAACTTCATTTTGTTTTCTGTTATTTTTATGCTCAAGATTGACTATTTCGAACAAGGGCCTATGATCCTTTCCTAATTGTTTATTTCGGCTTACTTTTTGCAAGACTAACCAGGCAAGTTCTAGCTCAGTATCAATGGTGGATCATTCGAATTTTCCTCACACTCACTTGACATCTCGTTACACTAACAGATTATCAGACACTTAGTTCGAGTCTTAGATTCAGGATCATGCAGTAGTGTATCTCTATATCATGCTAAGAGCCACACATTTATCAATTACTATGCCTAGTCATGCGTCATTTTCATTACATCAGGATATCATTTCTGTTTTAGCTATCATGCTTCAGAGTTATACTATGTACACAAGATATAAACATGCCGGTTCAACAATAAAAGTAATCAGTCTATTGGGGAAAAAGAACAGAGGCAAGAAAACCCCAAGAGAGGATCGTGAATTGGGCTACTCAGACTTCACCCTAACATTCACTTTCCTTTTACCCCACCCCATTAAAAAAGATAAGCAATTGTCCCTAATGCATAAAATAATCTAAAATAATCGAGTGGTAGGTAAAGCAAACCTGAGGCGCAAAGCGCCGGCGATCAACAAGCAGGTGGGTCCGGTGTCCCAGAACCCACTCCCTCTGTTGTAGTCTGGACACCTTTAGTAGTGTCCTCAGCAGCAACAACACCATCAGTAGTGCCTCTCTCCTCCTCAACAACTCTGGAGCTAGACGCCCCAGCAGCCAACTCTATAGCCCTCAACGTATGGGCCTCCTCATCAGCAATCGAGGCTCTACTCACAGCCTCCATCTTATGGCGCTCCTTCTTTCTCGCCCTAGCCTCATTCTCCTCTCGACCCCTGCGCGTCTCTTGGCATGCTCTCGTGGTGGAGGTGGTGGCATATCAGAAGTGGCGAATAAAGCAGCCATCACTGTGTCCTCAACAGGCTCTGCAGAAGAGGCCTAGGACTCGGGCACCCTAGCCTCTAGAATCATGTCCAGATACGCTCTCAGACTCTCTACCACAGCCTGAAGGGTCCACATGTCCACCAGAGGGGCTGGCCGGGCTAGCACCCTCAACTCAAAAGCGTCCATGCGCTGATGAACCTCCATAATCTTCCTCTTCGTGTGCTGGGCCATCATCTGCACCATGCGCTCCTCCGCCTCAGCAATAGACCTCTGAATCCAAGGCTGGATGTGATGCAGAAGTGTGGACATCTGAGCCTCGAGTTTTTAGACCCTAGCAAGTGGGACCAGAGTGGCAGAAGGAGCCGAGCGAGAGGAGCTCGGGGCAGTGCTACTACCCGAGATAGACTCGACCGGGTTAGTGTTAGTAGGCGCAGACGTAGCCTGGGTAGCCGCTTGGGCATGATCTACTGTGTCCGCCAGGTTCTCACCAAGCAGAGGCACCTCCGGGCGGGGCCCTCTGTGTGGAGCCAACTCATTGGCCTCATCCCTGATGAGGCCGATATCAACATTGCCCTGTGGGGTCTTGAGCTTATCTATATGCCAAATGGGCACACCTGCGGACCTGCATAAAGAAAACACCATGCACGGAAATGGGTAAGTAGTGGTGACCTTGAAGGCCCTCTCGTGCATGACCGCTTGTAGAAGCCAAGAAAAGTCAACCTCAAATCCGCTATCATCGCTGCCGTCAGAACTGCGCTATCCCATGTAACTATACTATCTGCAGAAGTGGGGGAAAGGCAGTGGCAGACTATCCACCATAAAAACTTAGCCGTGAAGGTCAAGTTAGCCTTCTTGATGGCTCCATTCGACTCCGTTACCCAGTCAGCAGCCTCTCTATCAACAGACAAGTGCTGGGCCATCCACCTCTTGGTGGTCTCTCTCAGCGCTGGCTCACGCAAGAACCGTCCATCTTTAACAAGTTGCCACCGGTAGTCAAACTCATTAGTAAGGGGGGTTCTGGTGGCATCAACATCCTCGCCGTATAGATACCGGCGGATGGCTGGCAAGGAGATGTCTATCCGCTTGCCGCGGACTCTCATGTGATCAAGTGGGTCCTGTTTGGCGGCGGCAGCCCGCATATCAATCTGGGATCGGAGAGTCGCCACATACGAGGCGTAGAACTCTCGGACCAACTCCTCACTATATCGGCCCAAAGCACGAGCCGTCCAATCTAGTCGGTGTCTGGTGAAGAGTGTATGGATATCCGGCATGGTGGGGAGACTCCCCGTAAGGACCCGCCTCTCTAGTGTAAGGGTCCGGGTCATGACGCCCTTATCATTCAGCAGCTTGGCGTCGGAGTACACCTGATACTGCCCATCGACACACCACCGGTTGGGCTGGTCGACAACCAGGGCGGGGACTCCAGTCGGTGAAGCTGGAGTGGAATCAGTATTATTGGCCTCATAAGACGAGGCAGACTGTGAAGCTGTGGCGGGCACAGAGGCTTACGCAGACCTGGAGACCTCCTCCGACCAAGATACTCCCAAGGATCCTGACGCTCCTTCGTCCTGTGCAGCTGACCTAGAAGGTGTGCCGGTCAGTGTGCGCTCCTCGTCAGACTGGGAGGCAGTGACTACGCTGGATGCCACCTTCTTGGGCGTGGCTTTGGTGGCGCGTGCAGAAGTGACAATGACTGGGGTCACGTACTCAGGGTCACGCTCATCATTAGAGCCAATGACCAGTCGAGAAGATGGGGTGACGGACTTTGAACGCCCTCGTGCGTAAACTCGATCTTGCTTTGGTGCCATAAGTGTTAGTACCTGTAAATAAAAAAAAATAGTACCAGTAGAAGCAAACAAGACATGCAAAGAAGAAAATAACAAACGTAAAACCAAAACTGGAATGGTATTGCTGTAGTGTCTGTGAAGCACGACGGACCAATTGATGGCCCGTTGTGAGTATGACGGACTGTCATGGGCATCCGTCATGAATTACTTAACATATTTTTGGAGACTCTCAGAAAGAAAGACTCCGACACTCATGACGGTTAAGCAGGACGGACCGTCGTGGGCACGATGGTCCGTCATAGTGGTCCGTCATAGGACACTTATAGAAAATTTTGAGACCCTTAGGAGTGGGGTCTCTAACTGTCATAACAGTTAATCAGGACGGACTGTCGTGGGCACTATGGTCCGTTGTAGAGGTCCGTCATAGGGCACTTAGAGAAAATTTTGAGACCCTTAGGAGTGGGGTCTCTGACAACCATAACGATTGTGCAGGACGGACCGTCGAGGGTACGACGGTCCATCGTAAATGTCCGTCATTGGACACTAAGAGAAAAATTTGAGACCTTTTGGAGTGGGGTCTCTGACAACCATGACGGTTGTGCAGGACGACCCATCGAGGGTTTGACGGTCCGTGGTAGAGGTCCGTCAGTGGACACTTGGAGAAAATAACTGGGGAATTGGTGGAATGGATCCAATGACGGTCCGTCGTGGGCACGACGGTCCGTCGACGGGGTCTCGTTCTGTCCTTCAGTGACAGAACTGAAGATGCCTCAATCGTCCCCTAAAATTTCAATTGAAAAGAGTACATATCAATCCACACTTTCTAACCCAAATACCCAGCAAACTAGCAATTCTAAGGCACTAATTTCTCGAGTTTTAACATGCCAATTTGGAGGACTATCAACCAAGGTCAGAATAAAGTTCAGAAACATATTCCCCCCTTTTGATGTAGTTAACACACCACCCACAACAATTTTACTATCTAAGGCACGTAGGATGAACGGGGTGAGTTCTTTAGCAAGCAATAGGGTTCAAAATTCAAAGACCCAACATTCAGAAATAGGCTGTATTATGTGAAAACAATAATGAAATGTAAATGGGTTAGAGATCAGAAACACATACCTGAGACATGGAGAAGATAAAAAACGGGTGAGGCACACAACTATGAAGATCAGCAGAAGAACAGTAGACTCCGACCAGCAGAATACTTTGAAAAAACAGGGAGATTGGGAGAGGGAAGATTAGGGGAATTTGGGAAGGGATGGTGAATCAGGAGTTTGGGAAGATAATGAGAGTGGTAGGGAGTTCAAAAGAGGGGAAATGGGAGAAATGAGGGAAAGAAACGGTTGAAATGAAGAGGTGGGAAGTTAAAAGGTTTAAAATCTTTAAATATTCGTCGGTCGGGTAAACGGTTTTTGATACGATGAGTCCCTATCGACGGTCCATCACAGGTGTGACAGTCCATCGTGGGTTCTGTCACGGGTGCCCTAATTTAAAAGAAATGGAAAAACTTACCTGGGCACGATGAATTTCTGCGACGGTCCATCGCATACGTGACGGTCCGTCAATGAGTGTTGCAGACCAATTTTCTGCAGATTTATCTAGTAATGTGCTACCTGCAAATTTAACACCCATTAAGCTATTCTTTTTGTATTTATCTGGACACTTATTGGACACGGACCCTAAACTACGCTCTAGCCAACACTTCTAACAAAACGATAAACAAAGAAAATTCAACTATTTCTAGAAAGTCATTTAAAAAAACTATAGTTGGCTTGATTTAATGTCGCGGCACGATGGAGGACACTTGATTACTCAGACTTCATCAAGATGGTGTGCCTCGATCACTTCATTCGCCCTTTCACCATGCCCCATATAGATTTTGATTCATTGTCCGTTCACCTTAAACCGCACACCCTCCTTGTTTTCCAACTCAACCGCTCCGTGAGGGAATAGTTGTGTGATTAAGTAAGGGCCAGTCCATTTGGACTTGAGTTTTCCCGAAAACAAGCGCAACCTAGAATTGAATAAAAGCACCAAATCCCCAACCATAAAATTGCGTTTCTCAATCTTTTGATCGTGGTACTTCTTCATCTTTTCTTTGTAAAGGGCTTAACTTTCATAAGCTTTTAGGCAAAATTCATCGAGCTCATTCAACCCATTTAACATCTGTTCTGTAGCTTCATTCCAATCCATTTTCAACTTTTTCATTGCCCACATGGCTTTGTGCTCTAATTTAATCGGTAAGTGACAAGCCTTTCCATATACAAGTTGGTATGGAGACATACCTATGGGAGTCTTGTATGCTGTCCGGTAGGCCCAAAGAGCGTCATCAAGCCTCCTTGACCAATCTGTTCTATTAGCGTTCACCATTTTTGACAAAATCTGCTTGATCTCCCTATCTGATACCTCAACTTGCCCACTAGTTTGAGGATGGTAAGGAGTGGCCACATTATAGCGAACCCCATATTTCTCCAATAATCCCTTAAACAATTTGTTGCAAAAGTGGGATCCCCCATCACTAATAATTGCCCTTGGGGTACCAAATCGAGAAAATATATTCTTTTTCAAGAACGCGGTGACACTCTTCCCTTCATTATTTGCGAGTGCGATAGCTTCCATCCATTTAGACACATAATCAACCGCTACTAGAATGTACTTCATCCCATGAGAACTCACAAAAGGGACCATAAAGTCAATACCCCACACATCAAATAACTCAATCACAAGAATGGGATTTAAAGGGATCTCTTGCTTTCTTGAAATGCCGCCATCTCTTTGGCATCTATCACATGCTTTGGCAAACTCATGAGCATCTTGATGAATAGTTGGCCAATAGTAGCCACATTTTAAGATCTTGTGAGCGGTCCGGATACGACTATGATGTCCACCTACGGGTGAAGAATGGCATGCCTCCAAAAGACTCAACATCTCAACTTCTGGCACACAATGTCGAATAAGCCCATCGGCACAACTCCTATACAAGTATGGTTCATTCTAAAAGAACTTTTTAACATCATGCATGAACTTTTTCCTTTGATGAAAGGACAAGTCCGGTGGGACAATATCGCTAGCCAGATAATTCGCAAAATCTGCGAACCATGGAATCAAGTCTTGAGAGGCGGACAATACATGCTCATTGGGGAAAGTATCATCAATTTCAGTCTTATCTCCCAACTGTCTCATTGCTTCATCTTCTAAATGGGACAAGTGGTCAGCGACTTGATTCTCGGTCCCTTTTCTATCTCTCAGCTCAAAGTCAAATTCTTGCAATTGTAATACCCAACAAAACAACCTCGGTTTCGCATCCTTCTTTGCCATTAAATATCTCAAAGCAAAATGATCAGTATGCACTATAACTCTAGTGCCTAGCAAATAGGTGCGAAATTTCTCGAAAGCAAAGAATACTGCAAGGAGCTCTTGCTCAGTCACTGTGTAGTTCTTTTGGGCTTCATTGAGGGCTTTACTAGCATAGTAAATGGGGTTAAGGATTTTGTCCTTTCTTTGTCCCAATACCACACCAAGATCAACCCCTCTAGCATCGCACATCACCTTAAATGGACTGCTCCAATCTGGAGAAATAATGATGGGTGCATAGACCAACTTTTTTTTCAACTCACCGAATGCCTTAAGACAGGATTCATCAAAATAAAATTTACACTCTTTCTCAAGCAACTTGCACAAAGGATGCACAATTTTTGAAAAATCCTTGATGAACCTCCGGTAAAAACCTGCATGCCCACGAAAGCTTCTCACACCTTTTATAGAGATAGGTGGGGGAAGTCTCTCTATTACCTCGACTTTAGATCGATTAATCCTATACCCTTCTCTGAAATGCGATGACCCAATACAATACCCTCTTTCACCATGAAGTGATATTTTTCCCAATTTAGTACTAAATTACAGTCTTCAAACCTCTTAAGAACCTTAGATAAACGACTTAAACACCGCTCAAAGAAGTCACCAACAACAGAAAAGTCATCCATAAACACCTCAATAGTGTCCTCTACCATATCGGAGAATCTCGACATTATGCATCTCTGAAATGTGGCGGGTGCATTGCACAACCCAAACGACATTCTCTTGAAAGCAAAGGTCCCATATGGGCAAGTGAAGGTGGTTTTCTATTGATCTTCCGGTGCAATAGAAATCTTATTGTACCCCAAATAACCATCAAAAAAATAGTACCACCCTTTTACGGCAAGTCTATCCAACATCTGATCCATGAAGGGCATAGGAAAATGGTCTTTTTCGGTCCATGCACTTAATTTCCGGTAGTCCATACACACCCTCCATCCAGTCAGCGGTCTCATTGGAACAAGTTCATTTTTTTCATTGGGGACCACAGTCATTCCCCCTTTCTTAGGTACACACTGAACAGGGCATACCCAACTACTATCAGCGATCGGATATATTACTCCGGAATCCAACCACTTAATAATTTCCTTCTTCACTACCTCTTGCATAGGTGGATTTAAGCGTCTCTTGTGCTCAATACTCGGCTTATGATCGGGCATGCATTGGATTTTATGAGAACAAATACCGGGAGGGATCCCAATAATATCCGCAATAGTCCACCCAATAGCTCTTTTGAATCTTTTTAATACTTTCACCAAAATCTCAACCTGTTGTACATTCAGATCTGATGCAATGATTACCGGCAAAGTGTCACCATTTCCTAAGAATTCATACCTAATATGAGGTGGGAGAGCTTTTAGTTCTAACTTTGGAGCCTCCTCTATAGATGGTTTCGCGGGTGGAGACTCGCGATTCTTCATGTCTAACATATATTTCTTCGGTTTAAACCGAACATCACCTCGATCAAGTGCCGCGACCAATGACCCATACTCTTCAATGCAATCGCTATCAAAATTCATGATCACTGTCGCTAGTGCTTCAACACCCAGACATTCTTTAATTTGTATCTCATATGACTTTTCAACTTTGTATGATATGGCAGACACCGATTGAAGCTCACCACTCTGCCTCATGGACCTAAAAATATTGAAGGTCACTTCTTCATTGTTCAACCGAAATTTCATCTACCCTTTTTCCATATCAACCAAGTCTCTACCCGTAGCTAGGAATGGCCTCCCAAGAATAATTGGCACCTCAAAATCGACCTCACAATCAAGAATAACAAAATTGGCCAGAAATATGAACGACTCCACTTTTACTAGCACATCGTGGAGTATCCCAATAGGCCTTTTTACTGTTCGATCGGCCATCAGTAGCCGCATCGCAGTGGTCTTTTGATCACCCAAACCCAACATCTTGTAAATCGAGAGGGGTATGAGATTTATGCTTGCCCCAAGATCACGTAATGCTTTCGCAAAATGCAATAACCCGATTGTACAAGGAATAGTGAAAGCACCTGGATCTTCTTTCTTTTGCACTAGAGATCTTGTAGCAATAGCACTACAGTTCTGCATTCTATCATCATCCTCAAAAGTGATCGATCTTTTCTTCGTAACCAGATCTTTCATAAACTTGGCATAACCGGGCATTTGTTCCAGAGCTTCTACCAAAGGGACATTGATGGAAAGCTGTTTCAACATAGTTATAAAACACCGGTATTTACCATCCTCGGTCTTTTTCACTAGTCTTTGTGGGAAGGGGGGTGGTGGTCTAGGCAAGGGAGTCACCTTTTTGGGCATTTCAACATCTTTTCCCATTTTATCTTCTAACTCACCACTAACCTCCACTACCTTATAATCATCTCTTCCCACCTTTTCTACATCAGACGGCATAGCTGGGTCAGTCCTCTGCTTACCACCCTGAGTAGTGATTGCCATACAGTGTCCATCATTTTTCGAATTTTGGACAGTGTTGCTAGGGAGAGTGCCCTGTTGCCGTGTGTTCACAGTCGCAGATAATTGCGCCATTTGCAACTCAAGCTGCTTAATCGAGATTGCATGTGTATCAACTTTCTGCCCAATACCCGCTAAGTCACTCCTTAACTCTTTAGTGTGCTCATCACTAGCATCGAACCTCCTCATCATTTTGTGCAACATATCCTCAACTCGAGCAATACTACCTCCACCATCCCTAGGAGCAAATTCACGATTTTGAGGAGGAACATAGGGCCCACTCCTATCATTTCTGTCACCAAAGTTACCCCGATTGAAGTTGTTGTCGCGGTTGTAATTCCCATCTCGGACATAATGACCCTCACGGTTATAATTACCATAGTTCCAACCTTGGTTTTCTTGACCTTGGCGCCAATTCTCCTGATTGGAGCCTTGGGCGTTCGGTAGGAACCCCCCCCATCGTCTGCTCAGCTACCGCATAAGAATCCTCCTCATAGTAATACTCATCATTCGGTGGTGATGGTTTAGACAAGTAGTTCACCGCATTTACCTTTTTTGCACCCAGTGACATGTTTTAACACCAACCCAAGCTCAGTTCTATTTGAGCCATCTCTTCACGAATCTCGTCTGTGGCTGGGTTGTGTGCGTATTGCACTGCAAAGGTGTTTCTTCCAGTATCTGACTTCCTAGTACTCCATGCCTTATTATTTCGATAGATTTTCTCCAACTTTTCAGCAATCTCGGCATAAGGACACTGCCCATAAGAACCACCCGCTATAGTATACAACACCGCTTTATTATTATTATCCTGTCCCCGATAGAAGTATTCTTTCAGTGACTCATCATCGATGCGGTGATTGGGGATATTTCTCAAGAATGAAGTGAACCTATCCCAAGAACTGCTAACTGACTCTCCCGGTAGTGCCACAAAGTTGTTCACTCTGTCTTTGTGGTTTAGTTTCTTAGAGACCGGGTAGTAACGTGCTAAGAAAGCATCCCTCAGTTGATTCCAAGTGAAGATTGGGTTATAAGGGAGCTCAGTAAACCACATAGCAGCCTCTCCCGTCAGTGAAAGAGGAAATACTCTTAGCCCTATTACATCCATATTCAAATCGGGTCTCCCTACACAACTTTTGCACACTGCCCTTACCTTAGCGATGTGGGCATGTGGATCCTCAGAAGGTAGCCCTGAAAACAAACCTCTGGCAGTGAGCATTTGCATCAGACTACTGGTTACCACAAAAGTGTGGCCGTATGGTATAGGAGGCAAGACAAGTGGTCCATCAGAGTCTGCGATGTTATCATAACCCCTATAGTATTCTTGAGGGCGTGGAGTGGGGTGTTGTCCCCTTTGTTCATCTTCACCACGATTTTCAGGTAATAACTGACCATGAGCATCAACTGGAGCTGGAATGTCCTGGTTGGGATCATCGTTGTTAATACCCAAGTTTCGATTCATATTGCGTAGTGTACACTCTAATTCGTGGTCGTATGAAAACAAGGGTTGTCTTCTACTCCGCGTAATTGGCATACATGGAATTTAGTCCTGTAAGAGACAAAAACAACAGAAACAGTAAAATTAGGAAAATATTGACTAAGCTTTAGTAATAAGTTTTAAGTTAATCTAAAATCCACTTTCCCCTGCAGCGACGCCAAAATTTGATACGCTCAAACTGACTTCTCAAATACAAAGTAAAGCGGTCGTATCAAGTAAAGAACCCAACTAAATAGGTTGGGGTCGATCCCACGAGGAAAATAGTTCAGACTTAACTTTATTCTATTATTACTTCTATTTAGTCAATTATTTTCTGAAAACAAATAACTAAAGGGGTTTTTGATTAATAAAAGCAATTAACTAAATTAAAGTAATCAATTAAAAGGTTCAAGTATTGAAATTTAATAAAGTGATGAGAGTAACTAGGGCTTAAGTGTTCCCCACAGGCTCCTAACTCGATAATTCTAACTATAACAATTCCTTCCTAATATCTTGCATGCAAAGTGATTAGTTAGGTATCTCTAAATTCTTGGTCCGACATCTAGAGAATTTCACTCCGCACCTTGGTACGGCTACGTGCGTTACTTTATTAAACCTTATCTTTACCTCATATTAAGCATCGTAATCGATATTTGACTAAGTTGTTACTACGTACCAACCAACACTAGCCTATTAGATAGTATACACTAAATCTACATTGATAATTCTTTTCCTATTATCTACCTCCTTTATCTGGCAAGTAGCATTAAGGCGAGTTCTAACATTGGCCATCCGTTAAAAAGACATCTAAAGGAAACAATTATCAATACATGCAAGACACTATTCAAGAACTGTTATTTTAGCTAGATTTTACCTTGTTATTTACTCATGGTTTCCACAAACCTAGTTATGGAGTTTAGTTCCCCATGGTCATAATCACACAATTCATATTTATAATGTAAGAATTCATGCACTTATTTTAACGAGAATCAATAAAATCCAGAAATTCACTTGATTAATCCACAAGAAAACCAACAATCGATTCCGGAAAAAGTATATCAAATACCAAAATCAATAGTTCAATACTTAAACAAGAGAACTAAAAAATAATATCCAAAATTCTAACCCCCAAAACGAGGTTTTTCGGACTATTTATAATAAAATAAAACCTAACAAAAGAAGAAATCTAATTAAGGAAAATCTATCCAAAACGTGTCTGAGATGACGGCCTATGTGACGGACCGTCGTGGCCACAACGGACCGTCGTGGCCTCCGTCGCTCCATACTTGGGATTTCATCTCTACTGCTTCCTTCATCAACTCTGTTACCCTCGACAGACAAGTCTGACAGACCGTTTCAAGCACGACGGTCCATCGAGGGGTTTCGTTCCACAATACTTAGAAACTTCTTGGAATTGGGTACTGGGACTACTCTATGATAATCACGACAAACAAGCAGGATGGACCGTCGTGGCTATGACGGTCCGTCGTAAGTCTTCCGTAGTCCCACTCTTAGTCAGACTTCCCCATCTTCCTTCAGCAGCTACTATCTTCTCACTCCGGTGCCACCTACGGACCATCACAGTAGCGACGGACCGTCGTGAGCTCCATAGGTGGTCGCTTCAGCAATTCCTGCTCAAAACCTCCGCGTTATCCTTTGGACAGATTTCCTGCAAATAAAGAGAAACTTACATCAAAATTCAATACAAAAAGGCTTTGTACACACACTAAACTTAAGGAAAAAGCATTAAAAGTACCGTAAAACCACGGTACATCAATGATACATAGGAAAAAATTCCCTTCTTCTGATCTTATCGTGCCTTCTCTAATGTCTATTTCTTGGTGTTAAGAGCGTATCTAACATCAACTCTTGAGATTGAGAAAGATGAATACAAGGAGAAACAAAGGCGGAGCAACAAGGTGTTCCGAGGAAGAACTCACATGCCAGCACCATGTCTAGCAGGTTAAAGGACTTTACGAGGGTGAATCCTCCCGTTTACACTGGATCTAAGATTGCTGAGAATCTCGAGGAGGAGTGTAGGGTCCGTGTCCAACAAGTGCAGGAAAATAGGAAGAAGAAACATACTAGGGCAGGGAACAGGTCAAGGCAAGCTGAGAAGAATTTTTCAAGGAAGAGTAGTACTGAAATCAGGGATAAGCCCAGGTTTAAGAAGGGACTCTCCCACCAAGGGGAGTCAAGTTCATCCAAGGGTCGCTATGATACGGATTCCGAGTACAGACTTAAGAGAAACAATGGAATAGACACACCTCAGGAGAGGCCACCTTGCAGGAAGTGTGGCAAACTGCATGGAGGAGAGTGTATGATGGGCACTAACGCTTGTTACAGTTGTGGCAAAAAGGGTCAGATGGTGAAGGATTGTCCGAATAGAAGAAGTCAAGAACAAGGGAAGGAGAGAGTTCAGCCTAATGGTCCAAGTGAAGAGGCTCCAAGCAGGCAATGATTCTTCGCACTCAAGTCTAGGGGTGCAGGGGAAGGCACCTCTTGTGATGTCTCGGGTGCGTAGCCTTAATTAGTCTTTCATGTATTTGACTGTGTATGGTGTTTATGCACTAGTATGAGGTTAATATGTTTGAGTCATCATGTTGGTTGCTGATTTGTATGACTTATATGTTGACTTATGTTTTATGCTTTGATGAGACTAGTTTAGGAAAGAATTCCTTAGTCTACTAATGTGAAACTAACAGTGGGTTTCAAGGATGTGCACCATCATGTTAATATGTGCATCAGATATTCACCAATGAGGAGTATTGAATTGCCTATGTATGCATACGTTCTATAGATGACTTACTTGTTGCTAGCAAAGAGAAGTGTCATTCGGGGACGAATGTTCCTAAGGGGGAGACAATGTAACAACCCTAAAAATGGATATGCTAAGAAATGCTTAATGTGTCGAGAATGCCTACGATTAGACTGGGTTCACACGGATTGATGCGCGTAGAACCAGACCTTGAAACCCTTGATACATCCAAGCCAACTAACTTGGGGAGTTAATTGAGCTTGGAAAGGTTGGGTCCAACCTTGTAGGGCTCTCGAATACAAAGATTTACTCGAAGGAGTCTTTACCAGACTTAAAAAGGGGAAATCTTAGGTTTGAAGGGTCTAGGGGTAAAATGGTCTTTTTCCTGGCTAAGGGTAGTATAGTAATTACCCTAAATATATAATTAATTATTTAATTAATAAGGTGGAGGGGCAATTTGGGGAGAGATGGCCGAAATTGGGCTCTTGAAGTGAAGTCTTGCTCCACCCGGGTTCGAACCTAGGTGGAAGCAATGAATTAAAGTGATTTTTATTTAAGCCATTAAATTAATGTAATTAATTAATAATTATTATTCATTAGCTGATTTAAAATAAAATAAAAATTAGATTTTTAATAATTAACTAAACCTTATTTGACTAAGTCCTAAACTAGACTCCTAAGCCTAATATAACTCCCACTCTCTCACGTCTATCTCTCAACTCTCACGCTCAATCTCTCTTCTTCTTTCTCACGAAATTTCTCTGCCAAAAAAAGATACAAAATCAGAAAAATAAACCAAGTTCTTCACACTTGAAGAACTCACACGAAATCACAAGAAAACAAACGTTAATCGCACACTAGGCTAAGGGAGGTTGTCATTCGAGTGGAGTTGATATTGAGGAGGCTTTGATGTATTCTTGGGTGAAAATTTTGTGAATCAAGTTAAGGGTTTAACGTCAAAAAGGTATGGGTTTTCTTCTCTCTTGGTCCCTTTCCCAAGAGACCCCTTAAGGTTCATATTATTCAATTGAAAACTAGGATTGTTTCCCCTTTTGCATGCCCCTGTCACTAGCTCCCAATGATTCGTAGGTTGGGTATGATTGCTGGTAGATTTAGGTGCATGTTGTGTTTTCGTGATGAATATGTTTATGTTTGTTTATTTGAAATTGTATGAATGAAAACCTATGTGTTCCAAAACTATGTGCCTGTGTGTGCAAAAATGTGGCAGTGACTATGAGTTCTCGGCTTGAAGATCTAAAATTTATAATGTTATGGTTTTTATTTTACGTTCAAAAAACTATGTAAATCGTGATGTTCATTAACATGGAAGTGTGGCTGATTTGAGTATCAATCTTTTGGGAAAACAAATCTATGAAAAATGTACCCCAAAACGGGTTAAATGATCTATGAATTTCGCTAAGAGTTCAAGTGTAAATGTTGAAGAAAGTATGCTGAAAAATTAAAAGAAAATTTCCAGATTTAGGTGAGGGATTTTGGTCAAGCTAAAGGGTTTCAAAATGTTGTGAAAAATGAATAAAACAAGTGAGGTCATGGTGGATTGAACCTCTGACCTCACCATGTTAAAAACCATGAAAAATAAAGAAGTACAAAGAAATGTGGTGAAGGGGATTTGAACCCATGACCTTGGCTGGAAAATGAATTATGAAAATAAGAAATGAGAGGAGTGGGATTCGAACCCACAACCTCTCAGACAGTAAAGGAGAAAGAAAAATAAAAAGAAAAGAAATGTGAGGTGTGGGAATCGAACCCACAAACTCTTAGTCAAATTTGAGAAGGAGAATAAAAGAAAAATAAAGAGAGGCTGTGGGGGTTTGATCCCACAACCTCATGGTCAACTCAAGATATTCATGGAAAATTAAATAAAAAATAAAAGGGGCTGTGGGGGTTCGAACCCTCAACCCCTCGGCCAAGGAAGAGAAAATTCAAAGGAGAGAAATAAAAAGGAAAAGTTGATGTTGGGGATTGATCTAGGGTCCCAATGTTATGTGGACCAAAAATAAAATCAATGAAAAATGTAAATGTTGTCCAAGTGATTCGAAATTGGGTTCCCTTGCCCAAATTTCCGTATTGATATATAAGTCATACGTGAAGTAAATATTCAAGAATAATGCTGCCTACTTAGATCAAAATCAAGATCTTGGCATACATACAAGATGCATAAGTCTTGTACTACATAATCTTTGGAAGATATGA
Organism: Solanum sitiens; assembly: GCA_016801875.1. Taxonomy (NCBI): domain Eukaryota; kingdom Viridiplantae; phylum Streptophyta; class Magnoliopsida; order Solanales; family Solanaceae; genus Solanum; species Solanum sitiens. The sequence continues at coordinate 825,224 of JABWTJ010000149.1, forward strand.
ATCACTTAAACGAACTATGAATAAAGCCTCATGGCTTGTATGTATAGACCCATAAGTCTAGCATACGTTTAAAAATAAGTGAACCTAAGATTTATGTAATGAAATGATATAACCTTAGAAGGGTTAGATAAGAGTGTAAAACACACTAAATGGCCAAGTGTATTGGCATATGATGAAATGAATATTATGTAATGAAAATATGTAACTCTAGAAGGGTTAAGTACGAGTGTAAAACACACTAAATAGCCAAGTGCATTGACATACGATGAAATGATTATTATGTAATGAAATGATGAAACCCTTATAGCGTTAAGTAAGAGTGTGAAACACACAAATGGCCAAGTGCATTGGCATATGATGAAATGAACATTCACGTAAAATGGGGTGAGTAAATATGAATAGCAATTTTGCTAATGTTAATGAATGTGGTGACAACATGATATGAGGCTAACGTAAAAGATGAGAACAATCTCAAATGAGCCTAAGTAAATATTATCAAAACGTACTCACCTATGAGAGTGTAAAGTTAATGAAGAGACCAGTCTCTATGAACACTCTATTTGAAAGTATTGAGATTAACACACTTAATACTAATGATGAGATGAGAAATCATCTATTGAGCTATGATGTCCTCATACTAGTAGCCAGCTTCCATGACGTATGAGTTGAATGAAATGGAACTTTATACTGAGCACCGATAGACTAGCTATGAGCGGTGATGCCTTATTTCGAGAAGGGCGGAGGTTCACTTAACTCTAATGAGATGAGACTATCCGGCATGTCGGGTATGGGTCTCCTTATATCTCCTAGACTTCGAACCTATACTGCCAATATAGGGATCTGGTAGGGTTAAATTCCCATGTATGCTAGCATGTTTTGGGTCACTTTTGGCCGGTGATTCCACCTCTTTTTGGTGTGGGGTTTCATGACACTGCATTTCATGATGGTCACATGATCTATGTCGGTTAAAGTTAAAGTTCCCAATGAATGAATGAGGTCAGCCTCAAATGATGCACATAATGAAATTAACGATACCAAAGGTGTTAGGATAGTATAATCAAGAGGTGAGCTAGACTCAAGTAATGACACTAGGTTATTCTTGATCATTGCATAGCAAACCCGATGAGAGTGTTAAACTACATCCTAGGTATAGCTTGTGTTTACACTAGCTTATGAATGAATGAAATGAAGTACGTATGAATGAATGAAGCAGACTCTGTGTTTGCTAAAGAAGGCTCCCTAGTTTAGGTCCCATATGTTGAGCCCTCATTTTGGAAAGTCTTAATGTCAAGTCCATGATTCCAAGGTCTCATGGCATATGAATAAATGTTATAAAAGATGTTCTGTGCTATATGCAATATGATATGTGCTATGTGTAAGATGTTATGTGCTGTGTGCAATATGATAAGTAAGATGATACATTTTACTCTCATGGCATGACTTTTCTAATACAAATTTGGAAAGCTCAATGACTTTTCTAATCCAAATTTTGAAAGCTCACTGACTTTCCTAATACAAATTTGGAAAGTTCACTAACTTGCCTAATCCCAATTTGGCAAGTCTACTGACTTGACTTTCCATAATCATGTTGTTAGGAAAGAGCTATTCTTACTCATGCATGTCCTTGGTGTGTGCTTGCATATACGCATACTTAGTACAAGTGTGTACTAATCCATACAACTCTATATTTTTAGGTGCAGGCACAGGTGGACGTTAGAGATTACAGGTCGACGCTGAAGCTATCCGGACGTGGAGCATTCATCCGGACTTGGTAGGCCCTCATGCTTTCGAGGAAGCTTGCCCATTATATTCTATCTTAGATATAGGTTTTGAGTTAGTGGAGTATGTTCCACTAGCGTTTGTTTCTCATCTTATTTCAGACATTGTATTGGTGCCATTTTGGCAAGTATACACTTAATGCAGTATTGAACTATTTCTGTCATTTGATGATCTTAATATTAGATGGTTGATTGTGAACATTTATGAGTTTAAGTAGAAGGTCTTATATGAATGTTAAGTAACAAAAAGTTCAAAGTTTCCGCTAAAATTAACCTAGATGAAGTAACGATGATGTATGTAGGCTTGTTTGCGACCTCTGAGAGATCAACTAAGCTAGTCTCGTTTGGGGTCTAGACTCCGGTCGTGACACCGCGACACAGACTTGTTTCCCGACGAAAATCTGAAATTTGGAATTCAAGTTTGACTTCATTAAAAGGTCAACTTAAGTAAGGGGTATTTTGGGTATTTCATAAGAGGGTTATATGTTTATTTTGGATCAGTTTACCTCACATCCACTCACTCAAATCAAATCCCAAAATAAAAACCCAAAAGCCCAACCTCTCTCTACTTTCTCTCTCTATTCATCCTCCATTGAAGAACAAGGAAGCTTGAGGAAGAAGACAAAGCCCAAAACTCTCTATACTCTTAGGTTTCCTTTCCCCAAGAGGTCCCTTCAAAGATGATATCTAAACAATCCAATTCTTAGGTTTTTTCTTCTACAAATGGAATTCTCTAAACTTGAAATTGATTAATGATTGTGATGAATTGTGATTGTTTACATCCCTATTTTATTTGAATAAGGAGAAACGTCGCGGTGACAAAAAGAATAATTAAGTAATTCAATTTTTAAAGAATTTAAAGAGTAAACGAATTTTATAGGGAGTCGCCACGTAATTTTAGGAAAAAATAGGAAACCATTTACGTGATTTACGAAACCATTTGATTCTAGGTAAAGGTTCAAGTTATTCTGAATGGAAGGTGTTAGGCACCCTTCGAAATCCACAAATGTGGGTCCTGACTGAATTTGTTGTTTTTTTTCAAATTGAGAAGGAAATAAAAACAATATAAGTACAACTAATATGTAATATACACAAATAATAAAGTAAAATAATAATGTAAGTATCGGTCTAATGTTTTCCTAACGTCAATAATATACACAATAATGAATATAAAATACATTTGAATTCCATTGAAATAACATTAATGAGAAGCAACTCTGGGGTACCTGTAAACACACTTAGTAAAAGAGTTAGTGATAAATAAATTATTTTATCCACCACCACCTTATTTTTTTGTCCTAATTCATACTTAAATATAAAAATAATTATGCAATGGGCCCAAATTTGTGGGCTTGGAATTGAAGGAAAATTGACGATCAATTGTATATGCAAATTTTATCCGTATTTAAATATATTTCTTTACTGTGCAAAATATCAACATAAATACTAACAAACGTAACAAATAAAATGAATATTAAGATAATATGATGAACGTAACTAACATGTACAAATGCAGTTTCAAAATTAACTGATAAAAAATCATAAATTTTGATAAATAAAGATAGTTATCGATAAACTTATTTAAAATTATAAAAAAATCATTTTGAACTATTAAACAAATAAAACTTAAAAGTCACGAATTTTGAAAATGTTAGGACAAAATTCAGTGTCAAAAACTGTCCCTTTCGTTGGATATGATTGATGAAAGAAATCGTGGACGCGAAAATTGACAAACCCAATTATGGTCGAACACATTACGTTTTTTATAAAAAAGTGGTTTGATTGTGGTGGAAGTCGATCCCATACTAGCCTCCAAAAGGTTCAATGATGTGTCGCGTCCTTGTTGAAGTTGTTCGGACCTGTGGCTCCAATAGAATGCATCCTCTGTGATGTTATCAAAAAAGAAAGATTAAACTCATTAGTAGAGACGAATTTGCAGGAAAAAAAAGGCATCTCTTAAAGTACGACGGATGAAGATTATCCATTGTAAGGATAAAAATGCATGTACATCGGTAGGACGAATGAAGATGATGATCTACCAGTAGGATTTTGAATGTATGTCCATCGGTAGGATGAATGAAAAAAAGATGATGGATCGGTAGGATTTAAACGCATGTCCATCGGTTGGGCGAATGTAAATGATCCATTAGGAGGAAAATTTAAAATAATGATCCATAGCTAGGATGAATAAAAGGGTGATCCATCGGTAGGATCCAAATGCATATCCATCGATAGAACCAATAAAAATGATGATCCATTGATAGGATCTAAATGCATGCCCATCGGCTATACGAATAAAAATGATCCATCTCTAGAATGAATAAAAAGGTGATCCATCGGGAGGATCCAAATGCATATCCATTTATAGGACGAATGAAAATGATGATCCATTGGTAGGATGAAAATGTATGTCCATCGTTAGGACGAATGAAAAAGTATGATCCATCAGTAGGATTTTGAATGTATGTCCATCTGTAGGACGAATGAAAATCATTCTAAGCAAATCTCGTTCAACTTGAACATGGAATAGATAGGGTGAACATCCTTCACCTCCTATTAATTATGACTTTAATGCAAATATCTTTCAATGCAAGTTTCCATCGACTTGAACGTTGAATAGATATGGTGCACATCCTTCACCTCCTAATAGATGCTACTTAAATGCAAATATCTTTCAACGCAAATTTCCACCGACTTGAACATTGAAAAGATATGGTGCACATTCTTCACCTCCAAATATATGTGACTTAAAGTCAAATATCTTCCAACACAAGTTTCAACCCACTTGAATGTTGAATAGATATGGTGCACATCCTTCACCACTGAATAGATGTGACTTAAATGCAAATATCTTTTAACGAGTTTCCACCGACTTGAAAATTGAAATGATATGGTGCACATCCTTCACTACCGAATAGATGCGGCTTAAATGCAAATATCTTTCAACACAAGTTTCCATCGACTTGAACGTTGAAAAGATATGGTGCACAACATTCACCTCCGAATAGATGGGGCTGAAATGTGAATATATTTCAATGCAAGTTTCCACCGACTTGAGTGTTGCAAAGATATGGTGCACATACTTCACCTCCGAATAGATGCGACTTTAATGCAAATATATTTCAAAGCAAGTTTCCACCGACTTGATCGTTGGAAAGATATGATGCACATCCTTCACCACCGAATAGATACGACATAAATGCAAAGATCATCCAACGCAAGTTTCCACCGACTTGAATGTTGAATAGATATGGTGCACATCCTTCTCTACCGAATAGATGCGACTTAAATGCCAATATCTTAAAACGCAAATTTCCACCGACTTGAAATTTGAAAAGATATGGTGCACATCCTTCACCACCAAATAAATGTGACTTAAATGCAAATATCTTTCAACGCAAGATTCCACCGGTTTGAACGTTGAAAGGATATGGTGCACATCCTTAAAAACCGAATAGATGCAACTTAAATACAAATATCTTTCAACGCAAGTTTCCACCGACTTGAACATTGAAAAGATATGTTGCACATTATTCACCACCGAATAGATTTGACTTAAATACAAATATCTTTCAATGCAAGTTTCCACCGACTTGAACGTTTAAAAGTATGGTGCACATCTTTCACCACCTAATATATGTGTCCTATGCAAATATATTTCAACACAAGTTTCCACCGACTTGAACGTTTAAATGATAGGGTGCACATCCTTCACCACCAAATAGATGTGACTTAAATGCAAATATCTTTCAACGTATGTTTAAACCGACTTGAACTTTGAAAAGATATGATGCACATCGTTCACCATCGAATAGATGCGACTTAAATTAAAATATCTTCCAATGCAAGTTTCCACCGACTTGAATATTTAGTAGATATGGTGCACATCTTTTACCTCCAAATTTATGCGACTTAAGTGCAAATATCTTTAAACACAAATTTCCACCGACTTGAATGTTGAATAGATATGGTGCACTTCCTTCACCACCGAATACATGTGACATAAATGCAAACATCTTTCAACGCCAGTTTCCACCGACCTGAACTTTCAAAAGATATGGTGCACATCCTTCACCACTGAATAGATGCGGCTTAAATGAAAATATTTTTCAACGCGAGTTTCCACTGACTTGAACTTTGAAAATTTATGGTGCACATCCTTCACAACTGAATAGATGCAACTTAAACGCAAATATCTTTTAACACAAGTTTCCACCGTCTTGAACGTTGAAAAGTTATGGTGCACATCATTCACCACCGAATATACGCAATTTAAATGTAAATATCTTTCAACGCAAGTTTCTACTGACTTGAGTGTTGCAAAGATATGGTACGTATGCTACACCTCCAAATAGATGAAACTTTAATGCAATTATCTTTCAACGCAAGTTTCCACCGACTTCAACATTTAAAAGATATGATGCACATCCTTCACCACCGAATAGATGTGACTTAAATGCAAATATGTTCCAACACAAGTTTCCATCAACTTGAATGTTGAATAGATATGGTGCACATCTTTCACCTCCGAATAAATGCAACTTAAATGCAAATATCATCAAATGCAAGTTTCCACCGACTTGAAAGGTGAATATATATGGTGCACATCAGCCACCACCGAATAGATGCGTCTTTATTGCAAATATCTTTCAATGCAAGTTTCCACCGACTTTAACATTGAATAGATATGGTGCACATTCTTCACGTACTAATAGATGCGACTTAGATGCAAATATCTTTCAAAAGTTTCTGTTAACTTGAAAGTTTAAAATATATGGTGCACATCCTTAACCTCCAAATAAATGTGACTTAAATTCAAATATCTTCCAACACAAGTTTCCACCCACTTGAATGTTGAACAAATATGGTGCATATCCTTCACTACATAGATGTGACTTGAATGCAAATATCTTTCAACGCGAGTCTCTACCGACTTGAACATTTAAAAGATAAGGTGCACATCCTTCACCACCAAATAGATGCGGCTTAAATACAAATATCTTTCAACTCAAGATTCCACCGACTTGAACGTTTAAAAGATATGGTGCACATCCTTCACTTTCGAATAGATGCGGCTAAAATGTAATTATCTTTCAACGCAAGTTTCCACTGACTTGAGTATTTCAAAGATATGGTGAACATACTTCACCTCCAAATAGATGCGGCTTTAATGCAATTATCTTTCAACGCATGTTTCTACCGACTTGAACATTGAAAAGAAATAATGCACATCCTTCACCACCGAATAGATGCGACTTAAATGCAAATATCTTCCAACACAAGTTTCCACCGACTTGAATGTTGAATAGATATGGTGCACAACTTTCATCTCCAAATAGATGCGACTTAAAAGCAAATATCAACAAACGCAAGTTTCCACCGACTTGAATGTTGAATAGATATGGTGCATATAAGTCACCACCGAATAGATGCGACTTTAATGCATATATCTTTCAACGAAAGTTTCCACCCACTTGAACGTTGAATAGATATGGTGGACATCCTTCACGTATTAATAGATGCGACTTAAATGCAAATATGTTTCAACGCAAGTTTCCACTGACTTGAATGATTAAAAGATATGGTGCACATCCCTCACCTCCAAATAGATGTGACTTAGATTAAAAAATCTTCCAACACAATTTTCCACCCACTTTAATGTTGAATAGATATCGTGCATATCCTTCACCACTTAATAGATGTGACTTAAATTCAAATATCTTTCAACGCGAGTTTTCACCGACTTGAACATTTAAAAGATATGGTGCACATCCTTCACAACCAAATAGATGCAGCTTAAATGTGAATATCTTTCAACGCAAGTTTCCACCGACTTGAATGTTGAAAAGATATGGTGCACATCCTTCACTTCCGAATAGATGCGGCTTACATGTAAATATCGTTTAACGCAAGTTTCCACTGACTTGAGTGTTGCAAAGATATGGTGCACATACTTCACCTCCGAATAGATGCTACTTTAATGCAATTATCCTTCAAAGCAAGTTTCCACCGACTTGAACATTTAAAACATATGATGCACATCCTTCACCATCGAATAGATGCGACTTAAATGCAAATATCTTCCAACACAAGTTTTCTCTGACTTGAATGTTGAACAGATATGGTGCACATCTTTCACCTAAAAATAGATGCGACTTAAGTATAAATATATGGTGCACATCCTTAACCTCCAAATAAATGTGACTTAAATTCAAATATCTTCCAACACAAGATTCCACCCACTAGAATGTTGAACAGATATGGTGCATATCCTTCACTAAATAGATGTGACTTGAATGCAAGTATCTTTCAATGTGAGTTTCTACCAACTTGAACATTTAAAAGATAAGGTGCACATCCTTCACCATCAAATAGATGCGGCTGAAATGCAAATATCTCTCAACTCAAGTTTTCACGGACTTGAGTGTTTCAAAGATATGGTGCACATACTTCACCTCCGAATAGATGCGAATTTAATGAAATTATCTTTCAACGCATGTTTCCACTGACTTGAACATTGAAAAGAAATGATGCACATCCTTCACCATCAAATAGATGCGAATTAAATGCAAATATCTTCCAACACAAGTTTCCACCGACTTGAAGGCTGAATAGATATGGTGCACATCTTTCACCTCCAAATAGATGCGACTTAAATGCAAATATCTTCCCACGCATGTTTTCACCGACTTGAATGTTGAATAGATATGGTGCATATCTTTCACCACCGAATAGATGTGACTTAAATGCAAATATATTTCAACGCGAGTTTCCACCCTCTTGAACATTTAAAAGATATGATGCACATCCTTCACCACCGAATAGATGCGACTTAAATGCAAATATCTTCCAACACAAGTTTCCATCGACTTGAATGTTGAATAGATATGGTGCACATGTTTAACCTCCGAATAAATGTGACTTAAATGCAAATATCATCAAACGCAAGTTTCCACCGACTTGAATGTTGAATAGATACGGTGCACATCAGTCACCACCGAATAGATGCGACTTTAGTGCAAATATATTTCAACTCAAGTTTCCACCGACTTGAACATTGAATAGATATGGTGCACATTCTTCACGTACTAATAGATGCGACTTAGAGGCAAATATCTTTCAACGCAAGTTTCCATTAACTTGAACGTTGAAAAGATATGATGCACATCCTTCACCTCCAACTAGATGTGACTTAAATTCAAATATCTTCCAACACAAGTTCCCACCCACTTGAATGTTGAATAGATATGGTGCATATCCTTCACCACTGAATAGATGTGACTGAAATCCAAATATCTTTCAACGCGAGTTTCTACCAACTTGAATATTTAAAAGATAAGGTGCACATTCTTCACCAAAAAATAGATGCGGCTTAAATGCAAATATCTTTCAACACAAGTTTCCACCGACTTGAATGTTGAATAGATATGGTGCACATCTTTCACCTCCGAATAGATGTGTCTTAAATGCCAATATCTTCCAACGCAAGTTTTCAATGACTTGAAAGTTGAATAGATTTGGTGCACATCCTTCACAACCGAATAGATGAAACTTAAATACAAATATCTATCAACGCAAGTTTCCACTAACTTGAATGTTGAAAAGATATGGTGCACATCATTCACCACCGTATAGATGTGACTTAAATGCAAATATCTTCCAACACAAGTTTCCATCGACTTGAATGTTGAATAGATATGGTGCACATCTTTCACCTCCGAATATATGCGACTTAAATGAAAATATCATCAAACGCAAATTTCCACCGACTTAAATATTGAATAGATATGGTGCACATCAGTCACCACCGAATAGATGAGACTTTAATGCAAATATATTTCAACGCAAGTTTCCATCGACTTGAACATTGAATAGATATGGTGCACATCTTTCACCTCCGAATAGATGTGTCTTAAACGCAAATATCTTCCAACGCAAGTTTTCAATGACTTGAAAGTTGAATAGATTTTGTGCACATCCTTCACAACCGAATAGATGAAACTTAAATACAAATATCTATCAACGCAAGTTTCCACTAACTTGAATGTTGAAAAGATATGGTGCACATCATTCACCACCGTATAGATGCGACTTAAATGCAAATATCTTCCAACACAAGTTTCCATCGACTTGAATGTTGAATAGATATGGTCCACATCTTTCACCTCCGAATATATGCGACTTAAATGAAAATATCATCAAACGCAAATTTCCACCGACTTAAATGTTGAATAGATATGGTGCACATCAGTCACCACCGAATAGATGAGACTTTAATGCAAATATATTTCAACGCAAGTTTCCATCGACTTGAACATTGAATAGATATGGTGCACATTCTTCACATACTAATAGATGCGACTTAGATGCAAATATCTTTCAACGCAAGTTTCCATTAACTTGAACGTTGAAAAGATATGGTGCACATCCTTTACCTCCAAATTGATGTGACTTAAATTTAAATATCTTCCAACACAAGTTTCCACCCACTTGAATGTTGAATAGATATGGTGCATATCCTTCACCACTGAATAGATGTGACTTACATGCAAATATCTTTCAATGCGAGTTTCTACCAACTTGAACATTTAAAAGATAAGGTGCACATCCTTCAAAACTAAATAGATGCGGCTTAAATGCAAATATCTTTCAACTCAAATTTTCACCGACTTGAGTATTTCAAAGATATGGTGCACATCCTTCACCACCGAATAGATACGGCTTTAATGCATATATCTTTCGATGCAAGTCTCCACCGACTTGAACATTAAAACGAAATGATGCACATCCTTCACCACCGAATAGATGCGAATTAAATGCAAATATCTTCCAACACAAGTTTCCATCGACTTGAATGTTGAATAGATATGGTGCACATCTTTCACCTCCAAATAGATGCGACTTAAATGCAAATATCTTCCAACGCATGTTTTCACCGACTTGAATGTGGAATAGATATGGTGCACATCCTTAACCACCAAATAGATGTGACTTAAATGCAAATATCTTTCAATGCGAGTTTCCACCCTCTTGAAGATTTAAAAGATATGATGCACATCCTTCACCACCGAATAGATGCGACTTAAATGCAAAATCTTCAAACACAAGTTTCCATCGACTTGAATGTTGAATAGATATGGTGCACATCTTTCACCTCCGAATAAATACGATTTAATGCAAATATCATCAAACGCAAGTTTCCACCGACTTGAATGTTGAATCGATATGGTGCACATCAGTCACCACTGAATAGATGCGGCTTTAATGCAAATATATTTCAATGCAAGTTTCCACCGACTTGAACATTGAATAGATATTGTGCACATTCTTCACGTACAAATATATGCGACTTAGATGCAAATATCTTTCAACGCAAGTTTCCATTAACTTGAACGTTGAAAAGATATGGTGCACATCCTTCACCTCCAACTAGATGTAACTTAAATTCAAATATCTTCCAATACAAGTTCCCACCCACTTGAATGTTGAATAGATATGATGCACATCCTTCACCACTGAATAGATGCGACTGAAATCCAAATATCTTTCAATACTAGTTTCTACCGACTTGAATATTTAAAAGATAAGGTGCACATTCTTCACCACTAAATAGATGCGGCTTAAATGCAAATATCTTTCAACTCAAGTTTCCACCGACTTGAACGTTTAAAAGATATGGTGCACATCCTTCGCTTGCGAATAGATGCGGCTTAAATGTAAATATCTTTCAACGCAAGTTTTCACTGACTTGAGTGTTTCAAAGATATGGTGCACATACTTCACCTCCGAATTGATGCGACTTTACTGCAATTATCTTTCAACGCATGTTTCCACCGACCTGAACATTGAAAAGAAATGATGCACATCCTTCACCACCGAATAGATGCGACTTAAATGCAAATATCTTCCAACACAAGTTTCCACCGACTTGAGTGTTGAATAGATATGGTGCACATCATTCACCTCAGAATAGATGGAACTTAAATGCAAATATCTTCCAACGAAAGTTTTCACCGACTTGAATGTTCAATAGATATGGTGCACATCCTTCACCACCGAATAAATATATGTTAAATGCAAATATCTTTCAATGCGAGTTTCCACCCTCTTGAACTTTGAAAAGATATGGTGCACATTCTTCACCACCAAATAGATGCGGCTTAAATGCAAATATCTTTCAACGCAAGTTTCCACCGACTTGAAGGTTGAAAAGAGAAGGTGCACATCCTTCACAACGAGTAGATGAAACTTAAATACAAGTATCTATCAACGCAAGTTTCCACTGACTTGAATGTTGAAAAGATATGGTGCACATCTTTCACCACCGTATAGATGCGACTTAAATGCAAATATCTTTCAACACAAGTTTCCACGGACTTGAATGTTTAAAAGAATGGTGCACATCCTTCACAACCCAATAGATGTGTCTTAAATGCAAATATCTTTCAATACAAGTTTCCACCGACTTGAATGTTAAAAAGATATGATTCACATCCATCACCTCCGAATATATGCGACTTAAAAGTAAATATCTTTGAATGCAAATTTCCACCGACTTGAACGTTGAAAAGATATGGTGCACATACTTCACCACCGAATAGATGTGGCTTAAATTCAAATATCTTAAAACGCAAGTTTCCACATACTTGAACGTGGAAAAGATATGGTACACATCCTTAACCTCCTAATAGATACGGCTTAAGTTTAAATATCTTTCAACACAAGTTTCCACCGACTTGAGCATTACAAAGATATGGTGCACATCCTTCACCAACGAACAGATGCGGCTTTAATGCAAGTATCTGTCAACGCAAGTTTCCACCGACTTGAACGTTGAAAAGATATGGTGCACATCTTTCACCACCAAATAAATGCGGCTTAAATGTAAATATCTTTTAACGCAAGTTTCCATCGATTTGAGCATTACAAAGATATAGTGAGCATGCTTCACCTCTGAATAGATGCGAATTTAATGCAAATATCTTTCCACGCAGGTTTTCACCCTCTTGAACATTGAATAGATATTGTGCTTATCCTTCACGTACTAATAGATTCGACTTAAATGCAGATATCTTTCAACGCAAGTTTCCACCGGCTTGAACGAGGAAAAGATATGGTGCACATCCTTCACCTCCAAATAGATGTGACGTAAATTCAAATATCTTCAAAGACAAGTTTCCACCCACTTTAATGTTGAATAAATATGGTGCATATCCTTCACTACTGAATAGATGTGACTTAAATGCAAATATTTATCAACGCGAGTTTCCACCGACTTGAACATTGAAAAGATATGGTGCACATTTTTCACCACCAAATAGATGCGGCTTATATGAAAATATCATTCAACGCAAGTTTCCACCGACTTGAATGTTGAAAAGATATGGTGCACATCCTTCACTTCCGAATAGATGCGGCTTAAATGTAAATATCTTTCAACACAACTTTTCACTGTCTTTTGTGTTGTAAAGATACGGTGCACGTACTTAACCTCCAAATATATGCGACTTTAATACAATTATCTTTATACGAAAGTTTCCACTGACTTGAACATTGAAAAGGTATGATGCACATCCTTCACCACCTAATAGATGCGACTTAAATGCAAATATCCACAAACTTGAATGTTGAATAGATATGGTGCACATCTTTTACCTCCGAATAGATGCGACTTAAATGCAAATATCTTCCAACGAAAGTTTCCACCGATTGGAATGTTGAATAGATATGGTGCACATCCTTCACCACCGAATAGATGTGACTTAAATGCAAATATCTCTCAACGCGAGTTTCCACCGTCTTGAACTTTGAAAAGATATGGTGCACATCCTTCACCATCGAATAGATGCGGCTTAAATGCAAATATCTTTCAACGCAAGTTTAAACCGACTTCAACGTTGAAAAGATATGGTGCACATCCTTCACACCCAAATAGATGAAACTTAAATGCAAATATCTATCAACGCAAGTTTCCACCAACTTGAATGTTGAAAAGATATGGTGGATATCATTCACCACCGTATTGATGCGACTTAAATGCAAACATCTTTCAACACAAGTTTCAGCCGACTTGAACGTTTTAAAGAATGGTGCACATCCTTTACAACTAAATAGATGTGTTTTAAATGCAAATATCTTTCAACACAAGTTTCCACCGACTTGAACGTTTAAAAGATATGATGCACATCCATCACCTCCGAATAGATGCGACTTAAAAGTAAATATATTTCAATGCAAGTTTCCACCGACTTGAACGTTGAAAAGATATGGTGCACATACTTCACCACTGAATAGATGCGGCTTAAATACAAATATCTTTCAATGCAAGTTTCAACTGACATGAACGTGGGAAGATATGGTGCACATCCTTCACCTCTGAATAGATGCCACTTAAATGTAAATATCATTCAACGCAAGTTTCCACCGAGTTGAGCGTTGTAAAGATATGGTGCTCATCCTTCACATTTGAATAAATTCGACTTTAATGCAAATATGTTTCAACGCAAGTTTCCACCGACTTGAACATTGAATATATATGGTGCATATCCTTCACCTCCTAGATGCGACTTAAATGCAAATATTTTCAATGCAAGTTTCCACTTACTTGAACGATGAAAAAATATGGTGCACATCCTTCACCTCCGAATAGATGTGACTTAAATTCAAATATCTTCCAATACAAGTTTCCACCCACTTGAATGTTGAAAAGATATGGTGCACATCCTTCACCACTAAATAGATGTGACTTAAATGAAAATATCATTCAACGCGAGTTTCCATCGACTTGAACATTGAAAAGATATGGTGCACATCCTTCACCACCTAATAGATATGGCTTAAATGCAAATATCTTTCAACGCATGTTTCCACCGAGTTGAACGTTGAAAATATATGGTGCACATCCTTCACCACCAAATAGATACGTCTTTAATGCATATATCTTTCGATGCAAGTCTCCAACGACTTGAATGTTGAAAAGATATGGTGCACATTATTTACCACTGAATAGATGTGACTTAAATTCAAATAACTTTCAACGCAAGTTTCCACCAACTTGAACGTTTAAAAGAATGGTGCACATCATTTACCACCAAATATATGCAGATTAAATGCAAATATCTTTCGACACAAATTTCCACCGACTTGAACATTTACAAGAATGGTGCACATCCTTCACCACCGTATAGATGCGACTTAAATGCAAATATCTTTCAATGCGAGTTTCCACTAACTTGAACATTTATAATATATGGTGCACATCCTTCACCATCGAATATATCCGGCTTAAATGAAAATATCTTTCAACGTAAGTTTCCACCGACTTGAGCGTTGAAAAGATATGGTGCACATCTTTCATTATCGAATCGATGCGACTTCAATGCAAATATCTTTCAACGCAAGTTTCACCTGACTGAAACGTTGAAAAGATATGGTATACAATTCATAAAGTAATGCCGAAAATTCCACATTATACAAAAGTATAGCACATAAGCACCGCCACCATAAGTGCACCATACAAAACATCATCACAATCTAAGACCTATACTACACTATATAGAAATAGTTAGGTCTACATACCACCAATCCAATCTCACAAGTCCAATCCATATCCAATTCAACCAACTCATTTTACAAAGGCTCTTACCAATAGTCATAGTCACCAATTCAGTCCAATAATTATAATATACAATGAATCAAAGATGATATAACATGAATTTATCAAATAAGAGCATCCGACTTACAATTCTAGCACGATTCTTTCATAATTCAGTGGCCCTTATCAAACTACACAATAATTTAATAGCATTGAGGCATAACAAAATAACCCATGAAATAGTGAAAACTAGGGTTTCATGAATTACATGGGTTCATAGAGTTTTTAGTCTAAAATCATCAAATTACCATCAATTAAATAAAATATACAATGATTAAAAATGTTTTACTTTAAAACTCATGGCTACATTACAAGCTAGAAGTTCATCTTTTGAGAAAACTTTAGAAAATCACTTTTAAAGTTGGCACTTTGAAGAAAGGAGATTCAAGGATGAAGGACATACCTTAAATGTGATGAAAATCCCAGTAAATTGATGGAGAAAAACATGGAAAAAATGTCTTTTTTTGTTGGAGCTTCAAAGCTTTATCAATGGAGGTTTTTGGAGAGAAGAGATAGAGAGGTTTTGTTTTGTATTTGAGGGTTTTGATTTAAAGGGGTGAATTGGGGTTTAAAATGGTTCAATAACCGCCTATAATTAGTGCCCAAAATACCCAAAATACCCCTACACTTATAGAACTTTTTAACAATGTAAAACTCAACTTAAATTTTAAGAACTTTCGTCGGGAAACAGTTTCGCGATGCGGAGCTGCTGCCACATGATTTTTGAAAATAATTTCTAAAACAGTAGATTCCGCCTTGTGTCCATGATGCCGAAGCAGAATTTTTCATTTGGAGGAACAAGTCTGTGACGCGGACATGTTCCTTTCATGTACAAATTATGTTGCCTTGGGAAGCTTTATCGGCCTATGTTTGGGTCCTCCTCAAGCACCCTTTGGCTGGTCCTCAAGGCGTCGTTCGCGGATGTTTCGACCATTTACATGTCATGCTATGCTTAGGAACCATCGATACTCAATTTCACCCTCAATCAATACCCCAAAACTCCACTACAAAACACTGCGACACACTAGTTCAACTTCGACTAGTTTTCGGACATCTTGGACGTTTGACCTCCAAACTTAATGAAATTTTGGAAACTGCCAATGAACCTTATTATAAAACATTTTAGGACTCTAAGACCTCGTGACACTAGTTTTAGGCTCTAGTTTCACCTAAGTTGTTTTAGAGGTGTTACATTCTCCCCTACTTAGACATCATTCGTCCTCGAATGAGATTTGCTTCATTTTAGGCACTTTCAAGAAATGATTAACTCAATATTAGTAGACATAACCATACCACACAACATATAATACTTAATTTAGGAGGAAAACCAATTTCACATACTTTAAGAGACTACAATTTCCTTACCGTGAAAATGTTCAAATTTCTCAAAAACGCAACTTTTAGGAAATTAATGATAAAAACATGACAATAGGAGAGACAAAACCATATAAACTCAATTTACATAATAATCATAACTTCATAAAATGCACAATGAAAGGAATAAATGAAATTCAATTCCAACAAGACTCCTAAATATAATGCAACATGCAACTTGCCACTATGACTTTCTAACTCTCAAGCTTGAAGAGAATAGAAGAGAAGATACAACAACTCACATTTCTACTACTCACCATAATCCCACACTTAGAAGGAACTCATAAATACTAAAAAGAGGACACTATAACTTACCGGCATCATCATCCTCATCCGACTTTGATCCCTTAGCCCGGAGTGCATAAAAGTGATTCTTCCTTGGAACATCTCCTTCCAGAGCACTTGGAGGAAATGTTTTGCCCTCTCTTCCTCTAGCCGCGATAGAAGGATAATCTCTCACCTGATGTCCTTCCTTACCACAACTAAATCAATTTCTGGTACCAACTAGACATTTCCCATAGTGCTTCTTCCCACAAGTGACACAAGTAGGCTTTTCATTTTGAGAACAACTACCCTTCTAAAGTTTGATCCTAGGAGCACTAGGTCCATCTTCAATTGGAGACCTCTTCTTGAACCTAAGTTGGTTTTTCTCACTAGATCCACCCCTCTTTAAGTTTTTAGCAATCTACCAAGTTTGGACTCCTCAATGGATTGAGCATACACCATTTGCCTAGAAAAGTTCATGTCACTATGGAGTATGGCCGTACGACTCTCTTCTTTCACAAGGTCGGCAACACCGGTCACAAACCTACTCATCTCATTCCTTGGGTTAGACACCAAGGATGAAGCATCCCTAGACAACATAGTGAACTTCAAGGAATACTCATCAACACTCATGTTTGCCTTGCTTGAGTTTTATGAACTCTTCCATTTTCACCTACCTCCTCTCACGGGGAAAGTACTTCTCAAAGAAAGCCTCCTTAAACTCTTCACACTCAATGGGACCCAACTCAATCATCCTATTATCTTTCCATTGAGTGTACAAACTTGAGTAAAATCCATTAATTGGTACGAATCTAACTCCGTCTTCTCCGTAGAAGTCACCCCCATGGCACTCAACACTTTGAACACACCATCAATAAACTCTTGGGGATCCTCTCCCACCTTAAATCCAAGAAATATAGGAGGATTCATCCTCATAAAGTCTCTCAATCTACATGGCACGGTACTCTCCATATAATTCTCCCTAGGCCCAACCTACCTAGTCACATGAGTAGTCATGGGTAGGGCTAAATCATGTAAATCATCTCTAAATTACCATTAGTAAAGTCCGGGGGAACCACCAAAACCTCATTACCTCCTTCCACAATAGGAACTTGAGCATCTCTATCACCTTGTTGAACTTGTGCACATTAAAGAACTTGCTCAACTTGCTCAACTTGAGGAGGAATTTCCTCATTCACCCTCTCTTCTTCAGCCCTCCTAGCAGCCATCCTTCTAGTAATCATCTTCCTAGAAGCACAAGGAAAAACGTTAATAAGGACACTCACAACTTTTTACTCTACGACATGACACATGAGTAGAAAAGAAGGGAAATTTTATCGTCCTATAGCCTCTCGCTCATGGATGTGTGGCGACTCACACCAATAAACAAGACTATACTAGACATGGATTTTTGAGAGTTTTTGATTCCTAAGTACTACTTCGTAACATATGCTCTGATACCAAGCTCTGTCACACCCCGCAAGGACACTGTAGAAGATAGGGCAACCCTTAGGTTTAACATGGCGTACTTGACCTCTCTGTAACACTCCGAAAATGCGATAACTTAGACTAGATCTTAATCTATTAAATAATGTTCAAAATGATGTTTAAAGACCTATATTAATGTAATAAGTTCATTTTTAAAGGGTTAGAGCTAAAACGACAAAGAAAGACCTTGACGTCCGGAAACTAGCTAATTTGAACTAGTTGACGTCCCTATGTTTGGTGAAGGTTTTGAAGTGTTAAATGAAGTCCAAAATGTGTAAAAAGACTATTTATAGGTAGTATGTAATACAAAGGGTCGAAACGTCTGGTAAAGACACCCCAAGGACCACAAGAAGGGTCCATGGGGAGGACACCAACATGAATAGGCAGGCTGCAAAAGCAGCCTGCACAAGCAAGAACCAAGGGGCTACTGCGCGAGGCTGCCACGAGACTGCATCAGGATTTGGGAGTCAGCCTCGCTACGCGAGGCTACCACGAGGCTCACTGCCTCGACCAAAAAATTCAGAAAAATAATGAAAATTTGCCCCGCAACGCGCAACCACTTCCCAAATTCGTTAAAGTCGTATTTTAGGTAATTTATCTTCACAAAAAAGACCCATTTAAGTGGAGGGTATTTTGTGTATTTTATAGGACGACTATATATGGATTATTGGTTAGTTTTAGACCACTTTTTACACACAAAAATCAGATTCAACCAAACTTCTCTCATCTATCTGAAGAACGCTCTCTTTTCCAAACTTCATTGAAAAATAAGAAGAGCTTAAGGAAGAAGACAAAGACTTCAAGGGATTGAACCCGAGACCTCACTATATGCAGGCTGCTGAAAAATTCAATAATTAAATGTGAGGTGAGGGGGATTCAAAATGGGGTAAGGTTGGGTGAAGAATCAGAGGAAAAAGGGAAAATAAATTAAATGGGTAGTGTGGGGATCGAACACACAACCCCTCGGATAGGTGAGAAAAGTAGGAGAAAACTAATGAAAAATAAAATTAGGTTGTGGGGAATCGATCCCACATCCTCTTGGTCTCAAATTAAAAAGAGAGGAAAGAAAAGAAAGAAAAAAAGAAGAATAGGCATTGGGGATCGACCACGGGTCCCTAAGCCGAAAATGTAAATCAAACAAATTAAATATGAGACAAAGTGTTGCTCAAGGGATTCAAAATCGGGTTCCCTTGCCCAATTCCGTATTGATACATAAGTCTTACGTGAATAAATATTTAATGAATGCTGCCCATAGGGATCGAACTCGAGACCTTGGCATATTTACAAGATGCATAAGTCTTGAACCACATAATCTTTTGTAAGTATGAGTCACTTAGACGAATTATGAATGAAGCCTCCTGGCTTGTACGTATGGGTTCATAAGTCTAGCGTTCGTTTAAAAATAAGTGAACCTAAGATGTATATGATGAAATGATGTGATCTCAAGAGGGTTAAGTAAGAGTATGAAATACACTAAAAGGCCAAGTGCATTGGCATATGATGAAATGAACATTACGTAATAGGGTGAGTAATTATGAAGAGCTAATATGCTAAAGTTAATGAATGTGGTGACAACATGATAACAGGCTAATATGAAAGACGAGATAAATCTCAAATGAGCCTAATAAGTGTAACCAAAAAACGTACTCACCTATGAGAGTGTAAAACTAATAAAGAGACCAGTCTCTAAGAAACACTCTAATGATATGTATTGAGATTAATACACACTTAATACTAATGATGAGATGATAAATCATCTAATGAGCAATGATGCCCTCATGCTAGAAGCCAACTTCTATGATGTGTGAGATGAATGTAATGGAACTTTATACGGAGCACCGATAGGCTAGCTATGAGTCGTGATTCCTTCTTTCGAGAAGGCAGAGGTTCGTGTAAATCTCATGAGATGAGACTGTCCGTTTAGGCGGGTATGGGTCTCCTTATATCTCCTAGTCTTTGAACTTATGCAGCCAACATAGGGTTCTAGCAGGGTTCAATTCCCTATATAAGCTAGCATGTTTTGGTTTCACTTTGGCCGGTGATTCCACCTCTTTTCGGTGTAGGGTAGGCACTGTATTTCATGGAGCTCACATGATCTATGTCGTTTAAAGTTAAAGTTCCCAAACAAAGAATGAGGCCATCCTCAAGTAATGCACACAATGAAATGAATGATACCAAAGGTGTTTGGATAGGATAATCAAGAGGTGAACTAGACTCAAGTAATGACACTAGGTCATTCTTAGTCATTGCACAGTGAACCCGAAGAGAGTCCTAAACAACATCCTAGGTATATAAGTGAATGAAAAATGAAGTATGTATGAATGAATGAAGCAAACTCTGTGTTTGCTAAAGAAGGCTCCCTAGTTGAGGTCCCATATGTTGATCCCTCATTTGGGAAGTCCTAATGTTATGTCCGTGATTCAAAGGTCTCACGGCATACGAACAAATGATATATGATATATGTATGTGCTAAATGAAGTATGTTATGGGCTGTTTGCAATATGAAAATAATGATGATGCATGTTACTCTCATAGCATAAGTTTCCTAATCTGATTTGGCAAGTCCAACTGACTTGGCTTTCCATAAATCATATAGTTAGGAGAGAGCTCTTCTTAATCATACATGTCCTTGTGTGTACTTGCATACGCCCATACTTAGTACAAGTGTGTACTAATCCCATACAACCCTTTACTTTTAGGTGCAGATGCAGGTGGACGCTAGAACATACGAGACTACGTTGAAGCTATCCGGACGTGGAGCATTCATCCGGACTTGGTAGGCCCTCATGCTTTCGAGGTGATTATCTCTTATATTATAGCTTAGACGTAGGTATGATCTAGTGGAGGATGTTTCACTAGCGTTTCTTTCTTACTTATTTTGAGACGTCGTATTGGTGCCATTTTGGCAACTTTATATTTATGCCGTTATGAACTATTTCTTTCATTTGAATATATCATTATTAGATGGTTGTTGTGAACTGATATGATATAATGCAATTCTTACTATGAAGTTTATGTATACTTCGAAGCAAACAGAAGTTTTAAATTTTCCGCTAAAACTAACCTATATGATGTAATGATGATGTATGTAGGCTTGTCTGCGACCTCTGAGAGGTCAACAACACCGGTTTCGACTAGGGTCTAGAACCCTGTTGTGACAAAATATCCTTTTGATCAATTTCTCACTAAACCACATTTCTTAGTGTCTTGTTCATAGTTGTGAAGCGCGCCACAATTGTGGATAAGAGGCTATGTGATGATTAGGAAAATTCACTTTTCTTGGTAATCCTATGTCATGCCTCTAGAGTTTTGACACTATGTGTCTTTTAGCATCTAATCCTTTTCTTGTGGTTATAGGCGATGAACACAAGAAGCACAGCCGCGATAAGAATAGGAGAAGAGATTGCAAATGCGGGAGAAACTCCCCAAGGCAATAAAGTTCCTCATCAAGTGCAAGCTGATGTGAATGATCAAGTTCCGGTAAATCATACGACCATGACGGATGGTGAGGTGATAGCAGCCTTGTTCCAAAGGACCGAAGCCATCACCACCCAAGCTTAGGCAATTATGACACAAGCTAACAGAGAGGTTGTTCCTTGAGAGAACCCACATGCTAGTACTATGGCTAGACGTTTGAGGGATTTTACGAGAATGGATCTTCCCATGTTCTTTTGTCTAAAGTCAATGAAGACCCCCAAGACTTTCTTGATGAGGTCTACAAGATCTTGTTTGCTATGGCGGTGAGTACAACTGAGAAGGCTGAGCTTGATTCCTATCAACTCAAGGACGTGGCTCAGACATGGTACAATCAGTGGAAAGATAGTAGTACTTTGGGAGATGGTCTCGTTACTTGGGAGATCTACAAAAGGGCCTTTTTGACAGATTCTTCCAAACGGAGCAAAGAGAAGCTAAGGTAGAAGAGTTCATCAACCTTCGTCAAGGAGGTAGGAGTGTTAAGGTATACTTCTTAAAGTTCATTAAGTTGTCCAAATATTCTTCTTCTTTAGTTTCTAATGATAGGGATGAAATGAGTTGTTATGTAAGGGGCATGTCCGAAGAGCTTGAAGAAGAATGTAGTGCATCCATGCTTCATGACAATATGGATCTTTCTAGATTGATGGTACATGCTCAACATTCAGAGGAGATTCGTCTAAGGAAGAGGAACAGGGAAGCTAATGCAAAGTATTTTGAAAGCGGTTCTTTGAAGAGTAGACTTGATGTTCAAGACAAGCCTAAGATCAAGAAGAGGTTTTCAAACCAAGTCCTTTCAAATTTGTCAAAGAATCATAATGATAAAGGTTCTAATCCTAAAACTCAAAAGGACAGGAATAGTGATCCACCAAGAGAAAGACCAACTTGTGGTAAGTGTGGTAAGAAACATGTGGGTAAATGCTTTGTTGGAACTAATATTTGCTATGGTTGTGGAAAGGGTGGTCATATGGTGAAAGATTGTCCTATTGTGAGAAGCCAAAGTAAGGGGAATAGACAAAATAAACCAAGCAGTTCTACTTTTGATGCTCCAAAAAGAAACCATTTCTATGCACTCAAGGCTAGGGGTGAACAAGAAATCTCTCCCGACGTTGTGACGGGTATGTTACAAGTTTTCTCTATAAATATTTATTCTTTACTTAATCCCGGTGCTACCCTTTATTTTGTTATACCATTGGTAGCTAGGAAGTTTGATGTACTTCCCGATGTTTTGATTGAACCCTTTTCGGTTTGTACCCCTATGGTTGACTCTGTAGTTGAAAAAAGAGTCTACAAGAAATGCCTTGTAAAGCTGCCTAATAAAGTCACTCTTGTTGATTTGGTAGAACTTGACATGTTTGACTTTGATATCATTTTTGGTATAATTTGGCTTCATGCATGTTTTGCTTCCATAGATTATAGAACAAGGGTAGTGAAGTTTGAATTTCCAAATGAACCCATTCTATAGTGGAAGGGGGAAAATTCTATGCTAAGGGGCAAATGATTTATTGCTTGAAGGCTTGTGAGATGATAGCCAAGGGTTTTTTATATCATGTGGTGAGGGTTAAAGACCTAGAATGTGAAACTCCTTCTATTGAGTTAGTCCACGTAGTAAGGGAATATCCATAGTTTTTTCCTCATGACCTTCCAGGCGTTCCTCCTGAACGGGAAATTGACTTTGGTAATGACTTGTTACCAGATACGAATCCCATTCAATTATACCATATCGGATGGATCCGGCTGTATAGAAAGAGTTGAAGCTCCAACTCAAAGATTTACTAGACAAGGGTTTTAATCAACCTAGTATTTCTCCATGGGGTGCTTCGGTCTTTTTTCTTAAGAAGAAGGATGGGGTCCCTCAGAATGTGCATTGATTATTGCCAACTCAATAAGGTCACCATAAAGAACAAGTATCCTCTCCATCTGATTGATGATCGCTTTGATAAAAATCCAAGGTGCAAGTTACTTTTTTAAGATTGACATAAGGTCGGGATATCACCAACTTAATGTGAGAGGTGAAGATGTTCCCAAAACAGCTTTCCGAACTAGATATGGTCATTATGAATTTCTAGTTATGTCTTGTGTGTTACCAAATGCCCCGGTGGCATTTATGGACCTAATGAATAGAGTTTTCCGAGATTACCTTGACTCATTTTTGATTGTGTTCGTTGATTATCTTTTGATATACTCGTAGAATAAAAATGAGCATGAGAGTTACTTAAGGTTGGCCTTGCAAGTCCTCAAAGAACACCAACTTTATGCCAAATTTAGTAAGTGTGAATTTTGGTTGAGGTCAGTTGCTTTTATTGGCCATATTATCTCTGGTGAGGGTGTAGAGGTTGATCCAAAGAAGACGGACGCGGCCATAAATTGGCATAGACCTTTGACTCACACAAACATAAGAAGTTTCTTGGGTCTAGCCGGGTATTATAGAAGGTTTGTTGATGGGTATGTCCATATCTTCTCCTTTGACAACTTTGACCCAAAAGAAGGTGAAGTTTGAGTGGTCGGAAGCTTGTGAAAATGGTTTTCATGAGTTGAAAGATAAGCTTACCTCTGCTCCGATGTTGACCTTACCGGAGGGTAATTAAGGTTTTTGTAGTATATTGTGATGCTTCCCGAGTGGGCTTGGGATGTGTCCTCATGCAACATGGCAAGGTGATTGGTTTTGCTTCTAGGCAACTAAAAATTCATGAGAAGAATTATCCAACTCATGATCTTGAGTTAGGTGCTGTAGTTTTTGCCTTAAAAAATATGGAGACACTACTTGTATGGTGTGCATTTTGATGTGATTTCTGACCATAAAAGTCTTCAATATGTGTTTACACAAAAATAGTTAAATCTCCTACATAGAAGACGGTTAGAATTGTTGAAGGATTACAATATGAGTGTCCTTTACCACCCTGGAAAGGCCAATGTGGTTGGGATTCTTTGAGTCGTATGACTATGGGTAGTGTGTCTTTTGTGGAATCAAAGAAGAAAGAACTTGTGAAATATGTTCATAGGTTGGCTCGTTTAGGTGGGCAGTTAGAAGATTCTCCAAATGGTGGATTTATGGTCCATCATAATTATGACTCATCATTAGTGGTTGAGGTGAAGTCTAAGCAACACCTTGATCCTCTATTGATGGAGTTGAAGGAATCGGTACTTAGTAAGCTCAATGAGTCATTCTCCCAAGGGTGATGGTGTTCTTAGATACCAAGGTAGATTATGTGTACCGGATGTTGAGGATTTGAGAAATTAAATTCTATAAGAATCCCATGGTTCTCGCTATTCTATATATCCGAATGCCCCCAAAATGTATCATAATCTTAGGGAAGTTTATTGGTGGGGTGGTTTAAAAAGGAACATAGCAGAGTTTGTTGCTAAGTGTCCAAATTTCCAACAGGTTAAAGCGTTGATCATCTTAGACCTAGTGGCTTAACCCAAATCATGGATGTTCCTACTTGAAAGTGGGAAGCCATCAATATGGACTTTGTTGTTGGGTGTCCTCGAACCCGGAGGCAAAATGGTTCAATATGGGTTATTGTGGATAGGTTGACCAAATCTTCCCATTTTATTCCCGTTAAGTCTACTTATACTCTCAAAGATTATGCAAGAATCTACATTAATGAGATAGTGAGTCTTCATGGGATTCCTTTGTTTGTCATTTTGGATAGAGGGGCCCAATTCACTTCTCATTTTTGGAAATCTTTCCAAAAAGGTTTAGGTACACAAGTGAAACATAATACCTCTTTTCATCCTCAAATAGATAATCAAGAAGAAATAGCATTCAAACCCTTTAAGACATGTTAAGAGCCTGTGTTATTGATTTCAAAGGAAACTGGGATGACCATCTACCTGTGATTGAGTTCTCTTACAATAATAACTATCATTCGAGCATCTCCGTGGCACCTTTTGAAGCTTTTTATGGTAGAAGGTGTACATATCCGGTTGGATGATTTGAGGTTGGTGAGTCATCACTACTTGGTCCATAGATTATCTATGAGGCTGTAGAGAAAGTTCAAGTCAAAAGAGATAGGCTGAAGACAACCTATAGTCGGCAAAAGTCTTATACCGACAATAGGATAAGATTTCTTGAATTTGAAATAGGTGATCATCTCTACTTGAATATTTAACCAATGAAAGGGGTGATGAGATTTTGTAGATAGGGGAAGTTAAGTCCCCGGTATGTTGGTCCTTATGAGGTTTTACAACGGGTTGGGAAGGTTGCATATGAGTTGAAAATACTTAGTTAACTAGCTCAGTTCATCCAGTGTTTCATGTTTCTATGCCCAAGAAATGTGTAGGCGACCCGGTGTCTATTCTACCCATGGAAGGTTTAGGGGTGGATGAGAACCTCTCCTATGAAGAGATTCTGGTTGAGATCCTAGATCGCAAAGTCAAGAAGTTCAAAAACAAAGAGGTTGCCTCTGTAAAAGTTCTATGGAGGAACCATCTTGTCGAGGGTGCAACATGGGAGGCTGAAGCAGACATGGTGTCCCGCTAAACTCATATTTTTACTCCTTGAGGTTAGAAATTTCCTCTTAATAAGGAAATTAATGAATAATCATGAAATTGATTGTTACTAAATAGGTGCATGTTTTGGTAAAAGATAGTACCAACTAGAGTTTTAAGAAAATGCTTTCATACTCTATTCTTGAACCTATATGAAATATGTATGCATGTGTCTTCTTGAGATTTTGCGGTTTTATTTTTGTCTTGAGAAGAATGATGGCATGGTAACTCTTTGATGTACTTTAAGCTCATGATAATGTTGAGAAGGAAATGTGTTATGAAATATTGAGCTCTTATATGTTGTGCGTCATGAATTCAGTTCTATGTGTAATGTTATGGTATGTGTTGCAAGGTGTTGTGAAGTACTCTTATGAGCTGTGATTCATAATGAATTTTATGTTCTTGATTGGTTGGGCTGCTAGTATTGAGTCTATCCTTACCCTCCAGAAAGATTTTAGTGTTATTCGGGGACGAATGTTCCTAAGGGGGGGATAATGTAACACTCCGGAAATGCCATGACTTAGACTAGAGCTTAATCTATTAAATAATGTTCAAAATGATGTTTCCAGACCTATATTAATGTAATAAGTTCATTTATAAAAGGTTAGATCCAAAATGACAAAGAAAGACCTTGACATTCGGAAACGAGCTAATTTGAACTAGTTGACGTCCCTATGTTTGGTGTAGGTTTCGAAGTGTCAAATGAAGTCTAAAATGTGTAAAAATACTTTGAATAGGTAGTATGCAATACAAAGGGTCCAAACGTCTTGTAACGACAACCCAAGGACCACCCGAAGGGTCCTTGAGGAGGACCCCAACATGGGTTGTAAGTCTGCCAAAGCAGCCTGCACGAGAAAGAACCAAGGGGCTGCTGCGCGACGCACAGCCGACACGAGGCTTGTGGCCTTAGTATTTGGGAGGCATACTCATGACGCGAGGCTGACACGAGGCTCACTGCATGGACCCAAAAATTCAGAAAAATAATGGGAATTGGCCCCGCGATGCGCAGCCACTTCCCAGATTCGTTAAAATCGTATTTTTGGTAATTTAACTTCACAAAAAAGACCCATTTAAGTGGAGGGTCTTTTGGGTATTTTATAGGACGACTATATATGTATTATATATCAGTTTTAGACCACTTTTTACACATAAAAATCAGATTCAAACGAATTCCTCTCATCTCTCTCAAGAACGCTCTCTTTTCCAAACTCCATTGAAGAACAAGAAGAACTTAAGGAAGAAGACGAATACTTCAAGATTTTCTTCCAAAACTCGTGCATTATCCGTCAATAAGGTATGGGTTTTTTACTCTTGGGATTCCTTTCCTAAAGAGGTACTTTCAAATATAGTTTACAAGAAATTCAAACTTCTATGGTTTTTACTCTACAAAACGGGTTTTCTTCCTAAATCTAGATTTATGGCTATCGATGAAAACTAATGGTTTTCTATTGTTTATTAAGCATATATTGTCGAATGTTTGGCTTGTAAATGTTATAGTTTCGTGTGAAACCTGTCCTTGTTAGATTAATGGTTTCGAATAGGTTGTATCTACTACTTGATTATATATTAACATTGGGATTGGAACAAAGACTTGAATGAAATATTTAATGACCATTTCCCTTATCCTACATTATAAATTACTCTTGTTTATGAGTTGAAGTGTTAGTATTGATTATGCTAGTGAGTATTTCACTATGTTGTTGGATTGTTGTTGTATATTGAATATAAGTTCTTGAATAACGATCTTGGAAGCAAGAGGTAAGTCTTCTAAAGTTGTGAATACTCTATGATGTTTATGTTAGCCTATAAATGATGTTACAATGCTTATGAGGTATGTATGATGATGCTATTCATATATGTTGGGCTATGAATATGTTAATTTGTGAGATCATGATAATATTATGATAATGCAGGTTTATGATATTCTCTTGTATGTTTTACACAAGATGATTTATGATATGTTAATCTCACAAATGAAGGTTACGATGAAAGGAAATTCTCATCTAATCCTAAAGAGATCATGATCATGTTTATACAAGGAGTTAATCTCCTATGACTTATGATAAGATTTATGAATAAATATGACTTAAAGGTTAATCAAAAAGGGACTTACGCTTAGTACCGATGAACTAGATATGTGAGCTGTACATTCCCTAGTTGGAAGGTAGGTTTACAATGACTCTCATGATATAGAGGCTGCCATGTAATGTGGAACTATGGGTCTCTAATATATCTCCTAGTTCTTGAACTATGTTTCCACCATAGGATATTATCTAGTGGATCCACCTAGAAAGCTATGTCATGTTTGGTTCTACTCTAGCCGGTAGACCACCTTCTTTCGGTGTGGGGTTATATGACACCAGATTCCATGTTTAGATCACATTGTCTAACGTCGGTTAAGGCGAATGTTCCTTCATGTAAAATGAAAGACAAGTAAATGACATTGACTAGGGTGACTGAGGAGCTTAGTTAGTATAGGTAGGGGTATGGGACTCTACCTAGAAATTGTAGAAGTTTACTCTAATGGGAGTCCTAGGAGCTTGTCTTATGTAATATGATAGCATGAAAGATATGATGCTTATGATATATGTTGTTGCTCTTGTATGAAGTTGTTACGCTAATGAACATGTTATTTGTCTATATTGTTGTATGAGGTGATAACTATTTATGTTACAAGTTATATGAAGCAAAGCTTTACTTATGGTCTCCTATATTATCTATTTGGTTGTGTGGGGTTATGAGGCTTCACATGACCATTGCACTTGTAGGTTGGGGATGAGATCGTTGGTAAGTGTTTTGTATGTTATGCTTATATGATCTATTGAATATGAAATGTTAACACGACTCTATGAAAATATGTCTTTGATTATGATCATGCTTTATGTTGATGGAATCCTTAAGTTGTATATGTTCTATGGTATGTGCATTAAACATTTTAAAATGACTTAGCATGATTTCTATTGAATGATCCTTTTCGTGCATGTCCTTAAATGTTATGTGCATATACCCATACTTAGTACATGTGGCGTACTAACCCCATTAATTTATATTACTACAAATGTAGGATCCGGACATTGAAGATTAACAAGGTCGATTGAAGAAGCTTGGAACTCTTTCAACAAGTGTTGGTAGGTCCTCATGTTCGGGGATGCTATCTTTTAATTATTCTAGCTTACGGAGACTTTAGTAGAATTTAAGAATACACCTATTTCCATTTATCTTCTTTGGATTCTTTTGTATTAAGGACTATATGGCGTATTGACTATTTATGGGCTAAGTCCAGATTAGTACTCTTTAGATGGTTTTTATATGAGACAGCTTTTAGAAATATCATTACGTATGTTTTCATGATTGGTATGTATGAAGTATAGGTAGACTTCACATAGTATTAGAAGTTTTTAATTTTTCCGCAATTTTAACTGATGAAATGTTATGACGAATACTAAGGACTTCTCAGCGTCCTATGAGAGGACGCCGACGCCGGTCGCATCTGGGGTGCTTTCAGGTTGTGACACTCTCAGAGGCCTTGTACAAGCCCTTAGAAATTATTCATTATACACATTTATGAAAAGTAGTGCGGATTTAAAAAATTTAACACGAATAACATCTTCAAATATCTTTCATATCAAAATGATAGAAAACACTAAGTCTCAACATACGCCATCCTTAGGCTCAAGAATACTTGGGACACAGCCCATACAATCGAAATATAGAAATCTAATATCTATTACAATACTTTGAATAAAAGAAGTCTAAAAATGATAATGTCCTCGAATAGAGTGAGGATATACCCCAACTTTGCTTGAACGGTAACTAGATATGAAGCTTGCTTCAAGACACCTCTTACTTGCTAGCCACACCTTTTGAGATAGACAAAAATTATGGAATTAGTACAATTCAAGTACTAAGTATAGAATAATGCATAAAATAATGAGAAACGAAAATTTATAAGAAACATGTTCTTTTGGATTTAAAACAGCATATTATAAGTATAAGAATCATATTTAAAACACCAAATATAACATTTAGAACACATTACAAGTCATACCCAATTTATACTAAAATTAGCGTAACCTTACAGTAACATTACAATGACCTTTACAGTCACTTCACATTAACTCACATATCACAAGATAGCATCAAGTATACATCGAAACACATAAATATGAGATCCTCCTACCAAAGGTAATTCCAAGGCTCACTTGAGTGAGTTATGAAGCGACCGCCCATACAATCCCTTCACACACACCTAAGAGATCTGTTGGACTACCTAAGATAATGTTATTCTCATTGCATTAATATCCTTTCCTATCTAGAGTTATTCATAAGACTTCCCTAGGTAAGATATGAAGAGACCATTCATATGCTCCATCCACACCTTAACTAGGTAAGCCTTAAAGCAACTCTAGATAAGTACTTATTCTGTAACATAACTTCTAATTTAACTCATTATCTTCATTATTCGATTTAAGAGACATACGGACATACACATAATGGTCTAGGAGAAGACCTAGGGACTCACACACTTACATCTTCCAAGCCTAATCGTGCCATGTCTAGATAGTGTCCCATTCAACTACCTAAACTTCATAGAACTTATGAAACACTAGCATGTATCCCATATGATGAGAATAGGCGATAACCGACATAGACCATACTAGTTATGCATGGAATCCGGAGTCATTAAGCCCTACTACAATGGAGGGTTGTTTTACTTGCCAATGGTAGAACGAGGATACATCCCATGTAGGTAGATGGTTAAGAAATATCGAGGGTTTCTTTGTTCTCTAATGTCATCTTAGTTAGAGCAACTTCTCAAGCATATTCACTCGGTGCTAGCCTTTGTTTTCATAGAGTATTTTATATAAAGGAGCATATCAAGAGGTTCCATATCTATTTTATAACCCAATCACATTACACCTTACTAAAGAGGGTCCACTAAGACTACCTACAATGGCTAAGAGGATAGCTCATTGACTTTCCTAAGGATGATTTTATGTCGTTCCAGCCAATCAACCCTAAGTCCACCATTCACACAAGAAGGATACAATTACGGCTTTCAACTTCAAAGATATCATAAACTTCCAACTAGGTTGAAGGTTTCACATAATTGACATTCTCACTATGTTAAAGGTTACATGTAAATCACACAGACAAGACTAAGGAGCTTTAGCATTGTCACATGCGGGTTTACCCCCTAGACGTAACCGGCGTCGTCGTCCTCTTTGAGGACTAAGACTAGCCCCTAAGTTTTCATCGTTGCATTCACAAGTCAAAAATACGGAAGAATTTAAAACTTTTACTATTTCTTCATTGAGGTTTACATAGACCTCTACATAGTATTAATATCGAGTATACATAGACCATTCGTATAAGAAGTTTACTTAGTCTTCTACTTTTATTTCACATACATATATAAGATAGAATAGAGTCATAAAATCCGTCTCATCTCATAACCATCTACGATGACAATAGCAATTTGGGCATAGCCCTTCATCAATATAAGGAAGCCAATATAGGCTTATACAACTTGTCCTCAAATGAAAGAGTAAACATAATTGTCTTAATATCTAATCAAATTCGTAGCTAGAATATTGGCATCGTCCTCGGCCAAATGAGGACCTACCACTTGGATGAGAGAGAATATCCAAGCCTCTTTTTAGATCTCCTCGAATGAAACCTCAACGACTGGAACCTAAAATGTTTGGGACAAAGGGAGAAAATGGGGTCAGTACACCACATGTACTAAGTATGAGACCATATACACATATAATAACAAAACATGCTTAAAAGGGACATTTAGTTAAATCATGCCATTTTATCTCTTTAAGGACTTATGCACAATCAACAAACTATACCAATCATTTAGACATGTTCAACAAATCAAATAAGCTATATGGACATCAATATACTTGAACTCATAATCTCATATAACTCTATCACCAAGTAATAACATCACAAGCATGAATAAGAGTTCATCATATAAATAGCAAAGAAAGACAACTAATCATAAATCCTCATAAAGTCAACAAGTGCAATGACCAAGCAAAGCACCATAACCTTACTTAATCAAGTAACCCAACAAGAACCATAAATAGTAACTCACTTCACATAACATAGTCTTCAATTACGCATGAGTTCATAGTTTTACAATAACGACCAATTGCATGTTCATAAGCATCATAATCATCATATAAGATCATTTACATTTATCATCATTTACATACATAATATTAACCTCCTAAAGCTTCTATCAAGGCAAACTAGTGCAAGGCATAGGTAGAGTCTCATACGCCTACCTAAGCTAAGTCAAACCCCTCAAGTCACTATAGTTAGGTTATACATCATTACTTCATTTTAGTTTAGGGAAACACTTGCTTTAACCGACATAGACCACATGAGCTAATGTGGAATCCAGTGTTGTAAAACCTTACACCGATGTAAGGTGGTCTACCGGCCAAATTAAAACCAAACATAAATGTAGCTTTCTAGGTGGATCCACTGGCTAGTCTTCCTATAGGGGCAACATAGTTCAAGAACTAAGAGATAGGTATTTCCCTCTGCATACCACTTGGTAATTGGGGCCTCATCTCATGGAAATAAATTAAATGAGTATCCCTCAAAGAGTGGTCAACATCACATATAGAACTATAGGGTAACACTTCCTCGATTGGAAAGCCATCACCTGCAATTGTCAAGTTCACTCGGTGCTAAGCTAAGTCATTTATTGAAATGTATTTAATCTTTATTTATCAATCATAACTTAGTTTAGGTCATAGGGTCGAGCCCTTGTATAATCATTATCATAATAGCTCAATAGGAATTGCATGAGTATAATACTTTCATCACAATCCACATAAGTAAGGTTAACACATTACATACTCTTTCATAATAAGGCACATTGACAGTCACCATCATCCTTATAACTTTACATCTTAATCAACCTCACAACCATAAGCAAGACATTTTAATTCATTATTATACCACCCTACCAATCCTAAACAAGGCATACTCAAACACAATCATCATGACTTAATCACAATTAATCAAAATTGAAGCAAAGTATAGGGATCACAAGACTTACCAAGTCTCCTTTACAATTCATCATCATGGTCTTACCATCAACCCTTAGTTCAAATCAATTAGGTAATAAAGTCACCATAATTCAATAACCAATGTAATCACAAGTCTAAAAGAATCACTACATCACAATTCGATAATAGATCAAAGCTTAGGATTAAGTCAATTCATCATACCCTAGATCACTTCTCAAGAAACTAGTATGACAGACTATACATCATTCTAATTCATTCAAAAAATATTATCTAGTAGTAATTCAACCTATAATAAAGTCAATTGAATGAACATTATACAATATAGGTCAAGATCACAACCTAGGGTTAGGCACTTAGGATCATGTTCTTCAATTTAGGCAACACCATCAACAATTACCATACTCAAGTTAAAATACATGTTAATCTATTCAATATAACCTAAATAAAACATCAACAACTCAATTCATAACTTCAAATTCGTAATTGGATGAAACCCATTTGAAAACTCTAGTTTTGAAAACAATTTGGATGAACCCTTTGAGGAAATTGGTCTCAAAGGTGAAGAGATCCCATACCTCAACGTTTTGGTGAAGATTTGGAGATGAAATCTTCCGTTTCTAGACCCCAATTCCCTTCCTTGACTTAGCCAATGGAGTCTTCCAATAGACAGAGAAAGACGAGAGAAGATAGAGGAATTGTTTTTAGAGTTCTAATTAGTTTAATGGGGTTGGGGACTTTATATGGGAGGTTAACTAACTTTATTAGGCCCCATTAATCCCCTAATTACCACCTAACCCCTTAACTAATAAAATGAACTTAACTAAACAAGTGCAGGAAAATCAAGACCCTCACAGATGGAACCCTGTGACGGGCCGTCTGTTAGTCGACGGACTCACCCCCTCTCGTCCAGCACATCCGTAGGTAACTTCAGAGACTTGTGCAGGAGAGGCCTTCCTAAAACTGGATAAGTATGGGACGACGGTGGCATCGACGCCCCGTCAGTCCACACACGGACCATGGTTTTTCCCGTCGATGCACACTGTCGACGCAGTGTTGCCTCAACCTGCAGGGGTCCTCCTCAAGGGCCCTTGGTTTGTCCTTGGGGAGTCATACCCGGAAGTTTCAACCATGAAACATCTCTAACACGTGTTACACACATTTTCGCCAAATTTCATTAATTTCTGACTCTTAAAAACTAGTCAAATAGGCTAAGGCAGACTAGTACCTCTTTGAACCAACTTCGGAACGTCATGGACGTTCTTGGACATTTTGGTTTCTAAACTTCCTAAATGACCTATATTCATTAAACAAATGTTAAAAACAGTGTTTAAACCTTATGACACCTATGCTAGGCTTTACGACACATCTTGGATTTCCGAAGTGTCACAAGTATACTAAGTCAAGAATCCATATTCCCATTCTATAGGTATCATATAAGCGACACAAGTCTAACAAAACAAGATACATCAATTCTTCACTTTATTACATATAACATATCACTTAAGAAGCACATAGGCACAACCAAGTCAACTATAGGTCACCCTACTCACTACTATAGAATCAACTATATAAACCATCACAATTCTCATATGATTCTATAAGAACATCATACTTCAATACAAGGTAATTCGCATAGCAACTTCAACATAGCCTACTAAAGACAGATATCATCAACTAGGAGAAGTCATGCTTGAACTTCACATATACACATAAGTCATTAAGAACTTCATAATGATCACATAGTCAAGTAGTACATGCTGATGACAAAGTTTATAAAGTAACACCGACAAGGACACATTGTTTCTCAATTCATAATGTAATGCTGACGAGGCCACACTGTACACAAGTACAACACATAAGCACCGCCACCATAAGTGGACCATACCAAACATCATCATAATCTAACATATATACTACAGAATATGGAGAGATTTAGGTCTACATACCACCAATCCAATCTTACAACTTCCATCCATAGCCAATTAAACCAACTCAATATAAAAAGGCTCTTACCAATAGCCATATTACCGATTCAATCCAATAATTACAATAGACAAAGAATCAAAGATGATATAACATGAATCTATCAAATTAGTGCATCCTACTTACAATTCTAGCATGATTCTTTCAGATTTCAATGTCCCTAATCAAACTACCCAAGAATTCAATAGCATTGAGGCATAATCAAATTACCCATGAAATTTTCAAAATTAGGGTTTCATGAACTGCATGGGGTGATAGAGTTTTTAGCCTATAATAATCAAATTACCATCAATTCAATCAATATACAATGATTCAAAACGTTTTAAGCAAAAACCATGGCTATATTACAATTTAGAAGTTCATCTTTTGAGAAAACATTAGAAAATCACATTGAAGGTTGGCTCCTTGAAGAAAAGAGATTCAAGGATGAAGGACATACCTTAATTGTGATGAAAATACCACTAAATTGATGGAGAAAAACATTGAAAATCTATCCTTTTCCTTAGAGCTTCAAAGCTTCATCAATGGAGGTTTTTGGAGAGAAGATATGGAGAGGTTGTATTTTGAACTTAAGGGTTTTGATTCAAAGGGGTGAATTGGGATTTAAAAAGGTTCAATAACCGCCTATAATTAGTCCCCAAAATACAAAAAACACCCCTACACTTATATAACCTTTTAACAAAGTTATACTCTACTTAAAATTTAAGAACTTTCGTCGGGAAACAAGTGAGCGACGCGGAGCTGCCCCCACATGATTTTTGAAAGTAATTTCTGAAACAGTAGAGTCTGCCTTGTGTTAGCGATGCGAGGCAGAATTTGGCTTTGGGAGGAACAAGTCCGCGACGCGGCAGGTTCATTTCATGTGCAAATTCTGCTGCACTGGGCAGCTCCATCGCCCCATGTTTAGGTCTTCCTCAAGGACCCTTTGGCTGATCCTCGGGGCGTTGTTCTCAAACGTTTTGACCCTTTACATGTCAGGCTATGCGTAGGAAACATCGACACTCAATTTCACCCTAAAGAAATACCCCAAAACTCCATTATAAAACAATACCACATACAATTTCAACTTCTACTAGTTTCTGGACGTTCTTGGATGTTTGACCTCCAAACATCACGACACTTTAGACACTGCCTATAAACCTCATTATAAACCATTTTAGGACTCTAAGACCTCATGAGACAAGTTTTAGGCTCTAGTTTCACCTAAGTCATTTTAGAGGTGTTACCCACATGAGCTAATGTGGAATCCGGTGTCATGCAACCCTACACCGAAAAAACGTGGAACACTTTCCAAGGTAGTACCAAAGCATGAACATAGCGTCTATGTGGATCCACTAGCTAGTATTTTTATGGGAACAACATTTTTCAAGAACTAGGAGATATACTTGGGACACACTTTATGCACCATTCATTATAGTATCCAATCTCATGAGTACAATAGTGAACCTAACTTCCCTATTTAGGAAGGGACACTTCTCACTACTAGTTCAGTCGGTGCTAAGCTAGAGTCACTTTTGAAATGTATTTCTTTAACAATCATAACTTAAGTTAGGTCATAGGAGACTACTTATTGTATAGTCATAGTTATTAGCTTAATAGGAATTGCATGATAACATCCTTTCAATACAAACCTTACATGTGAGATTAAAAAATTAACATCATCATACTATAAAGGGATCACAAGACTTACCAATCTCCTTTACAAATTATAGGGATCACAAGACTTACCAAGTCTCCTTTACAATTCATCATCAAGGTCTTACCAACAACCCTTAGTTCAACTCAATTAGGTCATCAAGTCACCATAATTCAATAACCAATGTAATCACAAGGCTAAAAGAATCACTACATCACAATTCGATAATAGATCAAAGCTTAGAATTAAGTCAATTCATCATACCCTAGATCACTTCTCAAGAAACTAGTATGAAAGACTATACATCATCTTAATTCATTCATAATTAGAATAACAACATCATCTAATAGTAATTCGACCTATAATCAAGTCAATTGAATGAACATTATACAATATAGGTCAAGATCACAACCTAGGGTTAGGGACTTAAGATCATGTTCTTCAATTAAGCAAGACCATCAACAATTACCATAATTAAGTTAAAATACATGTTAATCTATTCAATATAACCTAATTAAAACATCAACAACTCAATTTATAACTTTAAATGCGTAATTGGATGAAACCCATTTGGAAACACTAGTTTTGAAAACACTTTGAATGAACCCTTTAAGGAAAGAGGTCTCAAAGGTGAAGAGATCCCATACCTCAACGTTTTGGTGAAGTTTTGGAAATGAAATCATCCCTTTCTATCCCCAATTCCCTTCCTTGACTTAGCCTTCAATGGAGTCTTCCAATAGAGAGAGAAAGAAGAGAAAAGTTAGAGGAATTGTTTTTAGCGTTCTAATTAGTTTAATGGGGTAGGGGACTTTATATGGGAGGTTAACTAAGTTAATTAGCCACCCTTAATCCCCTAATTAACCACCTAGCCCCTTAACTAATTAAATAAACATAACTAAACACGTGTAGGAAAATCAAGACCCTCACAGACAAAACCCCGTCGACGGGCCGTCTGTGAGTTGACGGAACGACCCCCGCTCGTCGTGAACATCCGTAGGTAAGTTCAGATAATTGTGCAGGCGAGGGCTTCCTAAAACTGGCTAAGTGTGGGACGATGGTGGCATCAACTACCCGTCAGTCCACACACGGACCGTGGCTTGTCTCGTTGATGCACACTGCCCAGGCAGTGTTGCCTCAACCTGCAGGGGTCCTCCTCAAGGTCCCTTGGTAAGTCCTTTGGGAGTCTTACCCGGACTTTTCGACCATGAAATATCTCTAACACATGTTACACACATTTTTACCAAATTTCAATAATTTTGGACTCTTAAAAACTAGTCAAATAGGCTAAGGCACACTAGTACCTCTTTGAATCAACTTCCGAACGTGATGGACGTTCTTGGATGTTTTGGTTTATAAACTTCCTAAATGACCTACATTCATTAAAATAACCTGAAAACAGTGTTTAGAGTTCATACACCTATGCTAGGATTTACGACACGTCTTGCATTTTCGAAGTTTCACATTGTAACAACCCTAAAATTGAATAAGATAAGAAATGCTTAATGTGTCAATAATGCCTACGATTAGACCCAGGGTTCACTCGGATTAATGCGCGTAGAACCAGACCTCGGAACCCTTGCTACAGCCAAGACAACTAACTTGGGGAGTTAGTTGAGCTTGGAAAGGTTGGGTCCAACCATGTAGGGCTCTCGAATACGAAGATTTACTCGAAGGAGTCTTTACCGGACTTAAAAAGAAGAAATCTTAGGTTTGAAGGGTCTAGGGGTAAAATGGTCTTTTTTCTAGCTAAGGGTAGTATCGTAATTACCCTAAATATGTAATTAATTATTTAATTAATAAAGTGGAGGGGAAATTTGGGGAGAGAGGGCCGAAATTGAGCCCTTGAAGTGCAGTCTTGCTCCACCAGGGTTCGAACCTAGGTGGGAGCAATGATTTAATGAGAATTTTTTTAATTGGTGAATTAATTTAATAAATTAATAATTAATGGCTGATTTAATAAAAAGGAAAATCATATTTTTATTATTAATTATTAATTATTTATTAATTAATGTGTTTTATTTGACTAAGTCTCCTAGTTGACTAAGTCTAAACTACTTCACCTCTTTTAACTCTCTCTAACGCTCATCTCTCTCACGTTTCTCCACTCTTTTCACATTTTCTCTCTGCCTAAACAACTACAAGAACAGAAAAATTACTAAAGTTCTTCACACTTGAAGAACTCACACGAAAATATAAAAAAACAAGCTAAGTGAACACGTTAGGCAAAGAGAGGGGTTTTTTGTCGAAAGTTTTGTGTTGAAACTTGGATTGGACATGAGTTTTGGAGAAGGTTTGGGCAGCAACTTCAAGGTTTGAACATCAAAATAAGGTATGGGTTTTCTTCTCTCTTTGTCCCTTTCCCAAGAGACCCACGACCTCAAGGCTTGAAAGGAGAGGAGCGAAATAAATAAGAAAATAAAGTGAGGCTGTGGGGGCTCGATCCCACAACGTCACTTCCAAAACGCCTAGCCTAGTGAATTTAATTAAAAATAAAATTAGGAGGCTGTGGGGGTTTGAATCCACCACCTCACAGCCTCTAGCGAAATTAAAAGCAAAAATAAGGAGGCTGTGGGGGTTTGAACCCACAACCTCCCAATTTCCCAGAGAAATAAAGAGCAAATTAAAAGAGGTTGTGGGGGTTTGATCCCACAACCTTTTGGTTTAGGCGAAATGGGACAAGGAGACTTTAAGGAAAAATAAAAAGGGGTTGTGGGGGTTTGAACCGACAACCCTTCGGCCAAATTATGAGGAAAACTAAGGATAAAATTAAAGATAGAATGTTAATGTTGGGGTTCGATCTAGAGTCCCTATGTCATGAAAACTAAAAATAAAATCAATGAAAAATGTAAATGTTGTCCAAGTGATTCGAACTTGGGTTCCCTTGCCCAATTTTCCGTATTGATACATAAGTCATATGTGAATTAAACGTTCGAGAATAATGCCACTTACTTAGATTGAAATTAAGATTTTGGCAGATACACAAGATACATAAGTCTTGTACTACATAATCTTAGGAATGTATGATTCACTTAACGAACTATGAATGAAGCAACATGGCTTGTATGTATAGACCCATAAGTCTAACATACGTTTAAAAGTAAGTGAAACTAAGATGTATGTAATGAAATGATGAAATGATGAAACCCTAGAAGGGTTAAGTAAGGGTCTGAAACACACTAAATGGCCAAGTGCATTGGCATATGATGAAATGAACATTCACGTAATAAGGGGTGAGTAATTATGAAGAGCAAATGTGCTAATGTTAATGAAGGTGGTGACAACATGATATGAGGCTAATGTAAAAGATGAGAATAATCTCAGATGAGCCTAAGTAAATGTTACCAAAACGTACTCACCTATGAGAGTGTAAAGTTAATGAAGAGACCAGTCTCTATGAACACTCTAATGAAAGTATTGAGATTAACACACTCAATACTAATGATGAGATGAGAAATCATCTATTGAGCTATGATGTCCTCATAGTAGAAGCCAGCTTCCATGACGTATGAGTTGAATGTAATGGAACTTTATACTGATCACCGATAGACTAGATATGAGTGATGATGCCTTCTTTCGGGAAGGGCGGAGGTTCACGTAACTCTCATGATATGAGACTGTCCGGCTTTCCGGGTATGGGTCTCCTTATATCTCCTGGTCTTCGAACCTATACTTCCAATATAGGGATCTGGCGGGGTTAAATGCCCATGTACGCTAGCATGTTTTGGGTCACTTTGGCCGGTGATTCCACCTCTTGTCGGTGTGGGAGAGACACTGGATTACATGATGCTCGCATTATCTATGTCGGTTAAACTTAAAGTTCCCAATGAATGAATGAGGCCAGCCTCAAATGAAGTACATAATCAAATGAA
Organism: Solanum sitiens; assembly: GCA_016801875.1. Lineage (NCBI taxonomy): Eukaryota > Viridiplantae > Streptophyta > Magnoliopsida > Solanales > Solanaceae > Solanum > Solanum sitiens. The sequence continues at coordinate 866,290 of JABWTJ010000149.1, forward strand.
TGATACCAAAAGTGTTAGGATGGGATAATCAAGAGGTGATGTAGACTCGGGTAATAACACTAGGTTATTCTTGATCATTGCACAGCAAACCCGATGAAAGTCTTAACCTGCACCCTTAGTATAGTTGGTGTTCACACTGGCCTATGAATGAAATGAAATGAAGTACGTATGAATGAATGAAGCAGACTCTGTGTTTTCTAACGGAGACTCCCTAATTGAGGTCCCATATGTTGAGCCCTCATTTTGGAAAGTCTTAATGTTAAGTCCATGATTCCAAGGTCTCATGGCATATGAAAGAATGTTATAAAAGATGTTATGTGTTATATACAATATGATATGTGCTATGTGTAAGATGTTATGTGCTGTGTGCAATATGATAATTATGATGATGCATGTTACTCTCATGGCATGACTTTCCTAATCCAAATTTGGAAAGCTCACTGACTTTCCTAATCAAAATTTGGAAGGTTCACTAACTTTCCTAATATCAATTTGGCAAGTCCACTGATTTGACTTTCCATAATCATGTTGTTAGGAAAGCGCTATCTTTTCTCATGCATGTCCTTGGTGTGTGCTTGCATATACCCATACTTAGTACAATTGTGTACTTACCCTATACAACTCTAGAGTTTTAGGTGCAGGTGCAGGTGGACGCTAGAGCTACAGGTTGACGCTGAAGCTATCCGAACATCGAGCATTCATCCGGACTTGGTAGGCCCTCATGCTTTCGAGGATGCTGCCATTTATATTCTAGCTTAGTTTTAGAGTTGTGCTAGTGGAGCATGTTCCACTAGCATTTCTTTTCTGTTTTATTGAGACATTGTATTGGTGCCATTTTGGCAAGTACATCTTTATTACTATATTATACTATTTCTCTCATTTGATGATCTTAATATTAGATGGTTGATGGTGAACAATTATGTAATAATGAGAATGTTTAATAATTATGTTAAGAAACAAAAAGTTTCAAATTTTCGCTAAAATTAACCTAGATGAAGTAAGAATGACGTTAGTAGGCTTGTCTGCGACCTCTGAGAGGTCAACGACGCCGGTCTTATCTGGGGTATAGATTTCGGTCGTGACAAAGTTGGCATCAGAGCACTAGGTTAAACTCCGAGAATAATAAGTTCACATCAACCACATTGAGTAGTTTCTAAGTCATAGTAGTGAAGTGCACCACTATCCTGGATTAGAGACTGCATGATGCATAGGAAGATTTCCCTTCTTCTGATCTTATCATGCTTTTCCTAGTGTCTAATTTCTTGGTGTTATGAGTGTGTCTAACATCAAGTCTTTTTGTTTTCAGATAATGAATACTAGGAGAACCGTTGGTCAGAGGAGAGGAGGAGCAGCTGTTGGGAACAATCAGGTTCCACCCCAGGCTCCAGCTGAAGGAGTGGATATGCCAGTTAACCCAGCTGGGTTGACTGATGCTGAGGTGAAGGCATCTATGGACCAGATGGCACAGGCCATTACTATGCAGGCCCAGGCTATGATGCCCAGGTCAACTAGCAGGATGTTCAGAGGGAGAACCCACCGGTTTGTAGCATGGCTGACAGGCTGAGAGACTTCACGAGGTGCATAAGATTCTGGTGGCTATGGGGGCCACAGATGTTGAAAAGGCTGAGCTGGCTTCCTATCATCTCAAGGATGTGGCACAGACTTGGTGCAAGATGTGGCAGGATAGTCGAGCTTTGGGCGGAGTTCCAGTCACTTGGGAGCTGTTTAAGACAGCCTTTCTGGAGAGATTCTTTCCCAGAGAAATGAGGGAGGCCAAGGTTGAGGAGTTCATCAACCTTAAGAAGGGATCTATGACAGTCAGGGAGTATTCCCTGAAGTTTGTTAAGCTATCCAGGTATGCTACTTTCCTTAGTATCTAACAGCAACGATAAGGTGAGTACTGAAGTTTGTTAAATTATCCAGGTATGCTACTTCCCTTGTGTCTAACAGCAGGGATGAGATGAGCAGGTTCTTCACAGGAATCAATGGAGATCTGGAGGTGGAGTGTCGGTCTGCGATGCTCCATGATAGTATAGACCTCTCCAGGTTGATGGTGCATGTCCAGCAGGTACAGGACAGCCGCAAAAAGAGGGGTATTCGTGATACTAGGAGGCCTAAGCCTCAAGATCAGGCAGGTCCCAGTCATGGAGGCCACATAAACAATTTTGGCATCCGTGAGCAGCCCAGGTTCAAGAAGGGGCAACAGAGTTCTGGGAACTCTAACTCTCAGAGGAGTACAACACCTAGAGGAGGCAGACCTGAGCCAAGAGGGGCAATAGATGTGACATGCAGTGTCCTAAAAAGAACTGTGCTAAGTGTGGACAAGCTCACAGTGGAGAGTTCAGACAAGGCACTAATGCCTGCTTCGGTGCGGTAAGAGTGGGCACATGGTTAAAGACTGCCCACAGAACAGAGGTCAGGCAGGATGTAATGCTCAGCCTAGGCCTAATCCATAGGGTGCAGCAGCAGCCGAGCCTCCTAAGAGGAATAGGTTCTATGCTCTGAAGGGTAGAGAGGAGCAGGAGAAGTCCGCTGATGTGGTCACAGGTATGCTGCAAGTATTCTCAACTTCTATTTATGCTTTACTTGAGCCAGGGTCTACGCTTTCCTTTGTAACTCCTTTGCTTGCTCTCACTTTTGAAATATTGCCTGAAGTTTTGCATGATCCTATAGTGGTTAGTACACCTTTAGGAGAGAATGTAAGAATTGATAGAGTATACAAGGATTGCCCAATAGTTGTAAGTGGTAAGACTATGTGTGCAGACTTGGTTGAGTTACCCATGCATGATTTGATGTTATTCTTGGAATGGACTTGCTTCACAGTTGTTATGCTTTCTTGGACTGTCATAGTAGAGTGGTGAGATTTCATTTCCCTAATGAAGAGGAGCTAGTCTGGGAGGGGTATAAGTCGAGTCGTCCTAACCTCTTGATTTCTAACCTTAAGGCCAATAAAATGGTGTCCAAGGGGTTATTGTGTCATGTTGTGAGTGTTAATGATTTAGATCATGACATTCCTTTCATAGACTCAGTGCCTGTAGTGAATGAGTTCCTAGATGTATTTCCTGATGATTTGCCTGGAGTCCCTCCCCCTCGAGAGATTAATTTTGGTATCGACTTACAACCCGATACTAAACCAATTTCAATTCCTCCTTACAGAATGTCTCCAACTGAACTCAAAGAGTTGAAGCTGCAGTTAAAATACTGACAAGGGTTTTATTCAGCTGAGCATATCCCCTTGGGGCGCTACAGTGTTGTTTGTGAAAAAGAAGGATGGAACGCTCAGAATGTGTATCGATTATCGGCAGCTCAACAAAGTCACTATAAAGAAAGAGTATCCACTTCCCAAAATAGATGATTTGTTCGATCAACTCCAAAGGTCTAGTTTCATCTCTAAGATTGATCTTCGTTCAGGGTATCATCAGCTTAGGGTTAGGGATGGAGATATCCCAAAGACAACCTTTTGTACCCGTTATGGTCACTATGAGTTCTTAGTCATGTCATTTGTTCTTACGAATACACCTGCTGCATTTATGGACCTCATAAACCGAGTCTTCCGTGAATACCTTGACTCTTTCGTCATAGTATTAATTGATGACATTCTCATCTACTCTAGGACCAAGGAAGAGCATGAACAGCATTTGAGACTAACCTTGGAGGTACTTAGACAACATCAGTTGTATGCCAAATTCAGCAAGTGTGAATTTTGGCTTAGATCAGTGACCTTCCTAGGTCATGTTGTGTCCGATCAGGGTGTGGAGGTGGACCCCAGGAAGACAGAGGTTTTTAAAAACTGGCCAAGACCTCTTACTCCCACCTATATCCGTAGCTTTCTAGGATTGGCTGGTTACTACTGCAGGTTCGTGGAGGGTTTTTCTTCCATTGTTGCCCTACTGACAGCTTTGACTAAGAAGAAAGCCAAGTTCGAATGGGCGGAGACTTATGAGAAGAGTTTCCAGGAGCTCAAGGACAGACTCACTTCAGCCACAATGCTTACGTTGCCTAAATATGGTGAGAATTACACTATTTATTGTGACGCATCTAGGGTTTGTTTGGGTTGTGTTCTTATCCGGGGTGGTAAGGTGATAGCGTACACGTCCAGACAGCTCAAGGTTCATAAGAATAATTATCCCACTCATGACCTGTAGTTGGCAACTGTGGTGTTTTCATTGAAGTTATGGAGACACTACTTGTACGGGGTGCATGTGGATGTGTTCACAGACCATAAGAGTCTCCAGTACGTGTTCACACAGAGGGAGTATAATCTACGTCAGCGGAGATGGTTAGAGCTATTGAAGGACTATGACATGAGTGTACACTACCATCCAGGGAAGGCAAATGTTGTAGCTGATGCTTTGAGCAGGTTGAACAAAGGGAGTACAACCCACATTGATGAAGGGAAGAAAGAGTTGGCGAAAGATGTAAACAGAATGGCCAGACTGGGTGTGCTGTTGATGGCCTCTACTAGTGGGGGTGTTTCAGTTCATCCTAGTTCTGAATCATCCTTAGTAGTTGAAGTCAAGAAGGGTCAGCATCTAGATCCTGTGTTGATGGAGCTGAAGGACTCAGCATTGATAAAAATGAATGAGTCTTTTGCTTTGGGAGGTGATGGCATACTTAGGTATCAGGACAGACTGTGTGTACCAGATGTGGATGATTTGGGACCAAAATTGTTGCAGAGGCACATGGTTCCAGATATTCCATACATCCAGGTTCCACCAAGATGTATCATGATCTTAAGCAGATTTATTAGTGGGATGGCATGAAGAAGGACATTGCAGAATATGTGGCCAAGTGTCCTAATTGTCAGCAGGTTAAGGCAGAACATATTAAGCCTGGCGGTCTTACTAAGATTATTGAGGTTGCGACTTGGAAGTGAGAGGCCATTAATATGGACTCCGTGGTTCGTCTTCCGAGGACTAGGAGACAACATGACTCTATATGGGTTATTGTGGACAGGATTACTAAGTCTGCCCACTTTATCCCTGTGAAGTCTACTTATAGGGCCGAGGATTATGCGAGACTCTACATTGATGAGATTGTGAGATGGCATGGGATTCCATTGTCTATCATTTCAGATAGAGCAGCTCAGTTTACTTCACATTTTTGGAGATCTTTCCAGAAGAGCTTAGGCACGCAGGTAAAGCTTAGTACTGCCTTTCATCCTCCGACTAATGGGCAGGCAGAGCGCACCATTCAAACATTGGAGGACTTGTTGAGAGCGTGTGTGATTGACTTCAGGGGTAGCTGGGATGATTATCTGCCTTTGATAGAGTTCTCGTATAATAATAGCTATCACTCCAGCATTGGGATGGCACCGTTTGAGGCACTATATGGTAGGAGGTGTAGATCTCCATTTGGGTGGTTCGAGGTTGTAGAGTCATCCATTTTGGGTCTAAAGATCATTCATGAGGCCTTATAGAAGGTCAGAGTGATTAGGGACAGGTTGGCTACTGCTTACAGTCGGCAGAAGTCATATGCAGATAACAGAAAACGGCCCTTAGAGTTTGATGTTGGTGACCAGGTCTATTTGAAGATATCACCTATAAAGAGGGTGATGAGGTTTGGCAGGAAGGGGAAGTTGAGTCCGAGGTATGTTGGGCCATATGATATCTTACAGCGTGTGGGTGAGGTGGCCTATGAGTTTGCGTTGCCTGCAGAGCTAGCTTTTGTCCATCCAGTCTTTGATGTATCCATGTTAAAGAAATGCCTAGGTGATCCAGCATAGAGTCTACCTGTGGAAGGTTTGGGGGTCGATGAAGACTTATCCTATGAGAAGGTACCTGTTGAGATCTTAGACAGACAGATCAAGCGGCTGAGGAACAAGGAGATTGCCACAGTGAAGGTATTGTGGAGAAATCATCTTGTTGAGGGTGCTACGTGGGAGGCTGAGGCCGACATGAGATCCTGTTACCCTCATCTTTTAAGCTCTTGAGGTTAGACTTCCTACTCTTAAGTCTAAGTTTCCTTATCTCTCCATATTTTGTTGTTATTTCTTGACTTTGCATAGTGAATATGTTATGATCTGACTAGCATTATGCTAGATAGAACTAGTGTCATTCGGGGACGAATGTTCCTAAGGGGGGATAATGTAACAACCCTAAAAACGAATAAGATAAGAAATGCTTAATGTGTCAAGAATGCCTACGATTAGACCAGTGTTCACACGGATTGATGCGCGTAGAACCAGACCTCAGAACCCTTGCTACAGCCAATACAACTAACTTGGGGAGTTAGTTGATCTTGGAAAGGTTGGGTCCAACCATGTAGGGCTCTCGAATACGAAGATTTACTCCAAGGAGTCTTTACCGCACTTAAAAAGAAGAAATCTTAGGTTTGAAGGGTCTAGGGGTAAAATAGTCTTTTTCCTGGCTAAGGGTAGTATCGTAATTACCCTAAATATGTAATTAATTATTTAATTAATAAAGTGGAGGGGCAATTTGGGGATAGAGGGCCGAAATTGAGCCCTTGAAGTGAAGTCTTGCTCCACCCGGGTTCGAACCTAGGTGGGAGCAATGATTTAATGTGAATTTTTTTAATTGGTGAATTAATTTAATAAATTAATAATTAATGGATGAGTTAGGAAGAAGTAAAATCATGTTTTTATTGTTAATTATTAATTATTTAGTAATTAATGTGTTTTATTTGACTAAGTCTCCTAGTTGACTAAGTCTAAACTACTTCACCTCTTTTAACTCTCTCTCACGCTCATGTCTCTCACGTTTCTCCACTCTTTTAACGTTTCTCTCTTCCTAAACAACTACAAGAACAGAAAAATTACTAAAGTTCTTCACACTTGAAGAACTCACACGAAAATATAAAAAAACAAGCAAAGTGAACACGTTAGGCAAAGAGAGGGTTTTTCTGTCGAAAGTTTTGTGTTGAAACTTGGATTGGACGTGAGTTTTGGAGAAGGTTTGGGCAGCAACTTCAAGGTTTGAACATCAAAATAAGTTATGGGTTTTCTTCTCTCTTTGTCCCTTTCCCAAGAGACCCCTTAAGGTTCATATTATTCATTCAAAAACTAGGATTGTTCCCCGTTGCATGTCCCTGTCACTAGCTCCCAATGATTCGTAGGTTGGGTTTGTTTGCTGGTAGATTTAGGTATGTGTGATGTTTTTGTGTTGAATGTGAATATGTTTATGTACGTGAAATCACGAAAATGACAACCAATGTGTGATCCAAAAAAGTGATGTGTGTGTGCAACGTGTGGCAGTGAATATACTCACTGTTGGAGGTGTGAAATAGCATGTTTAGTCCTTGTATTTAATGTGCAAAAGTTGTACACAATGTGATGTTCTTATGGGGTGTGAAGTTATTGATTTTGAGTGAAAAACTCTTGGCTAATGTAACTACTAAACTACACCTAATAATGCACTAAATGTTTCATGAATTGCCCTAAGAACTAACGTGAAAAGGTTGATGAAAGGAAGCTAAAAATTATGAATAAATTTCCAGCTTGGTGTACTTTAGTTTCGGTCAAAAGAAGATTAGAATCTGAGTTTTTAATTGAAATAAAATAGGTGAGGTCAATGGGGATTGAACCCAAGACCTCACATGTGAAGGAATGCTAAAAACGTAAAAGGGGGAAATGGGGTTAAGGGGAATCGAACCCGTGTGGCTACTGTAATTCGCGAAAAAGGAAATAAAAAATGGGGCTGGGGGGAATCGAAATCGGCTACTGGTTGGATAAGAAGAGAACAAATAATTTAAATAAATAAATGGGAGGCATCGGAATCGAACCCACGACCTCCAGGCTGCGAATGAGAGAAGAGAAAATTAAAGAAAAAGAAGATGTGAGGCGTGGTAATCGAACCCACGACCTCAAGGCTTGAAAGGAGAGGAGCGAAATGAATAAGAAAATAAAATGAGGCTGTGGGGGCTCGAGCCCACAACCTCACTGCCAAAACGCCTAGCCTAGTGAATTTAGTTAAAAATAAAATTAGGAGGTTGTGGGGGTTCGAACCCACCACCTCACAGCCTCTAGCGAAATTAAAAGCAAAAATAAGGAGGTTGTGGGGGTTCGAACCCACAACCTCCCAATTTCACAAAGAAAATAAAGAGCAAATTAAAAGAGGCTGTGGGGGTTTGACCCCACAACCTCTTGGTTTAGGCGAAATGGGACAAGGAGACTTTAAGGAAAAATAAAAAGGGGTTGTGGGGGTTCGAACCCACAACCCTTCAGCCAAATTTAGAGGAAAACTAAGGATAAAATTAAAGATAGAATGTTAATGTTGGGGTTCGATCTAGAGTCCCAATGTCATGAAAACTAAAAATAAAATCAATGAAAAATGTAAATGTTGTCCAAGTGATTCGAACTTGGGTTCCATTGCCCAATTTTCCGTTTTGATACATAAGTCAGACGTAAATTAAACGTTCGAGAATAATGCCACTTACTTAGATTGAAATTAAGATTTTGGCACATACACAAGATACATAAGTCTTGTACTACATAATCTTAGGAATGCATGATTCACTTAACGAACTATGAATGAAGCCACATGGCTTGTATGTATAGACCCATAAGTCTAACATACATTTAAAAGTAAGTGAACCTAAGATGTATGTAATGAAATGATGAATGAACAATGAAATGATGAAACCCTAGAAGGGTTAAGTAAGGGTGTGAAACACACTAAATGGCCAAGTGCAGTGGCATATGATGAAATCAACATTCACGTAATAAGGGGTGAGTAATTATGAAGAGCAAATGTGCTAATGTTAATGAAGGTGGTGACAACATGATATGAGGCTAATGTAAAAGATGAGAATAATCTCAGATGAGCCTAAGTAAATGTTACCAAAACGTACTCACCTATGAGAGTGTAAAGTTAATGAAGAGACTAGTCTCTATGAATACTCTAATGAAAGTATTGAGATTAACACACTTAATACTAATGATGAGATGAGAAATCATCTATTGAGCTATGATGTCCTCATACTAGAAGCCAGCTTCCATGATGTATGAGTTGAATGTAATGGAACTTTATACTGAGCACCAATAGACTAGTTATGAGCGGTGATGCCTTCTTTCGGAAAGGGCGGAGGTTTACGTAACTCTCATGATATGAGATTGTCCGGCTTGCCGGGTATGGGTCTCCTTATATATCCTGGTCTTCGAACCTATACCGCCAATATAGGGATCTGGCGGGGTTAAATTCCCATGTACGCTAGCATGTTTTAGGTCACTTTGGCCGGTGATTCCACCTCTTTTCGGTGTGGGGGAGACACTGGATTTCAAGATGCTAACATGATCTATGTCGGTTAAAGTTAAAGTTCCCGATGAATGAATGAGGCCAGCCTAAAATGAAGTACATAATGAAATGAATGATACCGAAGGTGTTAGGATGGGATAATCAAGAGGTGAGCTAGACTCAGGTAATGACAGTAGGTTATTCTTATCATTGCACAACAAACCCGATAAAAGTCTTAAACTGCACCCTAGGTATAGCTGGTGTTCACACTGGCCTATGAATGAAATGAAATGAAGTACGTATGAATAAATGAAGCAGACTGTGTGTTTGCTAATGAAGACTCCCTAGTTGAGGTCCCATATGTTCAGCCCTCATTTTGGAAAGTCTTAATGTTAAGTCCATGATTCCAAGGTCTCATGGCATATGAAAGAATGTTATAAAAGATGTTATGTGCTATATGCAATATGATATGTTCTATGTGTAAGATGTTATGTGTTGTGTCCAATATGATAATTATGATGATCCATGTTACTCTCATGGCATGGCTTTCCTAATCCAAATTTGGAAAGCTCACTGACTTTCCTAATCCAAATTTGGAAGGTTCACTAACTTTCCTAATCTCAATTTGGCAAGTCCACTGACTTGACTTTCCATAATCATGTTGTTAGGAAAGAGCTATCTTTTCTCATGCATGTCCTTGGTGTGTGCTTGCATATACCCATACTTATTACAAGTGTGTACTAACCCTATACAACTCTACAATTTTAGGTGCAGGCACAGGTGGACGCTAGAGCTGCAGGTTGACGCTGAAGCTATCCGGACGTCGAGCATTCATCTGGACTTGGTAGACCCTCATGCTTTCGAGGATGCTGCTATTTATATTCTAGCTTAGTTTTAGAGTTGAGCTAGTGGAGCATGTTCCACTAGTGTTTCTTTCCTGTTTTATTCAGACATTGTATTGGTGCCATTTTGGCAAGTACATTTTTATTACTATATTATACTATTTCTTTCATTTGATGATCTTAATATTAGATGGTTGATGGTGAACAATTATGTAATAATGAGAATGTTTAATAAGTATGTTAAGAAACAAAAAGTTTCAAATTTTCCGCTAAAATTAACCTAGATAAAGTAAGAATGACGTAAGTAGGCTTGTGTGCGAACTATGAGAGGTCAACGACGCCGGTCTCGTCTGGGGTCTACATTCTGGTCGTGACACACATTATCCCCCCTTAGGAACATTCGTACCCGAATGACACTAAAAATCTTTTGAAGGTAGTAATAGACTCAAGACTAGCATCCCAACCAACATCAATGCAATACAACATAATACATATCATTTTAATCAAGGCAATTCAAAAACTGCAATTACCAAATATGAGACTCAAACATTACTTCATGAGGCATTTCCTTTTCACAACAAGAATATGAGATCAACATGACCTATATGAGTCAATTAGAATCAAGTTCAACTTATCAACATGATATACATTATTTCATAAAGACTCACCATGTCATAATGCACAACATAACTCAAAACAAGCCAAAAGCAAAACTTTCAAGTTCAAGGCACAATCACTGTAGCTTCACTGTGATGTTTCCAAAAAATGCACATTTTGCAAAACTTCACCCAAAAATCAAGAAACTTCAATTTCTAGCCATATTTATATTATTAAAAATAATGAATAACCTTAATTATCAAAAAGATGAGGGTAACGGGACTTCATGTCGGACCCGGCCTCCCATGTTGCACCCTCAACTAGGTAATTTTTCCATAACACTTTCACGGATACCACCTCTTTGTTACTCAACCTTTTCACTTGCCTATCAAGGATTTGAACCGAAACCTCCTCATACGAGAGGTTTTCCTTGAAACCAAGACCCTCAATAGGAAGAATGGACTCGGGAGCACCAACACACTTCTTAAGCATAGAAACATGAAAAACCGGATGAACCGAAGCCATTTCACTAGGCAACCTCAACTCATAGGCAACCTTACCAACCCTTTACAAGATTTCATAGGGACCCACATAACGAGGACTTAACTTCCCTTTCTTACCAAATCTAACAACCACCTTCATAGGTAAAAAATTTCAAATACACCTTATCACCTTCTTCAAACTCAAGATCCCTCCTCCTATGATCGGCATAAGACTTTTGCCGACTATAGGCCATTTGCAACCTATTTATTATAATATGAACTTTTTCCAAAGTTTTATAAATCAAATGGGGACCAAGAATCAAAGACTCACCGACTTCAGACCACCCAATAGGAGACCTACACCTCCTACCATACAAGGCTTCATAGGGAGCCATGGAAATGGATGAATGGAAACTATTATTGTAAGCAAACTCTACCAAAGGCAAGTGCTTATCCCAACTTCCTTTGAAATCGATGATACAAGCTCTAAGCATATCCTTAAGGGTTTGAATAGTACGTTCCCCTTGACCATCCGTTTGGGGATGAAAAGCGGTACTCATCTTCACCTTAGTACCCAACCCTTCTTGAAATGACCTCCAAAACCTAGATGTGAATTGTGCACCCCTCTACGATATGATGGATAACGGAATACCATGGCGACACACAATCTCATCTATGAAGAATTTAGCATAATCTTCCGCCGAATAAGTAGATTTAATAGGAATAAAGTGAGCAGACTTGGTCAAATTATCAGCCACCACCCATATGGAATCATATTTCTTTTGGGTCTTATTCAAACCTACCACAAAATCCATATTGATGTCTTCCGACTTCTAAGAAGGAATTTGGATTTCTACTAGTAAGCAATCCGACTTTAGATGTTCGGACTTCACTTTTTGGCAATTCGGACACTTAGCAACAAATTCAGCTATGTCTTTCTTCAAACCTTCCCACCAATCAGTTTCCTTAACGTCATGGTACATCTTTGTGGCACCCGGATGAATGGATTAGCGGGACCCATGGGCTTCCTCAATGATCCGGTCCCTCAACCCATCAACCTCGGGAACACGCAATCTCCCTTAGTACCTCAAAACACCATCCCCCCTAAGTAGAATGTTCATTTAGCTTACCAAGGACCGACTCTTTCAATTCCATCAATGGTTGATCAAGGTGTTGTTTGCACTTCACCTCAACCACCAGAGATGACTCAGAGTTATGTCGAACAAACACACCACCATTCAGAGAGTCTTAAAACCTTACACCCAACCTAGCCAACCTATGAACATCTTTTACTAGGTCTTTCAGGGCTTCTTCTTTGTGAGAAACACTACCCACTGTCGTACGAATTAGTTCATCCGCAACCACATTGGCCTTTCCGGGGTGATAGAGGACACTCATGTCGTAATCTTTCAACAATTCAAACCACCTCCTTTGTCGGAGAATCAACTCCTTTTGGGTAAACACATATTGGAGACTTTTATTGTCGGTGAAGAGATCGACATGAACACCATACAAGTAATGCCTCCATATCTTTAAAGAAAACACCACGGCGGCTAACTCAAGGTCGTGAGTTGGATAGTTTCTGTCATGAACCTTAAGTTGCCTAGAATCATAGGCAATCACTTTTCCATATTGCATAAGTCCACACCCCAAACCCACACGGGATGCATCACTATACACAACGAACCCTTTGTTCCCTCCGGTAAAGTCAACACCGGAGAGGAAGTAATCCTATCTTTCATGATTTTGAAGCTCTTTTCACATGCCCCCAACCACTCAAACTTTTTACTCTTTTGGGTCAACGTAGTCAAGAGAGATGGTATGGACGCAAAATCGTCCACAAACCTCCGATAGTAACCCGCTAAACCCAAGAAACTCCTAATGTTGGTTGGAGTCAATGGTCTAGGCCAACTTCTCACTTCCTCCATCTTCCTTGATCTACCTCAACTCCTTCACTAGAGATGATGTAACCAAGAATTGTTACCGACCTCAACAAAAACTCACATTTGCTATACTTGGCAAACAATTGATGCTCTTTAAGGGTTTTCAATACCACCCTCAAATGACCCATATGATCACTCTCATTTTTTGAATATACCAATATGTCGCCAATGAAGACAATTGTAACGACCCGAGAGTACCCCCTAGAAGTTAGGGCATTCCCGAATTGAAACACGGCGTCGTCGACCTCTCGAAGGTCTAAGACAAGCCCTTTCGTACCATTCATTGCATACATGTATGATAAGTTGTGCGGAATTAAAACTTTTCATATGAATTAATAATACTTCAAAATATCTCTTTATAGAAAAACATAATGAAAGGCTAAGTCCAAAAGTCGGCATCTTAGACATAGGAATATATCGGGACACGGCCATACTTCAACATATAGAAAATAGCTAAGTCTATTAGAATACTTCAATAAGGAAATCTAAACATAAAGATGTCGTCAAATCAAGTGAGGACATACCAACTCTTTACTTGAATGAACACTAATCCAATCTTCAACTTCGAGACTTCTCTCAAATGCCACCTACACCTTTAGGTATAGACAAATGTATGGAATTAGTACAAACACTTGTACTAAGTATGACGTAATGCATAAAATCATGATAAACAAACATTTGTATAAAACATGCTCTTTTTGATTAAAACATCATAGTATAAGCATAAGAACAACATTTAACACCTTAGAAACATGTAAGATATCATATAAGCGTTTTATCAATTATTGAAGAACATTATAGTGAACTATGTCATCTTACACTAACCTCTTTTATCTTGCATCCTTCTAACCAAAGGCTATCCTAAGACTCACCTAAGTGAGACGAAGAGAGACTGCCCATACACCCTCTCTAAGCCTATATGATCCTTAAGTCTTCCTAAGATAAGATCATTCTCACTTTTATTTGTTAAACTCCCTACGTAGAATTACTCTAAGACTAACCTAAGTAAGACATGAAGAGACTGCCCATACACCCTCTTTAAACCTACCTAAGTAATCCTCAAAGCTACTCTAGATAAGTACTTTTCATTAACATTCCTTTACTAAAGTCATTATGTTCAATAAGTCATTTAGAAGACATATCATTCATTGTAGAATTCACATAATGGTCTTGGAAAGACCTAGGGACTCACATACTAACATCTTCTAATTCTAGTCGTGCAATGTATAGATAGCGTCCCATTCCACTACCTAAACTTCCTAGTACTTATCCAACACTAGCATGTATCCCACATGATGAGAATAGGCAATAACAGACATAGACCATACAAGCTAGGCATGGAATCCGGAGTCATAAACCTACTCCGATTGAGGGTGTTCTACTTGCCAAGAGTAGAACTAGGACACATCCCATGTAGGCACATGGTTAAGGAATATCAAGGTCTTTTATGCACTCTAGTCTCATTCTCAAGTTGAGATACATTGTACTCTAGTCTCCTTTTTAAGTGGAGCTACAAACCATAACATATTCACTCGGTATTCTCATAGAGTAAGTTCAATATAAAGGAGCATATGAAAAGGTACAATCTCTAAGTCAATACCTAGTCATAACGCACCTACCAAAGATGGGTCCACTAGGGCTGCCACTCAATGGTCTATAAGGATAGCTCATTCTTAACCTTCTTTCTATATAGAAGATTCCACATATTAGTCATGCTTAGAAGGGCACCATCTTAGGTCTACCGATCCTAGTCTTTCATTCAAAATTCATCCATACATATACGAGACATAGGTGCATAAGCCTACTACGTCAAGATGTTCATATTCATCATATACATGTATCAAGTAAGGGACACAAGTCTACCAAAACAAGACACAACATACTTTACTTTATTTCATATAACATATCATTCATTGAAGCACTTGGGAATGACCCTTATAATCTTTATGCCAACCTATACTTTACGATAACATCATCAATATAGCCATCATAGACTCATATAGTCAAGTAGGAATAATCATGTATCAACTCTAAGACTACACACATAAACACATAGTCATAGTCCAACATGATTACCTAATATCCATAGAAGAACACATACTTTCACCTTACTAGCATGTAGATAGATAAGATCATACTTCAAATAATCAATTAGACAAATAATCATAATACTTCAAGTAGTGCCGACAAGGCCATGATCATCAATATACTTAAAATAACGCCGATGAGGCCACATCAATTACAAGTATAGCACATAACACCGCCACCATAGGTGGACCATACCAATCACAACATAATTGAATTCTAATAAACATAAAATAAAGATAGTTAGGGAAGCGTACCACCAATCCATTCTCACGACTTCAATCCATGTCTAAATAATCCAATTCAATATCATAAGGCCCTTACCCATGACCATGAACATCGATTCAAAGTATAAATCATAATACTAGATGAAACTAGGTAAATTCAATATAGATTTAACAACCTAAGACCAATTAGAGATCAATTGAATATAATCTTTACATCATTAGATAGCCCATAGAAAACTACACGATAATTCATAAGCATTGAGACAAGATCACTTAACCGATAAAATAGTCAAAATAAGAATTGCATGAATTTCATGTGTTCATAAGAATAATAGCTTTAAAACATTGCATTAACATCAATTCAATCCTAAAACATTGATTCAAAATCATTTATGCAAGAACTCATGGCTAGATTATGAAATTGGACAATTTATGTTTTGGATCATCTTTGAAAATCTTTGGAATTGACTCCTTGAAGAAAGATATTTAAAGGTTGAATAACCATACCTTAATTGTGACGAGAAGCCCAAAATATTGATGAAGAAAAACTTGAGAAACCTATCTTCTTCATTCGAGCTTCAAAGCTTCAACAATGGAGTTTTTGGAGAGAGTGATGGAAAGGTTTTGTTTTGAGATGATGGTTTTTTCTTTAATTGGTGAGGTTAGGGGTTTAAATAGGTCTAATAATTGTCCATAATATACCTCTAAATTACCCTAAATACCCTATATTTATTGGACAATTTAACCAACTCAAATTTGACTTAAAAACAATGCAACGAAATATGGGACTTTACTGCGCGTCGCGGAGACACTTCCAAATATTATTTTTTGAAAATTCTTAGACAAAATGTTTCGTGACAGCCCCGCGTCGCAGGGAAAGAATTTTTCCTATTGCGTGTCAGCTACGCGTCACGCAGCATCATGCCAAATCTTGGATGTTTGGCAGCTTCGCTGGCCCATGTTTAGGTCCTCCTCGGGAACCCTTTTGATGGACCCCGGTTCGTCATTCCCGGATGTTTTGACCCTTGGTATGTCAGGATACGCGTAGGAACTCTCGATACTGAATTTCACCTTCAAACCATCCCCCAAAACATCACTAAAAAACAGTATGACACAGTAGTTCAACTTCGACTAGTTTCCGAACGTGTTGGACGTTCTTGGACGTTTGACCTCCAAACACTTCCAAAATTTATATACTGCCTATGAACACTATTTTATCCATTTTATGACTTTAAAACATCATGAAACAAGTGTTAGGCTCTAGTTCAACCTATCTCATTTTTAGGGACGTTGCAATCTCCCCCACTTGGACAACATTCGTCCTCGAATAACACTTGCCACAGCTTAAACATTTTTATGAGTTAAGACTCAAAGACTAGAATCTCATAACCATACCACACAATACTCAATACACACATGTAGGAGAGACATCAACTCCATATAACGAAGAGAGTCACAACACAACAAGAAGGTAATAACTACATCTACAACTCATCATTCAATAGACTCACATTTTCATTTCATATAGGAGGAATTTCCTTCTCCACATAATATCATGCTCATATACATCAGTTCTATGCACATCATAACCATTTTTTCATGAAAGAACAATTTAGTCATATTTTCATAACCTTTACAGTGAACACCAACTTCATTGCAATGAAACATGCTCAATTTTCCAGAAATGCAACTCTTAAGCCATTTATGATGGAAGCATAACAATATGAGAGATAAAACCATATAAACTCACTTTAAAACATAATCATAACTTCATGAAATGCACAATGCAAGGAATCAATGAAATTCAATTTCAACTAGACTCCTAAACACAATTCAACATGCTACATGCTACTATGACATTTAATCTCTCAAGATTGAATAAAATAGAAGATGAGACAACAATCTAATATGCAACAACTCACCATACTCCCCCTTAGAAGGAACTCATATAGCTAAAGAGAAAACTATAACTTACCGGCATCATCATCATCATCCGTTTTTGTTCCTTTGACTCGGAGAGCATAGAAGCGAGCCCTTCCCTTTGGTGCACCACCATCCGGAACATTAGGAGGAACTTGCTTAGCCTCTCTCCCTCTAGCCGCAATTGTAGGACAATCTCTCACCTTGTGATCATACTTTCCACAACCAAGGCACCCACTAGTGCCGGCTAGACACTTCCCAAAGTGCTTCTTCCCACAAGTAGCACAAGTAGGCTTAACCACTTGGGAACCACCACCTCTCTCATAGTTAGCCTTAGGAGAACTAGAACCATATTTATTTGGAGCCCTCTTCATTAACTTATGCTGAACTTGCTCATCGATTCTTCCCCTCTTAGCATCTCTACTTCTCCACCCAAGTTACACTCTTCAATGGATTGTTCATATACCATCAGCCTAGATAGAGTCATATCACCATGGAGCATGGCAGTACGACACTCTTACTTCACCATATCCGACACACCGGTCAAGAACCTACTCATCTCATCCCTAGGGTTAGACACAAAGGATGGGGCATACATAGAAAATAGGATAAACTTTAAGGAATATTCCTCAACACTCACGCTACCTTGCATAAGGTTTATAAATTCCTCAATCTTAACCGCCCTCTTCTCACGGGGAAAGTACCTTTCTAAGAATGCTTCCTTAAACTCTTCCCACTATAAGGGACCCGATTCAACTGGTCTACTATCCTTCCATTGAGTAAACCATATTTGAGCAACATCTTTCAATTGATACGAAGCTAACTCCGCGTTCTCCCTAGAAGTTACTCACATAGCATGAACTATCTTATACACCTCATACAAGAAAGCTTGGGGATCTTCTCCAACCTTAGAACCAAAGAAGATAGGAGGATTCATCCTCACAAAGTCCCTCAATCTAGAGGTCATAGTACTCTCTATAGCATTCACCCTAGGCCCAATGTCTCTATTCACTTGAGTTGTCATAGCTCGGGTTAGCGTAAGGAGAACCTCTTTAATCTCCCATTAGCCATTTTTGGGGGAACCACTGGAACCTCATTACCTCCTTCCACAAAAGGTACTTGATCATCTTAAGCATCTTGAACACCTTGAGGAACTTGCTCAACTTGTGGAACATGTCCACCTCGGGGAGGAAGTCCCTCAGTCACATCATTCTCCTCAACTCTCCTAGCCAGTGTCCTCCTCGTATTCATCTTCCTAGAAACACAAGAAAAACCATAAGAAAAGGACACTCATAACTTTTAATCTTTACGGCATGATATAGGAGTAGAAAATAAGGGAAACTCTATCATCCTATATACTCTCGCCATAGATGTGTCGCGACTCACACCGATGGTCAGGACTCTACTAGACGTGGCTTTTTGAGAATTTTTGATTCCTAAGTACTACTTCATAACCTTATTGTAACATTCTAGAAAAATGTACAGGTCTAGTAAAGAGTCTATTAGGTTTTAACAATGGGTATTGGGGTACATAGGCATCCCAATACCCAATATTGTGAAATATTGGGCATATTATAGAATATTGGCTTAAGGATGTTAGCCAATTTCTATATATACACAAGTATGTGTAATATAATCCAAGCTTGTTTAAGAAATGTACTTGAAATGAAGACCCTAAGCTAAAAATACACATATTCATTCTCAACTTAACACATTAGGTACTAGGCATCCAAGTGTCAAGCCTAGGTACCATAGCACATAACAATTTAAAATGGTCATGTTGATTAAGTAGTTCCCAAGGACATAGTGAGGATCCTTGGGACAATAAGTAAACATTCCAAATGAACCTTCCAGAATAATTAGTTGGGAAAGTGCACGCAACACATGTGAAAGCACATGTGCAAACACACGTGCAACCGGCCAACGAACCACTCTAACCGATTCGGTTAGGGTGGTTAGGGACAGGCGCGCGTCCAGGTCAACCCAGCATGATAGAAATATGTGTGGTAAATGTGGCTTAGGTATGGTCATTACAAGTTTATTGTCATGTCATTTGGTCTCACTAACGCACCAGCCGCGTTTATGGACCTTATGAATAGAGTCTTCCGTGAATACCCTGATTTCTTTTTCATAGTATTCATAGATGACATCCTCGAATACTCTATGTCCGGAGAAGAGCATGAACAACATTTGAGAATGACATTGCAAGTACTCAGAGAACATCAATTGTATGCGAAGTTTAGCAAATGTGAGTTTTGGTTGAGATTAGTGACCTTCATTAGTCATGTTATGACCGATCAGAGTGTTGAGGTTGATCCGAAAAAGATTGAGGTAGTGAAGAATTGGCCAAGACCCCTCACTCCTACCGATATTCAAAGTTTCTTGGGTTTGGCTAATTATTATCGCAGGTTTGTGGAGGGCTATTCTGCAATTGCTGCTCCATTGACCGCTTTAAGAAAGAAGAAGGCAATGTTTGAGTGGTCTAAAAAGAGTGAAAAGAGTTTTGAAGAGCTCAAAGACCGACTCACTTCGGTCCTAGTCCTCACATTCCAGAGAAGTTGTGAAGGGTTCATGGTGTATTGTGATGCTTCCCGAGTAGGTTTGGGATGTGTTCTTATGCACGATGGTAATGTGATTGCATATGCATAAAGACAATTGAAAGTCCATGAGAGGAATTACCCTACTCATGATCTTGAGTTAGCCGATGTGGTGTTTGCGTTGAAACTTTGGAGACATCACTTATATGGTGTACATACTGTTGTATTTACTGACCATAAAAGTGTTCAGTATGTTTTTACACAGTGTGAATTGAACCTTCGCCAGAGAAGATGGCTAGAGTTACTAAAGGATTATGACATGAGTGTCCACTATCACCCATGTAAGGACAATGTAGTGGCTGATGCTTTAAGCCGATTGAGAATGGGAAGCGTGTCTCATATCGATGATGAGAAGAAAGAGTTTGTTAAAGAAGTACACCGATTGGTTAGGTTAGGTGTACGGCTAGTAGATGCACCAAATGGTAGTGTTACGGTCCATTCAAGTTCTGAATCCTCATTTGTTGTAGATGTTAAAGCCAAGCAGCATCTCGACCCAGTACTCATGGAGTTGAAAGATTCATTGTTGAGTAAGATGAATGAATCATTCTCTCTAGGGGGGATGGTGTACTTAGGAACCAAGGAAGATTATGCGTACCAAATATTGATGATTTGAGGCCTAGTATTATCGCAGAGGCTCATGGCTCTAGGTATTCAATTCATCCAGGTTCAACCAAGATGTATCATGATCTAAAGGAAATTTATTGGTGGGAAGGTATGAAGTGAGACATCTCTAAGTTTGTGGAAGAGTGTCCCAATTGCCAACAGGTTAAGGCCGAACACCTTAAGCCTACAGCTCGTACTCAATCGATTGAGATTCCAACGTGGAAGTGAGAGGCTATTAATATGGAATTTGTGGTTGGTCTACCTAGAACCCGAAAACTGCATGATTCAATTTGGGTCATCGTTGACAGGATGACTAAGTCTGCTCACTTCATTCCCGTAAAGTCTACTTACCGATCCGAAGACTATGCCAAGCTATATATTGATGAGATCGTGAGGTGGCATGGGATTCCTGTATCTATCATTTCGGATAGGGGATCCCAATTCACTTCTCATTTCTAGAGATCTTTTCCAAAGAGTTTGGGTATGCAAGTAAATCTCAGCACTTCTTTTCACCCTCAAACAGATGGGCAAGCAGAACGTACCATTCAGACCCTTAAAGACATGTTGAGAGCATGTGTTATTGACTTCAAGGGGAGTTGGGACGATCACTTACCACTAATTGAGTTCTCTTATAATATTAGCTACCATTTCAGTATTGGTATGGCACCTTTTGAAGCACTTTATGGTAGGAGATGTAGGTCTCCAGTTGGATGGTTTGAAGTTGTAGAAACTGCCATCCTTGTCCCTGAGATCATACATGAGGCTTTGGAAAAGGTGAGAATGATCAGGGATAGACTAGATACTGCTTACAGTTGTCAAAAATCATATGCTGATAACCGAAAGAGAGCTCTTGAATTCGAAGTAGGTGATTAAGTATACCTAAAGATATCACCCATGAAAGGGGTGATGAGGTTTGGTAAGAAAGGGAAATTGAGTCCGAGGTATATAGGTCCTTATGATAAAACTTTTTATCTATAACTACTCGGAGGTTTACATAGACCTCTACATACACATAATCATATTTATATCAAGTATACATAGACTTGTTCATATACAAAGATTACATAGTCTTCTACTTTTATTTCACACATTTATAAATAGAAAAGTAATAGTCATAAAAGCCGTCTCATCTCATAAACCATCTATCAAAGACAATAAATCTTGGGCATAGCCCTACATACATACAAGAAGCCACATATAGGCCATATACAACATCGTCTCAAATGAGTAAATGAGTCAAAACAGAATTATATTAACTAAGTAACATAGGAGTAAGATGTCCGCAACGCCCTCGGGAGAATGAGGACCTATCAATTGGATGGTTAGAGATCCAAGTCTTCCTTTCCAGCAATTCGGAGCAAGATCAATGACCCGAACCTAAAATGTTTGGGAAAATGGAAAGAAATGGGGTTAGTACTCCACATGTACTAAGTATGGAACCACATATACAATTACCAATCAAATATACTTACAAAGGGACATTTAAGGAAATTATTAAAAAACATATATACGAGTGAAGCATAGTAAAGTAAATCATACTAAATATACCCTTCATAAAGTTAAAAGTGCAATGATCAAGTAAATTCCCATAACTCTTACTTAATCAAGCAACCTATCAAGACTACAATTTGCAATTAACCTTACCTAACATACTCTTTCATTTCATGAAAACATTCTTATTTAATCAAAAGCAACAACCTTATACTCACAAGCATGTTATTCAATGTACAAAGTCATTTATATTACAACACTACTTTACATACATAATATTGACCTCTCAAAGCTCCCATCAAGGCCAACTAGTGCAAGGCTTAAGTAGAGTCCCCTACCCCTACCTAAGCTATAGCCAATCCCTTTCAAGTTACTTCAATTAGTCTATATCTTATTCATTCATTTTAGTTTAGGAAAACCTTGCCTTAACCGACATAGACCACATGAGCAAATGTGGAATCCGGTGTCATGAAACCTTACACCAATGGAAGGTGGTCTACCGGCCAAAGTAGAACCTAACGTAAACGTAGCTATCTAGGTGGATCCACTAGCTAGTATCCTATGGTGGCAACATAGTTCAAGAACTAAGAGATAGGCATTCCCTCTACATACCATTTGGTAATGGGGCCTCACCTCATGAGAATTCGTGAGTGAATATTCCTCAAGGAAAGTCAACACTTCACGTGGGTCCATAGGTGAGTATTTCTCTAAGGGAAATCAACACTCTATAGGGAACAAATGGTGAATATTCCTCCATGGAAATTCAACACCTCTCAATGTCAAGTTCACTCGGTGCTAGGCTAAGTTCCCTTAATATCAAAATCTCTAACTTTATTAACCATCTAAACCTAGTTAGATAGTAGAGTCAAACCCTTGTATATTCATCATCATAGCTCAATGATAATTGTATGAGAAATAACCCTTCCATTAACAATTCATATTGGTAAAGTTAGCCCTTACACATCTCATCACATTAGGGCACATCTTTACATAACAACTTCCCTATATCATGTACTCCTAGGCAACCTCACAACCAACCTAAGCATTTCGATTCAATCATCATACCAACCTATCACCTTAAACAAGGTATACTTCAACACAACCTTATCACTTTATGATAAATAATTCACAGTTTGAAGTAAGAATTAGGATAGTCAAGACTTATCAATACTTTTCCATAGTTCAACAATAAGGGCCTTACCATCAACCCATAGACCAACCCAATTTGGGTCATCATACAAATGTAATTCAATAGTCAACATAAGAACTAATTCAATAGAAAACATTATACCACAAGGCAATACTAAATCAAAGCTTGGTAACATGATATCAAAGTCTATCTTCTTACCATATATTCAATACTTAAGAAATAGGCATGAAGAACTTCCATTCATTACAATATACTCATGATCAATGCAATAACAACCATTAAAGATGATTTAAACAATAATTAGATCAATTACATCAATCCAACCCAAATTCATATCAACCCCAATACCTATGGTTAAGGGTTAGGGTCATCTCCCACAATCTAGACCAAACCACATCAATTCATCATAATCAAGCTACAATACATGATAATCTATTCATTATAACCCAAAGAATACATAAATAACTTAATTCATAACAACAAACTCGAAATTGGATGAAACCCATGTGAAACTCAACTTTTGGAAAATCATTCAAGGAGCCCTTTGAGGAATGAAGTCCCAAAGGTGAATTAGATGTCATACCTTAAGGTTTGATGACGTTTTGATGGTGAATTTCGTGCTAAATCTGCCCCCAATGATCTCCCCAAGTTGTTCTCGAATTGAGTCTTCCAATAGAGAGAGAAAGTAGAGAGAAGGAAGAGAGTTTTGTTTGGAGAATTGCCATTAGGTTAATGAAGGTTGAGTATTTATAGTGGGGTCTTAAGTCAATTAATTAGTGTTCTCTTAATCCCCTAATTACCACTAAGCCACTTAATAAGATAATTAACTAAAACTTAAATCCCTGAAAATATCACAGGCCCTCCCTGACGGCTCCCCGACGATGGGCCGTCGTGGGTGTGACGGACTGGACCCCCCTCCGTCCTGCACGCTTGTCGCGTTGGTCAGAGACTGTGCAGGAGAGGGTTTCTTCCCAGAAACTAACGCTGGCACGACGGTGGCCTCGATGCCCCGTCGCTTCTTTGATGCCCCGTCATGGGATACGTTGTGGTACACTGTCTCAAGGGTCCTCCTCGAGGGCCCTTGGTTGATCCTCGGGGAGTCGTACCCTGACTTTTCCAACATGAAACCATCCCACACTATGTGTTACACCTATTTTTACAAACTTTTACTAAATTCCGACTCTTTAAATTGGTTAAACTAAAAGGACACTCTAGCCCTCTTATGAACCAACTTATCGGATGTTATGGACGTTTTGTTTCCAAAGCACTTCAATGACTCCATCTACGCCTAATTTGGATAGAAATAATGGTTTAGACCATAAGGAGCCTGTTTAAGTCTTATCATATGACTTTGAGATTTCGAAATGTTACATTATCCCCCCCCCCCCTTAGGAACATTCGTCCCCGAATGACACTAAACACTCTTTAAACGAGGGAATAGACTCAAGACTAGCAGCTCAACCAATTCACAATATTCAATTAACATGAATCATATCATTTCAATAAAACACTTCAAAACATCAGTTTATCATACATAAGCTCAAAGTTTCCTCATGAGATACTTTCTACTCACAACTCATATAAGCTCAATCAGTTGATATACAAGTCACTTAGCACAAAGTTCATCTTATCAATATGTTTAATATAACATCCACAAGGATTCACTATATCACATAAACGACTTGACTCAAATATGCAAGAAGCAAGACAAATTTCGAATTTATTTAAGCTCACCTTGCAGTGACTTCATTGTGAAATCTCAAAACTAGGATTTTTGAAGAAATTCACCAAAACATCAAGGATTCACAATATCTAGCACGATTATATCATTAGATAGAATAACTAACCTTAATCATCAAAAATATGAGGATAGTGGGTTTTCATGTCAGACTCGGCTTCCCATGTTGCACCCTCAACTAGGTGGTTCTTCCATAACACTTTTACGGAAATCACCTCCTTGTTCCTCAACCTTTTCACTTGCCTATCAAGGATTTGGATAGGAACCTCCTCATAAGAGAGGTTATCCTTGACTACAAGAGCTTCAATAGCGAGAATAGTCTCGGGATCCCCGACACACTTATTCAACACCTAGACATGGAAAACCGGATGCACCGAAGCTAAATCGTTAGGTAGTTTCAAGCGATAGGCAACTTTACCAACCCTTTCCAAAATCTCATAAGGACCCACGTAACGAGGGCTCAACTTCCCTTTCTTGCCAAATCTTACCACCCCTTTCATAGGTGAGATTTTTAAATACACCTTGTCACCCTCTTCAAAATCCAAATCTCTTCTTCTATTATCAGCATAGGACTTTTGTCGACTATAGGCTGTTTGTAACATATTCCTAATGATATGCACATTCTCCAATGTCTTATAAATCAAGTCGGGACCAAAGATCGATGGTTCACCAACTTCAAACCATCCTATAGGAGACCTACACCTCCTACCATACAAGGCTTCATAGGGAGCCATGGAGATGGACGAATGAAAACTATTATTGTATGCAAACTCTACCAACGGAAAGTGCTTATCCCAACTCCCTTTAAAATCAATAATGCAAGCTCTAAGCATATCCTCAAGAGTTTGAATTTTCGTTCCGCTTGGCCATCCGTTTGAGGATGAAAGGCGGTACTTAATTTCACCTTAGTACCCAAACCTTTGTGGAAAGACTTCCAAAACCTAGAAGTGAATTGTGCACCCCGATCCGAAATGATGGATAACGGAATACCATGGCGACACAAAATCTCATCTATGAAGATCTTCGCATAATCCTCCGCCAAATACTTAGATTTGACGGGAATAAAATGGGCGGACTTAGTCAATCTATCAACAATCACCCATATAGAATCATATGACTTTTGAGTCCGAGGCAACCCTACCACAAAGTCCATATTAATGTCTTCCTACTTCCAAGTAGGAATTTGGATCTCTTGTAGTAAGCCACCCGGCTTTTGATGTTCCGCCTTCACTTGTTAGCAATTCGGACACTTAGCAACAAATTCCGCTTTGTCCTTCTTCAAACCTTCCGACCAATATATTTCTCGAAGGTCATGATACATCTTTGTAGAACCCGGATGGATGGAATAGTGGGATCCATGGGCTTTATCAATGATCCGATCCCTCAATCCATCAACATCAGGAACACATAACCTCCCTTGGTACCTCAACACACCATCTCCTCCTAAGGAGAAGGACTCATTCATCTTACCAAGAACAGATTCCTTCAACTCTATAAATAGTTGATCAAGGTGTTGTTTGGACTTTACCTCAACCACCAATGATGATTTAGATCTATGATGAATCGTGGCACCTCCATTTAGAGAACTCTCCAACCGCACCCCTAATCTAGCCAGATCATGAACATCCTTCACTAGATCTTTCTTGTCTCTTTCTACATGAGACACACTACCCATAGTCATACGGCTTAAAGCATCCGCCACCACATTGGCCTTGCCGGGATGATATAAGACACTCATATCATAATCCTTCAACAATTCTAACTACCTTCTTTACTGGAGATTCAACTCTTTTTTAGTAAACATATATTGAAGACTCTTATGATCGGTGAAAACATCTACATGAACACCATACAAGTAATGTCTCCATAATTTCAAAGTGATCACCACGGCTGCTAACTCAAGGTCATGGGTAGGGTAATTTTTCTCATGCACCTTAAGTTGCCGTGAAGCATAGGCAATCACCTTCCCTTTTGCATAAGTACACACCCCAAACCTATGCGGGATGCATCACAATAAACCACGAATCCTGTAGAACCTTCCGCTAAGGTCAACACCGGAGCGAAAGTAAGCCTGTCTTTCAATAATTGGAAACTCTTCTCGCAGGCCTCCGACCACTCAAACTTTTTACCCTTTTGAGTTAATGAAGTCAATGGAGTTGCAATGAATGAAAACCTTCTACAAATCTTCAATAATAGCCAGCTAGACCCAAGAAACTCCTAATGTTATTTGGGGTCAAGAGTCTAGGCCAGTTTCTTACCGCATCAGTTTTCCTTGGGTCAACCTCAACTCCCTCACTAGAGATGATGTGCCCAAGAAACGCCACCGACCTCAGCCAAAGCTCACACTTGCTATACTTGGCAAACAATTTATGCTCTTTAAGGGTTTACAATACCACCCTTAGATGACCCATGTGATCAACCTCATTCTTCGAATACACCAAGATATCATCGATAAATACAATAACGAATGCATCAAGGTAACTTCAAAACACTCTATTCATTAGGTCCATAAACGCCGCTAGAGCATTTGTGAGACCAAAGGACATAACCACGAACTCATAATGCCCGTACCGAGTTCGAAAGGCCATTTTTGGAATATCTTTATTTCTCACCCTAAGCTGGTGATTCCCTGACCTCAAGTCAATTTTGGAGAAGTAACTCGCTCCTTGGAGTTGATCAAATAGATCGTCAATCCGAGGAAGAGGATACATGTTCTTTATAGTAACCTTGTTGAGTTGGCGGTAGTCAATACACATTCTCAAGGACCCATCCTTCTTTTTCACGAATAAAACTGGAGCACCCCACGGAGAAATGCTAGGCCTTATAAAGACCTTGTCTAGCAAATATTTAAGTTTTGCCTTCAACTCCTTTAACTCGGCCGGAGCCATTCTATAAGGAGGAATAGAGATATGGTTTGTTTCCGGTAGCAAATCAATACCGAAATCTATTTCCCGTTCGGGAGGAATGCCGGGAAGGTCATCAGGAAAGACCTTCGTAAATTCACTCACCACGGGGACCGACTCAATAGGAGGAATTTTGGAATCAACTTCTTGGACTCTCACAATATGATAAAGACATCCCTTTGAGATCATCTTACTCGCTTTTATACATGATATGAATCGACCTCTAGGAAGAGAATTTCCACCCTTCCACTCAAACACGGGTTCATTTGGGAAACTAAACCTCACAATTCTAGTTCTACAATCAATAGAAGCAAAGCTAGCATGTAACCAATCCATACCCAAAATGACATCAAAATCAAGCATGTCTAGTACAACTAGATCGACATGAGAAACTCTATAGGGCATAGAGATAGGACAATTTCAGTAGACTCTTCTTGCTACCACTGACTCACCCACCGGAGTAGACACCAAAATAGGTTCATGCAAAATATCGGGTAAAGTAACGAACTTTTTAGCTGCTAAGGGAGTAACGAAAGACAAAGTAGCACCCTGATCAAGCAAATCATACACATCAATAGCAAAGATTTGTAACATACCAGTCACCACATCGGGAGAGGCCTCTTGGTCATCTCTCGATTGAAGAGCATAGAAACGGTTCTTTTTGGGAACATCATTAGAACCACTCGGCTGACCACCCTTCTCTCATCCCTTAGCATTAGGACAATCTCGCACTTTATGACCACTTTTTCCACAACCAAATCAAATCCCCGTTCCTATCAAACATTCTCCAGAGTGACCTTTCCCATACTTAGAACACGTAGGCTTCTCATTCAACGAGTTTCCACCCTTTCCTTTTTCAACTCTTGGACTAGGGAATTTAGAATCCCTAGTCTTGGGAAATTTAGATGGAACTTGATTTGAGAACCTTTTCTTGAATTCAGGCTTGTCTTGAATTCCAAACCTATCTTTGGTAGTTCCACCCTCAAAAGACCTTGCCCTTCTTGAATCCTTATCCTTATCCTTATCCTTCCTTTTTGCTCTAGCCTCCTCAATCCTTTTCGCATGCACCATGAGACGACCAATATTCATGTTATCATGAAGCATAGCCGATTGACATTCTTCTTGCAAATCATCCAACACACCTATCACGAATCGACTCATCTCGTCTCTAGGATCGGAGACCAAGGAAGGGGCATATTTAGCCAGTTTAATGAACTTCAAAGAGTACTCATGAACACTCTTTTATCCTTGGCGGAGATTGATGAACTCCACCACCTGAGTTTCTCTCATCTCTCTGGGGAAGAACCGATCAAGAAAAGCGCTTTTGAACAACTTCCAAGTCACTAGCCCACTTTGAAGTGGCCTATTATCTTTCCATTGCACATGCCATGTCTGAGCCACATCCTTGAGTTGGTATGAGGCCAACTCGGCATTCTCACTAGAAGACAAACCCATAGCACACAAAATCTTATAAACCTCATCAATGAATTCTTGAGGGTCTTCATCAACCTTAGACCCATAGAAGATAGGAGGATTCATTCGGGTGAAGTCCCTAAGTCGGAAAGCCATTGTTTGTCACGAACTCTAGGTGCCAAATCCCTATTAGCTTGGGCAGTCATGGCTTGGGCTTGCACCATTGCGGCTTCAGCTTGACTAGTCATGGCTTGAGCCATTTGAGCAAGAATAGCCCTCATCTGAGCCTCTGCCATCGGTGGAGGATCATCGGGAACCTGATCATCAACAGCAATCTCTTCAAGGGGAGGGACTGGATCACCACGGGGAGGGATTCCCGCAGCAGCAATCTCCTCCTCAAGTCTTCTGGCTGCATTCCTTCTAGTATTCATCTCCTATACCCAAAACACAAAGTTTAGGCAAATACATATACGATGAACATTCTAGAGGCACGATATGGATTTCTAACAATGAGAGTGATTCCTAAGCATCAAATAAGTTCCTATTCATAAGTGTGGCGCGCTTCACAATTATGAATACAAACCTATATAACGTGGTTGAGAGAGACGTTAACATCAAGGATATTTAACCTCATGCTCTGATACCAAGTTTGTCACATCCGAGATTACCCCCTAGACGTAACCGGCGTCGTCGTCCTCTTTGAGGACTAAGACAAGCCTCTTAGCTTCGTCATAGCATTCATCGATTAAAAATGTGAAGGAATTTAAAACTTTTTATCTATAACTACTCGGAGGTTTACATAGACATCTACATACACATAATCATATTTATAATACATAGACTTGTTCATATACAAAGATTACATAGTCTTCTACTTTTATTTCACACATTTATAAATAGAGAAGTAATAGTCATAAAAGTCGTCTCATCTCATAAACCATCTATCAAAGACAATAAATCTTGGGCATAGCCCTACATCAATACAAGAAGCCACATATAGGCCATATACAACATCGTCTCAAATGAGTAAATGAGTCAAAACAGAATTATAGTAACTAAGTAACATAGGAGTAAGATGTCGGCAATGCCCTCGGGAGAATGAAGACCTACCACTTGGATGGTTAGAGATCCAAGTCTTCCTTTCCAATAATTTGGAGCAAGATCAACGACCCGAACCTAAAATGTTTGGGAAAGGGGAAAGAAATGGGGTTAGTACTCCACATGTACTAAGTATGGAACCACATATACAATTACCAATCAAATATACTTACAAAGGGACATTTAAGGAAATTATTAAAAAATATATATACGAGTGAAGGATAGTGAAGCAAAACATACTAAATATACCCTTCATAAAGTCACAAGTGCAATGATCAAGTAAATTCCCATAACTCTTACTTAATCAAGTAACCTATCAAGACTACAATTCGCAATCAACCTTACCTAACATACTCTTTCATTTCATGAAAACATTCTTCTTTAATCAAAAGCAACAACCTTATATTCACAAGCATGTTATTCAATGTACAAAGTCATTTATATTACATCACTACTTTACATACATAATATTGACCTCTCAAAGCTCCCATCAAGGCCAACTAGTGCAAGGATTAAGTAGAGTCCCATACCCCTACCTAAGCTATAGCAAATCCCTTTCAAGTTACTTCAATTAGTCTATATCTTATTCATTCATTTTAGTTTATGGAAACCTTGCCTTAACCGACATAGACCACATAAGTAAATGTGGAATCCGGTGTCATGAAACCTTACACCGATGGAAGGTGGTCTACCAGCCAAAGTAGAACCTAACGTAAACATAGCTATCTAGGTGGATCCAGTAGCTAGTATCCTATGGTGGCAACATAGTTCAAGAACTAAGAGATAGGCATTCCCTCTATATACCATTCGGTAATGGGGCCTCACCTCATGAGAATTCGTGAGTGAATATTCCTCAAGGAAAGTCAACACTCCACGTGGGTCCATAGGTGAGTATTCCTCTAAGGGAAATCAACACTCTATAGGGAACAAATGGTGAATATTCCTCCATGGAAAGTCAACACCTCTCAATGTCAAGTTCACTCGGTGCTAGGCTAAGTTCCCTTAATATCAAAATCTCTAACTTTATTAACCATCTCAACCTAGTTAGATAGTATAGTCAAACCCTTGTATATTCATCATCATAGCTCAATGAGAATTGTATGAGAAATAACCCTTCCATTAACAATTCATATAGGTAAAGTTAGCCCTTACACATCTCATCACATTAGGGCACATCTTTACATAACAACTTCCCTATATCATGTACTCCTAGGCAACCTCACAACCAACCTAAGCATTTTGATTCAATCATCATACCAACCTATCACCTTAAACAAGGTATACTTCAACACAACCTTATCACTTTATGACAAATAATTCACAGTTTGAAGTAAGGATTAGGATAGTCAAGACTTACCAATACTTTTCCATAGTTCAACAATAAGGGCCTTACCATCAACCCATAGACCAACCCAATTTGGGTCATCATACAAATGTAATTCAATAGTCAACATAAGAACTAATTCAATAGAAAACATTATACCACAAGGCAATACTAAAACAAAGCTTGGTAACATGATATCAAAGTCTATCTTCTTACCCTATATTCAATACTCAAGAAATAGGCATGAAGAACTTCCATTCATTACAATATACTCATGATCACTGCAATAACAACCATTAAAGATGATTTAAACAATAATTAGATCAATTACATCAATCCAACCCAAATTCATATCTACCCTAATACCTAGGGTTAAGGGTTAGGGTCATCTCCCACAATCTAGACCAAACAACATCAATTCATCATAATCAAGCTACAATACATGATAATCTATTCATTATCACCCAAAGAATACATAAACAACTTAATTCATAACAACAAACTCGAAATTGGATGAAACCCATATGAAACTCAACTTTTGGAAAATCTTTGAAGGAGCCCTTTGAGGGAAGAAGTCTCAAAGGTGAATTAGATCCCATACCTTAAGGTTTGATGACGTTTTGATGCTGAATTTCGTGCTAAATTAGCCCCCAATGATCTCCCCAAGTTGTTCTCCAATGGAGTCTTCCAATAGAGAGAGAAAGTAGAGAGAAGGAAGAGAGTTTTGTTTGGAGAATTGTCATTAGGTTAATGAAGGTTGGGTATTTATAGTTGGGTCTTAGGTCAATTAATTAGTCTTCTCTTAATCCCCTAATTACCACTAAGCCACTTAATAAGATAATTAACTAAAACTTAAATCCCTGAAAATATCACAGGCCCTCCCCGACGGCTCCCCGACGACGGGCCATCGTGGGTGTGACGGACTGGACCCCCCTCCGTCGTGCACGTCCATCGCGTTGGTTAGAGACTGTGCAGGCGAGGGTTTATTCCTAGAAACAAAGGTTGGCATGACGGTGGCCTCGATGCCACGTTGCTCCTGTGATGTCCCGTCATGGGATACGTCGTGGTACACTGTCTCAAGGGTCCTCCTCGAGGGCCCTTGGTTGATCCTCGGGGAGTCGTACCCTGACTTTTCCAACATGAAACCATCCCACACTATGTGTTACACCTATTGTTACAAACTTTTACTAAATTCCGACTTTTTAACTTGGTTAAACTAAAAGGACAGTCTAGCCCTCTTATGAACCAACTTACCGGATGTTATGGACGTTTTGTTTCCAAAGCTTTTCAATGACTCCATCTACGCCTAATTTGGATAGGAACAATGGTTTAGACCTTAAGGAGCCTATTTAAGTCTTATCACATGACTTTGGGATTTTGAAATGTTATAATAGGACCCACAAGGGGCCCTAGATGAAGGGCCCAAGAATTAGACAACACTGCCAAGAACACTGCCCAAATGACGGAGAAGTCTACTGGGCGTAGTCCCATCGATACCCCGTCGACTGAGGGGAGTCGTCCCATACTTGGTGGGAAACTCAACCCTCCCTTGAACTAGTCTCTAATGTCATCGATGCCCAGCAGCACATGCCGTCCATCAATCGACGCCTAGTAGCTTGGGTCGTCGATTGGCTTCTTCAAAAAGCTGTTGGAGCTTGCTGCCTACTTGGGGTGTTTTGTGTAAATTAACCTCAAGTATTTTATAACCCTAGGTCAATATTTTTAGTGTTTTTAAGTTATATTAAGTTAGTTTTAATCCCTAGACCTAGACAAGACCCCTCACTTCAATATTCAAACTCTCTCTCTAAAGACAAACTCTCTCAAAGTCACCATTGAAAGCTAGAGGTCAACGAAGGATAGGAGGGCTAGTTGGACGTGATTTCTTCACCAAAACTCTTGGGTTTGCTTGCTTACTGAGGTTTGTTATTTATTCTTGAATACCCTTTCATTCAGGAAGCCATTTCCAATGAATTTCAAAAAGGGGTTTTCACCCTAACTTCTATTATCTTCAACGCAATATGGGTCTTGCATGAAAATGTTTCTATTAACTAATTAATGATGTTACTAATGTTAGTTGGTGATTATAATGCTAAAACCTTGATGAAATCATGTTAAAGTCTCCTTTCAAGTTGTGGTTTATGAAATTGATCAAATGAGAATGTTTATGTATAAGATGAACTTTGGACTTATTGTGTTGTAATGATGATTTAGCTGCTGCACTAAGGGCCTTATTATGATGAATTAATGATAAAATGTTTATAGGTTGTTATGTCTTAGTAAAGTGAAGAGTTGCTTATATTGTATTGTTCTTATGATAAATTGATCTTGAGTGGTATGGTCCACCTTCTTGGTGGCGGTGCTTATTTGATTAATTGGTGATGTTATTATGTATTTAGAATAAGATCTTGAAGGTATAAATTGTAGAATGAATAGAAATTGTAAATGGGTCTTGTTTTGTGATTGTGAAGCTTAAATGGTATATTTGACCTAGATTTTGGTCTAATTGAAGAATGTGACTAAGTGAAGTATGTAAAGTGTGTAAGTTGAATAAATGGAAGTCTAAGGCATGTTTTGAAGTGATGTATATTAAATGATGTCTATATGCAAGGTGTTCTCACATGTACACATACTTTAAGTGAATAAATGAATCTAAGTTTAGTAAGAAGGAGAGTCTTGGGGTGGACACTCTTCTTGAGTTGAGATGAAGTGTCTAGTAACAACCTCACTATTCCCAATAAGCTTTCCAAGAATAGGTCGGAGGATTAATGCACTTCGTGAGTTGAGATGTGGCATTTGTTAGTTATCTTTAACCTATAATCTATAATGTGAGAATTCTCGGGGAGTTATGCCTAGCACCGAAAGGATAGGAAGAAGAGGTGGAATACGCTTCGTGAGTTGAGATGTTGTATTCCCTTATACCTCTTGAGATGAGTACTTCTCGTTAATAGAGCATGAGTCACTTAGTAGCAATCTCTCTTTCCCTTACTATGTTCCCGCTAGGTATAGCTATTGGGAAAGCCATGTAAAAGTTAATAAGTACGACCTAACTCTAGGCTAGTGAGGATCCCTCATCCGATAGGGGTTAATATTGGGATTCCATGCCTAGCTCTCATGGACTTTGTCGGTTAAGCTAACCCTTCCACAAAAGTAATGAAAATGATAAGTTGTCTAATCAATGTGATATCTATGTGATTTTGATTGAACTAAGTCTTCTAAAAGAACATACTACTTAGGGTAGGTGGTGTATGGGACACTACCTATCAATTTCACTAAGTAGGACCTTCCGAAAGGGAAGACTTGGTGCCAAACCTTCTAAAAGAATGTACTACTTAGGGTAGGTAGTGGTATGGGACGCCATCCTACTCATTTCACTAAGTAGGCATTCTGAAAGGGAAGACTTTGGTGTTTTGTTGGGAGTTCTTCTAAGGTCTTGCATTTGAGTGGTGACTCATTCTCCCGAGGCGAGTAAGCCGAACGGGGTAGTCTTGCGGATAGCTTGGGTGTGTGTTGAAGGAAGTGTTTAGACGTTTCTTTCATGTCTTACCTTAGAGAATCTTGGGGTTATTCTTAGGTAGGGAAACTCATACGGAAATGGGCTCACTTCCTCATTTGCAATACTTTGGAAGTTCGCCATTGTTGGAGTCTTTAGTTTAATGTAAAGCTTTTAAATCTACTATAATGACTTAAAATGGTTCATTGTAATATCAGTGGAGTAGTTCACTGGAAATGCATCTTTTTGATCTATTTGTTGTAACGTGCTCAAATCCTTGGGAATCCATTAGGAGCGCTAGTGGGGATGGTAGTATGGGATGCTACTCTCACATTGCACTTAGTGGGACCTAAGAGTCCTATTGGAGGAGAGTACTTGTGTGAGAGTCATATATATGCGTAATTCACTGTAATGTGTGATGACTTTACTGTAAAGTGTAATTTTGAGGTAAAATTATGGAAATTCTTCTTTAAGTGTTAAATGATGCTTCTTATGTTGTTTTGTTCCTAAGTTCATGAATGTTTTATTAAATTGGCATGAAAGCTTTTTTTTTTGCTAAAATGTCCCTTTTTACATGTTTTTGCATATGACATACTTAGTACATTGTTGTACTAACCCCATACTTTTATATACCTTATAAGTATAGTTGGAAGCTTTTGGAAGATCGAAGTTGAAGCTTGGGAATTCTATCTCTCAAGATTTGGTATGTCCTCATATATTAGAGGACATAGTTTATGTTTCTTAGTTTCATTATTAAAACTTAATTTGTATTTCCTTTTATTGTTAAGGTCTGTGTTCCTAAGATTCTAAGTTGTGTCTTTACGTTGTCTTGTGACGATAAGATTTCCTAGTATATATGAAAGACTTCTTTTATTTAATTATCGTGAAAAGTTTAAATTTCCGCACTACTTTTCATCCTTTATGTAATGAGTAAGAGTTGAAGGGCTTGTACGAGACTCCAAAGGGTCAATTACGCCCGGCCATGATCCGAGAGTCAACCCTAACTTCTAGGGGGTACTTTCGGGTCGTGACAGACTTGGTATCAGAGCATAAGGTTTTGGGAAATAGTTTATGGTCTAAAAGTCTCACAAGCGACATCTAGTAGTATATTTGTCATTGGTGTGAGTCGCGACACATCCATGCACAAGAGGCTATAGGATGCTAGAAGTTTCACTTTCTTCTCTATTCTAATGTAGTGCCTTAGAGTTGAGTTTATAAGGTGTCTTTTCTCAACCTCTTCTCTTTGTGTTTTTAGGACATGAATACGAGGAGATCGACCGCTAGAAGGGAGGAGGGTGGTGTAGCTAATGAGAGGATCCCTCTCCTTGACCAAGTTCCTATTGTTGGCCTAGAGGAGGAAGAGAATGTGGAGGTTCCCCTTCAAGAACCTCAAGTGCTTCCGGAACCTCAAGGGACTCAAGTGCCTCCGGAACCTCAAGGGACTCAAGTGCCTCCTATTCCCTAAGCTCCTTTTGTTGAGGGTGATATGACTAATGCGGAGTTGAGGGCTTCCCTAATGAACTTGACCCAACTCATGATGGCTCAAGCTCATGTCATCAACAATCACTTTGTTGCCCAAGCAAATCAAGGAGATAGACCCCAAACAAATGCTAGTACACCCGCTCCTAGAATTCATGATTTCATGAGTATGAACCCTCCAACTTTTCATGTCACTAAGGTGGATGAAGATCCACTAGGCTTTATAGATGATGTTTTCAAAGTGGTAGATGCTATGGGTGTGACCCCTAGGTAGAAAGCGGAATTGGCTGCTTACCAACTTAAGGATGTCGCTCAAGTGTGGTATGAGTAATGGAGAGGTGAGAGACACTTAGAAAGAGGTTTGGTTGATTGGGAGGAATTCAAAGAGGCTTTCCTAGATAGGTTATTTCCCCTAGAGTGGAGGGAGAAGAAAATGGTTGAGTTCATGAATCTTCGTCAAGGGTGAATGAGTGTGCAAGAGTAATCTCTCAAATTTACCCAACTTTCTAAGTATGCCCCGACCATGGTAGCCAACCCTAGGTCTAGGATGAACAAGTTTTTGATGGGAGTGTCTAGCTTGGTGGAGAAAGAGTGTCGTATGGCAATGCTTCTTAATGCATGGATATCTCTAGACTCATGGTTTATGCACAACAAATGTAGGAGTCCAAAATTAGGGAGATAAGGCAAGAGGGAAAAAGGCCTAGGTTGGATGATTCTAGTCACCAAAAGCCTAAGAAGATGTTCTGTCATCAAGATTCTTCCATGGGGAACAAGGATAGGGCTCCAAACCAACATTCTCAGGGTGGTGGTCATACTTTTGAAAGGGTTAGGTGTCCTACTTGTGGGAAGCAACATTCAGGTAAGTGTCTTGCCGCAACGGATGGTTGTTTTAGTTGTGGTAGCAAAGGCCACAAGATGAGGGACTGCCCTAACCTCAAAGCAAAGGGAAAAGATGGCAATCAAGCTTCCCTATATCCTAATGCTCCCAAGAAGAACCCTTCCTATGAGATGGGAGCTAGGAAGGATAAATAATCCGGATTTGATGATCTTGGTAAGTCTTAACCCTTTATGATTGTTGTTTTTATGTTATGAGATGAGTTTATGTGGTTTTATAGTTCATATGATCATGTCATCTTGATGAATTGCTCTAACAATGGAATTTTGAAATTTTGAAGTGTCACATCCGGGGAGCACCCCCCAGAAGTAACACAACGTACTTGACCTCTCGGAGGTCTTATACAAGCCCCTAATTATCATTCATCGCATTGACATAGTAAATTTAACGAAAAATTTAAAACTTTTCACAGCACCTCATATGCTAGAAACTTCATCTCATATATAGATAAAACATAAGCCATAATACATTTATTGACCTTAAGTCTCTTTGCCATCTTAGACTCAACAACTTTAGAATACATTAGGGACACGGCCCATGAGACACATTACATAACTATACAATATTTAATGACTTTACATTAAAGACATTAGTAGGGAATCCTTTGAACTTAAGGGCCCCTTTCCTCTAACTTGAGAATCACATATCAAGCTCCTCAATCATAGACATCCTTTAAGCATCCATAACCTACACTTTGTGTAAAAAGTAGAGAAGTATGGGATTAGCACAAGAATGTACTAAGTATGGCAACCATGCAAAAACATGCATTTAAAAGGGACATTTTCTTGAAAATCATACTTCATGCTTTTTAAGTAAATATCCATAAAACCTTTAACCAATAGCATTTATATCATACACATACATGATATAAACATATTCAAAAGCCAAAACATTACATAAGATAACATATAGGATTTATTACATTTTTAAGTCACATTACAGTAAGCCACCTTTACCTTAACAGTGAGCTAATTTCCCTTTTATTCATTAACTTCCCAAGTAACCCTCTAGTTATACTTGGTGCAATGCATCACCTTAAGGCCACAAGGAAACATACATACCATCTATAGTAGACAACACATACCATCATAGAAGAATAGTACAACATATACACATTTAAACCCAACTATAAAGAACATTACAGTGAACTCCTAATCATTATTCTCATATAGTTGTTTTACTTCACATGGTACCTTATAGAACCTTACTCATAATCCCAATCTTAATCTACTAGTGCAATGTGCATGTGAAGCCCCATAACCTCACATGTACTTAGTAGACCCTTCATGAGACCACAAGCCTTACCACTTCATACATCAACATCACAAGTAAACCCGACTTCATTCGTGTCAATACAATACCTTCATCATATAGTCATTTAGACCAACATAGTGCACATAAGGATAAGATCACATCATATAGATTCATACCATGCACATCTTTATAACAAGTAGTCCAATACTACAAAGTCATACATAAAGAATCATATACATAGACACATGCATTAGAACACCTTTCTAGAACTTGCTAAGGAGCTACTTGTGCAATTTCTAGATGGGTTCATTACTTCCATGTATCCTAAGTAACCTCCCTTAAGTCATTCTACTTAGGGTCCTAGTCATTTACTTCCATTGTCCATTTTACTTTAGGGAAACAATATCCTTAACCGACACTAAGACCATGGGTGCTAAACATGGAATTTGGTGTCATCCCCTCACACCAAAAAGAGGGCATGTTACTTGACAAGGTAAGACATATATCATGCTAGCATATTAGGTGATATCACTTGCTAAATCCTATGTGGCAAGAATAGTTTATGGAACCTGGGGGAAATCATGGAAACATCAACTCTACACCCTTTGTTGAGTCATGAGGCTATTCACCCCATGAGGACCGTTAGTGGACCCTTTAGCCTTCCCTACTTAGGAAGGTGCCACCCCCTCATCTACAAGTTCACTCGGTGCTAAGCTAAGTTACCTTTTTATGAAAAAGCCTTTATTAACATTTCTTTTATAAAACATAGGCTTAGGAGAGTCGTCCCCTCATATGCTTAGCTCATAGGTCATAGATGAGAGTTCATCAACCTAATTCATGTAAGAAATCCTTTCACATGGACATAGCATATGTAAAGCACCATCTAGTTAAGGATACACTTGAGTACACCTTTCAAGGCTTCCTCTATTGACTAGACCTCTTTCATGTGTGTGTGTGTGTATACATATATGTGAGCAAACCTTTCACATAACACATTAAGTCACACATGTTCATACTTCATATTCATACATATAGAAACCAGAATTAGAACTATCCTGTCAAGGTACGCATATGCAATGCATTGGCAAAGTCCCATACCCATGCCCACACTATTACACCTATCAAGTCATCCTAGTTAAGGAATCACATATCATACTTTCATAAACGTCATCTTAACATGCATAGTAGTAGACACTAGTGAATATGAGAACTACCTTTCATTAGACACTATGAACCTTTACTACATATAAGAATGCATAAAGTGTGAGTGTGTGTACATTGGTCACATGATCATATAATGGCTATCAACAACATATTGTGGCAGCCACCTTCTTAGACCACAATACTCTTCAAGCTTAGACCACACAACACACAATAGCATAAGAGACAAGTTAACTTCATAGAACACTTTAAGACTCATATCATTAACTATTCACACATTCACATAGGGGTACATGGGTAGGGATCATCAACCATTATAACCTATGACATGGAAGCACCTACAACTGATATTACACAACCCTTCACATGCTCATAAAAATGGTAACATAACCTAGATTCACAACTCAAATAGAAGACTAGGCACAAATTGCACATAGGTAGTCATCATAACCACTCCTTCATATATTCATCAAATTGTCTTCAAGGCCATGGTCAACACATATATAATGACATAAAGTAAACACCGCCACCATAAGTGGACCATACCACAGAATACCATACAAGTCTTCATCAACATTATTATAAAAGAATAGAGAAGTAGAAGAGTAGAGCAATTCTTACCAATTCTTTAGTCTTTGGTCATCATTGACCTTTACTACTCTTTATCCAATAATTCAAGTATAGGGCAGTAGCTAAAACATAATAACCATATACGAAGTCATGCATAAGCTACTACAAGTCCATACTACAAACTAGCACAACACCTTAGCATACTAGGAGGTAGAAGAACATAGACCATTAGCCAATTTCATTACATGGATTATAGATAATATTTCACCAATAATATTACTCTAAGGCAGTATCTAATAATACATTTAATCATAAAGAAATCATGTCTAAATCACTTCAAAATCAAGCTACAACATAGGCATTAGACTTTTCAATTTCGCTAGAGTATAGAGAGGGAGTTAACCAACACTATTGATTCTCTAAGACCTTGATCATCAATCATATTTTAAGAATAATGTACACGCTAGGCAGCATCTAGATATATCACTACATCAAAGGAATCATGCTTCATCTATCCACAATTCAACATATCATCATATATATAGTATTATCAATCGATAGGGTAGAAAAGACTAGATCAATTCACATAAGCCATCTTTAATTCAATCATACAAGATTCATATTCATAATTCAAACATGATATTAACCTAGAACAGTAGATACAACCAACTTAACATGATCAAAATCCACATTAATTTGTTTAAAAACCAATGTTACAGTGAACTATGGAAACTAGGCTAAACATGCTCAAATCATCATACATTGATCCTCATGGATCCTTCAACATCAACTCAACATAAATTAATGTAGATAACAGTATATACAATCACTTAAATGTAATAGAATCATAATTCAATCGATAGCAATTCAACATCACAAATCCCATGCAAGGCTAAAACGTTTGAGTGAAGGAGCATGGTTTCATCATGCAATTCGAGTAATAATCACGTTAAAACCACTGTATTAACTTCAATTAATCATGATTCAATCGTTCAAAACATTTTTAGAAAGAACCCATGGCAGATTGAAGAAGACATTGTTTGATCATATTTTTCTTCTTTGAAATCATTGTGAATGGCTCTCTAGTTGAAAAGATAACTAGAGATGTAGATCACCATACCTTTATCTACAGTAAGACCTCTAAATCTTGATGAATCACCCATAGAAATTTGAGCTCCAAGCAGTTATTGAGCTTCACCAAAAATGGTAGTTTTAGAGAGAACATTTTTGGAGGGAAAGGTTCAATTTGTGTGAGGTTGTTTGGGAATGGGTTGATCACCTTTTTTATCACTTAAATACACCCAAAATTAGCTAAAGTAACCCATTATAGTCAGGTTTGGACGTGGGATTAATTTCCCATTCACCTCTTAATTAAAACAGACGCAGGCAGTAAGTTACAGGCCACCATCGACGAAAGCACCTACTGGTCGTAGGTCAGTCGACGGGCCGTGCCTGGCTTCCGTCGTTTGGT
The DNA here is from genome assembly GCA_016801875.1 of Solanum sitiens. Lineage (NCBI taxonomy): Eukaryota > Viridiplantae > Streptophyta > Magnoliopsida > Solanales > Solanaceae > Solanum > Solanum sitiens. The sequence goes on from JABWTJ010000149.1 coordinate 908,214, forward strand.
CCTTAGACAAATTGTTGTCTTGAGACCTGGCCAATATAAGTGACTATCGACGAGACCTTACAAACGGGCCGTTGGTTGACCAATGAGCCATCATTTGGTCCGTCGATTAACACTGCCAAGGCAGTATCTCGACCAACCTTGTGTCCTTCTTGTGGGCCCTTTTGCGGGGCCCTTTAGAGGTTGTACCCAAACGTTTCCAATGTAAATACAACCCTTAACAAGTTATAGACATTCCAAAAAAGGTTTACCCAAAATAACCACCTGTAACTCGTCCAAACAGGCCAAGCCACATCAAGACACACGTTGAACGTCTTAAGGGCTATCTTTCGAACGCCTTGGACGTTCTTGGTCGTTTGACCTCCAAACTTTATGAAACTTCATATACTACCATTTGACATCTTTATAAACCGTTTTAAGACTTCTTAATCTCATGCATCACACATAATCACACAGAACCACATACGAGACATTTAGGTGACTTAGTCGTCGAACATTTCGGACGACCATTGACGTTTGAATTCCAAATTACTTCAAAATTTATACACTGACTCTAAACCATATAATAAGTCATTTTAGGGCCTTAGAACATTAAGACAAACACGTTAGGATCTAGACACCCTAACTCATTTTGGGGTCTTACTTGTTTAATGATGGAGAAGGTAGTTCCTCCATAAAAGAAGGTTTGGGGTGAGTTTTGGAAAAATTTTAAGCTGGCAAGAGTTGCTTATGTTCCTAGTGTTTGAAAGTTTGAATTGATGCTCCTTGCTAGTTGATGTTTTGATTGTTGATGTTTTGATCATAAGTGTAATCTGTTATGTGATACTAAGTGATTCCTTGTTGTTCTTGAATTTTAAGTGTCATTCAAGGACGAATGGTATTCCAAGTGGGGGAGAATGTAACGCCCCAAAATGAACTAAGGTGAACTAGAGCCTCGTGGTTGTTTCTTGAGTCAATTTTAATTTAAAATGAGTTATATTAGTGTTATTAGGAAGTGTGTGAAGTTTGGTTAAGTTTGGAGGAGGTCAAACGCCCAAGAACGTCCATGACGTTCGGAAGGTGTGCCTTAGATTGTACTTGTGTGTCTTCATGTGTTTGTGTGAGTTTTACGTCTTCGTTTTCCTTGTAACTGATGTGGGATGTTTCTAAGACCTATACAACTTAGTTTAGAGGTTTAAAATTCGGGAACCACCCTACCTAGGACCCACAATAGGCCCTAGATGAAGGGCCCAAGAATTGGACAAGACTGCCAAGAACACTACCCAAACGACGGAGCAGTCTACTGGGCGTAGGCCCATCAACGCCCCGTCGACTGAGGCGAGTCGTACCATACTTGGTGGGAAACTAAGCCCTCCCTTGAACCAGTCTCTGATGTCATCGATGCCCAGCAGCATGGGCCGTCGATCAATCGACGCCCAGTAGCTTGGGTCGTCGATTGGCTCCTTCAAAAAGCTGCTAGAGCTTGCTGCCTACTTAGGTTGTTTTGTGTAAATTCACCCCAAGTATTTTATAACCCTAGGTAAATATTTTTAGTGTTTTTAAGTTATATTAAGTTAGTTTTAATCCCTAGACCTAGACAAGACCCCTCACTTCAAAATTCAAACTCTCTCTCTAAAGACAAACTCTCTCAAAGTCACCATTGAAAGCTAGAGGTCAATGAAGGATAGGAGGGATGGTTCGACGTGATTTCTTCACCAAAACTCTTGTGTTTTCTTGCTTACTGAGGTATGGTTTCCATTCTTGAAAACCCTTCCATTCAAGAAGCCATTTCCAATGAATTTCAAAAAGGGGTTTTTTCACCCTAACTTCTATTATCTTCAACCCAATATGGGTCTTGTATGAAAATGTTTCTATTAACTAATTAATGATGTTATTAATGTTAGTTTGTGATTCTAATGCTAAAACCTTTTCCTTTCAAGTTGTGGTTTATGAAATTGGTCGAATGAGCATGTTTATGTATAAAATGAACTTTGGTCTTATTGTGTTGTAATAATGGTTTAGCTACTGCACTAAGGGACTTATTATGATGAATTAATGATAAAATGTTTATTGGTTGTTATGGCTTAATAAATTGAAGAGTTGCTTATATTGTATTGTTCTTATGATAAATTGATCTTGAGTGGTATGGTCCACCTTCTTAGTGGCGGTGCTTATTTGATTAATTGGTGATGTTTATTATGTATTCAGAATGTCATCTTGAAGGTATAAATTGTAGAATGAATAGAAATTGTAAATGGGTCTTGTTTTGTGATTGTGAAGCTTAAATGGTATATTCGACCTAGATTTTGGTCTAATTGAAGAATGTGACTAAGTGAAGTATGTAAAGTGTGTAAGTTGAATAAATGGAAGTCTAAAGCATGTTTAAAAGTGATGTATATGAAATGATGTCTATTTGCAAGGTGTGCTCACATGTACACACATATTTTAAGTGAATGAATGAAGCTAAGTTTAGCAATAAGGGGAGTCTTGGGGTGGACACTCTTCGTGAGTTGAGATGAAGTGTCTAGTAGCAACCTCACTATTCCCAATGAGCTTTCCAAGAATAGGTCGGAGGATGAATGTACTTCGTGAGTGGAGATGTGGCATTCATTAGTTATCCTTAACCTATAATCTATAATGTGAGAATCCGTGGGAAGTTATGCCTAGCACCGAGAGGATAGGAATAAGAGGTGGAATACTCTTCGTGAGTTGAGATGTCATATTCCCTTATACCTCTAGAGATGAGTACTCCTCGTTAGTAAAGAATGAGTCACTTAGTAGCAATCTCTCTATCCCTTAACTATGTGCCCGCATTGTATAGCTATTGGGAAAGCCATGTAAGAGCTAATAAGTACGACCTTACTCTAGGCTAGTGAGGATCCCTCATCCGATAGGGGTTAATATTGGGATTCCATGCCTAGATCTCATGGACTTTGTCGGTTAAGCTACCCCCCCCCCCCACAAAAGTAATGAAAATGATAAGTTGTCTAATTAATATGATACCTATGTGATTTTGATTGAACTAAGTCTTCTAAAAGAACGTACTACTTAGGTTAGGTGGTGGTATGGGACGCTACCTATACGTCTCACTAAGTAGGACCTTCCGAAAGGGAAGACTTGGTAACAAACCTTCTAAAAGAATGTACTACTTAGGGTAGGTGGTGGTATGGGACGCCATCCTACTCATTTCACTAAGTAGGCATTCCGAAAGGGAAGTCTTTGGTGTTTTGTTGGGAGTTCTTCTAAGGTCTTGTCTTTGAGTGGTGAATCATTCTCTCTAGGCGAGTAAGCCGAACGGGGTAGTCTTGCGGATAGCTTGGGTGTGCGTTGAAGGAAGTGTTTAGACGTTTCCTTCATGTCTTACCTTAGAGAATCTTGGGGTTATCCTTAGGTAAGGAAACTCCTACGGAAATGGGCTCACTTCCTCATTTTTAATACTTTGGTAGTTCACCATTGTTGGAGTCGTTAGTTAAATGTAAAGCTTTTAAATCTACTATAATGACTTAAAATGGTTCATTGTAATGTCAGTGGAGTAGTTCATTGTAAATTCATCTTTTTGATCTATTTGTTGTAACGTGCTCAAATCCTTGGGAATCCATTAGGAGCGCTAGTGGGTATGGTAGTGTGGGATGCTACTCTCACATTGCACTTAGTGGGACCTAAGAGTCCTATAGGAGGAGAGTACTTGTGTGAGAGTCATATATATGCATAGTTCACTGTAATGTGTGATGAATTTACTGTAAAGTATAATTTTGAGGTAAAATTATGGAAATTCTTCTTTAAGTGTTAAATGATATTTCTTATGTTGTTTTGTTCCTATGTTCATGAATGTTTTATTAAATGGCCATGAAAGCTTATTTTTACTATAATGTCCCTTTTTACATGTTTTTGCAAATGCCATACTTAGTACATTGTTGTACTAACCCCATACTTTTATATACCTTATAAGTATAGGTTGGAAACTTTTGGAAGATCGAAGTTGAAGCTTAGGAATTCTATCTCTCAAGATTTGGTATGTCCTCATATATTCGAGGACATAGTTTATGTTTCTTAGTTTCATTATTAAGACTTAATTTGTATTTATGAAAGACTTCTTTTATTTAATTATCGTGAAAAGTTTTAATTTCCGCACCACTTTTCATGTTTTATGTAATGAGTAAGAGTTGAAGGGCTTGTATGTCACATCCGGGTTTACCCCCTAGATGTAACCGGCGTTGTCGTCCTCTTTAAGGACTAAGACAAGCCTCTTAGTCTTACATCATTGCATTCATCGATTAAAAATATGGAAGAATTAAAACTTTTCAACTATGTCTAATAGGAGGTTTACATAGACCACTTCATACACATAATCATAATAATATCGAGTATACATAGACTCGTTCGTATAAGAAGATTACTTAGTCTTCTACTTTTATTTCATACACTTATATAATAAGGAAATAGAGTCATAAATCCGTCTCATCTCAAAAAACCATCTAAACGACAATAACAACATTGGGCATAGCCCTACATCAATAAAAGTAAGCCACATATAGGCTTTATACAACTTTATCTCAAATATGAAATAGAGTCAATATAAAAGTCGTAATAGCTAAGTAAATCCGTAAAGAGAATATCGGCATCATCCTCGGGAAAATGAGAACCTACCACTTGGATGATAAAATATCCAAGTCTTCTTTCCAATCACCTCCAAACCAAACTTCAACGACCGGAATCTAAAATGTTTGGCAAAAAGGGAGCAAATGGGGTTAGTACGCCACATGTACTAAGTATGAGACCATAGGATTTATAGGATGGTATGATGTTGAATTGAAATGTCCTGTTATGGTTGTGAGGTTAATGAATATGTAAAGTAATAAGGGTGATGATGATTGTCAAATGTGCTTTATCATGAAAGGTTATGAAGTGTTAACCTTACTTATGTGAATTGTGATGAAAGGCTTCTACTCATGCAATCCCTATTGACCTATTATGATGATGATTATACAAGGGCTAGACCCAATGACCTAAACTAAGTTATGATTGATGAATAAAGATATTAAAGACATTTCAAAGAGGGACTCTAGCTTAGCACCGAGTGAACTAGAAAGAGGAGTGTCCCTTCCCACATAGGGAAGGTAGGATCACTAATGTACTCTTAATATTGGATACTATAATGCACATAGCATAAAGAGGGTCCCAATTATGTCTCGTAGTTCTTGAACTATATTGCCCTCATAGGAATACTAGCTAGTGGATCCACATAGTTGCTATGTTCATGTTATGGGTACTACTTTGGCAAGTAGTCCGCATTCTTTCGGTGTACGGTTTCATGACAGCGGATTTCACATTAGCTCATGCGGTATATGTCAGTTAAGGCAAGTGTTCACTAAACTAAAATGAAGTAATGATGTATAGACTAACTAAAGTTACTTAAGGGGTTTGACTTAGCCTAGGTAGGGGTATGGGACTCTACCTATGCCTTGCACTAGTTTGCCTTGATCGGAGCTTTAGGAGGTCAATATTATGTATATAAATGATGATAAAGGTAAATGACCTTATATGATTATTATGATGCATATGAACATGAAATTGGTCTTGATTGTTAAAGTATGAACTTATGTGTGTTGAAGGCTATGTTATGTGAAGTGAGTTACTATTTATGATTCTTATTTGGTTACTTGATTAAGTAGGGTTATGGGGCTTTGCTTGGTCATTGCACTTTTGGCTTTATAGGGATTGTTATTGGTTGTCTTGCTTTACTATTCACATGATTAATCTTATCCATGCTTGTGATGTTATTACTTGGTGATTGAATTATATGAGATTATGGTTTCAAGTATGTGAAATGCATGTAGTTGCTTTGACTTGATTGAACATGTCGAAATGGTTTGTATTGATTGTTGATTGTGCATAAAGAGATAATTTGGCATGGTTTAAATAAATGCCCCTTTTTAGCATGTTTGGTTGTTATATGTGCATATGGTCTCATACTTAGTATATGTGCCGTACTAACCCCATTTTCTACCTTTTTCCCAAATACTTTAGGTTCCGGTCGTTGAGGTTTGGTTCGAGGCGATTGAGAAGGAGGCTAGGGTACTCTTATCATCCAAGTGGTAGGTCCTCATTTTCCTGAGGATGATGCCGATATTCTACCTACAGATTTTCTTAGATATTATAACATCTATGTTGACTCTATCTTTCATTTGAAGGCAAAGTTGTATAAAGCCTATATGTGGCTTACTTTTATTGTTGTAGGGGTATGCCCATGTTGATATTGTCGTTCTAGATGGTTTATGAGATGAGACGGATTTTATGACTCTAATTCTATTTTATTTATATGTGTGTATGAAAGAAAAGTAGAAGACTAAGTAATATTCATATATGAACGGGTCTATGTATACTCGATATCAATACTATTATGTGTATGTAGAGGTCTATGTTAACCTCTGATTAGATATAGCTAAAAAAATTTAATTTTTCCGTTTAATTTAGCCAATGAATGTTATGATGAATGCTAAGGGCTAGTCTTAGTCCTCAAAGAGGACGATGACGCCGGTTACGTCTAGGTGGTGCTCCTCGGATGTGACAAACATGATATCAAAGCGTGAGGTTAATTATCCTTGATAACGATGTCTCTCTCAAGCACGTCTATGTAGATTCATACTCATAATTGTGAAGCGCGCCACACTTATGAATAGGAATCTATATGATGCTTAGGAATCTTTCTCTTTCTTGGAAATCCATTGTCATGCCACTAGAGTTACAATTATGTGTTTTCTTCTAAACATTGTATTTTGGTTATAGGAAATGAATACTCTGAGGAATGCGGATATAAGACTTTAGGAGGAGGTTGCTCTTCCCCGTGTTGATCAAGATCCTCTACTTGAAGAGGAGGTTAATGTTGAGCAAGTTCCGGCTAATCCTCCTCCATTGACAGATGGAGACATAAGGGCTGCCCTTCTCCAATTGGCTCAAGCTGCTACCCTACAAGCTCAAGCTATGACGGCCCAAGACAATCGGGAGGTTATTCCCCGATCTCCTCAACAAGTCTCTACTGTGGCATCTCGACTAATGGACTTCACTCGGATGAATCTGGCTACCTTCTAATGGTTCTAGGGTTGATGAAGACCCCCAAGAGTTCATCAATAAGGTTTATAATATACTCTTTGACATGGGGTTGAGCACTAGTGAGAAGGCTGAGTTGGCTACATATCAACTCAAGGATGTGGCTCAAACTTGGTATGTTCAATGGAAGGATAATCGGCCTCTTCCTGGTGGACCGATAACTTGGGAGATTTTCAAAAAAGCATTTCTTGATCGATTCTTCCCTAGAGAGATGAGGGAGGCCAAAGTGGTGGAATTCATCAACATCGTCAAGGATATGAGTGTTCTTGAGTATTCTATGAAGTTTACTAAATTGTCGAAATATGCTACTTCCTTGGTTTCGGATCCTAGGGATGAGATGAGCCCCTTTATGACGGGAGTATCGGATGATTTACAAGAAGAATGCCATTTGTCCATGCTTCATGATAATATGAATATCTCTCGGCTTATGGTTCATGCTAAACAAGTTGAGGAAGCTAGGGCTAGGAGAAACGCAAGAGATGCTAAAAAGGCAAGGTCCTTTGAAAGTGGTTCTTCCAAGAGTAGGTTTGAAATACAAGACAAGCCTAAGTTCAAGAAGAGGTTCTCTAATAAAGTTCCATCAAAGTTTCCAAATGATAGGGATGATAGGGTTCTAACCCTAAGTTTCAAAAGGGAGGAAGTGCAAGTTCACCAACTAGAAAGCCGACTTGTGCAAAGTGTGGTAAGAAACATTATAGTGATTGCCTTAAGGGGATGGACAATTGTTTCGGTTGTGGTAAGGGTGGAAACCAAGTCAAGGATTGCCCAAATGTGAAGGGGAAAGAGAAGGGTGGACAAGCAAGTGGTTCTATTGATGCTCCAAAGAAGAACCGCTTTTATGCTCTTCATACTAGGGGTGAGTAAGAGACCTCTCCCGATGTGGTGACCGGTATGTTACAAGTCTTTGCTATTGATGTTTATTCTTTACTTGATCCGGGTGCTACTTTGTCTTTTGTTACTCCTCTTGTAGCTAAAAAGTTTGATACTTTACCCGATATCTTGTATGAGCCTTTCTTAGTGTCTACACAGGTGGGTGAGTCGGTTGTTGCAAAGAGGGTATATAGAGATTATCCTATCATGTTACCCAATAGAGTTTCTAATGTTGATCTAGTTGAACTAGATATGCTTGATTTTGATATTATTTTGGGTATGGATTGGTTGCATGCTTGTTTTGCCACTATTAATTGTAGGACAAGGGTAGTGAGGTTTAATTTCCAAAATGAACCCGTTGTTGAGTGGAGGGGGGAAGTTCTATTCCTAGAGATCGTATCATTTCTTGTTTGAAGTCTTGCAAAATGATCTCTATGGGCTGCCTATATCATATAGTGAGAGTCCAAGATCTTGACTCCGAAATTCCTCCCATTGAGTCGGTCCCCATAATGAGTGAATTTCTAGAGGTCTTCCCTAATGACCTTCCCGGTATTCCTCCCGAATGGGAAATTGATTTTGGTATCCATTTGAACCCCATTTCGATTCCTCCTTATAAAATGGCTCCGGCCGAATTGAAGGATTTGAAGGCACAACTTAAAGATTTACTAGACACGGGCTTCATAAGGCCTAGTATTTCTCCATGGGGTTCTCTAGTCTTGTTTATGAAGAAGAAAGATGGGTCCTTGAGAATGTGTATTGATTATCGCCAACTCAACAAAGTCAAAATTAAGAACAAGTATCCTCTCCCTCGGATTGGCAATATATTTGATCAACTCCAAGGGGCAAGTTAATTCTCCAAAATTGACTTGAGATCGGGGTATCACCAACTAAGGGTGAGAGGTGAGGATGTACCAAAGACATCTTTTCGGACTCGATATGGCCACTATGAGTTTCTTGTTATGTCATTTGGTCTCACTAATACTCCGGCGATGTTCATGGACCTAATGAATATGGTGTTTCATAGTTACCTAGATGCATTTGTCATTTTGTTCATTGATGACATCTTGGTATACTCGAAGAATGAAGGTGATCACATGAGTCATTTGATGTTGGTATTGCAAACCCTTAAAGAGCATCAATTGTTGCCAAGTATAGAAAATGTGAGTTTTGGTTGAGGTCGGTGGCATTTCATGGTCACATAATCTCTAGTGAGGGAGTTGAGGTTGATCCAAGGAAAATGAAAGCGGTGAGAAATTGGCCGAGACCATTGACTCCAACCGACATACGGAGTTTCTTGGGTCTTGCGGGTTATTATCGGAGGTTTATGGATAGTTTTGCGTCTATTGCATCTCATTTGACTACTTTGACCCAAAAGAGCAAGAAGTTTGAGTGGTTGGAAGCATGTGAAAAGAGCTTCCAAATGTTTAAAGATTGGCTTACTATGACTCCGGTGTTGACTTTACTAGAAGGTACAAAGGGTTTTGTGGTTTTGTTGTGATACATCCCATGTTGGTTTGGGGTGTGTACTTATGCAACATGGGAAGGTTATTGCCTATGCTTCTAGTCAACTTAAGGTGCATGAGAGGAACTATCCCACTCATGACCTTGAGTTAGCGGTTGTGGTGTTTGCTTTGAAAATTTGGAGACATTATTTGTACGGTGTCCATGTTGATGTGTTCACCGATCATAAAAGTCTCCAATATGTATTTACCCAAAAGGAGTTGAATCTCCGACAAATAAGATGGCTTGAATTATTGAAAGACTATGATATGAGTGTTCTTTATCATCCGGCAAGTTAAATGTTGTAGCGGATGCTCTAAGCCATTTGTCTATGGGTAGTGTGTCTCATGTTGATGAAGCCAAAAAGGACCTAGTGAAACAGGTTCATCGATTGGCTAGGTTGGGAGTTAGATTGGGTAGTGTGATGGTCCATCATAACTCTGAATCATATTTGGTTGTTGAGGTGAAGTCTAAACAACACCTTGATAAACCATTAATGGAGTTGAAAGAATCGGTTCTTGGCAAGTTTAATGAGTCATTCTCCTTAGGGGGGGATGGTGTTTTGAGATATCATGGGACGTTGTGTGTTCCTAATGTTGATGACTTGAGGAACCGTATTCTTGAGGAAGCTCATGGGTCTCATTATTCCATTCATCGAGGGTCAACGAAGATGTATTACGACCTTAGAGAGGTGTATTGGTGGGAAGGTTTGAAATGGGACATAGAGGAATTTGTTGCTAAGTGTCCAAATTTCAAACAAATTAAAGTCGAGCATCTAAAACCGGGTGGATTACTACAAGAAATCCAAATTCGTACTTGGAAGTGGTAAGACATCAATATGGATTTTGTGGTAGGTTGGCCTAAGACGCAAAAAGGGTATGACTCCATATGGGTTGTGGTTGATAAGTTGACCAAGTCCGCTCATTTCATTCCCGTCAAGGATACTTATTCGGCGGAGGATTATGCTAATATCTTTATAGATGAGATTGTGTGTCGCCATGGTATTCCATTATCCATCATATCGGATAGGGGTGCACAATTCACATCTAGGTTTTGGAGGTCGTTTCAAGAAGGGTTGGGTACTAATGGGAAGTTGAGTACTGCTTTTCATCCTCAAACGTATGGTCAAGCGGAACGTACTATCCAAACCCTTGAGGATATGCTTAGAGCTTGTGTCATCGATTTCAAAGGGAGTTTGGATAAGCACTTGCATTTGGTAAAGTTTGCTTATAATAATAGTTTTCATTCATCCATTTCCATGGCTCCCTATGAAGCCTTGTATGGTAGGAGGTATCGGTCTCCTATTGGGTGGTTTTAAGTCGGTGAGTCTTCAATTCTAGGTCCCGATTTGATTTATAAGACTTTGAAGAAATTTCATATAATAAGAAATCACTTGTAAACGGCCTATAGTCGGCAAAAGTCCTAATGCCGATAATAGGAGGAGGGATCTTGATTTTGAAGAAGGTCATAAAGTGTAATTGAAAATTTCTCCAATGAAGGGGGGTGTTAGATTTGACAAGAAAGGGAAGTTGAGTCCTCGTTACGTGGGTCCCTATGAGATCTTGCAAATGGTTGGTAAGGTTGCCTATGAGTTGAGGTTGCCTAATGAATTGGCTTCGGTTCATCCGGTTTTCCATGTTTCTATGCTTAAGAAGTGCGTGGGTGATCCCGAGTCCATTCTTCCTATTTAGGGCCTTGGTATCAAGGATAACCTCTCTTATGAGGAGGTTCCGGTTCAAATTCTTGATATACAAGTGAAAAGATTGAGGAACAAAGAGGTTGTATCCGTAAAAGTGTTGTGGAGAAATCACTTAGTTGAGGGTGCAACATGGGACGCCGAGGCCGACATGAAGTCCCGTTACCCTCATCTTTTTGATAATTGAGGTTAGTCATTCTTTTTAATAGTGTAAATATGATTAGAAATTGAAGTTCCTTGATTTTCGGGTAAATATGTGCAAAAGTTGAATTTTTGAAATGTGCACAGTGAAGTGCGCAGTGAGCTACAGTGAAGTGCCTTAAAAATTTGAAATTTTTGTTTTGGCTTATTTTGAGTCATGTTGTGGATTTTTACATGTTGAGTCCTTATGAAATGTTGTGTATCATGTTGATAAGTTGAACTCGATTCTAATTGACTCATGTGTGTCATGTTGAGCTCATATGGTTGTTGTGAGAAGGAAGTACCTCATGAAGTGATGTTGGGTCTCATATTAGGTGATTGAAGTTTTGAATTACCTTGATTGAAATGGTATGTATTGTGTTATATTGAAATGATGTTGGTTGGGCTGCTAATATTGAGTCTATTCCTTCCTTGAAAAGAATTTTAGTGTCATTCGGGGATGAATGTTCCTATGGAGGGGATAATGTAACATTTTAAAAATGCAAGACGTATCGTTAAGCCTAACATAGGTGTCGAGAAGTCTAGACACTGTTTTTAAGGTTAGTTTAATGAATATATGTCATTTAGGAAGTTTTTGAACCAAAATGTTCAAGAACGTCCATGACGTCCGAAAGATTGGTTCAAAGAGGTGCTAGTGTGCCTTGGCCTATTTGAATAGTTTTTAAGAGTCGGAATTTAATGAAATTTGGTGAAAAGGTGTGTAACACGTGTTAGGGATGTTTCATGATCGAAACTTACGGGTACGACTCCTCAAGGACCAACCAAGGTCCCTTGAGGAGGACCCTTGTGGAACTTGGCAACACTGCCTATGCAGTGTGCATCGACGGGATGGCTTATAGTCCGTGTGTGGACCAACGGACCGTTGGTGCCACTATTGACCCACACTTGGCCAAGTGTTGGCCGTGTGCATCGACGGGGCAACCTACGGCCCGTGAATGGACCAACGGAGCGTCGATGCCATTGCCTCTCCTCACTTAGACAAACATTGGTAGGGAGAAACCACAGAACCACCTACGGTCCGTGAGTGGACTGACAGAACGTCTATGCGACCGTCGTCCCATACTTATCCATGTTTTGGAAGCCCCTCGGCTTCACAGTCTCTGAACTCATCGACGGATGTGCAGGACGAGAGGGGGTAAGGTTCGTAGACTCACAGACGGCCCGTCGACGGGGTTCCATCTGTGAGGGTCTTAAATTGCTGCACGATTTTAATGTTAAGTTAATTAACTAATTAAATGATTTAGGGGTTAGTTAGGGATTAACGGGAGACTAATTAACAAACTTAACTCCCATATAAAGGCCCCAACCCCAATTAAACTAATTAGACTCTAAAAATCAAATTCTCTATTTTCTCTCTACTTTCTCTCTCTATTGGAACACTCCATTGAAGCTAAGTCTAGGAGGTGAATTGAGGGATGTAAAAGGGTGGATTCATCTTCAAAATCTCACCAAAACATTAATGTATGGGATCTCTTCACCTTTGAGACCTCTTTCCTCAAAGGGTTCATTCAAATTGATTTCAAAACTAGGGATTTCTATTGGGCTTCATCCAATTTTGAATTTGAAGTTATGAATTGTGTTGTTGGTGTTTCCTTTAGGTTATTATGAGTTGATTAACATGTATTTTAACTTGATTATAGTAATTGTTGATGGTCTTTCCTAAATTGAAGAACATGTTCCCAAGTCCCTAACCCTAGGTTGTGTTCTTGACTTATATTGTCAATCATTCATTCAATTTACTTGCTTAGGGGTTGAATCACTTGTAGATGATGTTGTTTATGCTGTTTATGAACGAATTACGATGATGAATAGTATTTCATGCTATTTCTTGATAGGTGATCAAGGGTATGATGAATTGACTTAATCCTAAGCTTTGATCTACTATATAATTATGATGTGGTGATTCTTTTAAGACTTGTGATCATACTAGTTGTTGAATTATGTTGATTTATGACCTAATTGGGTTGAACCAAGGGTTGATGGTAAGACCTTGATGATGATGAAATGTGAAGAAGACTTGGTAAGTCTTGTGACCTTATCCTTTGTTTCAATTATGGTTAATTGTGATTAAGTCATGATGATTGTATTGGAGCATGCCTTGTTTAGGATTGATAGGGTGGGATGATGTATAATTGAAATGTCCTGTTCTTGTTGTGAGGTTAATGAAGATGTAAAGTAATAAGGGTGATGATGATTGTCAAATGTGCTTTATCATGAAAGGTTATGAAGTGTTAACCTTACTTATGTGAATTGTGATGAAAGGCTTCTACTCATACAATCCCTATTGACCTATTATGATGATGATTATACAAGGGCTAGACCCTATGACCTAAACTAAGTTATGATTGATGAATAAAGATATTAAAGACATTTCAAAGAGGGACTCTAGCTTAGCACCGAGTGAACTAGAAAGAGGAGTGTCCCTTCCCACATAGGGAAGGTAGGATCACTAATGTACTCTTAATATTGGATACTATAATGCACATAGCATAAAGAGGGTCCCAATTATGTCTCCTAGTTCTTGAACTATATTGCCCCCATAGGAATACTAGCTATTGGATCCACGTAGTTGCTATGTCCACGTTATGGGTACTACTTTGGCAAGTAGTCCGCATTCTTTCGGTGTAGGGTTTCATGACACCGGATTCCACATTAGCTCATGTGGTCTATGTTGGTTAAGGCAAGTGTTCCCTAAACTAAAATGAAGTAATGATGTATAGACTAACTAAAGTGACTTGAGGGGTTTGACTTAGCCTAGGTAGGGGTATGAGACTCTACCTATGCCTTGCACTAGTTTGCCTTGATAGGAGCTTTAGGAGGTCAGTATTATGTATATAAATGATGATAAAGATAAATGACCTTATATGATGATTATGATGCTTATGAACATGAAATTGGTCTTGATTGTTAAAATATGAACTTATGTGTGTTGAAGGCTATGGTATGTGAAGTGAGTTACTATGTATGATTCTTATTTGGTTACTTGATTAAGTAGGGTTATGGGGCTTTGCTTGGTCAATGCACTTGTGGCTTTATAGTTATTGTGATTGGTTGTCTTGCTTTACTATTCCCATGATTAACTCTTATCCGTGCTTGTGATGTTATTACTTGGTGATTGAGTTATATGAGATTATGGGTTCAAGTATGTGAAATGCATGTATTTTCTTTGACTTGATTGGACATGTCTAAATAGTTTGTATTGATTGTTGATTGTGCATAAAGAGATAATTTGGCATGATTTAACTAAATGCCCCTTTTTAGCATGTTTGGTTGTTATATGTGCATATGGTCTCATACTTAGTACATGTGGCGTACTAACCCCATTTTCTCCCTTTTTCCCAAACACTTTAGGTTCCGGTCGTTGAGGTTTGATTCGAGGCGATTAAGAAGGTGGCTAGGATACTCTTATCATCCAAGTGGTAGGTCCTTATTTTCCCGAGGATGATGCCGATATTGTACCTATGGATTTTCTTAGATATTATGACATCTATGTTTACTCTATCTTTCATTTGAAGACAAAGTTGTATAAAGCCTATATGTGGCTTAATTTTATTGTTGTAGGGTTATGCCCATGTTGATATTGTCGTTCTAGATGGTTTATGACATGAGAGGATTTTATGACTCTAATTCTATCTTATATATATATGTGTATGAAATAAAAGTAGAAGACTAAGTAATCTTCATATACAAATGGGTCTATGTATACTCGGTATTAATACTATTATGTGTATGTAGAGGTCTATGTAAACCTCCTATTACATATAGTTAAAATGTTTTAATTTTTCCGTATATTTTAGCCAATGAATGTTATGATGAATTCTAAAGGCTAGTCTTAGTCCTCAAAGAGGAAGACGACGCCGGTTACTTCTAGGGGGTGCTCCCCGGATGTGACACATCAATTGCAAGTAAAGCACATAACACCGCCACCATCGGTGGACCATACCAATCACAACATAATTGAATTCTTATTAACATAAAATAAAGATAATTAGGGCAGTGTACCATCAATTCATTCTCACCACTTCAATCCATGTCTAAATCATCCAATTCAATATCATAAGCCCTTTACCCATGGCCATGAACATCAATTCAAAGTATAAATCATAATACTAGATGAAACTAGGTCAATTCAATAAAGATTTAACAACCTAATACCAATTAGACATCAATTGAATATAATATTTACATCATTAGATAGCCCATACAAAACTAAACTATAATTCATAAGCATTATAGTCAAAATAAGAATTGCATGATGTCACGCCTCAAAACCCATTAAGACGGACAGGCACCCGATGCCCTAAAGGCCCGAGAGAACCAACCTACAACCTGTTCTTACTGAGCATATACTATAACAATTGAGACAAGTTAACTTTGGATGCATCGATACAAACCAACGTAAGTAGGTCCAAAAGTTATATACAAGACTTGGCCGTTTAGACCACAACTCCTTAAGACACAACTGAACCATGTACATACGTCTACAAAGCCTCTAAAAGATAGAAGACTAGAGTAGGTCGGGACAGACCCCGCCTTACCCTTAACTATGATACAATACCAAATGAATTTACCAAGGACTTAATAAAGCTCCGAATCAACTTGGAGCTCACCAAAAGTAGCAGAATTTCGAGTGCTCCTACTGAGGAGGTCTACTAGCTGGAGTACCTGAGCCTGCAGCATGAAATGCAGCGTCCCCAATACGGGACGTCAGTACGAAAAATGTACTGAATATGTAAGGCAAAAAGTATATGTAATACAAGGCACCAATGAAATCAAGTAGCAACATATGAGTGCATAGATTAGGAGAGAAGACCACCTTTGCTTACTCTTGTGGAATCAAGTAAGCTACATTCTTTTCTTTACCTTCTTTGTATGTTATAATCTTTGTTGGGCTTGTGATACAAGTGACCAGCTGATCAGTGGTAGAAGAGGATGACCCATGCTAGGCGTATTAACCCCTGGGATGCGGTCCTCATAATTACACAACTTGGGATCGGCCCATGCTAGGCTTTCGCCCCTGAGCTGCCACCCTTCTATACCAATAGGGATCGGCCCATGCTAGGCTTTCGCCCCTAAGCTGCCACCCTTAATTAAATAGATTTCTTCACTTAGATTCTTTAATCTTTGAGATTATTGTTAATCAGTTCATAACTCTTTTGAGATGTTATTTTGGATAATCGTAACATTTTGAGATGTTGATTTGGTGGTCATAATCATCTTGGAGACATGAAATTACGGAACAGTAGTGGAATACATGAAAACAATACTTTGAGGCAGTAACAATGACATAAGGAGCTATGAAACATCAACACCTCACTTTAAGACCTTAATGGCACAATTGACTTTAATTTGACTTAGGAGAAGGATTCATCAAACTTTCTTTTGCAAATACCATTTCTATAACAGCACAAGGGAAAATTACACAAGTATAGAGTAGTGAACATATAATGAAGTAGTTCCATGTACTTAGAATGGGGAAAGAAATATTGTTAGCTATTTGGAGATAGTACGCTGCCACCATGCTTTCTTTTCTAGAAATAGAACTTATGAGAATCACTTCATTGATATTAATTGCAGGTGGCAGATTTCATGCCAAAAGGATATATAATCGAATAGCCTTACATACCTTATATTTATGACCAATACCACTATCACGATTCAGCCTTCCTTATTGGGTGCTAATCTACAACATAAGTCATGATTAAGCTAACATCAGCAGCTAATCACAATAAGGTTCTCCAAAACAGTAGCTAAAAATATTTGATGGAAATCAGGCCCATACAACCCTTACATAAAGTTGGACAAACCACCCTTCCCTAACATTAATACAAGACATAACAAACTTCAATTCAACATCATTTCCAAATACCCAAACACCCTCAACAACAATATTCATAAGGCAGCCACTAACAATCTCAAATCTTTCAGCATAATAGGAGAATATTGACTCAAAGATTTATCATCATCCATGAATTCTTGATAAATATATACAAAATTCTCCAATCCAAACATGATCAAAGAGAGGAAAACAAATGGGTTGAAGTCTTACCTTAATTCTGGAAATTTATCCTCTAAACTTGTACTTCAAGAATTCAAACTCTCCTTCAAACTCTTACTTGAAAAATTAGACAGCACTCAAGAACTCTAAGGTGTCTTAGGGCTGCTAATTGAAGCCAAGAGAGACCAAGAAAGAACTTAGGAAATCTGAAACTTTTGCAAGTTCAAAATGGAGAATAAGACTTGATCCTTATCCTTTGAAAAAGGAGGTGTTATGGCCGACACTCTTGACCAATTTTGGGCCATATAATGTCAAGTAGGTGCCCCACCTGCTTGTCCCTTTAAATTGGGCCTTTTTGGACTTAATATTATTGGACCTTGGCTGTCCATTTTCCCTTTGTTCTTTTATTCAACTTGGGACAGATATTAGCAAGTAGGTGGTATACACTTGGCCCAATAATGGTAAAACAAAACTTAGGAGGTCATGCACTTACCTAGTTTCACTTGGGCTTTATCCATAATGGGCCAATTGGCAGATTTGGCTGTTGGGCCTTCTTTCATTCACATTTTTCTTTAATAGGTTTGGGCTTCAAATGAGCCTTAAATATAAGCCTAAATCTGGTCAATCAAACTTGGGCCCTTTAACTATAATATAGATCAAGTAGGTGATGCAACTGCTAGCTCAATTACCACCTTACTATAATTACTTAAATACTTTCCATCGGAGTTAACTTGCAATACATATGCTAAAACGTGCAAGGCATTACATCACCTTCCAAACTAGTTTAAACCAACACTAATCATGTAAGAAACATGATCCCTCACCTACACTATAAGTATATGTCAAGTATAACATGAATAGAACTACCACATACAAAAATACAGGCCGTTACAGTTCGATTCCCACGCCTCACACTTCTTTTTTTTTATTTTTCTTTCCCTTCATTCGCTGCCTGGAGGTCGTGGGTTCGATTCCCATGCCTCTCATTTTATTGATTTAATTTTTGCATTCTCCTTACTCGCCTGTACACCCCATTTCGAATCCCCCCAACCCCTTTTCTTTTTTTCTTGCGAAATTAAGGTTCCACACGGGTGAGGTCACAGGTTCGAATCCTGGTGGCCTCACCCCTTTAAATTAATTAAATTTTCCAGATTTCTTCTCTATATTTTAGCCTAAACTAAACTTATATTTTTGGCTGGAAACTTAATCATTTTCTTAAATTATTTTCATCAATATATCCACTTGAAAACTTAGAAAAATTCATGGATCGTTTAACACTTTTTTTTGGTGTATTTCATGGATTCGTTTAGCCAAAATATTGACACTCAAATTAGTCCCACTTCCATTTTTATGAACATCATGATTTAAATAGGTTTATGTACGTAAAATGACAACCAAAACAATATTAAACTTGAAGCCTTAACTCGACCTCATTCACAGTAACCTTCACAGTGACATTTTTTGCACATACGCACACTTGCACAAACTTTCGAATACATGGTTGTATTTCATACGATTTCAAGTACACAAACGTAATCATACTCATCACGAAAACATAACATAAACCTAAATGTACCAGCAATCATACCCAACCTACGATTCATTGGGAGCTAGTGACAGGGGCATGCAAGAGGGGAAACAATCCTAGTTTTCGAATGAATAATATGAACCTTAAGGGGTCTCTTGGGAAAGGGACCAAGAGAGGAGAAAACCCATACCTTATTTTGACGTTCAAACCTTGAAGTTGCTTCCCAAACCCTCTCCAAAACTCACGTCCAAGCCAAGTTTTTAACACAAATTTTTTGACGGGAAGACTCCTCTCTTTGCCTAACGTTTTTGGCTATGTTTGAGTAAGTTTTTTTAACGTGAAAGTTCTTCAAGTGTTAAGAACGCTTAGTTGCTGATCAGTTCTTGTATGTTTCTAGCAGAGAGAATGTGACAGGGTGGAGAAAACGTGAGAGAGATGAGCGTGAGAGAGAGTTAAAAGAGGTGAAGTAGTTTAGACTTAGTCAACTAGGAGACTTAGTCATAAAAACATATTAATTAATAAATAATTAATAATTAATAATAAAATCTTATTTTCCTTTTTAAATCAGCCATTAATTATTAATTTATTAAATTAATTCACCAATAAAAAAAATCACATTAAATCATTGCTCCCACCTAGGTTAGAACCCGGGTGGAGCAAGACTTAACTTCAAGAGCTCAATTTCGGCTCTCTCTCCCCAATTTGCCTCTCCACCTTATTAAATAAATAATTAATTATATATTTAGGGTAATTACGATACTACCCTTAGACAGGAAAAAGACCACTTTACCTATAGACCCTTCAAACCTAAGATTTCCTCTTTTTAAGTCCGGTAAAGACTCCTTCGAGTAAATATTCATATTCGAGAGCCCTACATGGTTGGACCCAACCTTTCCAAGCTCAACTAACTCCCCAAGTTAGTTGGCTTGGCTGTAGAAAGGGTTCTGAGGTCTGGTTCTACGCGCATAAATCCATGCGAACCCTGGTCTAATCGTAGGCATTCTTGACACATTAGCATTCCTTATCTTATTCATTTTTAGGGTTGTTACAAAGCGTCCTCTCGAACATTCCCTACGATAAAAAATACTATCGCTAAGCATATAGCTTAGTGTTATAAAAACTATAGGTTCGGAGCCCTTAGATTCACCAATACACCTTTCTCAAGTCATGGACAGCACCATTGAAATGTAAGAAATTAATGAAGTAAACAATATATAAAAAGTATCAAGTTCGATAATTAAAGATCCAAATGTCAAGAACGTTCATAGCATAAATTTCCAAGAGACTCAATAACCAGGCTCGCCCAATATATAAATCATGTCGTCACACCCAGCACAAGCAGGTATCAAGAAGGGTTGACGCCCTGTATCAAGAAGGGTCAAAGCCCAATAATCAAGAGAACCAAAAACCATATTAAAAATGGCTTTGTGGTTCGTACAAAAAATGGACAACTTCCATTCTTAAGACGGACTAAATATTAAGAATCAAGATGGTAAATGATCCGAATCAAGAAGCATGCCAATAGTGACAATGTCACAGCTATAAGAAGGACACGTTCCCAACAAGATTGCCAAGTGATCAAACAATCTGTACAAGTGGCCGATCGAGTTACACAAGTGTCCTTAATGTCTTAAAGAATTCCAACATGACAATGCAAAGTGACAAGAGGTAACCAATGTACCAAATAAAATTTTAGATATATCACCAGGTAAAAAGAGTGCAAGTACATTTTTATACACAAACCTCAGTTCTTTAGACAAGAAACAGTCCAACACCACTTTAAGAGTTCAAACCGTAGACCAACTAACGTATTAAGGTCCTCAACTTGTTCACGAATAAATAAAACCTTAAAATACAATTAAATAACTTCTTCAATTCCTAGTATCTCAATAATGTCGAAGTAATAAGGATAATCATCACAAATATTCTTAGCCTTTACAAATACGACTATGCTCCCAGAACAGTGATTCTAGCATGCCTAGTTTCTCATGTCACAACTTAGATTTGAAAAGGAAAACAACAAAAATAAAGAATCACTGCAAAATACATTTTGTATAAAAAATCTATTCAAAACACTAGCAGTTGGACATCCAGAATTTTAATTCCAGAAGATGGACAAAACTTGTCCTATGTTGTGTCCCATATTTCGAACCCATAACAGAAAAATTAGAATTTTACATAAACATAAGAGTTGTAGGTATATAAAGTATCTTTCCAAATCATATTAATTCACTGTAAACGAAGTTCTATAGAATGCGATATTCCAAAAGTACTGGACACTACTTAGCTCAAAAATAGATTTTGACTACTCACCAAAGAGAAGGGTGTGTATTGATTTCCAGAAAAAGGACCAAGGATTTTCTTGAAATTTTGAGAGTAATATCTTTAGAGGAAGTATACAGGTTTCTTAGAGTTAAAGAACACGAATTTCAGTATAGAGGAGGTGTAAACATATAGTCACCATAAGTGATGTTTATCCCCTTTACAGTTTGTCCTTCAAAGGTGCTGCCCAAAAATTGTGTGCTCCCAAAAAATGCATACATGTACACCTATATATATATATATATATATATATATATATATATATATATATATACCTCACCTCCCTTTTAAAGTTATATATAATATGATTGGAATATTACCTAAATACTCAATACAATCACTTAAATTAAAATCACAATTTATGTTATGCAAGTATTCACTTGTCACAAAATTTAAAGTTCCCAAAATGAGAATAAAACATATTGTAGTAATTAAGAAATGATGTATCAACATATCAATGTTGGTCTAGTATGTTAAAGGTGTTACAACTCTCTCCCCCTTAAAGAAATTTTGTCTCGAAATTTACCATACACTAGTCCCGGAACAAGTGCCGATATTGGGTGCTCATGTCTTCTTCTCTCTCCGAGGTAGCTTCTTTTCCAGAATGGTTCCTCCAAGTACCTTTACTAAGGGGGTTCTCTCATTTCTAAGATGATTTACTTCCTGTGCTTGAGTTAGGATAAATTCTTCATTATACGTCAAGTCAGGATCAACCATAATAGATTCAACTGGAAGAACATGCGATGGATCAAAGAAATTAATTTAAGATTTTAAAGTATGTAATAATAGACGTGTCATATGTGTCAACATATGTATATCCTAAAATATATTTTTGGGGGTTAATTCAGTTAAATTGTCACCTAATTCAACATGTAACACTAATATATAGTCCTAAAACATGTCTAAGTACAAAATTCTGGTATAATACAAAAACCTTCATCTATCAATTATTTTTACAAAGACTATCATACCACTAATTCATCATACAATGACCAAGTAACTCCATATGATAATTATATAACACGCTTGTAAATCGTTATTCCAAGTGTTATAGCATATATTTATTGCATAAGTTTTGTCCAATGTACTAAAAGTTGGTCCAATTTGATATTTTTCCATTCCTAAATTACTCAATTTATAGATTAACTCATTCTTTAAACGTCATATGTGGCAACATATGCACGTTCTGTTGGAAAATTTGCAACAGACATGTCATACGTGGCAACATATATATCCTAAAATGTATTTTTATTTAAATCGGATATATTTCAAAAGGAATAACAACTCAACCATCCTACAAACAAAAAAGTGATAAAATCACTAAAAAGTCCTGATATAATACCCGTAAGTATTTCAAAACCCTAATTAAATTTTACCTTAGAAGATATCAATGATAAACTAGAAATGATGAGGGTAACGAGGCTTTGTTGTAGAAGAGAATCACAACCTATTACCACTAATGTTGTAGAAAATATCGCAACAATTTAATATGTAAAGGAATAACGGAACGAGAGATAGGAAAGAAGAGAAAAGAAAATGGAAATTAGTGAAAATAAATTAAAATTGAAATATGAAATGAAACGACCTTTTATAGAGGAGAGGAAAGAGGGAAAAATGAAAGGACGATTGTTTTAGACTTTTTTTTTTTTTTTTAATTTTGACAATTCAAAGTGTGAAATATGTTTCCACATATATCCTTTCTGTTGGGGCACATGCAGATAATTATTTAGTGTTTTTAACAACAGAGGTTATACATGTTGCCACATACACCACATTTCTTCCTTTCCATCACAATTGACATTTGTTTTAACAAAATAAAAATAATAATATTCATTAATATTAATATTATCAGCAAAAATGAACAATTGGTGACAAGGTAACGTTGTCACATATTGTAACGACCCAAAGTACACGTCGTTACCTGCGGCGGCGGCCTGGAAGAGGACTAAGACAATCCCTTAGCATACATCATAGCACATCATAGGTCAAAAATACGAAAAAATTCAAAACTTTTAATTATGAAGCTTACTTAGGCTTCTCGCATAGACAACATAACAAACATATATGAATTTAGTCTAATACTTTGTCTCACATTAAACCATCTACAAAAGTCTCACAATAGTTTGGACATAGCCCTTAGTCTATTACAATATGTCATATAGGCTACAATGAAGTCTCAACATGAGAATGGAATAATTGTCTCAATACATAGACCAAACTAATAAGGCTTGATGAGTGGATCCATCCTCGGAACTCATGAGGACTCACCGATTTACTTAGGAAAGATCCAAGTCTTATTCTCCAATGACCAAAATCTCCTCAATGGCCTGAACCTAAAATATATGGGGGGAAAGGAGAAATATGGGTTAGTACAAAACCACATGTACTAAGTATGGCTTCTATGCACAAAATCATTAATACATGAGAAAAGGACAATTTAGTCAAAATCATGCTTTCTATCAATTTAACTAAACATGCATATATAAGAAGCATAATAAGTCAATTTAAACATAATAGCAACCCAACATGTAGATTACTCAAGCAATACTTGTGCAATGTCAAAGATAGAAGCCCATAATCCTATCCAAGACTAAGTATCACATTAAGCAACCCACTTCATACTTACAACATATTATCATAATTCACCATGACATATTTAATACATAAGTACTACTCATAGATTATCAACATAATCATAATCATAATCATAATCATAAAAGAACACTACTAGAATCATACCTTAGGATCCCACATGTGCAATGAGTAAGAGAAGTCCCATACCCTCCCTCACCCTATGTAGTAGCCTTCAAGACAACCCTAATAAGAGTTCACATACTTAACTTGTTCATTTACTTTTACATTAGGGAAAGAAGTGCAATAAATGACATGAGACCATGTGAGCTACATCCGGTGTTCTACTCCTACACCGAAAAGAGAGGGTTAACACTTGCCTAAGGTGTAACCATTCGTACGTAGCTATCTAGGTGGGTCCACTAAACTAGAGTCCTATGTGGGCACATAGTTAAGGGTCAATGAGATTGTTTATAGAAACCTTGACTTACTAACGTGTAGGTTTCCATCTCATGAGACAACACATAATTAGGAAATCCAAACTTACTAAGGTGAGAAACCCATGTGGGAGGCCGGACTTACTAATGTGAGACCTCCATCTCATTTACATGCCCTTTCGGTGCTAAGCAATTATTCCCTTTAGTAATCATGTTATATCATCATACAAGTTCACATTAGTCTCTTCTAGACCCCTATGTAAACATCTTATCATATATAGCTCATAGGTCATCACAAGTGAGAACAATCCTTTCACTTTAGACACCACCTCATAAGTGAGTACACCTTTCACTTAACACTTTATTATAATCATGAAAAACTACTTTCAATCATATAATAATCATACAATAACATACTTGCATAATTCATAACTAATTCAATAGTCTAGGGTTAAGGATGAGGACTACTTAGCATCAACATCACAACCACACATTAGACATAGAAGCATTACTATCTAAGTAACTCATAATTCATAATTTGAATCCAAGAAGAGTCAATCAACATACCTCATTGCCTTTCCAAGAACCTTCAATACTTCCATTACCGAAAATACATAACCAATTACATAAACAAGGTAAATTCTAGAAGCAATTACATAATTAACAACAATGTAGTCAATCTACATATTCATATTATTCACAATTCACCATATCAATTCAAGGTTTTCATGAAATTGGGGAAAAGACATGGGTCTAGGGAAATATCATAGGAAATAATCAATTAACCATCAATATATACTTGAACAACATTAATTCATTATTGTTAACCATAATTGATTCATAATTTCGTTTTCAAAGAAGACCCATGTGTTGAAGAAAAATCTAGATTTGGGGGATTTGGAAATCATATTTTGGAGGGACCTCTTGGGGAAAAGGATACAAGAATGAAAGAAACAATACTTTAGTAATGATAAATCCACGAAAATGGGTTGGAAACTTGAAGGCTTGATCTTCTTCTTGGAGCTCTAATGGTCTTTAATGGAGGTTTGGAGGAAGAGAGAATTTGAGAGTAATTTTTTATTTCAACTTTTTGGACTCGTTTTGAGTGTTAAATTGACCTACAACTGACCCTAAGACCTTATATAGTCACCCATTAAATTACCCAAAAGACCCCTCACTTAAATGAATCTTTTTGTGGAGTCAAAACACTAAAAATACGACTTTTGTGAATCTGGGAAGTAGATGCGCGTCGCGGGGTTAAGTTCACGATTTATTTTTGAAATTCAAGTTGAGGCAGTGGACCTTGTGTAGGCCCCACGTCGTGAGGCCAAGTTCAAATCTCTTTGTGATGGCTGCGCGTCGCGCAGCAGTCACAAAATCCTGCTGCACGCAGGCTGCTTTGGCAGCCTGCTCGCCCATGTTCGGGTCCTCCCCAAGGACCCTTCCGGTGGTCCTTGGGGTGTTGTGACCGTACGTTTTGACCCTATATACTAAATTTTAACTATTCAAAGTCTTTTTAAAAGTTTTGGACTTCATATGACCCTCCGAACATTCACCAAACTTAGGGACGTCAACTAGTTCAATTTATCTAGTTTTCGAACGTCAAGGTCTTTCTTTTATGCTATGGATCCAATACTTCTCAAATAATTTATTTACACTAATATAGGTCTAAAATCATCATTATACTACATATGAGGCTCTAGTATGGGTCATGGAAATTACAGGGTGTTACAATATCCCCCCATAGGAACATTCGTCCTCAAATGACACCTTAACTCTTCTATTGGGAATAAGGAATAGACTCAAGACTAGCAGCAACCAACCACCAATATCATATGAGTCACAGCTCATAGTAGGAATTCTCAACTCCTTTCAAAATATGAACATAGCATTAACACATAGGAACTTAATCCACAACTCATGACACATAAGAGGCTCATCATTTATATCACATAAGGAGGAACTACCTTCTCAATTTATGAGCTCAACATGAGCAATTTCAAAGAGTGACATGCTAATTTGTTATCAATAAAACATCAAAACATGCCCAAAACACTTCTCATGAAAGTTAATATAGCCCACTAAGTATTTAAGTGCAAGTTAATCATGAGAGTCATATTTCACAAAAACTCAATTTAGGCATGAATTTCTACAAGAATATGCACATACTAGATAAACATGATAAGTTCAACATTATTCATATAACTCATTTAAGAGAAAGCTACTAACCTTAACTTTGGATAGGAGTAGGGGGGAAGAGATGAGGATAGCGGGTCTTCATGTCGGCCTCGGCCTCCCATGTTGCACCCTCAACAAGGTTGTTCCTCCATAACACTTTTACGGAGTCAACCTCCTTATTCATCAATTTCTTGACTTGACGATCCAAGATCTCAACCGGGACCTCTTCATAAGAAAGGTCCTCTTTTACCTCTAAACCTTCTAGAGGAAGAATCGACACCGGATCACCTATACACTTCTTGAGCATAGACACATGGATCACTAGATGAACCGAGGCCAATTCAATTGGCAACTCCAAATCATATGCCACTTCCCCTACCCTTTTCAAAGGGACTAAGCTTCCCCTTTTTTCCAAACCTCATTACCCTTTCATGGGTGAAATTTTCAAATAGACCCAATCTCCTACTTCGAATTCAAGGTCCCTCTTTCTATTGTCGGCATAAGATTTTTTTTTTGCCGACTATAAGCCGTCTTCAACCTCTTTCTTATGAGTCGAACCTTCTCCGTGGAATTATACACTATTTAGGGACCAAGAAGAGCAAACTCACCCACATCAAACCATCCAATCGGGGACCGGCACCTCCTACCATAAAGGGCTTCAAAAGGTGCCAAGAAGAGTCAATCAACATACCTCATTGCCCTTCCAAGAACCTTCATACTTACATTACCAATAATACATAACCAATTACATAAACAAGGTAAATTCTAGAAGCAATTACATAATTAACAACAATGTAGTCAATCTACATATTCATATTCTTCACAATTTACCATATCAAATTCAACGTTTTCATGAAATTGGGGAATAGACATGGGTCTAGGGAAATCTCATAGGAAATCATCAATTAACCATCAATATATACTTGACAACATTAATTCATCATAATTAACCACAATTGATTCATAATTTCATTTTTCAAAGAAGACCCATGTGTAGAAGAAGAATCTAGATTTGGGGGAGTTGGAAATCATATTTTGGAGGAACCTCTTGGGGAAAAGGATCCCAAGAGTGAAAGAAACCATACGTTAGTGATGATAAAGCCACGAAATTGGGTTGGAAACTTAATGTCTTGATCTTCTTCTTGGAGCTCTAATGGTCTTCAATGGAGGTATGGGGGAAGATAGAATTTGAGAGAGATGAGAGTGATTTTTTATTTCAACTTTTGGGACTTGTTTTGAGTGTTACAATTTACCTAAAACTGACCCTAAGACCATATATAGTCACACATTAAATTAACCAAAATACCCCTCACTTAAATGAGTCTTTTTGTGAAGTCAAAACACTAAAAATACGACTTTTGCGAATTTGGGAAGTAGCTGCGTTCGCGGGGTTAATTTCACGATTTATTTTTGAAATACGAGTTGAGGCAGTGAACCTAGTGTAGCTCGCATCGCGAGGCCAAGTTCAAATCTCCCCTGATATATGTGTGTCGTGTAGCAGCCACCAAAATCCTGCTGCACGCAGGCTGCCTGCTCGCCCATGTTCAGGTCCTCCCCAAGGACCCTTCCGGTGGTCCTTGGGGTGTTGTGACTGTACTTTTTGACCCTATATACTATATTTTACCATTTAAAAGTCTTTTTACAAGTTTTGGACTTCATATGACCCTCCGAAACCTTCACTAAACTTAGGGACGTCAACTAGTTCAATTTAGCTAGTTTCCGGATGTCAAGGTCTTTCTTTTATGCTATGGCTCCAATACTTCTCAAATGAGTTATTTACACTATTATAGGTATAAATTCATCATTATACTACATATTAGGCTCTAGTATGGGTCATGGAAATTAAGGGGTTTTACACATCTCTTTTCTATGATATATGTGTCACGATCCTCAAGTACACCCTAGAAGTTAGAGTATCCTTGAGATCGTCACACGGCAAATGAGACTTCAAGAAGTCTCATCTAAGCCTCTCGTATCATTCATTGCATAATAACATACTAAAATGAGTAAGAATTTAAAACTTTCTTCACACACGAAGAACTCTTTTATAAACAATACACTAGCGGAAGACTTTCATTAAAACATTTAAACCTTTACAATAACCCCTTGAACCATCTAAACTTTAGAATATACAACACTTGGGACAAATCCCATACAGGACATAAACATAAAGACTTAAGACAATAAGGAACGTGTGGATATTGTCCTCGAATCGATGACGACTCACCAATACTTCATCTTCAACCCTTAGAAACCTATCCATCCTCCATGGCACATCAAGACTTCCAATTCCCTACACTTAAGTCAAAAAGGGAAAAGAAGGGGTTAGCACATTAGATGTACTAAGTATGGAAGCCATGCAAAAACCACGAAAAAGGGACATTTAGTTAATAACATGCTTTTCATGAATTTCGGTTAAAACATCATAGTATAAACATAAGAACAACATTTATCACATTAAAAATACATAAGAAAATCATTTAAGCAATTATCATATTTTTAAAGTCCACTTTACAGTGAACCACTTCACTGTACAGTGACCTTTCTTCACTGTTACAGTAAAGTGCTTAGCCCTCACATTAAACATCTTTTGGCATGTAGTCTTCTCACTAAAGCTATCCTAAGATTCACTTAAGTCACACAAAGAGAGACCGCCCATACACCCTCTCTAGATGTGCCTAAACGATCCTTAAGATTACTCATAATGAGACACATACACACCTACAATACATCAACATATAAGACATACATAATATGACAATCTCTCCTACCAAGGCTATCAAAAGACTTACTCAAGTAACTCTAAAAGAGAATGTCCATAATTGACCTCTTCAAGATTACCTAAGTATTTCTTAAGACTTACCTAAGTTAGGATCATGTCCACTTAGTAAAACATATTCACTAACTAGAATCCTTATTAAGACTCATCTAAGTAAGAGATGAAGTGACCATTCTCTTGCCCCCTTCACACCTTAACTAGACAACCCTTAATTACTCTTGAAAGAAACTTATTCATTTAAAATGCTTTCTTAACTTAAGTCATTACATTACCTAGTTCATTTAAGAGACATTGGAGAAGACCTAGGGACTCTCACTAACATCTTCAAAGCCTATTGTGCAATGTCTAGATAGCGTCCCATACCACCACCTAAACTTCATAGAACTTCTCTAATGCTAGTAAGTATCCCATATGATGAGAATTGGCAATAACCGACATAGACCATGGTAGCAAATAATGGAATCCGAAGTTCTATCCTACTTCGATGAGGTGTTATACTTGCCAATGGTAGAACTTAGACACATCCCATGTAGGCACATGGTTAACGAAAATATGAAGGGCTTCTTTGTACTCTAGTCTCGTGCTTCACTAGAGATACTTCCCTTACAATACTTCCTCGGTGCTAGCCTTCGTTCTCATAGATTAATTCACATTAAGGTTCATACAAATGGGTCCCATATCAAGTTCATGACCCAATTACATTTATCCTACCAAAGCAAGGTCTACTAGGGCTATCTCACTATGGCGACAAGAAGCTCATCATGACTTTCCTAAGGATTGATGTGATGCCATTCCAGCCAATCAACTGTAAGGTCATCATTCATTACATGAAGGATACCATTACGGCTTTCGACTTCACGTTTCATAACCTTACCACTTGGTTCAAGGTTTCACATAAAGGACACTCTTATCATCATTCAAGGTCTCACCTATATTCATTTATTCAAGACTAAGACCCTTTAGGTTCCTAAGTCAAGACATCACATATTCACATAAGCATCAAGTAAGGGACACAAGTCTACCTAAACAAGACACAACATACTTCCATTTAACACATATAACCTATCTTTCTTTAGACACTTAGGAATGACCCTTAACATTATTTAGCCAACCTATTCATTACCTTAACATCATCAATATAATCATTATAGACTCCTATATCCAAGTTAGGGACAACCATGTATCAACTATAAGACTACACATATAAGCACATAGTCATAGTATAACATGTTCACCTAATAACATCAGTACAAGATCACATACTTCCACATTACTTCACATATAAGTAGATATAATCATAATTCACATAATCAACTACACAAATAGCCATATAACTTCAAGTAGTGCTGACAAGGCCATGATCATCATAATACTTAAAATAACGCCGACAAGGCCACATCAATACACATAACACTGCCACCATAAGTGGAACATACCAATCACACATAGTCCAAGAGCTAAATTACAATAGCTATACACAATAATAAGAGAGTTAGGGCAGCATACCACCCACTTGATCTCATCACTTCAATCCAAAGCCAAACCATTCAATTCAATACCATAAGGCCCTTACCCATGGCCATGAACATCAATCCAAATCATAAATCATAATACTCAAGAATCTAAGTCAATTCAATATAGAATTATCAATCTAAGACCAAATAGATATCAATTGAATACAATGCTTATATCATTAGAAAGCCAATAAGAAACTACAATAGAATCTGTAAGCATCAAGTTCATATCAATTCAATAAGCTTAATACTCAAAAGATATAAGAATATACAATACTTAATTGATCAAATTGAAACAGCCTATACATCATTCATACATGATCTATACATCATTCAAAAGCCCATAACAATCTACACATGAAATCATTAATCTCAAGGCATAATCAATTCACCCATACTTTAGTGAAAATTAAGAGAATTGAGAAGATCAAGGGTTCATGGAGAATTTCATTGGAAAACATCCATTAAACATCAATAACATCATATCTTAACGTTTAAAAACCTTTCATGCAAGAACCCAAGATTTAGAGTAGAAATTAGACTTTTTCATCTTTTTGAAATCCTTTGAAAACATCTTTGAAATTGGCTCTAAGGTGATAGCAAACCTTAGATGAAGAACTCGCATACCTTATTTGAAGAAACCAATGCTAATTGAAGAAGAAACTACATTGAAGATCCATCTTCAAGCTTCATCTTCACTTTGAACTCTCATGGAGGTTTTTGGAAGAACTTTTGGAGGGAATATGTTTTGATCTTAGTGTTAGGGTTTAATAGAGTTTTTAATGACTTATGCACACTTAATATACCCATAAACACTCAAAACAACCGTCTATAGACTTATAGGGGCGTGGGGTGAATTTACAACTTCACCCCTTCAACTTGACAGAAGCTGGCAGCAAACTCACTGACCCATCGACGTGACCATCGATGGTCCGTGGTCTCACCCATGCCCCGTCGATGGGGTATCGTCTTTTGCACCCTTAGACTTCAAAGTCATGGACAGCTTTGCCTCTCATCGATGCCCACATCGACGGACCGTCAGTCAAACTACGTCCCGTCGATGGGGTCTCGTTGGTTGGTTCAGAGACCCCCCAACCTGCAGGCAAGTTGGATCCATTGACGATACTCATCAACGGATCGTTGCCTAGTTGACGGTCCATCGATTGGTTCGTCGTTTGGCCACTGCCTGGCAGTGTTGGTCTCTAAGTTGGGGTCCTCCCTTAGGGCCCCTTTGAGGGTCCTATGTGGAGTCGTACCCGGACATTTCCAACCCAAACATACACGTATACAATTTTAGGACCTACCACATAAGTTTCATCTAAAACAAACACGTAAAACTCAACCAAACATGCTTAGACACACAAGGTCGTTTCAAGGAACAACTTTCGAACGTCATAGACGTTCTTGAGCGTTCGACCTCCAAACTTCACGAAACTTGACACACTGACTTTATACATCATATAAACTCAATTAAGAACCATACAAGCTCATGCGTTACACATAATCACATAGAATCACATACGAGGCATTTAGGTGACTTAGTCGTTGAACGTCTTGGTCGACCCTTGACGTTTGACTTCCAATGCACCTAAACTCTTAGCTACTGCCTCAATAACACTTTATAGACTATATTAGGACATTAGACTATCATGAAAATCACGTTAGGCTCTAGCCTCACCTAAGTCATTTTCGGGGTCTTACATTCTCCCCCACTTGGACAACATTCGTCCTCGAATGACACTTGCCACTCTCCGAACACTTCCAAGAGTAAGGATTCAGTAAGTTACTCATAACCAAACCATATAGCACATAATCAAGGAGAAAACATCAGTTTCACATAATAAAGAGAATTACAACACAACAAGCAACTAGAATAGGATGCTATAACTCATTATGCTTTCAAAACTCATCTCCTTAACTCCAAATAGTAAAAACTCATTTTATATTCATTAGCATGCTCATATACATCAGTTCTAACCATATAACAACAATTTTAGACCAAAGAATCAATTAGTCAATTTTCGCAAAATCTTACAGTGAATAGTGATCCATGCTACAGTGAATTGTGCAATATTTTTCCAAAAAATGCAACTTTTAGGCAATTCATGATATAGACATGCTAATATGCAAGGTAACATCATATAAACATTTTTACAACATAGTTATGGCCTCATAAAACACATAATGCAAGAAGTTAATGAAATTCAATTTCAACTAAGCATGCATATCATAAGGAGAATATTTGGAACTCATTTTCCACAAAAACTCCTATACAAATCAAGTTACTAAGAACTCTTTGTTTTAGGCTTGAATAAACACATAATGGAAAGTTAAGGGTACCTCACTCCCAAATAATCATACTCTTAACCATACTCCCCCACTTAGGAGAAACCCATTCTAAGGTCAACATAACATCTACCTCAAGGAACTCTCAAGGCACCTTAACCCTTACCTATACCTTCCTCACCCAAATTCTAGCTCATGAAACTAAAGACTCTCAAGGTTCAATCATCTAGCCATTACTTCCCCCTTACTAAGAGAAACTCACCATTACTTTTCTCATCTTTTCATCTTCCTTTCTATCGTTAGGTTCTAAACAACTTCAACCCATCTCAAGAGCCAATCCTTCTCTTTCTCAACTATACCTTACCATTCTTTTCAACTCCACTACCCTTCAAAAGTAATTAAACCAATCTAAGGTCATCAACACCATTTTTCACACCTCATCTAGCAAGCCACACCTCATATTTTCTCTCCCTCAACCCAAACTTCATAAAGTCACACTCAAATGACCAACACATAGGGAAGACAAGGGAAAGACACCATATACATAAGGCTCTTAGGCACGATTAGATTAATGAAAAAATGAAACTTTTCCTAGCACCCAATAGCCTCTCATTTATAATATGGCGCGCTTCACATTATAAACAAGACCCTATTAGATGTGGTTCATAAGATAACTACGACACTGCCAAACCTTATGCTCTGATACCAAGTTTGTCACGACCCTCAAGTACACCCTAGAAGTTAGAGTATCCTTGAGATCGTCACACGGCAAATGAGACTTCAAGAAGTCTTATCTAAGCCTCTCGTATCATTCATTGCATAATAACATACTAAAATGAGTAAGAATTTAAGACTTTCTTCACAAACGAAGAACTCTTTTATAAACAATACACAAGCGGAAGACTTTCATTAAGACATTTAAACCTTTACAATAACCCCTTGAACCATCTAAACTTTAGAGTATACAACACTTGGGACAAATCCCATACAAGACATAAACATAAAGGCTTAAGACAATAAGGAACGTGTGGATATTGTCCTCGAATCGATGAGGACTCACCAATACTTCAGCTTCAACCCTTAGAAATCTATCCATCCTCCATGGCACATCAAGACTTCCAATTTCCTACACTTTAGTCAAAAAGGGAAAAGAAGGGGTTAGCACATTAGATGTACTAAGTATGGAAGCCATGCAAAAACCATGAAAAAGGGACATTTAGTTAATAACATGCTTTTTATGAATTTCAGTTAAAACATCATAGTATAATCATAAGAACAACATTTATCACATTAGAAATACATAAGAAAATCATTTAAGCAATTATCATATTTTTAAAGTCCACTTTACAGTGAACCACTTCACTGTACAGTGACCTTTCTTCACTGTTACAGTGAAGTGCTTAGCCCTCACATTAAACGTCTTTTGGCATGTAGTCTTCTCACTAAAGCTATCCTAAGATTCACTTAAGTCACATAAAGAGAGACCGCCCATACACCCCCTCTAGATATGCCTAAACGATCCTTAAGATTACTCATAATGAGACACATACACACCTACAATACATCAACATACAAGACATACATAATATGACAATCTCTCCTACCAAGGCTATCAAAAGACTTACTCAAGTAACTCTAAAAGAGGATGTCCATAATTGACCTCTTCGAGATTACCTAAGTATTCCTTAAGACTTACCTAAGTTAGGATCATGTCCACATAGTCAAACATATTCACTAACTAGAATCCTTATTAAGACTCATCTAAGTAAGAGATGAAGTGACCATTCCCTTGCCCCCTTCACACCTTAACTAGACAACCCTTAATTACTCTAGAAAGAAACTTATTCATTTAACATGCTTTCTTAACTTAAGTCATTACACTACTTAGTTCATTTAAGAGACATTCATCACATAAGGACATGCACATAATGGTCTTGGAGAAGACCTAGGGACTCTCACTAGCATCTTCAAAGCCTATTGTGCAATTTCTAGATAGCGTCCCATACCACCACCTAAACTTCATAGAACTTCTCTAATGCTAGTAAGTATCCCATATGATGAGAATTGGCAATAACCGACATAGACAATGGTAGCAAATCATGGAATCCGAAGTTCTATCCTACTTCGATGAGATGTTCTACTTGCCAATGGTAGAACTTAGGCACATTCCATGTAGGCACATGGTTAATGAAAATATGAAGGGCTTCTTTGTACTCTAGTCTCGTGCTTCACTAGAGATACTTCCCTTACAATAATTTCTCGGTGCTAGCCTTCGTTCTCATAGATTAATTCACATTAAGGTTCATACAAATGGGTCCCATATCAAGTTCATGACCCAATTATATTTACCCTACCAAAGCAAGGTCTATTAGGGCTATCTCACTATGGCGACAAGAAGCTCATCATGACTTTCCTAAGGATTGATGTGATGCCGTTCCAGCCAATCAACCTTAAGGCCATCATTCATTACATGAAGGATACCATTACGGCTTTCAACTTCACGTTTCATAACCTTACCACTTGGTTCAAGGTTTCATATAAAGGACACTCTTATCATCATTCAAGGTCTCACCTATATTCATTTATTCAAGACTAAGACCCTTTAGGTTCCTAAGTCAAGACATCACATATTCACATAAGCATCAAGTAAGGGACACAAGTCTACCTAAACAAGACACAACATACTTCCATTTAACACATATAACCTATCTTTCTTTAGACACTTAGGAATGACCCTTAACATTATTTAGCCAACCTATTCATTACCTTAACATCATCAATATAATCATTATAGACTCCTATAGCCAAGTTAGGGACAACCATGTATTAACTATAAGACTACACATATAAGCACATAGTCATAGTATAACATGTTCACCTAATAACTTCAATACAAGATCACATACTTCCACATTACTTCACATATATGTAGATATAATCATTATTCACATAATCAACTACACAAATAGCCATATAACTTCAAGTAGTGCTGACAAGGCAATGATCATCATAATACTTAAAATAATGCCGACAAGGCCACATCAATACACATAACACCGCCACCATAAGTGGACCATACCAATTACACATAGTCCAAGAGCTAAATTACAATAGCTATACACAATAATAAGAGAGTTAGGGCAGCATACCACCCACTTGATCTCATCACTTCAATCCAAAGCCAAACCATTCAATTCAATACCATAAGGGCCATGAACATTAATCCAAATCATAAATCATAATACTCAATGAATCTAAGTCAATTCAATATAGAATTATCAATCTAAGACCAAATAGATATCAATTGAATACAATGCTTATGTCATTAAGAAAGCCAATAAGAAACTACAATAAAATTTATAAGCATCAAGTTCATATCAATTCAATAAGCTTAATACTCAAAAGATATAAGAATATACAATACTTAATTGATAAAATTGAAACATCCTATACATCATTCATACATGATCTATACATCATTCAAAAGCCCATAACAATCTACACATGAAATCATTAATCTCAAGGCATAATCAATTCACCCATACTTTAGTGAAAATTAAGAGAATTGAGAATATCAAGGGTTCATGGATAATTTCATTGGAAAACATCCATTAAACATCAATAATATATCATATCTTAACATTTAAAAACCTTTCATGCAAGAACCCAAGATTTAGAGTAGAAATTAGACTTATTCATCTTTTTGAAATCCTTTGAAAACATCTTTGAAATTGGCTCTAAGGTGATAGAAAACCTTAGCCTTATCCAATGCTAATTGAAGAAGAAACTACATTGAAGATCCATCTTCAAGCTTCATCTTCACTTTGAACTCTCATGGAGGTTTTTGGAAGAACTTTTGGAGGGAATATGTTTTGATCTTAGTGTTAGGGTTTAATAGAGTTTTTAATGACTTATGCACACTTAATATACCCATAAACACTCAAAACAATCGTCTATAGACTTATAGGGGCGTGGGGTGAATTTACAACTTCAGCCCTTCAACTTAACAGAAGCTGGCAGCAAACTCACTGACCCATCGACGTGGCCATCGACGGTCCGTGGTCTCACCCACGCCCCGTCGATGGGGTATCGTCGTTTGCACCCTTAGACTTCAAAGTCACGGACAGCTTTGCCTCCCATCGACGCCCACGTTAGGCTCTAGCTTCACCTAAGTCATTTTTGGGGTCTTACAATATGTTACCACATATCTTCTTTATATGACATATGTTACCACATATCTTATTTCTGTAACATATGTTGTCGCATATATCCTTTATGTGACATATGTTGTCACATATAACCTTTATGTTGGGGCACATATAGATTATTCTGTGGTGTTTTGTATATATTGCCACATTTACCACATTTCTTCTTTTCTATCATAATTGACATTTGCCAACAAAACTAAAAATAATAATAATAATCATTACTATAAATATTATCAGCAAAAATGAACAATTAGTGACTATAATATTGTACATATCTCCTTTTTATGACATATATTACCACATATCTTTTTTCTGTGATATATGTTGACACATATATTCTTTCTGTTTGGGCACATGTAGATAATTCTTTGGTATTTTTTACAATAGAGGTTATATATGTTGCCACAGACACCAAATTTCTTTTTTTTCCCCACATAATTGACATTTGTTCCAACAAAAAAAATCATTAATATTAATATTATCAGCAAAAATGAACAATTGGTGACATTGTAATGTTGTTACATGTCTTCTTTCTGTGACATATGTTACCACATATCTTCTTTATGTGACATATGTTACCACATATCTTATTTGTGTGACATATGTTGCCACATATATCATTTATGTTAGGGCACATGTAGATAATTCTGTGGTATTTTTATATATACGGCCACAAAAAACACATTTCTTCTGTCACATCCGGGTTTACCCCTAGACGTAACCGGCGTCGTCGTCCTCTTTGAGGACTAAGACAAGCCTCTTAGCCTCGTCATAGCATTCATCGATTAAAAATGTGAAGGAATTTAAAACTTTTTATCTATAACTATCGGAGGTTTACATAGACCTCTACATACACATAGTCATATTTATATCAAGTATACATAGACTTGTTCATATACAAAGATTACATAGTCTTCTACTTTTATTTCACACATTTATAAATAGAGGAGTAATAGTCATAAAAGCCGTCTCATATCATAAACCATCTATCAAAGAAAATAAATCTTGGACATAGCCCTATATCAATACAAGAAGCCACATATAGGCCATATACAACATCGTCTCAAATGAGTAAATGAGTCAAAACAGAATTATAGTAACTAAGTAACATAGGAGTAAGATGTCGGCAACGCCCTCGGAGAATGAGGACCTACCACTTGGATGGTTAGAGATCCAAGTCTTCCTTTCCAGGAATTCGGAGCAAGATCAACGACCCGAACCTAAAATGTTTGGGAAAAGGGAAAGAAATGGGGTTAGTACTCCACATGTTTTAAGTATGGAACCACATATACAATTACCAATCAAATATACTTACAAAGGGACATCTAAGAAAATCATTATAAAACATGTATACGAGTGAAGCATAGTAAAGCAAAACATACTAAATACACCCTTCATAAAGTCACAAGTGCAATGATCAAGTAAATTCCCATAAATCTTACTTAATCAAGTAACCTATCAAGACTACAATTAGCGATCAACCTTACCTAACATACTCTTCCATTTCATGAAAACATTCTTCTTTAATCAAAAGCAACCTTCTTATACTCATAAGTATGTTATTCAATGTACAAAGTCATTTACATTACATCACTACTGTACATACATAATATTGACCTCTCAAAGCTCCCATCAAGGCCAACTAGTGCAAGGCTTAAGTACAGTCCCATACCCCTACCTAAGCTATAGCCAAACCCTTTCAAGTTACTTCAATTAGTCTATATCTTATTCATTCATTTTAGTTTAGGGAAACCTTGCCTTAACCGACATAGACCACATGAGCAAATGTGGAATCCGGTGTTATGAAACCTTACACCGATTGAAGGTGGTCTACCGGCCAAAGTAGAACCTAACGTAAACGTAGCTATCTAGGTGGATCCACTAGCTAGTATCCTATGGTGGCAACATAGTTCATGGAGCTTGGGGAAAAGAACCATGGACATATCGACTCTACACCCTATTTGGGTCATGAGGCTATCCACCCCGTGAGAACCGTAGTGAACCCTACCTTTCCTTATATAAGAAAGTGTCACTCCCTCACATACAAGCTCACTCGGTGCTAAGCTAGGTCCCTTTATTGAAAAGACTTTACTCTTATCATAATCATAAATATACATACCTATATATATATATATATATATCATAGCTCAATAAGAATTGTATGAGAAATAATCCTTTCATTAACAATTCATATAGGTGAAGTTAGCCCACGCACATCTCATCACAATAGCGCACATCTTTACATAACAACTTCCCTATATCATGTACTCCTAGGCAACCTCACGACCAACCTAATCATTTCAATTCGATCATCATACCAACCTATCACCTTAAGCAAGGTTTACTTCAATACAACCTTATCACTTGATGACAAATAATTCACAATTTGAAGTACGGATTAGGATAATGAAGACTTACCAATACTTCTCCATAGTTCACCAATAAAAGGGCCTTACCATCAACCCATAGACTAACCCGATTTGGGTCATCACATAAATGTAACTCAATAGTCAACATAAGAACTTAATTTAAGAGAAAGCATTATACCACTAGGCAATACTAAATCAAAGCTTGGTAACATGATATCAAAGTCTATCTTCTTACCCTATATTCAATACTCAAGAAATAGGCATGAAGAACTTCCATTCATTACAATATACTCATGATCAATGCAATAACAACTATTAAAGATGATTTAAACAATAATTAGATCAATTACATCAATCCAACCCAAATTCATATCAATCCCAATACCTAGGGTTAAGGGTTAGGGTCATCTCCCACAACCTAGACCAAACCACATCAATTCATCATAATCAAGCTACAATACATGATAATCTATTCATTATAACCCAAAGAATACATAAACAACTCAATTCATAACAACAAACTCGAAATTGGATGAAACCCATATGAAACTCAACTTTTGGAAAATCTTTGAAGAAGCCCTTTGAGGAAAGAAGTCTCAAAGGTGAATTAGATCTCATACCTTAAGGTTTGATGACGTTTTGATGGTGAATTTCGTGCTAAATCATCCCCCAATGATCTCCCCGAGTTGTTCTCCAATGGAGTCTTCCAATAGAGAGAGAAAGTAGAGAGAAGGAAGAGAGTTTTGTTTGGAGAATTGTGATTAGGTTAATGAAGGTTGGGTATTTATAGTGGGGTCTTAAGTCACTTAATTAGTCTTCCCTTAATCCCCTAATTACCCCTAAGCCACCTAATAAAATAATTAACTAAAACTTAAGTCCCTGAAAACACTACAGGCCCTCCACGACGACTCCCCGCCGACGGGCCGTCGTGGGCGTGACGGACAGGCCCTCCTCCGTCCTGCACGTCCGTCGCGCTGGTCAGAGACTGTGCAGGCGGAGACTTTCTTCCCAGCAGCAAAGGCTGGCACGACGGTGGCCTCGACGCCCCGTCGCACCTGTGACACCCCATCATTGGGTCCGTCGTGGCCTACTGTCTCAAAGGTCCTCCTCGAGGGCCCTTAATTGATCCTCGGAGAGTCGTACCCTGACTTTTCCAACATGAAACCATCCCACACTATGTGTTACACCTATTGTTACAAACTTTTACTAAATTCCGACTCTTTAACTTGATCAAACTAAAAGGACACTCTAGCCCTCTTATGAACCAACTTACCGGACGTTATGGACGTTTTGGTTCCAAAGTACTTCAATGACTCCATCTACGCCTTATTTGGATAGAAACAATGGTTTAGACCTTAAGGAGCCTATTTAAGTCTTATCACATGACTTTGGGATTTCGGAAATGTTACATTATCCCCCCCTTAGGAACATTCGTTCCCGAATGACACTAAACTCTCTTTAAATGAGGGAAAAGACTCAAGACTAGCAGCTCATCAATTTTACAATATCATGAATCACATTATTTTAATAAAACACTTCAAAATATCAATTTATCATAGATTAGCTCAAAGTTTCCTCATGAGATACTTTCTACTCACAACACACATGAGCTCAATCATTTGGTATACAAGTCGATTAGCACAAGGTTCATTTTATCAATATGCTTAATATAACATCTACAAGAATTCACTATATCACATACACGACTTGACTCAAATATGCAAGAATCAAGACAAATTTCAAATTTATTTAAGCTCACCTTACAGTGACTTCATTGTGAAATCTTAAAACTAGGGTTTTTGAAGAAATTCACCAAAACATCAAGGATTCACAATATCTAGCATAATTATATCATTAGAAAGAATAACTAACCTTAATCATCAAAAAGATGAGGATAGCGGGTTTTCATGTCGGCCTCGGCCTCCCATGTTGCACCCTCAACTAGGTGGTTCTTCCATAACACTTTTACGGAAACCACCTCCTTGTTCCTCAACCTTTTCACTTGCCTATCAAGGATTTGGATAGGAACCTCCTAACAAGAGAGGTTATCCTTGACTCCAAGACCTTCAATAGGGAGAATAGTCTCGGGATCCCCGACACACTTCTTCAACATCGAGACATGGAAAACCGAATGCACCGAAGCTAAATCGTTAGGTAGTTTCAAGCGATAGGCAACTTTACCAACCCTTTCCAAAATCTCATAAGGACCCACGTAACGAGGGCTCAACTTCCCTTTCTTGCCAAATCTTACCACCCCTTTCATAGGTGAGATTTTTAAATACACCTTGTCACCCTCTTCAAACTCCAAATCTCTTCTCCTATTATCGGCATAGGACTTTTGTCGACTATAGGCTGTTTGTAACCTATTTCTAATGATATGCACATTCTCCAATGTCTTATAAATCAAGTCGGAACCAAAGATCGATGGTTCACCAACTTCAAACCATCCTATAGGAGACCTACACCTACTACCATACAAGGCTTCATAGGGAGCCATGGAGATGGACGAATGAAAACTATTATTGTATGCAAACTCTACCAACGGCAAGTGCTTATCCCAACTCCCTTTAAAATCAATAATGCAAGCTCTAAGCATATCCTCAAGAGTTTGAATTGTTTGTTCCGCTTGACCATCCGTTTGAGGATGAAAGGCGGTACTCCATTTCACCTTAGTACCCAAACCTTTTTGGAAAGACTTCCAAAACCTAGAAGTGAATTGTGCACCCCGATCCGAAATGATGGATAACGGAATACCATGGCGACACACAATCTCATCTATGAAGATCTTCGCATAATCCTCCGCCGAATACGTAGATTTGACGGGAATAAAATGAGCGGACTTAGTCAATCTATCAACAATCACCCATATAGAATCATATGACTTTTGAGTCCGAGGCAATCCTACCACAAAGTCCATATTAATGTCTTCCCACTTTCAAGTAGGAATTTGGATCTCTTGTAGTAAGCCACCCGGCTTTTGATGTTCCGCCTTCACTTGTTGGCAATTTGGACACTTAGCAATAAATTCCGCTATCTCCTTATTCAAACCTTCCCACCAATATATTTCTCGAAGATCATGATACATCTTAGTAGAACCCGGATGGATGGAATAGTGGGATCCATGGGCTTCATCAAGGATCCGATCCCTCAATCCATCGACACAGGAACAAATAACCTCCCTTGGTACCTCAACACACCATTTCCTCCTAAGGAGAAAGACTCATTCATCTTACCAAGAACAGATTCCTTCAACTCCATCAATAGTTGATCAAGGTGTTGTTTGGACTTTACCTCAACCACCAATGATGATTCAGAGCTATGATGAATCGTGGCACCTCCATTTAGAGAACTCTCCAACCGCACCCCTAATCTAGCCAAATCATGAACATCCTTTACTAGATCTTTCTTGTCTCTTTCTACATAAGACACACTACCCATAGTCATACGGCTTAAAGCATCCGCCACCACATTGGCCTTGTCGGGATGATATAAGACACTCATATCATAATCTTTCAACAATTCCAACCACCTTCTTTGTCGGAGATTCAACTCTTTTTGAGTAAACATATATTGAAGACTCTTATGATCGGTGAAAACATCTACATGAACACCATACAAGTAATGTCTCCATATTTTCAAAGCGAATACCACGGCCGCTAACTCAAGGTCATGGGTAGGGTAATTTTTCTCATGCATCTTATGTTGCCGTGAAGCATAGGCAATCACCTTCCTATTTTGCATAAGCACACACCCCAAACCTATGCGGGATGCATCACAATAAACCGCGAACCCTGTAGAACCTTCCGGTAAGGTCAACACCGGAGTGGAAGTAAGCCTGTCTTTCAATAATTGGAAACTCTTCTCGCAGGCCTCCGACCACTCAAACTTTTTACCCTTTTGAGTTAATGAAGTCAATGGAGATGCAATGGATGAAAAACCTTCTACAAATCTTCGATAATAGCCAGCTAGACCCAAGAAACTCCTAATGTCAGTTGGGGTCAAGGGTCTAGGCCAGTTTCTTACCGCATCAGTTTTCCTTGGGTCAACCTCAACTCCCTCACTAGAGATGATGTGCCCAAGAAACGCCACCGACCTCAGCCAAAACTCACACTTGCTATACTTGGCAAACAATTTATGCTCTTTAAGGGTTTGCAATACCACCCTTAGATGACCCATGTGATCAACCTCATTCTTCGAATACACCAAGATATCATCGATAAATACAATAACGAATGCATCAAGGTAACTACGAAACACCCTATTCATTAGGTCCATAAACGCCGGCGGAGCATTTGTGAGACCAAAAGACATAACCACGAACTCATAATGCCCATACCTAGTCCGAAAGGCCGTCTTTGGAATATCTTCATTTCTCACCCTAAGCTGGTGATACCCTGACCTCAAGTCAATTTTGGAGAAGTAACTCGCTCCGTGGAGTTGATCAAATAAATCATCAATCCGAGGAAGAGG
Organism: Solanum sitiens; assembly: GCA_016801875.1. Lineage (NCBI taxonomy): Eukaryota > Viridiplantae > Streptophyta > Magnoliopsida > Solanales > Solanaceae > Solanum > Solanum sitiens. Next base: position 952,224 of record JABWTJ010000149.1, read on the forward strand.
ATACTTGTTCTTGACAGTAACCTTGTTGAGTTGGCGGTAGTTAATACACATTCTCAAGGACCCATCCTTCTTTTTCACGAACAAAACCGGAGCACCCCACGGAGAAATGCTAGGCCTTATAAAGCCCTTGTCTAACAAATCTTTAAGTTGTGCCTTCAACTCCTTTAACTCGGCCGGAGCCATTCTATAAGGAGGAATAGAGATAGGGTTTGTTTACAATAGCGAATCAATACCAAAATCGATTTCCCATTCGGGAGGAATGCCGGGAAGGTCATCAGGAAAGACCTCCGTAAATTCACTCACCACGGGGACCGACTCAATAGGAGGAATTTCGGAATCAACTTCTTGGACTCTCACAATATGATAAAGACATCCCTTTGAGATCATCTTACTCGCTTTTAGACATGATATGAATCGACCTCTAGGAAGAGAATTCCCACCCTTCCACTCAAAAGCGGGTTCATTTGGGAAACTAAACCTCACAACTCTCGTCCTACAATCAATAGAAGCGAAGCTAGCATGTAACCAATCCATTCCCAAAATGACATCAAAATCAAGCATGTCTAGTTCAACTAGATCGACATGAGAAACTCTATGGGGTATTGAAATGGGACAATTTCGATAGACTCTTTTTGCTACAACCGACTCACCCACCGGAGTAGACACCAAAATAGGTTCAAGCAAAACATCGGGTAAAGTATCAAACTTTTTAGCTACTAAGGGAGTAACGAAAGACAAAGTAGCACCCGGATCTAGCAAAGCATACACATCAATAGCAAAGATTTGTAACATACCAGTGACCACATCGGGAGAGGCCTCTTGATCATCTCTCGAACGAAGAGCATAAAAGCGGTTCTATTTGGGAACATCATTAGAACCACTTGGCTGACCACCCCTCTCTTACCCTTTAGCATTTGGACAATCCCACACTTTGTGACCGATCTTTCCACAACCAAAGCATTTGTCCGAACCTAGGAGGCAAACACCTAAATGCTTCTTCCCACATTCCTTGCAAGGTGGATTCTCATTAGACGAGTTCCCACTTTTCCCTTTTTGAACTCTTGGCCTAGGGACCTTCCCATCCCTAGCCTTGGGAAATTTGGTTGGAACTTGATTTGAGAACCTTTTCTTGAATCTAGGCTTGTCTTGAATTCCAAACCTATCTTTACTAGTTCCACTCTCGAAAGACCTTGCCCTTCTTGAATCCTTATCCTTATCCTTCCTTTTTGCTCTAGCCTCCTCAACCCTTTTTGCATGCACCATAAGACGACCAATGTTCATGTTATCATGAAGCATAGCCGATTGACATTCTTCTTGCAAATCATCCAACACACCTGTCACGAATCGACTCATCTCGTCACTAGGATCGGAGACCAAGGAAGGAGCATATTAGCCAATTGAATGAACTTCAAAGAGTACTCATGAACACTCTTTTCTCCTTGGCAGAGATTGATGAACTCCACCACCTTAGTTTCTCTCATCTCTCTAGGGAAGAATTGATCAAGAAAAGCCCCTTTGAACAACTCCCAAGTGTGGCCTATTATCTTTCCATTGCACATGCCATGTCTGAGCCACATCCTTGAGTTGGTATGAGGCCAACTCGGCATTCTCACTAGAAGACAACCCCATAGCACACAAAATCTTATAAACCTCATCAATGAATTCTTGAGGGTCTTCATCAACCTTAGACCCATAGAAGATAGAAGGATACATTCGGGTGAAGTCCCTAAGTCGGGAAGCCATAGTTTGCTCATGAACTCTAGGTGCCAAATCCCTATTAGCTTGGGCAGTCATGGCTTGGGCTTGCACCGTTGCGGCTTGAGCTTGAGTAGTCATGGCTTGAGCCATTTTAACAAGAATAGCCCTCATCTGAGCCTCTGCCATAGGTGGAGGATCATCGGTAACCTGATCATCAACAGCAATCTCTTCAAGAGAAGGAACTGGATCACCACGGGGAGGGATTCCCGCAGCAGCAATCTCCTCCTCAAGTCTTCTGGCTGCATTCCTTCTAGTATTCATCTCCTATAACCAAAACACAAGGTTTAGGCAAATACATATACGATGTACATTCTAGAGGCACGATATGGATTTCCAACAATGAGAGTGATTCCTAAGCATCAAATAAGTTCCTATTCATAAGTGTGGCGCGCTTCACGATTATGAATACAAACCTATATAACGTGGTTGAGAGAGACGTTATTATCAAGGATATTCAACCTCATGCTCTGATACCAAGTTTGTCACATCTGGGTTTACCCCCTAGATGTAACCGGCGTCGTCGTCCTCTTTGAGGACTAAGACAAGCCTCTTAGCCTCGTCATAGTATTCATCGATTAAAAATGTGAAGGAATTTAAACTTTTTATCTATAACTACTCGGAGGTTTACATAGACCTCTACATACACATAGTCATATTTATATCAAGTATACATAGACTTGTTCATATACGAAGATTACATAGTCTTCTACTTTTATTTCACACATTTATAAATAGAGGAGTAATAGTCATAAAAGTCGTCTCATCTCATAAACCATCTATCAAAGACAATAAATCTTGGGCATAGCCCTACATCAATACAAGAAGCCACATATAGGCCATATACAACATCGTCTCAAATGAGTAAATGAGTCAAAACAGAATTATAGTAACTAAGTAACATAGGAGTAAGATGTCGGCAACGCCCTCGGGAGAATGAGGACCTACCACTTGGATGGTTAGAGATCCAAGTCTTCCTTTCCAGGAATTTGGAGCAAGATCAACGACCCGAACCTAAAATGTTTGGGAAAAGGGAAAGAAATGGGGTTAGTACTCCACATGTACTAAGTATGGAACCACATATACAATTACCAATCAAATATACTTACAAAGGGACATCTAAGAAAATCATTATAAAACATGTATACGAGTGAAGCATAGTAAAGCAAAACATACTAAATATACCCTTCATAAAGTCACAAGTGCAATGATCAAGTAAATTCCCATAAATCTTACTTAATCAAGTAACCTATCAAGACTACAATTAGCGATCAACCTTACCTAACATACTCTTCCATTTCATGAAAACATTCTTCTTTAATCAAAAGCAACCTTCTTATACTCATAAGCATGTTATTCAATGTACAAAGTCATTTACATTACATCACTACTTTACATATATAATATTGACCTCTCAAAGCTCCCATCAAGGCCAACTAGTGCAAGGCTTAAGTAGAGTCCCATACCCCTACCTAAGCTATAGCCAAACCCTTTCAAGTTACTTCAATTAGTCTATATCTTATTCATTCATTTTAGTTTAGGGAAACCTTGCCTTAACCGACATAGACCACATGAGCAAATGTGGAATCCGGTGTCATGAAACCTTACACCGATTGAAGGTGGTCTACCAGCCAAAGTAGAACCTAACGTAAACGTAGCTATCTAGGTGGATCCACTAGCTAGTATCCTATGGTGGCAACATAGTTGATGGAACTTGGGGAAAAGAACCATGGACATATCGACTCTACACCCTATTTGGGTCATGAGGCTATCCACCCCGTGAGAACCGTAGTGAACCCTACCTTTCCTTATATAAAAAAGTGTCACTCCCTCACATACAAGCTCACTCGGTGCTAAGCTAGGTCCCTTTATTGAAAAGACTTTACTCTTATCATAATCATAAATATACATACCTATATATATATATATCATAGCTCAATAAGAATTGTATGAGAAATAATCCTTTCATTAACAATTAATATAGGTGAAGTTAGCCCACGCACATCTCATCACAATAGCGCACATCTTTACATAACAACTTCCCTATATCATGTACTCCTAGGCAACCTCACGACCAACCTAATCATTTCAATTCGATCATCATACCAACCTATCACCTTAAGCAAGGTTTACTTCAGTACAACCTTATCACTTGATGACAAATAATTCACAATTTGAAGTACGGATTAGGATAATGAAGACTTACCAATACTTCTCCATAGTTCACCAATAAAAGGGCCTTACCATCAACCCATAGACTAACCCGATTTCGGTCATCACATAAATGTAACTCAATAGTCAACATAAGAACTTAATTTAAGAGAAAGCATTATACCACAAGGCAATACTAAATCAAAGCTTGGTAACATGATATCAAAGTCTATCTTCTTACCCTATATTCAATACTCAAGAAATAGGCATGAAGAACTTCCATTCATTACAATATACTCATGATCAATGCAATAACAACCATTAAAGATGATTTAAACAATAATTAGATCAATTACATCAATCCAACCCAAATTCATATCAATCCCAATACCTAGGGTTAAGGGTTAGGGTCATCTCCCACAACCTAGACCAAACCACATCAATTCATCATAATCAAGCTACAATACATGATAATCTATTCATTATAACCCAAAGAATACATAAACAACTCAATTCATAACAACAAACTCGAAATTGGATGAAACCCATATGAAACTCAACTTTTGGAAAATCTTTGAAGGAGCCCTTTGAGGAAAGAAGTCTCAAAGGTGAATTAGATCTCATACCTTAAGGTTTGATGACGTTTTGATGGTGAATTTCGTGCTAAATCATCCCCCAATGATCTCCCCGAGTTGTTCTCCATTGGAGTCTTCCAATAGAGAGAGAAAGTAGAGAGAAGGAAGAGAGTTTTGTTTGGAGAATTGTGATTAGGTTAATGAAGGTTGGGTATTTATAGTGGGGTCTTAAGTCACTTAATTAGTCTTCCCTTAATCCCCTAATTACCCCTAAGCCACCTAATAAAATAATTAACTAAAACTTAAGTCCCTGAAAACACTACAGGCCCTCCACGACGACTCCCCGCCGACGGGCCGTCGTGGGCGTGACGGACAGGCCCTCCTCCGTCCTGCACGTCCGTCGCGCTGGTCAGAGACTGTGCAGGCGGAGACTTTCTTCCCAGCAGCAAAGGCTGGCACGACGGTGGCCTCGATGCCCCATCGTGCCTGTGATGCCCCATCATTGGGTCCGTCGTGGCCTACTGTCTCAAGGGTCCTCCTCGAGGGCCCTTAGTTGATCCTCGGAGAGTCGTACCCTGACTTTTCCAGCATGAAACCATCCCACACTATGTGTTACACCTATTGTTACAAACTTTTACTAAATTCCGACTCTTTAACTTGATCAAACTAAAAGGACACTCTAGCCCTCTTATGAACCAACTTACTGGACGTTATGGACGTTTTGGTTCCAAAGTACTTCAATGACTCCATCTACGCCTTATTTGGATAGAAACAATGGTTTAGACCTTAAAGAGCCTATTTAAGTCTTATCACATGACTTTGGGATTTCGGAAATGTTACATCTTCCTTTCCATTATAATTGACATTTGTCAACAAAATAAAAAAAGATAATAATCATTAATATTAATATTATCAGCAAAAATGAACAATTGGTGACAATATATATTGCCACATATCTCGTTCTGTGAAATATATTACCACAATCTTCTTTTTGTGACATATGTTGCCACATATATCCTTTCTGTTGGAGCACATGCAGATAATTCTATGGTGTTTTTTACAATAGAGATTATATATGTTGTCATAGATACTACATTTCTTTTTTTAACCACATAATTGACAATTGCTCCAAAAAAATCATTAATATTAATATTATCAGCAAAAATGAACACTTCATCAATTATTTTATACAACTTATCAAACAAAAAAAGTAATTCACAATGGTATACATAATTATCAATCTAATCAATGGTGGATAATGTTACTTCACATCACAATTGACAACTTCAATTTTTTTCTCTTTTTCTTTCGCTTTCTTTTTCACTTTCTCCTTCTCCTCCTTCTCCATCTCCTTCTCCTTCTCTAAGTCCTTCTCCTTCTTCTTCTCTTTACCTTTTGAATTTGAGTGTGATACGGAGCAGTCGTTATTGTTTTTTTCTTTCACTAATTATAGATAGTGATTGAGAAATATATTTTCTCAACCTCCTATACTTAAAATATATGTTGGACAATTGAATAAGACTATATTTCTAAAATCATATGAACAAAATGTTGGGCTATTGCCCATATTCCAGCCAAAGGTTCACGGCCTAATCCTACTTGAAAAAGGATTGAAATTATTCTCTTTATTTGATTTTTCCAATTCCCTTGGAAAAAGTATTGGAATTGTAATCCTATTTGTAGCAGGTTTTGGCTTTGAAAAGAAAAGCACAACTCTATAAATAGAGGATGGTCTTACGAGAATAATGTATTGCTCATTGGTATTGTCTTTAAAATACATTAGAACATAAGAGAGGGTTTTTTAGAGAGCTTTCAACAAGAGAAAAGAGAGAAGAAAAAGGGTTTTTTTGCTACATTCTTTTTCTCCGACCAGCAACGTTCAGATCGTGTTTTCCGATTAACTAACCGTTGGATCGGGATGAAATTTGGACTGAGTGTTCCTGACATCTTGGTGGTTGATTTTAACGATGGATATTGAATTCGGAGGTCAGCAAGATCCTATTTTAGGTCCCGAACAGAAGCTGGGTTTGTGTGGTATTTCTTTCTATTTATCTTTTGTTGGTGTAGCTATTGTTTATTTGTTTTTTGGCACTTGTTGTGTAGCCATTAGAAGAATATTTGTAACCCTCTTATTGTTATAGTGAAGCAATTCAGATCTTGTCGATCCTATAGTGGTTACCTTCGGTTTGAAGGGTTTTTACACGTTAAACTTAGTGTTCTTTATTGTTAGATTTCCGTTTTCATATTTTCGTCACAACAACTGGTATCAGAGCTAAGGTTATATATATGGAGGGGAATATGAGTAAGATGGTATGTCTAAATAGAAGAAACTACAACATATGGAAAAGCAAGATGAAAGATTTATTGTTCGTGAAGAAGATGCATCTTTCAATTTTTTATGCTCATAAACCCGAGACTGTGACCGATGAAAATTTGTAATTTGAGCACCAACAAGTATGTGGATATGTAAGACAATGGGTTGAAGATAATGTTCGCAACCATATTGTGAATGAGACACATGCTAGAACATTATGGGAAAAGTTGGAGACGTTTTACGCTTCAAAAACTGGCAATAACAAATTGTTCTTTCTAAAGCAATTGATGACCTTTAAATACAAGGAAGGCAGTCCTATTCTTGATCATATAAATGATTTTCAGGATATTCTTGATAAGCTATCAGGAATGGGTGTTAATTTTGATGATGAAATACAAGGACTTTGGTTTCTTAATACTCTACCGGATTCTTGGGAAACTCTTCGTGTTTCTTTAACAAATTCTGCCACTGGTGGAAAGGTGACTATGGAATATACAAAGAGTGGTGTGTTGAATGAAAAGGTTAGAAGAAAATCTCAAGACACATCTTCACATCAGATGTTCTATATACAGAAGATCGAGGGAGACATAAAACAAGAGATCTGAGAAGTAGAGGTAAAAGCAGAAGCAAGTCAAAATTCAAGAATCCAAATATTATATGTTATCATTGTGGAAAGAAAGGACATCTTAAAAGATTTTGCAAACAATTGAAGCAAGATCTTAAAGAAGGGAAGAAGGAAGAAAACAATGAAAATAATGTTGTTGATGTTGTCCAAGATGACCTTCTCTTCGCTTGTGATAAAGACGTCATCAATTTTGTATCTCAAGATACAAGTTAGATAGTAGATTCTGGAGCCACATCACATGTCACACCAAGAAAAGACTTTTTTTCATCTTATACTTTTGTTAACTCTGAGGTGTTAAAGATGGGTAATGTTGGTGAGGTTAAGGTGTTCGGTGTTGGCATTGTTTGTTTGAAAACCAATACTGGTTCAATGTTGGTCCTTCAAAATGTCAAGCATGCTCCAGACATTCCCTTAAATTTGATCTCTGTAGGATAACTAGATGATGATGGCTATCATAATGACTTGTTCAATGGCCAATGGAAGCTCACCAAAAGCTCATTGATTTTAGCTCGAGGAAGAAAACATTCAAATTTATACGTGACACAAGATCGATTCTTGGTGACTCTATAAATTTGGTGAAGAGCGAGGCTTCATCAGAATTGTGGCACAAGAGGCTTAGTCATATGAGCGAGAGGGGGATCACCTTTTTGGCTAAGAAGAATTTGCTTGCTGGTATGAAACAAGCAAAGGTGAAAAGATGTGTTCATTACTTAGCAGGGAAACAGAAAAGAGTTTCTTTTCAAAGTCATCCTTCTTCAAGAAAGACTGAGCTATTGGAGCTAGTACACTCAGATTTGTGTGGTCCTTTTAAAGTGAAGTCAAAATGTGGTGCACTTTACTTTGCTACTTTCATTGATGATCATTCTCGCAAGATTTGGGTATATCCTTTAAAATCCAAAGATCAAGTGTTTGATGTGTTTAAACAATTTCAAGCCTTATTTGAGAGACAAACGGGAAAGAAATTAAAATGTATTCGCACTGATAATGGTGGTGAGTATATTGGTCCCTTTGATAACTACTGCAAATCGCAAGGAATTCGTCATCAGAAGACTCCTCCAAAGACTCCTCAATTAAATGGTTTGGCAAAGAGGATGAACAGAACTTTAGTTGAGAGTTAGATGCGTGCTTTCTGAGGCTTAACTTCCAAATTCTTTTTTGGGCTGAAGCACTTAACAATGTTGCTTATGTTATCAATTTGTCTCATGTTGTTGCTTTGGATGGTGATGTTCCAAACAGAGTTTTGTTTGATAAGGATGTTTCTTATGATCACTTGAAAGTGTTTGGGTGTAAAGCTTGTGTGCATGTTCTAAAAGATGAGAGGTCGAAATTGGATGTTAAAACTAAGCAGTGCATCTTCATTGGTTATGGTCAAGATGAGTTTGGATATCGATTTTATGATCCAATTGATAAGAAGCTCATTAGAAGTCGTGATGTTGTGTTCTTTGAAGATCAAACTATTGAAGATATTGACTAGACTGAGAAACTAGATTCTGAGACTGATGAGAGCTTAGTTGATGTTGATCCAATACCTATTATTGATACATCTTCTGCACATGAAGGAACCCAAGGTAATGATCCAGATAATGATCAGAGTGTAGAACATATATATGTTCCTACTTATGATGTTGTGGTTGATAATCAACCAACTCATGGTGAGATAACCACTTCGAATGATCCAGAAACCTCTTGTAGAAGATCTACTAGAGAGTAGCGAAGCTCAACATGTTATTCTCCTAATGAGTATATCCTCTTGACTGACAAGGGAGAACCTGAAGGTTATGATGAAGTCATGCTAGATACTCATAGAGATAGGTGGGTAGAAGCCATGGAAGATGAGATGAAGTCACTTCACGAGAATGGCACATATGAGCTAGTGGAGTTACCGAAAGGTAAGAAAGCTTTAACAACTAAATGGATATTTAGATTAAAGCAAGAGCAACATACATTTGCACCTAGATACAAGGCTAGGTTAGTCGTCAAAGGTTTTGGTCAAAGAAAGGGGATTGACTTTGATGAAATATTCTCTCCTGTTGTGAAAATGTCCTCTATTCGTATGGTTCTAGCCTTAGCTGCAAGTCTAGATTTAGAGGGTGAGCAGATGGATGTCAAGACTGCATTTCTTCATGGTGATTTAGAAGAGGAGATCTACATGGAGCAACCTAAAGGTTTTGTAGTTAAAGGGAAAGAAAACCATGTTTGCAAATTAAGAAAGAGCTTGTATGGCTTGAAACAAGCTCCAAGGCAGTGGTACTTGAATTTTGAATCTGTCATTGAAAATCAGGGATACAAGAAAACTTTTTCAGATCATTTTGTATTCTTTTAGAAGTTCTCTACTGATGATTTTATTATCTTACTACTTTATGTGGATGATATGCTGATTGTTGGCAAAAATAAATCTAGAATTGCAGTACTTAAGAAAGAGTTAAGCAAATCGTTTGCGATGAAGGAATTGGGGCCAGCAAAGAAGATTTTAGGCATACAAATTCATCGAGATAGACACAAGAATGAGTTATCTCTATCCCAAAAGGAGTATATTGATAAATTACTCAAGAGGTTCAACATGACAGAGACAAAAGTGGTTACTACACCTCTTGCTAAACACTTTAAGTTGAGTACGACCCAAAGTCCATCGACTAATGAAGAGAAGAATGAGATGTCGAGTATTCCATATTCTTCCACGGTTGATAGTTTGATGTATGCTATGATTTGCGCTAGACCAGATATTGCACATACTGTTGGTACCGTTAGCAGATTTCTTTCTAATCCTGGAAAAGAACATTGGGGTGCAGTGAAATGGATACTAAGATATTTGAAGGGTACGTCAGATATGGAGTTGTGCTTTGGTAGTGGCAAGTCTAAACTTGTATGCTACACAGACTCTGATTTGGGAGGAAATCTTGACAATTCAAAATCCACTTCTGGCTATTTGATCACTTTTGGAGGGGGAGCTATTTCTTGGCAATCAAGACTTCAGAATTGCATAGCTCTATCTACCACATAAGCCAAATATATTGCCATCACTAAAGGTGCCAAGGAATTGCTTTGGATGAAGGAGTTTATCAAAGATCTTGATTTTGAACAATCAAGGTTTGTCTTATTTTGTGATAATCAAACTGCTATTTATCTCACCAAGCACTCTACCTTTCATTCTAAGTCCAAGCATATTAGTAGAAAATATCATTGGATTAGAATGGCCCTAGAAGAGAAATTATTTGAGGTTGTGAAGATACACACTAATGACAATCCTTCAGATATGATTACGAAAGTGGTGATCGTAGATAAGTATGAGTTTTGTAGAAGTGTGGCAGGCATGAAGCCTGCCAAGAGTTCCTCCACTTGAAGTCCATTTGGCCCCTTGGCTGGAGGGGGGAGTTTGTTGGACTATTGCCCATATTCCAGCCAAAGGCTCACGGCCTAATCCTACTTGAAAAATGATTGAAATTATTCTCTTTATTTGGTTTTTCCAATTCCCTTAGGAAAAGGATTGAAATTGTAATCCTATTTGTAGCAGGTTTTGACTTTGTAAGGAAAAGCACAACTCTATAAATAGAGGATGGTCTTGAGAGAATAATGTATTGCTCATTGGCATTGTCTTTGAAAGACATTAGAACATAAGAGAGGTTTTTTGAGAGAGCTTTCAACAAGAGAAAAGAGAGAAGAAAAAAAGGTTCTTTTGCTGCAATCTTTTTCTCCGACCAGCAACGTTCAAATCGTGTTTTCCGATTAACTAACCGTTGGATCGGGCTGAAATTTGTACTGAGTGTTCCTGACATCTTGGTGGTTGATTTTAACGGTGGAGAACGGATTCATAGGTCAGCAAGATACTGTTTTAGGTCCCGAACAGAAGCTGGGTTTGGGTGGTGTTTCTTTCTATCTATCTTTTGTTGGTGTAGCTATTGTTTGTTCTTTTTTGGCACTTGTTGTGTAGCCATTAGAAGAATATTTGTAACCCTCTTATTGTATAGTGAAGCAATTCGAATTTTGTCGATCTCGTGGTGGTTACCTTCAATTTGAAGGGTTTTTCCATGTTAAACTTGGTGTTCTTTATTGTTAGATTTCCGTTTTCATCTTTTCGTCACAACACAAAATGGTTACAAAAAGAACAACAAAAGTAACAAATGAATTTTTTCACTGAATGTTAACAATACATATACATTTTCTCAAATTTAGGGCTTTTTGGGTTTGTTGTTTTTCTTTTAAAACAATAAATAATAGGTACCATTACACCATTATTCCTTTTTCACATCTATAGAACGATTTATACTTCATTAACCCAAGAAAAAAACTTAGTATTATTCGAAAATTGTAAAATCTTTCAAAAAAAATGACTTACCCATTTTAAGTCGAACACAATATTCAGTTCAGAAAGAGGAGAAAGACACGGCCGGAGATGAGAAGAAAGATAAAATAATGGGGGAATTTGTTTTGATAGTCGAATTTTCAAATTTTCTAAGAAAGAAGAAGAAGAGGAGATGAGAGAGCATTGGGATAAGAAGAAGAGAAAATTTTATTTTCATTTATTTTTTTAAAAATGGTTTGGATAGAATAATAAAAGTTGAAAAATGAATGCTTTTTTTTTTTGTATTTTATAAAAGATTAGAAAGTTTTCAAAATGTTAATTTGATCCCAAATCTATATATATAGGAGAGGTACAAAGCGCCACATGTCAGCACCACAATTTTTTTTAAAAAATAATTAAATTAATTAAATTTAAAATAATTAATAAAAAATTACTATCATATTTTTAAAAAATACTTTTAAATATGGTGATGTAGCGTGCGTGTGATTCCCTTTTTTTGGGAGAAGTTAACTCATTTTTAATTTATATAATATTAATATTAATATTAATAAGAAGAAGAAAAAATGAAAAAGAGAACTACCCACGGTATTAGGAAAATTGCATATATTTTAAACCAATCTCTCTCTCTCTCTCTCTCTATCTATCTATCTATCTATCTATCTATCTATCTATATATATATATATATATATAATTTTTATTTTATTTTAACTCTAAACATATTAATCTCTATTCTTTAGCTTTTAAAATATCAATTGATTAATTATTAATTATTTTTTAATTATAAATATTAAATTACTTTTTAAAAAATAAGATATAAATTTAAATTCCACATGTCAGCGTCACAAAATTTTGAAAATTTAAATTATAAAATTAAATAATATATATTCAAAATTCAAAATAAAAATAGACACATGTCATCAAATTATTATACAAATAATGACAAAATCAGCATTTTTAATATTTAAATTTTTAATTGATTTTTTAAGTCTATGATGATTTAATATAAATTTGTAAAAAATGATTTTTTTTAAGTCTATGAGGATTTAATATTTAAAAAAATCAAATTTATACATATAAAAAATTAAATCAGATAAAAGGGCAATTCCATATGTCCACAATAACTGTCATAATAAATTAATTTAATATTTAACTTTTTAATTGCTTTACCCATTTTGTCTCACGTATTACTATACTAGATGAGATTGCCCGTGCTCCGCACGGCTCAAAGTTTGATAAAAAAATCAATCAATTCTCATTTATTTCAATTATACAAATTTATCAAATTACGTATGGTTTAATCTACCATATTTATCAAATAATAAGTTGATGCATGTAATAGAGGCTAAGGTGCTAAGCTCAAGGCACTTGGTTACCCTAACATAGTTCGAAGCAAGGAGCACATCCTGATTGGAGTCCTTCAGCTATTCGATCTGCCATGATGACCACTGCAAACTCTTTGGATTATACTGTAAAACCCATCGAGACCATGGATTACCTCAGAACCAGTTATGATACATCTTTATCCATGGGAACCGGATTGGCTTGATATATCATGCAACTCGACAAGACTACTGAATTTTCTCTGCTCCATGAATTTCCCAGAAAAGCAGTTCAAGACAATTGCTAGATCATCAGCTAAGCACAGCTGTGCAAATCCATATGATGATATCAATTATCTATCATTCATTGCTCTCTATATGCCAAATGGGGATTGCACTTGGTTGGAGCATAAATTCAAGAGGATCGCCACAAATGTTGGACCCGGTGCAGCTAAGTACAAAGTAAAAGTGAAAGCACAGAAAAACTCAATTATTTTTTATCTCTCCGCAGATCTTGGTGTTTGAGAAAAAAAATCAGAAAGAGGACTACACTCTTACCATACATTACAGAGGCGGGGCATTGAATTCGACCAAGCACAATCTGGTTCAATCACTTGGGTGGAAAAGAACGGTCATCACACCATAAGAAGTTCTACAGTAGTAGCTGCAGCGCTGATGTCCCAAACTGAAATGTAGCAGTGGACAAAACTGTTGCATTTGTATGTTCATAACTGTCCCCAAGAGGACTCTGTTAAAGTAGCTGGAAGTATTCTGGCAAAGCATATGTGTATTTGAGGTAATCGTTGAATAACGTTTTTTTTTTTGCGTTACCAATAAATCAAGACTTTGTTGGATCATTAATATTTTGTTGCTACATGGAAATAAAGTTATTAGATGTTCTTGCAGATATCACAGTGAGGTAGATGCATTAATTTCTAGGAGAATCTATGGCTGCACAAGAAAAATGTAGAGCTAGTACATACAATTGAATATCATCAGGCTTGTTGTAAATATCCTTAAGTTATGAAACGAAGGATTTTCTTGGTGTTTATAACATTAGAGCATTAAGTCATCTTTTCCCTTTAGCCAACAAACAACATTTCTAGAAAATTTACAATATGAGATTAGAAAATCCAAACAGTCTGACCCTATATAGAGGAAAACATACCGTACTAAGTCCTATTGTACTACTCAGGCAGATTACATCTATCTTTTTAATAATTGTGGTGTTTGAGTTCGCTTGCACACACCTCGACTAACTCCATGGGAAAGATTAACGTATATTTTGTATGATTTCTAAAGAAGACTGCAATCACTACCTCCAAGACATTAGAAATAAACAAATCGAGTTAAATGTATAAAATCCTCGAGTGGTTTAACAATCACCCGAAGGACTGAAACTACTGATTTTGCAAATGTCCACTCAATAATTAGCCTGTGAACAACTTTGAGAAATCATTCTTGGAAAACATCTTCAAGAATTTAAGGTTGTGCTCCTAGTACACCGTTCAACACTATGATAGACTCGTTGTTGGCCTTTCCTGCATATACTAAGTAAGCCTACGACAACACTTTAAAGCACTCGAGAACGTCCATTTAATTAAAGTGTATTAAAAAGTTGGTTAGAGCATTTTTGAACTCAAAAATGCGCATATAAAATCAATCAACCAGTGACATGAATTTACAAAATTAAGATAGAAACAAGCTTAAAGAACAATAAAACCAAAAGTCTTTCTTCAAATTCCAATAACCTTGAAGATAAAATAGTTAATTTTGAAATAAAGATCTATATCCGGAGTCCCCAAAAGCAAGAGCTGGAAAAATAAATCAGAGGGATGAGCGACAAAGGAGACTCTTTAATATTTCGAATCCTCATTTTTCTCAGGATATGTTGCAAAGAATCTTACCAAATGATTTAGTTGTTTCAGGCATATCATCGAACACCCTGGGTTCGTCAATCTTCGCCAGAAATTATTATTACTGGATCAGAAGGAGTAAACAGTAATACATGAATACAGAAAATATATGCAAAACATTATGCGTAACCATGTCAAATTCAAAAAAGGAAAAACAAAGAGGAAGAAGCTGTAAATCAAAGAAGGAAGCAAAAAAGGGGGAAATGGTAGTAGCAAGAAAGCTTTTCATTTGCAAAAACTTGCAAGTCACTACAGCAGTGGCAAGAGGGAAGGAAACCATGTGGAAAGCCAATGTGTAAGCACCTGGAGCTTGCTAATAGGCCAAACTACAGCAAAATGACGAAACTATCCTTGGTGGTCCGACGAAACCACCACTTATTAAGAATGATATATATAATCTCAACTGCCTAACTGTTTAACATTATCAAAAATTATTACCACCACTATATATAAACACATTCTAAGAGAATATTAAAAAATCACTCATCAATCTTCATCACTTAACATCTTTGAAATTTCACTTAAGTAAATAAGCATACAATTTCTACAGTTTTCTTACACAACAAAAAAGTAGTAGGAACAAGATAATGCAAATCAGTGGACGAGATGATAGAAATTTTGTACAATATATTATTTGTTCATTATCATAATTTTTACTATTTTTTATCATTATTGTCAAGCTTATATTTATGATTCTCATTTTTTGATGATATCATTTTTGCATAAATGACTATTTCTATCTACAATATGATTGGAGGTTTTGCGAATAAAGATTCATGATTATTTTTTTCAATGACAACTTTGGCATGTCAAAATTCTAGATGAATATACTATTGGTGGTAGATCGATTGTATTACTTGCTAAAATATATGTAGATATTGTTATACTTATGTTTTTCTTTTAAAATAATAAGATTTTTTAAAAAAAAGTAAAGGACAATTTTCTTCGAGATATTTAACGATTGATTGTATTTATTTTTTAAAATTAGTTTTATTAATTTTTATTTTTATGATTGTATTTTTAATTGTAAGTATGATCGCTGATGGGAGAAAACAGTAGTTACCTTAATATGGTTAAAATCATGTTAACTCACATCTATGAAAGGATGAACAACATTTTCTCTCTTTACCCTATTTGAAGATATAAAGGTTACCATAAGAATTTATTTGTTTGTTGTTTCTTATTTTAATAATCTTTTAATATTTTTATTTTTCTTAAGGCAAAACAGAAGCCGATCGACAAGAATTTGACACTGAAAGCAGTAAAATTGCAATAGAGAAGAAGTCAAAAGCCTGAAAAAAAAATTTGATAAAAAAATCTTAGCGCCTGAGTCGAATATAAGAAGAAGAAGAAGAAGAAGAAGAAGAAGAAGAAGAAGAAGAATGTAAATAATAATACCCAAACATAAAATATCTATTTATTCAAGTGTTTAAACAAATGCATCATGATATTTGTTTATCCTGAATTCGAAGAAAAATATGCATGTATTATGCTTAATAGTTATAATTCTGATTTGTTAAATTAATATATTTGGTTGTGTTTAATAACCATTAAAAGTCCTTTTTTGTATAAAACTATACGCTAATGAAAAAAATAGTTTTATAACTCCTCAGTCTACATTATACTACTATATAAACTATGTTGATAACCTTTTATTTTATTAGTAGTTGTTATAAACTAAATAAAAAATAAAAATTCACAAAATAAATAATTATGTCACATTAAAGATAATTTTTAACTGTTCAAATACTTTTTCGTCTTTATTTAATTAATTAATTTATGTTTGCTTATTGATTATTTTATAAAAATAAAACAAAATAAAAACATAACAACTATAGTGTAAAACAATAACTGTACTCAAATATTTTATGTCTCGATATCAAATTTCAAAAGATAAAATGTAACAATTTTAACAAGTAAAAAAGTAACAAAAAAGAATAATAATGAAGAACTTATGAATGCTCCTATTTTCTCTTCACTTTTCTATTTTATAATTTGATTTTTTCAAAAATATTTTGATAAGGATAATTAACTTCAAAATCTTATCTAACCATAGTATATAGAGAAAGTCAAATAGTTTGTGAATATTATTTTTGAAAAGTTAAAAAAAATTATTCTATTACTATTTCTGTCTATACATTAACTATTTTGATGATTTAATGTTTCTCCATCGTATGCGAATTTTTAATAAATTTTATGTTTATTTTTTTATAAGATGATTGGTGCGTGAATTCACTTACTCCTTCTGTTTTAAAAAGATTAGCCTAGTTTGACTTGGAACGGAGTTTAAGAAAAGAGAGAAGACTTTTTAATCTTGTGGTTCTAATTTAAAGTTATGTCAAATGTACCAAAATATTCTTTAATCTTGTGGTCTTAAACATGCCACGTGGAAAGTTAAAGTTAAAGTGTTGTCAAAAAAGGAAAGGGATCATTCTTTTTAAAACAGACTAAAAAGGAAATAGGGTAATTCTTTTTGAAATGGAGGGAGTATTTTATTTTTCAGATATTGTTAAAAAATAATATTTATACATCTTTAAAGTGTATCCTTTATTGAATAATAATGATATTTGATAAAATTATTGTGCTCTGTATTGTTGATACTGTTGATATAATTAAGAAAAGCTTAACACTAAAAAAATTATTCACCAATAGTTCATATGTTTCTATTCTATTTTATTCATGTGATACCTCTTATAATGTGGTGAAAAGTTCGATGCATATTTTCATCTATTGTATACACTATTATTTTATGCGTATTAAATAATGCTGAAATTATTATTAATATATTTAAATAATGAAAGAATTTAATTATTAGAAAGAAAAAACATAAATAAATTTTTTTTTATAACAATAATATATATATATATATATATATATATATATATATATTATTCTAAAAAAAAATATAAATAAATGTATTCATGCATTACAACTAGGATCAATTGACTGTTTTTTATCATAAAAATAAATTATTGTGTTATATAAGTTTTTTTTATTGTATATAGTTTGTTTGGTTGTTTAAAGTGCACAAATAAAATGTAAATTAATAAAAAAAATTACTTATATGTAAAATCAAGGAATTGCTTCAATGTGTGTATGTAATTAATTTCAATAATAAATATGAAATGTACTTATTTAAATTTTATTAAATTCTATTTTCATACTTTTATTAAATATTAAAATGATAATTAATAATTAAAATTTAATAGTTTTTCGTTAATAATTTGACTTGAATTAAAATCAATAAATAATATTTTTGAATTTTGTATCTTTGAATTATACAAATATAAAACATTTCAATTTTTTTAAATTTTTTATAGTATTAAATATTTCATATAATAATTGAAATTTTATTCTTTATAAGAAAAAATATCTTTATAATAGCTTAACATAAATATATCGTTATAAAAAATGTAGTTGATCACTATTAAAATAATATTATAACAAAAAAATTATATATATTAAATAAATTTCACAAATTAATTTTATGATATTTAAAAATATTCGGGCATTACGTGAGTACGAATACTAATTTACTTAATTATAATGTATCACCAAAAACTAAACAATGACTTATTTGACACGTTTCATTTAATTTTCTCTTTTGAATCTTTAAACTCTAAGATAAATTGCAGTATCTTTTGTTTTCGGACAGAGAAGAGGGAGAGGTGGCGTGCTTCATAAATCAAAACCTTTGCCCGCCATCAGACACAAATTCCCTTTACTTCATCTCTCCCATTTGAGAAAACCTCGAACCATTCATCAATGGCTGGTGTAAACAAACGAAAACGAGGAAGGAAGCCAAAAGCAGACCCCCCTTCAACACCAGACATCCCAACATCAACTTCACCCCACATTGACGATGTTGTTTTCTCAGTTAGCAACGTTGAGCTAATCGATCCACCTCATTCTTCCACTTCCCCCCGTCCCCGTCCCCGTCCCCGTCCCCGTCCCCGTCGTGGGAGGCCGCGTAAAACACCTCTTCTACCTAAACTCACCAACCCCGAAAATGGAAAAACCCTAAAAGTCACCTCCCCAACACCACGCTTAATCGATAAACCCAATGGGGTACCGTCTCTCATTTCTTCTGAGGCTACTATTATAAATGCTTCTGTTGCTAGGGTGGTGCCCGCCATGGATGCTGTAGTGAAGGTCTTTTGTGTTCACACCGAACCCAATTATTCCCTTCCCTGGCAGCGGAAGCGACAGTATAGTTCCAGTAGTAGTGGTTTTGTTATCAAAGGAAGAAGGGTTCTAACCAATGCACACTCTGTTGAGCATTACACGCAGGTTAAGTTGAAGAAGAGAGGGTCAGATACCAAGTTTGTAGCCACTGTGCTCGCTATTGGAACTGAATGTGATATTGGTGAGCTTTCATTGAAGTATTGTGTAATTTTTCTCCCATAATTTGAATCATTTATTCTTCTCCCTTTCTCCTTTTTGCATGATAGTGTTTGCTTCTGTGATGGTAGAAAAAATATTACAATTGTCAAAGTTCAAATTTTCAAGCAGTAGTTAAATGATTTTCTATTTTTCTAGAATAGCAAATGTCATGTAAAATGAGACGGAGGGTGTAGCTTGTTTTAGGTGGGGCCTAATGATTACACTCAAATCATATTACTGCCACCAACGTGAATTAATACTGCATACTGTGCTAGGTTTTATGTAGAAGCTTCTGGTAGTGAATCATTAGTAGTCCAAGGTACACTGTTAATTTGTTCTTTTTGTTGCTGCAGCGTTGCTTACTGTGGATGATGATGAGTTCTGGGAGGGGGTCTCACCTGTGGAATTTGGGGATTTGCCAGCGCTTCAAGATGCCGTGACAGTAGTAGGTTATCCAATTGGGGGTGACACAATCTCTGTGACAAGTGGTGTTGTTTCACGCATAGAGATATTATCTTATGTTCATGGGTCTACTGAACTTTTGGGGCTCCAGGTATTCAATTTTCACTGATGAATTATTATAATATTCTTTCCCAATTTGATGATCCAATTGCTCTTGTATCTGACAAATGTTCTTAGTTTACAGATTGATGCTGCTATAAATTCTGGAAATTCTGGTGGGCCTGCTTTTAATGATAAAGGAAATTGTGTAGGTATCGCATTTCAGTCCCTTAAACATGAAGATGTGGAGAATATTGGTTATGTCATTCCAACACCTGTAATCACGCACTTCATTAAAGACTATGAGAAGAATGGTGCGTATACCGGTAAGTCTAATGGAAGTTATTCATGTATTATTAACAAGAAAAAAGTTTTAGTTATTTATGTTGGTCATATCTGTCATATTTCATTGTAGTCATTCATATCCGGTTACAACTACAAGATGAATGAAGTTGAAATTCAAACGTCAACTTGAATGTGCCCTCATATACAATTGAGTAAGATTAAAAGTGTATCATTTCTGACAGTGTGTCCAATAGCATGCATAGAGCATAAATGAAAGGGTCACTTCAGATGGGTTTGTCATGTCCTATGCAGAACTCAATTTGCATCAATTTGTAAGTGCATCATAAGATAATTGAAGGTAGTAAAATTGGATGCGGTAAACTTAGAATCATACTCGGGGAACTGTCTCAAAAATCCTACAATGCTGAAAAGTGAAGTCAAGGCAGAAGATATACGTAGCTAAGAATAGAAGCATCTTTCCCTCGATGAAAGTCATGGTGTTTGCGTAATCATCAGCTTCATCATGCACCTCTGATTCTTTAGAGTCCTGAAACAATTATTCTTCTTCCTCTGTTTGGTAGGCATCTAGTATTCCAGAGTTCCTTTCGTTTTGCTGGGATGCTCTAGTGTTAGCTTCTATTTCAAGCGTAATTGAATCACACCACCCTGTCAAGTGTGGGTTCAAGTTGTTTTGCAACTGAAATTGGGCCCCAAAAAAAGGCTTCGGGCTGCTATCTTCTCTCCCCTTCTTCATTAATTGGCACACTTGCTTTTAAATCTCCCTTCTCGCGCTCACGTTCTAGTATTCCAACTCCAGATATTAATTTGAATGTGTGTTAGATTTTTTTTGTTCCATGTGACTCTCTCTCTCATTAGCACAACTGTCACAACTATTGGCTTCCTTATGTATCTCTATTACCTGACGGTCCTCAAGGAGGTTCATCTTCTTCCCTTCGCCAGCGATAGCCATGGTTGATGTCTCACTCCATATGGCTATAATAAAAATTAAACCCCCTTCTTCAATCTCTACTTTTCAGAAACATATCTTCCATCTACTTTGACCTTCATTCTTGCCCATTTGAGATGGTTTTTGAGAGATATATGTTCCTCTGTTTCTATCCATCCTTTGCACTGCTCGCCGATTGCCTTAAAAATCTTTTCTGTCCAGAGATGAGGAGGAGGACCCATGATTCTTACCTATATTTACTCTCTTTCTTGATTACTCGTGCAACAATCAACGACTACATTCCACTATTCAAGGTGGGTTTTTGCTTTTTTCCCAACTCCATTCCCTTAAAGAATTTGTTCTGCCATGGATTTTGTTGGAAACTCAAAATAGAACGGATTATCTGCCATTTCATAAATGTTCACCCCAAAGGCGTTCTTCCAACTCGATACAGCCTACCTTCTTATATCTGAAAGTGTTGGTTTTTTCTTTCATCGCTTTGGTAAAATGGTTCTCAGCAGACAAACCCCCTCCGACCACAATAATTTTCTTATCACTTGTGCTGACCAATTCTCTGGTTGACTCTTTCGACTGCCATTTCCTTGTTCTGATCGCTTCAGCATATAGAATTTTTGGGCCTGCCTTCCTAGGGATGGTTGTAATGAAGGGACTTATATCTCCCTTAATGAATCTAACAATCTTAATTGCAATGCTCCTTCGTCTAGCATTTAATGTAACTTCTGGGATAATAATTTCTACATAAACAATACTTCTTAATCTACCGAACTTGTTTTTTCTTGAGCAGAAAAAAGTGCATGCTGCTCCTTTAATTTCCACCTTTTTGTCTATGTTTTGTTATCCCTTCAAGCTTCCTGTTTAACGGAATATCCACTCTATTGTTTTCGGTGGAGGAAGTTGAACCACTAAACACACTGACGACAGAGGGTGAGATAGAGGGGGATATGGACGCAACTCTTTGGGTCCATCAACACATAATTAAATTGAGCAAAGAATTTGGGATTTGCTTTGGTGGCTGACAAAGAGGCCATGTCTTTCTTCAAGAGAATAGATAAGAACAGGCAAGCAATAAGACGAGCAACCAGACATGGGCAGAGATTGCAGCAACTTCTACAACAAAGAAGAAAGGCATGCAAGAATTAAAAGGGTTGGTGTTTAGCATACAATTTTAAGCAATGGGCCGAGAAATAGTGGAAAGGGAGAAACCTTCATGGATCATGAAAATGAAAGTAATTTCCTGGAATGTGAAGGGATTTAACAAGTGTGACATCAGAAGGGTGATAAGTACCTCATCCATATGGAAGTTTGATATATTGTGCTTTCAGGAGACAAAATTGGAAGGTAATATTGGAGAAAAGGTTTAATAACTATGGGGGAATATGTGTGTCAGATATGCTCAATTGGATGCAAGTGGAACAAGGGGGTGGGGGCGAGATAGTGGCAACTGGAATGTACTCATTGACTTGTAAGTTTACATGTCAATGAAAGTAGTTCAATTGGTATATGACAGGGGTTTAGGCTCCTAACTGCAATAGGGAAAGGCAAGAAGTGTGGGAGGAAGTTGGGTCTGTGAGTGGACTGTTCAGTCGACCCTGGGTTCTGTCTGGAGACTTAAATGTAGTTAGATATCCCTCGAAAAAGAGTAACTGCAACAGAAGCACCAGACCCATGTTAGAAATTTTGAGTTCATTGATGATATGGAGCTGATGGAACCATTATGAGAAGGGGGCAACTATCGGATAATCAGGAAATAACATAAATCATTGATAGATTTCTGATTTCAGAGGATCTGTATGAGATGATTTTTCTGCTTGATAAAAAAAGGAAGTTCAGAAACACTAAACAGGAGATACCAACAAGAGTTTGTCCTGACCATTCCCGGGTGTTCCTAAAAATGTGGTAGCTAGGAACATAACAAATCATACTTCCAAGTTCGAGAACTGGTGACTTGAGACCAAAGGTTTTTTTGACAGAGTACAAGAGCGGTGATCATGTATTGAGATTGGAGACAGGTCAAATTACATGCTTGTTGGGAAGCTCAAAGCTCTTAACAGTAAATTGAAGGAATGGAACCAAAACAACTTTGGCGAAATGGAAATGGAAAGAATGACATTGTGAATTAGATCAATAAGCTTGATGACGCACAACAAAGAAGACAACTTACTGCTAACGAAACTTTCAAAAAGGCAAGCATGGTCATGATTTTTGAAGAATATGCAAGAAGAGAGGAATAGCATGGAGCCATGGACACAAAGATCTAGGGAACTTTGGCTTAAACAGGAAGATAAGAACAGTAAGTTCTTATAAAGAATATTCAATGGACACAAAAGAAGCAAGTACATTGATAAGCTAGTGGTGGGAGGTGAATTTATTGAAGAACCAAAGATTTAAAAAGGGAGATCATACATTTTTATCATAATCTATATTCTGAAGCAGAGGAATAAAGAGACCTTCATGTAATATGATCAACTACCCCATTATTTCAAAACATGAAAAATGTAACTTACAAAATAATTTTGAAGAGAAGGAAGTACTAGAATGTTTAAAAATTTGAGCTGTGAACAAAGCTTCTGGCCCAAATGGGTACACAATGAGATTTTTCATTCAATGCTAGAGGTGATCATGGCAGACGTGATGGCTGCAATTTCTAACTTTCTTTCAATGAAGATGTTTGAAAATAGCTTCATGCTACTTATGTGGTATTAACACCTAAAGAGAGTGGTGCTAAAGAATTAGGAACTGTTCTTCAAAGACCTTTTTCTGAAGAAGAGGTGTTGAATGTAATCAAGCAATGTGATGGAGATAAAGCCCCGGGCGCAGATGGTTTGACAATGAGTTTCTTTGAAGTTTGTTGGGACACTGTGAAGGAGGATCTACTGGGAACTGTTCATAACTTCCATCAGAAAGAGTTATTTGAAAAGTCTTTCAATGCCACCTTCATAGCCTTAATACCAAAGAAAGCTGGAGCTGAGGAGCTTAAGGATTTCAGGCCTATCAGTCTGATAGGAAGTGTCTACAAGATACTTTTCAAGCTTTTACTGAAAGTTTGAAGTCTGTTATGGGGAAATTAGTAAATGAACATCAACTGGCATTTCTAAAAGGCAGGCAGATTATGGATGCAGCTCTCTTAGCAAATTAATTAGTGGATCCCAGAGAGAAACAAACATTTCCAGGGATCTTATGCAAACTTGACCTAGAGAAGGCATATATATGACCATGTTAATTGGAAGTTTCTACTGAAGGTGCTAGAAGACATGGGTTTTGGTAAAAAATGGATCAACTGGATACGTTTCTGCATCTCTACTGTAAGGTTCTCTCTGATTATAAATGACAATAATGAAGGCTTCTTTTCGTCTGAGAGAGGGCTGAGGCAGGGTGATCCTATATCACCTTTTTTGTTTATCTTAGCTATGGAGGGGCTCAACCACTTGATCAGGAGGGCAAGGGCAAATGGTTGGTTAAAGGGTTTCCAAGCTCAGGTGCAAGGACGCAGAGAAGATGAAAAGGGAGTCACACATCTGCTTTATGCAGATGACTCACTATTATATTGTGAAGCTGAAGTATCTCAGATTAGACATATTAGGGCTATCCTTACTATTTTTTAAGGCATTTCTGGACTACATGTTAATTGGCAAAAGAGCTGTCTTTACCCAGTGAACAAAGTTGATAATATGGAGATATTAGCAAGTAATCTTGGATGCCACCGTACCCACAAAGTACCTAGGGATGCCCCTGGGTGCAAAGAACAAAGAGATAGAGGTTTGGAGAGAAGTGCTAGAGAGATGTGACAGGAGATTGGCAAGATGGAAGAGTCATTATTTGTCCTTAGGAGGGAGATTAGCACTAGTCAAATCTCTGTTGGATTCCCTTCCTTCCTATATGATGAGCCTATTTCCTATACCAAAAAGTATTGTAAAGAGAATAAATTTGCTCAAAACTTTTTTGTGGAATGGAAACAAGGAGCAGAAAGGTTACAACCTTGTAAAATGGGATACTGTAACACTTCACAAGAAGCACGGGGGATTAGGTATCAAGAAACTCAACCTCCAAAACTCTTGTCTTTTGCAAAAATGGTTATGGAGGTTCTGTGCTGAGGATATGCGTTTATGGAAAAAAATCATCATTGAGAAATATGGTCTTCAAAGTCACTAGATCACTGAGACGTCCTTGGAACTCTTGGTTGTAGTGTCTGGACGACCATTCGGAGACTCTGGACCCAGTTTCAAAAAAATATTCAATTCAAGGTTGGTAATGGCGTGAAGATTGAGTTCTGAGATGAACTTTGGATAGGTGAAAGGAGCTTGAAATCTCTCTTCCCTGATCTGTTCCTCCTCAGCCAACAGTTATAGGGCCACTATAGCTCAGATGTGGAGCATACAAGGTTGGAATTTCAATTTCAGAAGGGCCCTAAACAATTGGGAGGTTCAAAGAGTTGCAAATTTTCTTATGGTGATAAATGATTTCAATGGAACTACCAATGCACCTGACAGAGCAGTGTGGAAACTTCACAGCAAGGGTGCGTTCACTGTGAAGTCATGCTATTGGAGGAGAAATACTGGCCAACTGCAAATTAGGAACTGGCCTTGCAAACTAATCTGGAAAGCGAAAGTCCCCTAAAAAGTTTCTTGTTTGTGTGGTTAGTTTGCAGGAAAGCTTGTTTGACTCATGAAGTACTACCAAGAAGAGGTAGACAGATTTGCTCAAGATGTTTTATGTGTGACCAGTATGCTGAAATAAATAGCCATCTATTTCTACACCGTAAAACAGCTGCAAATCTGTGGAACATGTTCTTGTGTATACTTGGAGTGAGTTGGGTGGTTCCCAAAATTACTAAAAGTATGATGGACTTCTGGAAAGAGATTGGAAGAAGAGAGTCAGTAGATGATGGACTTCTGGAAAGAGATTGGAAGAAGAGAGTCAGTAGAGGACTGGTGGGAATTGATCCTTGCAAGCATCTGGTGGACATTGTGGAAGGAAAGGAATGCAAGAGGCTTTGAAGACAAAAACAACAACATTCAAAAAATCAGAATGAATTGCCTTAGTCTTCTATACTTTTGGTGTAAACAGGATATGGTGGGGGATATAGAACTTTTTGATGATTTTATAGGCAAATTGTAAAGCTCCATAGACTAGTTCTTATGGCGTTCTGTTTTTTAACCCTATGGGATGTAAGTGCTCACTCTTCTCATTGCTTGGATGATGGAATTTTGTGAATACACAGTTACCTGATCCACAAAAAAAAAAAAAAAAAAGAATTAGGGAACTTCAGATCTATCAAACCTTATTCAGAGTTTCTATAAGTTGATTTCAAAAATTTTCAGAGGAAGACTCGAGAAGGTGATGCATAGACTGATGGACACTCAAGAAATGACTTATTAATAGTGAAAAGTGGACGAAGGGAGTAGCATTTTGTGCATTGAGATATTTTGTAGGATTGTACAGGTTTCACTTAAAAGGAAAGAACCGAAGAATAAAGGAAATTTGAAACAAAATTTACAGTAATAGTCTTCGTCTACGTGGTGATTATTTATTTGTTTTGTAGTTTTGAGGAGTCACACTTATTAATAGTGAAAAGTGGACGAAGGAAGTAACATTTTGTGCATTGAGATATTGTGAAACTTGGAAGTAAAATGACGTGGGTTTGTGTAGGATTATACACGTTTCACTTAAAAGGAAAGTACTGAGAATAAAGGAAATAAAATTTCCAGTAATAGTCTTAGTCGTCTACATGGAGATTATTTATTGGTTTTGTAGTTTTGAGGACACAAACTTATTAATAGTGAGAAGTGGACGACGGGAGAAGCATTTTGTGCATTGAGATATTTTGAAACTTGAAAGTAAAATGACGTGGATTTGTGTATTTTGGACATGATTTGATGAACTAGAAGCCTAAAATGAGTCCAAAATCTCCGACACAGCGCCCAACATCGGTACAAAATAATTGGAAAAACTCCAGCTTGGCCATGGTAAATAAATGGATCTTGGGCCTAACTCAACCCTAAAAGCTAGCTCATGAGAGATAGGTTGCCAATTCCATATAAGGAAATCACCCATCCCTTTTTCATCCGATGTGGAACTCTTCAACACGGACTTATAATTCATTAGGGATTCTTTGTATAACCCAAAGGTTACAGTTTTATTTATAATCAAATTCTACTGTATACTAAATCCTGAATTGTTGATCTTCTTGTACGGTAGATTTTTACAGATCTTGTACTGGAGATAAATTTAAGAAGTTATATTTAGATGGGGACAGAAGTTGTTCTGAAGCTGAACTAATGTTTCCTGAGTATGCAATTAATGAGGATGATCTGCTGATCTGCATATTTAACAAGGTTATGATGCTACCTTAATTAAAAATAAGAGAAGTCAAAATGCTTTGACACTTTCAAAATGAATAACTGAATAATCTTCTTGGTGTCATCAAAAGGCCATGGCTAAGTCATGCTTGTCCAACTATAAGAAACAATTATTTAAAATAGAAAGATGGATAGAATGTGTGTCATAGGTTACAACCACTGGCGCTCTTTTAATGTGATAGAACAGAACACCTTTGTGCTTGATGCATGAGAATCAGGTCTTATTTTCTTATGATGTAGCTTGAACATGTGACTACTTTTTGCAAAAATGGACAAGCTACTATATACAATTAATGTCTGCATATTATCATTATTTTCATTTTGTCCAGGGTTTCCCATTCTTGGGGTTGAGTGGCAGAAGATGGAAAATCCAGATCTGCGTTTATCAATGGGAATGAAACCTGACCAGAAAGGTGTCCGTATAAGAAGAATTGACCCTACTGCCCCAGAGTCTATGATGTTGATGCCATCTGATGTAATCCTTAGTTTCGATGGGGTTGATATTGCCAATGATGGAACAGGTTGAAATGCTAACTGTGCTTTCTTTCTTTTGCACTTTATACTGAACTTATCTCACTACCCTTCTTCTCAGTAGCTTACCCATTAAGCTCTAATATTGAAATGCATATATGCTGTTGTAATATTTACCTTATTGACTAAAAAAATGATCTCCTTGTACTTTTCCAACCATAGCTCTGCAACTAATGCAATAAGTTTGATCAACAGTTGTTGGATTTACTATTAACTAACTCATAATTCTTCTTCTTTTTTTTCCTGATGTTATTCTTGTTTTATCATTTCTTCTAAGTGGTAAAAAATGTTGATGACCTGACTAAGCCTGATGGCAGTATTAAAAAGATCTTCATATTGGACGAGGTATTTACTGGAGAACTTTGTCAGCTGGTTTGTATTTGTACTTCTTGGAGTGTGTTTGCATCCCACACATTTATTTTCGGAAGAAGGTGTGAATATCTTACCTGATATTTGCAAGTGGAATGGTTACTAATGGTTCAACCCATTTGGAAGAACATATTGTCTGTCGGAGTTGCATGATAATTACATATATTGATTAACTAATGCTCCTTTTTTTATTAGCTTTGTCTGTTGTCACTCCTATTCAAGTTAATTTTATTTTCAATTGACAGTTCATATGATTAATCTCCTTTGATTATTTTCAGTTCCATTCCGGCATGGAGAGCGTATAGGTTTTAGTTATCTCGTATCCCAAAAATATTCGGGCGACAGTGCTGCTGTTAAAGTTCTCCGTCGTAATTCTGAGATATTAAATTTCATCATCAAACTTGCAACTCAGATGAGGCTTATTCCAGCTCACAACAAGGGGAGGCCTCCGTCATATTATATTATAGCTGGATTTGTTTTTACAACTGTATCTGTTCCATATCTTCGTTCAGAGGTACACATTGCTTTGCCATATTGATGTGTCATATCCTCAATACCACTGCCTTCTCTTTTTATTCCTCGTTTCAGTGTCTTATTCTTCTCTATTTAATTGTCATGATCAATGTTTGTGATAAAACTGAGTTTCCTTCAAGTTTCTTGCTTGTATATATGTTGGAGTTTATGTGGCTTATTGCCACTTCTAGGGGAATAATGCCTGTATAGTGAGGTTTATCATACTTTCTAGAATTGGCTTGATGGCATCATGAGTATTCTTGGTGGTATTATCAAATTTTATTTACAAGTAACAAGGTTTCCTTCTATCTATCATAAAAATTTCCTAGCTCATCGGCTCATCGGCTCACACTAGGATCCAAATCTTAGCAGAGGCAAAGTATATTTGGGTGATTTCTTCCTATCCGCTTAATTTGGTTGGTGTAATTACATGGCCTCATGCTGATGGAAGGATGGGAAGATGAAGGTACACGGTGGGTTCTTGTCAAGGTGCATAGCTGCACACAAGTTGGTCCAGACACCAACTATTATTTAAAAGAAAATCTTCTTATAGCTCATAAGTTGAAGACATTTTTCAGAAATCCAATAACTCCTATGTGATTGAGAGTAACATACTTTATGATTAGCATGTACAATTCTTAATGTTTAGAGAACCGTAATAGATTAGTTTGATATAGTTTATGATTAGTATGTACAATAGGTAGGCGTAGAGCTATATAAGAACCACCTATGTGCATGAGTTAGCTGAGGAGAAAACATAAAGAGTTGTATTTTTATTTTTTACACTATTATTCTATTATCTTCTTCACTATGCAAAGAGGGTTCTTATTGTTGTCAGTTTCTGTGTTAGTGTTTTAGAGAATGCGTAGATTCTACCTTTATATAGAAAACAACATGCTCTATATGTCCAATTGCCTCACTCTTTTCAATATTGTGCTTTATAGTGATTCATGTGTGCATACGATGCCTCATCATTTATTGCGATAGTTCTATTGTCTAACTCCTCCCATGTGCATAACCAGTATGGAAAAGATTATGAGTATGAAGCTCCTGTAAAGCTGTTAGACAAACTCTTGCATGAGTTTCGACAATCACCTGATGAACAGATTGTCGTGGTTTCCCAGGTTATGCCTCACTTAAAAAATCATCCTTGAGAAGCTGCAGGATTGTTATTGAAGTAGTATCTGATATTCTGTTTTTTGCTTTATGAAATGTTTTAAGGTTCTTGTTGCTGACATTAACATTGGATATGAGGAGATAGTTAATACTCAGGTTGGTGGCAGAGGCATCTCTAAATCTTGATATCATTGTTTCTAATTGGGCTGTCAAGCAGACTTCCATTGATACCATCTTCCTGTGGCTTTCCGATTATGTTGTAGGTTCTTTCTTTTAACGGTGAGCCTGTAAAAAATTTGAAGAGCTTGGCCAGCATGGTAGAGAAGTGCAATGATGAATTTTTGAAGTTTGATTTGGAATATCAGCAGGTATGAACTTTCTGTTGGTCTGGGTTTTTTGAGAGATGTGTGGCAAAATGCTCGCTCTACTTAATCCTAGTTTGTTTAATGCAGGTGGTAGTCCTCCAGACAAAGACAGCAAAATCTGCAACATCAGACATACTTACTACACATTGTATTCCTTCTGCCATGTCGGAGGATCTCAGGACGTAAATCATTTCAGCAAGGTCAAATCAAAATTCTTGTTGCCAGCATGACAATATTCATCCTTTTTTTTCTTTTCTTTCCAGGCTGACGATTTTTTTGTAGTATTGAAGTATCAATGGATGGTAAATTAACCTAAGGTGTTGGTAACTAATGCTTACTAGAATTAGTAAAGGGTTGTACCATTTTCTGAATATTGGATACCTTTGTCATAGCTGTAGAGCAGTCACATATTGCCTGAGCTAGTGGATGGATTAAAGGTTTTCTGTTTTGTTTGTTGGGTTATAGTTATACATGCGTATCACATTCTCAGATGGAGCCAAAGCCTGACCCTGTCAAAAGGGGAAGACGCATTTCACCTA
Source organism: Solanum sitiens (assembly GCA_016801875.1). Taxonomy (NCBI): domain Eukaryota; kingdom Viridiplantae; phylum Streptophyta; class Magnoliopsida; order Solanales; family Solanaceae; genus Solanum; species Solanum sitiens. The sequence continues at coordinate 983,105 of JABWTJ010000149.1, forward strand.
TTTTTGTTTTTCCAAATATGGGCCAGTGCTCAGTAAATAGATGATATGTGGGGTTATAGTATAGACGCATGTAGCTTTTGAGCCAACTAAATGCAACACTGTGGGCAGCCATAAATACACCATGAAAAAACGTTAAGGGTGTGTTTGGTAGGAAAGAAAAACATTTTCTAATTTTCTCATGTTTGGTTTGGTTAAAAGTTTTGCAAAATGTTTTTCAAATCAACTCAAAATTAAGGAAAATGATTTCCCTTCAAAAATTAAGGAAAACATTTTTCAAAACTTCCCTCAAGCTTCAAATAACATTTTTTTTATCGAAAAAATATATTTAAAACTTATTTTAAAAAGTATTTTCAATTTCCAATTTTTATTTTTCGCCCCGCCCGTACCCACGAACCCCCATCAGACCCCCACCCCTCTCCAAAAAAAAATTAAGTTGTTTTAAAAAGTATTTTCAATGTCAAATTTTTATTTTTTCACCCCACCGCACCCCTACCCCAATTTTTTTTTTTTTTTAAGTTTGTTCTTAAAAAAAAAATTTAGCTTCAAAATTTCATTATTTTCACCTCTACTTTTGTCCCCCCTACTAGCCCCCAGCCCCAATTTTTTTTTTCTACTCACCAACTAAACATGAGAAAATAAATAAAAAAATTTACTTGTTTTCCAGGTTAACATTTTCCTTCATACCAAACACACCCCAAGCGAAAAGGCTTGCTCATAGTATGGTAGATGTAAGCGTATGAGACCAATATGGGTTGTGCTGCACTAGTGGGAGTGCTTCACCATTAACCAGAGATTTCAGATTTGAGTACTGAATATGGAGAAAATCTTGTTGGGAGCGCTACCCCCGAATGAGTCCGATAGAGTGTAATTCAAATTTAGTCGAAACTGTGGATTTCAGACACTTGGTGAAAAACTAAAAAAAATAAAAAATACACACGTCTGCTATCAAATTTATAGGGGCTCCGGGAAGGGGAGTAATAGTCAGAACAACAACTTGAATGTCCATTCCACTCAAAGGATTGATATCATATCATGCACACAACTCGCTCTCGGAAATATGATTCTAATTTATATTCAAACTCAAGTTGTGCACACTACATATGAAAAATTAATACTCTTGTTTCATTTTATGTGAGGTAGTTTGATTTGGCTTGAGGTTTAATAAAGAAAAGAACACTTTTAAAACTTGTGGTCCAAAATGAATGATTTAAATTTGTGTGGTTGTAAATCATTTTATCAAGGATAAAATAGATATTTTATAGTTAAGTTGTTACTTAATATAGAAATGTGTCATTCTTTTTTTAGACTAAATTAAATGAAAAGTAAATCACATAAATTGAGCAACATCAAAACACCCTTCATTTGATGAATTTCTATTTCAAGGTAAGGGATAGTTGAGACGAAGCAACATATATATATATATATATATATATATATATATATATAATCAGTAAGTGTGACTCCTCAAAACTACAAATCACTGTGAATAATCTCCATGCAGACTAAGACTATTACCGTAAATTTTATTTCCTTTATTCTTCAGTTCTTTCCATTTAACTATTTAAGAGAAACATGTACAATCCTACACAAATTCACGTCATTATACTTTCAAGTTTCACAATATCTCAATGCACAAAATGCTACTCTCTTCGTCCACTTTTCACTATTAATAAGTGCGAGTCCTCAAAACTACAAAATCAGTAAATAATCTTCATGTATATTTAAGACTACTATCATATATTTATATAAAAGAGAATCCTAGACCCACCTATGTAGCGCAACCACAAACCAGGATTCCCTTTTAACTTATTTATTTCCAAATTTAGCCTTCCCTTTCATGAAAAGTTGTGACTTTTATGAAAAGTTGCAACTTTTACAAAAAATTATGTCTTTTTATGAAAAGTTGCGACTTTTACGAAGAGTTGCGACTTTTATGAAGAGTTGCAACTTTAATGAAGAATTGTGACTATTATGAAGAGTTGAAACTTTTATAAAAAAATGTGAATTTTATGAAATATTGTGACTTGTCCAAAGAGTCGTGACCTTTCCGATAAAGCACAATAAGAATCTATTCACAATACTCTTTGTTGTCTATAAAGAGGGATTTTCTCTAATTTTAACACAACAAAAAATTTGAACTTCTTCTTCTTCTGCACAATTAAATATTTTTGCACTTTGCTCCAGTTGAGTGGCTCACTAACACCATTGTTTTTGTATTAGTACACTAGCGAATATAATCGTTCTGTCTTGAGAGGATCTATTCCTTTATAATTTCCTTAAAGGGACAATGTGCATTCAACGGGCTCGACTTTTTCCTCTATGTTTCATTTTATTATTAAAGATCCTGGTATATTTTTTACAATCATTAACTTATGCTTATTATAATAATTTGTTTTGAGTACATGTTTTAAACTTTATTGTCTATGTTTATGCTTTTGATCATTATGTTGAACTAAAAATATGTTAATCAAGAGTTGAATGTAATCATTATACTATTGGTTTCATGTATATTAGAATTCTTAAACTTGTTAAAGAAATGACTTTGATCTTTATAGAGTTTTCAATGGCTAAAAATTACATGGGATGTCCAAGAAGGACTTTGAGTGTTCAAAAGCTAGGTGGTTCCACAGTACCTTGGAGTTTTATAATTCAACTTTATTATCTTATCGAGGCATCCAATCAATTAGTTACATAAAAAAAAAGGAATGTAGTGGGATGGTAAGTGTTGTACTAAACCTTAATCAAACGTTTGGGGTTCAAATGTTGGATTGGAGTCAATGAATTACCCCTCAAAGTAGGATGAATCTATATTAATCAAATTTTAAAGAAATAATTATTTCCTTATAAACTTTAGATTAAAAGTCCCAAAAAATAAAGTTTTAACCATATTGACTGAAACATAAACAACAAAATATGTCTTTTTTCTATCAAAGTAGTGTCATTGACTGCGTATGATTTTGAATAAGGGACTTTCCAAGACATCATTTAACCCAAATTATTTGAGCGACATACGTTATCTCATTGAAATCTAAGAGATGTGTTTTTATATTTTAATAAACGTATCAAGTACACAACTAAATAAAATATTTGTACCACTTTTTGAAAATATAAATATAGACAATGAAACAATTACATATCTTTTCGAGAGACTTCGGTGATGAACAAATACAGTAAAATGAAGAATTAATAACAAAATTCATAAACACTTAGAATTAAACTTTTTTCATTTTAAGATTAAAAACATTTCATATCTTCTTTGGATAAAATATTCTTGAAAATTTATCATAGGTTGTACCCTCTTGAAAACACTTATATTACCAAATGTTCAGAAGTAGATAATTGACGTAGTTCACCACCGCGCGGGAGATTTACCTAGTTAATTATAATACTAATGCATGGGACTATATATTTGTACATGGAATTTTCCAATCACTTTGAAAATGATGAAGAAAATAATAAGGTCTTCTATGAATGAGCTTGAACTTAAGCAAGGAAGATGGAAGTGGTTGTTCAAGGTCTGTTTGGAGAGTTCTACTACTACAAAAGTTAAGCTCACACATCTTGTCCAAAGTCTAAGCTATTTGTACTTTAAAAAAAATGGACAAAGATTAAATCTCATAAGTTTTTGAATACTTAAAGGACTAAAATCGGTAAGTTATAGTTAAGGGACTAAAATCGATAAGTGTATAGTCAAGGGACGAAAAATAATAAGTCTTTGAATAGTTAAAAGACTAAATCTGTTAAATATATAGTTAAAGGACCATTTTAGACCTACTCTTATAGTTAACGGACTATTTATGTCATTTTATCCCAATATTTCTTGAATTTTGATTGAATTATAACAAACTTTGCTTTTGTAGTAGTGTTAGTTACTTGATAATGTATTGATTTTGAATTATGTTGCATAGAATAAATGATCAGTACTTAAAAGAATAGTGACGAGTGTGCTTTACAGGCAGATTTTTTTAGTGCACTTTTGGAGCAAAATATTTGATTGGAGTAACATATACTTAAGTGGTAGATACACAAGTTCACTTGTAGTGTAATTTTTTTATCGAAAGGGTTTGAGTGAATATTCTTCTGCCTCAGTTTACATACTTAATTGAATTGAGATGTGCCTAAATTGATTTTGAAATATGTAGCATAGAATAAATGATCAGTACTTAAAAGAATAGTGACGAGTGTGCTTTACGGGCATATTTTTTAGTGCACTTTCAGTATCTATGGAACAAAATATTTGATTGGAGTAACATGTAATTAAGTGATAGATACACAAGTTCACTTGTAGTGTAATTTTTTTATCGAAAGGATTTGAGTGAATATTCTTCTGCCTCAGTTTACATACTTAATTGAATTGAGATGTGCCTAAATTGATTCGAACATCAAGATTCTAAAAAATATTGAATTCCGAAATAGTATGTAATATAAAATTTGCATTATATAATAAAGTTTGCATATTATATTTTGTGCTTCATATGCAACTTAACAAAAACACATATATACTATTCTTTTAAATTACTACATCTTAATTTAATAATTTTATTATATTGTATATAAGCAACAATAACAGTAATATCATCAATTTTTCCTCCTTTATGTCGTCCCTCAGATGCTCTAGCATATGGTGTATCTGCAAATCTATCAAATGAATTATACAAAGCAATGTTCCCAATTTGACTAGCCAACTCCTCTGCCTTCAACTTCTGATCGATCGCCCTTCGAACAATTTCCTCTATCTCACTTTCAAATATATTATCGAGCATCCCATCCGTCCCAATCATTAATATATCATCTTTCTCAACGTTTAATTTAATTACATCTTCTGAGCAACACTAGGATTATCTAAATTGCAATTTCCCAATTGATACGGACATCCAAATCCTCGTTGTTGTATTGGTGATTAGTATATAATTTTTCCTTTACTGATTAGTAAAAATCCACTATCACCAACATTAGCAGCTACTGTATTATTTTTCATCGAGTTTAGAGTAATAACACAACCAGTAGACGATCCTTTTGAATTTGTGTTTTTGTATGCTTCTTCAAGAACCCTTTTAGGGTTCACATGGACCTTTCATTGCTTCATCATATGTAGCGATAAATGAGGTCTTCATAAGCTCTCTCGCGTATATTCCAGCGTCAATCCCCTTTAGTTCCCAGCCACCAACACCATCAACAACACCAATAGTTTGGTATAATTCATGCATAAAGTGTGCATCTTCACCTAAAGGCTTGTTTGGATTGTCTTTAGGTAAGTATAAAGATCCAACCACCATTTTTAAGCATGGTAATTTTTTACTACTAAATTCATCATCATGACTAAATTTGAATTTCTTGTTACTTTGATTTTCCGGATTATCATAATTAATTTCATGAGAAGAGAAGTCGAAATATCTCTTATAGCGTGACAAGTTGAAAAGTTTATCGAATTTTATTTTGGAAGAATATTGATCATGACCTAATGATGTAATACATGCATCCATTGTTGTGTTGATTGAAAAATCAAGTAAAGATTATGTAACGGAAGTAGGGTTATAACTAATATATATATAATTATATATACATTACGTTGCAATTCTATGTAGAATAGGTTATGTGTTGCTCCCCAGTATACACGCAAGTGTACGTGGTCGCACAAGTAGTATAGTTTCTTTTAGAAACGAGTTATCATTCCCAAGGGACTTATGATCAACTTATATTCACACTTAATTCCACAATTAAAGAGAAAAATAACTACTTCGCAGGTTGATTGTTTTATGGTTAACTACGACTAATATGCTAATTTAAAGTAAACAATGGTGAACGACTTTGATATAATGTTTCAGGCAAGATTAAAGCAATTCCAGAGCTGAAACATATAATGAATGTCATGTATGTATTATCGACTTTGAACTGACTTCAGTTGTCAAATTACTGGTTTATATATAGGGTTAATAGTATGATCCAGGTTACACACCTCTCGTCGCCTACCCCAATTAGCTATCTAACTATATCGTTGAGTGGGAGAAATAGACTAACTGCGAGCATTTATATATCATCCTATTTCGTAACCAAGCAAGGTGTTCGTCTTCCGAGCGTTACTCCTGAACATTAATGTCCTCAATTTAATGGACGGACCGAGCTCTCTATATTCTCTGGTCTATCTAATCTCTCCTATGATCAATTCAAGATTAGACACTATATTTATCTCTAGATGGCCGGTCAAGAAACAGTAAAACAAGCATATAAAAGTAATTTTAATTGACAACCGAAGATTATTCATAAAGCCTCAAATATTCAACAATCGATTTATAGCTACAACCCCAAAAATAGGGTGTTTTAGCAACTCATGCTATTAATAATCAAGAAAAGATAATCGTTCATAAAAAACCCGTAAAATTGAAGAGTTAAGATGATTAAAAACTTGACTCTTTCCCTTCCATGCACCCCCAACCCCCTTCTTTTTCCTTCCTTCGAGTAGGTCCGCTCACTGGAAAGTCTTTTTTCAAAGAAAAAAAGAAGGGGGTCGATTTAGGCTCCTTCCCTTCCACTGCAACACATTGATTCCGCTCGTTCCCATCCTTCGCTGGGGATGGCAAGGTTCTTTATCAATGATGCGGCATTACCGCAGTTGTATGTACCCCTCTCCTTTCAGTCGAGTGACTTCGTGCCCTTCGATCTACTTCCTAAACTAAAGGAAGATGACGCTGTGGATGATGTTCCAGCTGGAAAGTCAACCTTTTCATATTAATGAGAACCCCATGATCCTTCCGTGTGGAAGGGAAGGTGCGGAGCGAAGGCGAACACGAATACTAAAAAGCGGGCGGATCTTCCAAAAAAAAGACTTTATATCATATCGAATAAAGAGATGTCTTTGTCAGAGGACCGAGCCACTCGACACCCGCCGCCTTCGGTCAACTCAAACAAGAGGCGTTGATGATCGGAGATTACAAAAGTATAGGACCCTTTCCCGAGACAGGGAAGGTCAAAAAAATGGAACGATCGAAACATGGGAATAGATCCGCACAGCCAGCCCTGTAGGTGGAGGTACACGAAGACCAATTCCGGTCAATCCCTTTCCTGAACCATAGCTGGGTAGTGAAGTGGTCCGTGAAGGTTAAATAAGACTTGTGTACACTAAACAAATGTCGAACCCTAATAATGGCAGTCCAAGGATCTATTTATAATAGTGGATAAAGTTAAGAACATATCCTACTCAAATTAGAAATCCTAGTTAATGTTTACAACTTGAAAAAGTCAGAATTGGGCTGGGACGGCACGCCTCTATCGCGCCTAACAACATCTGGGAATTAAACACCTCCTGGAGCGGCGCGCCTCAATCGCGCCCCAACAAGGGCTTTGAGAGACGGACCCTGGTGCGGCGCGCCCACCAGTGCGCCTCAAAGGAGGTTTTGAAGGACATGCCTTGGCGCGCCACGCCTAGGCACTTCATCCTTAGCCGTTTTTATCACCTCCATCTTCTTTTCTTCGTTCCAGCTCCAATTTCTCCGACAGTTCCTGCAATCACTAATCATGTGTGTAAGTGCCAAATCAACACAATCAATCACAATATCAAGCTAATAAACTAAAAATCGTCTTTTAACACCACCAAATCATTGGCAAATATTGACTACTTAGGCATATAAATATGCCTAAGATCATTGTGGAAAAAACAAATTTTGGTCACTTTTTCATATGGAAAATTTAGAAAATAATGTGTAGGAATTATTCCTACTTAAAAGTTAGAACAGGTTATAGAAACAAAGTTATATTTTTAGAAATTATCTAAGTGTGATATTATGGAAAAATAACTTTTGGTAACTTTTTATATGGAATATTTAGAAAATGACATATAGTAATTAAATCCTACTTAGAATAGGTTTGGGGAACAAAGTTTTTGGAAATTGTCTAAACAACGTAAAAAGAAAGTGAGATTTTTCCTTAACATAGATTTTTTCTGAGAAAATAATATTTATTATGCTGATAATTTACAGGTTAACTTTTTGTGGATTGTGTGTTTCCATATAAAAAGCTTACTTAAATTTAAATGTGATTTTTTAAAATTATTTGGATAATGCTGATATTCCTAATAGTTACGTTGGCATTTATGTACTTCCACATTTCTTTTGTATTGATTTTATATATTTACTAGGTAATTTATTCGCATTTTGCGCATACATGAATAATTTTTATAAGTTTTTGAACGACCATTTCAATAATTGATTGTTATAAGGAAAAAAAAAGTAAGTATTAGTGGGTTTGTAGAACATTTCAACTGAAATTAAACGACTTGACATTATCATATATCTCAAAAATAGTAAATATATAATAAAAATATCTTAATATCTAATCATTTTTATCTCTTACATAATTTATCATAATATATGTTTGAAGATATAATTGTCTCGTTAAAATTAAGTGATGTTTTTATGCAACAACATCACCTTTTCTATTGTTTTACATGAAAAATATAGAATCTGATAATTTTACTATTAGAATAACTCCTTGTGAAAAAAAGTTATGTGAAATTTTTAGCTAATCAATATTAGTTATAAATAAGTTAAGACTGTTAAAAATGTACACCACAACAACATAAATAAATTTTTTTAGACGCAATCTACTTGTCTGAGGTCAAACATTCATCACTTTTCGTTATTATTACTTTGTTACTCTAACAAAACTTATAGAAGGAGAAAATAAATTTGAATTAATAACAAAATAATATTTTTGACCTTTTTAGAAATCATTCTTCATTAAACTGCTGCTCTGAAGACCCTTATAGATGCTTCATCAATGTAACTTTATGATTTTTTTCGAAATATGTATGTATAACGGTTACATTATTAAAGTACAAGTAGATCAAAATGTTGTATTCTAGACTCATGTTAAAGAAATATTCTCAAACATTAAAAAATTAAAAATGAGTCTAACCTAGATAACTCAAACGCTCAACAATGACTTGGGACATGAAGGTATGTTAATAGACATAACTTTGTAGCTTAAGATATTGCTTTTCTTTAGAGTAGATTTTTTTTATATTATTCAAATTAAACTTGCCGAAAATAGTCATAACTCACACAAAAAATATTTAGATGAACCAAATGAGAAGGAAAAAAGGAAAAACATTAAAAGAATGAAAAACTTTATCCACGTAAGATCATATACCTACCAAACAGAAAATAATCAATACAATTTTAAGAAGACAACAAAACAACCAGAAAAAATATACATTAAAGGGAGTAAACTATGACATATACAATGATGATAACAAATCATTCTAACCAGAAAAGTTCCTATGTTTTGAAATAACATACCTCAAAAAATTGACCAACACTTCAATGATCCAGTCCTTATAAAATTTAGTAAAAATAGATAAAAACAACGTAAACAAAAAATGGTCATGCAAAGTTACTAACTCTCCGAGGATTTTCTAAAGAACACAAAATCACATCTTTGTATGTGAAGGAATGACGTTGTTGATGAAGAAATTAGAGATTTGTAAGGCCTTTTTTATTGAACCTTCAACAATTTCAATAGAGAAAACTTACTTGAATACTCAATTAACATTTGTTATTTAATCTGTACTAATAAATACTTATAACAATAACATTGCATAAACATAAACAATAAAATTTAAATCATGTACTAAAAAATAACAATTAATAATATAAGCATAAATTAAAGACGGTAAAAGACATACCAGAATCTTCAACAATAGAACAAAACAAAATTAAACGATCAAGCCCACTTAAGGTACAATATCCTCTTAAGGAAATTATTCCCCTATAAAACTCGAGTTTTAAGGAATAGATCCTCTCAAGATAGAACGATTCTATCCACTCGTATTTTGATACAAACACGATGGTGTTAGTGAGTCATTCAACAAGAGCAAAGTACACAAATATTTAAGTGTCCAGAAGAAGAAGAAGTAGTTCAAAATTTTTTTGTTGTTTTAATATGAGAGGAAAGTCCTCTATTTATACAAGAAAGGGTAGTGTTCACATGATTATTGTGTCTTATCGGAAAGGTCACAACTCTTTGGAAAAGTTACGACCTTTTGAAAAGGTCACAACCTTTCATAAAAGTCACAACTTTTCATAAAAGTCACAAGTCTTCATAAAAGTCATAAATTTTCATAAAAGTCACAACTTTTCATGAAATAAGAAGGCTAGTTTTGAAAATAAAATAAATTAAAAGGAAATCATGGTTTGTGGTGCCGCCACGTAGGCGGTCCTAGGTTATGCTTCTATATATATATATATATATATATATATATATATATATATATATATATATATATTGTCACATCCCAAGATCACACCCTAGAAGTTAGGGCATAATCTTAGATTGCAACCGGCGTACTCGACCTCTCGGAGGTCTTATACAAGCCCTTTCATATCATTCATCGCATATATATAGTGAAAAGTAGTGCGGAATTAAAACTTTTCACAAAACATATCATAGTCTTTAAAAACTCTTTCATATAAAAGTAATAGGAAATACTAAGTCTCAATCTCATCAATCTTAGACATAAGAGTACTTGGGACACGGCCCATACGAATTAGAAAATATAGTACTACTAAGTCTATTACAATACCCCATAAAAGAAACATAAAAGACATATATGCCCTCGAGTCAAATGAGGACATACTTCAACTTCACTTGAACGATCTTCTAGTCCAAGTCTTGCTTCCCAAAAGCTCCTCACCTACCAACCACTATAGAGATAGATAAAAGCATTGAATTAGTACAACCACATGTACTCAGTATGACATTATGCATAAAAATCATGAAAACGGACATTTATTGGAAATATGTATCTTTTCATTTAAATATCCTAATATCATCATAAGAGCAACATTTATCAACTTAGAATCACATAAGATAATATTTAGACAATTAAATGCATTTTAAAGGTTACTTTACAGTAACCTCACTTCACTGTACAGTGAATTACAGTGAAGTGCTTTTCCTTCCCTTTTAACACTTCCTAGCATGTAGTCTTCTCACTAAAAGCTATCCTAAGGCTTACCTAAGTCACACAAAGAGAGACCGCCCATACACCCTCTCTATGTGTCCCTAAACGATCCTCAAGGCTACTCATAATGAGACACATACAATACACCAAACACACAACATGCATACTATGACAATTTCCCCTACCAAGGCTATCAAAAGACTTACTTAAGTACTCCTAGAAGAGAACGCCCATACACCCTCTTCAAGGTTACCTAAATAATCCTTAAGATTTCCTAAGTTTAGATCATGTCAAACATAACAACCGACTTCCCTAACTGGAGTCATTCTCAAGACTTCCATAGATAAGACATGAAGAGATCTATCCCATATGCCCTCTTCACACTTTACTAAGGAATCATTAAATCACTTTAGATTAGGTACTCATTCACTTACATACATTCTAACATAAGTCATTAATTCATTAGTTCATTAAAGAGACATTAATCACATAAAGAACATTCAAGTAATTGTCTTGGAGAAGACCTAGGGACTCTTACTAACACCTTCAAAGCCTATTTTGCAATGTCTAGATAGCGTCCCATACCACCACCTAAACTTCATAGAACTTCTCTAATGCTAATAGGTATCCCATATGATGAGAATAAGCAATAACCTACATAGATCATGGTATCAAAACATGAAATCCGGAGTTCTATCCTACTCCGATGAGGTTGTTCTACTTGCCAATGGTAGAACTTGGACACATCCCATGTAGGCACATGGTTAAGGAATATGAAGGGCTTACTTTGTATTCTAGCCTCATACTTTAACTAGAACTACTTCTCTTACCATACTCACTCGGTGCTAGCCTTCGTTATCATAGATTAGTTCACATTAAGGTTCATACAAAGGGGTTCCATATCAAGTTCATAACCCAATTACATTTACCCTACCAAAGAGGTCCTCTAGGGGCTGCCTTACAATGGCGGCAAGAAGCTCATTATGACTTTCCTAAGGATTGATATGATGTCGTTCCAACCAATCAACCTTAAGTCCATCATTCATTACATGAAGGATACCATTACGACTTTTGACTTCAAGTTTCATGACCTTACCTTCTAGGTTCAAGGTTTCACATAAGGGACCATCTTATCATCATTCAAGGTCTCACATCATTCATTCATTCAAGACTAAGAGAATTTAGCATCCTAAGTCAAGACATCACATATTTACTTCATACAAGCATCAAGTAAGTGACACAAGTCTACCTAAACAAGACACAACATACTTCACTTTAGCACATATTACATGTTATTCAAGAAGCACATAAGAACAACCATTATCATCTTAAAGTCATACTATATACTACTCTATCATCATCAATTAACCATCATAGACTTCACATAGCTAAGTAGGAACAATCGTACATTCAACTCTAAGACTACACACAAGAACACATAGTCATTAGTCTAACATGATCACCTAAATAGCATCAATAAAAGAACACACACTATCACATTACTTCACATATAGGTATATATGATCATACATCACATAATAAACTACATAAATAGTCATATTACTTCAAATAGTGCCAACGAGGCCATGATCATCATAATACTTAAAATAACGTCGACAAGGCCACATCAATTCACATAACACCGCCACCATAAGTGGACTAAACCAATCACAATATAATTGAAGTCTAATTAACATTAAATAAAAGAAAATATGGCAGCGTACCACCACTTCATCCTCAACACTTTCAATCCAATGCCAAATCATCCAATTCAATATCATAGGACCCTTACCCATTGCCATGAACATCAAGCATAAACTAAAATACTCAATGAATCTAAGACAATTCAATATAGATTTATCAATCTAAGACCAATTAGATATCAATTGAATACAATTCTTACATCATTAAAAAGCCCATAAGAAACTACACATTAGTTCATAAGCATTAGACCAATATTAAGTAACCCATAAATTAGTCAAAAACTAGGGTTCATCAATTACATGGTTTCATAGGTTAATTAAGTTAAAATCATCTTAATAACAACAATCCAATCACTAAACAATGATTAAAAACCATTAATGCAAGAACCCATGGTAGATCATGAATAGGTCAATTCATCTTTAGAAAACTTTAGAAAACATCTTTGAAAGTTGGTCTCCTTGATGAAACGAGTTTAAAGGATCAAAAACCATACCTCAATTAAGCTAATCCTTCAATTTTACGAAGAATCTCCACTCAAATCACTAATCCAAGATATTCCTTGAGTTTTAGCTTTAATGGAGCCTTAAGAAATTTCTAAGGGATTTTGGGGTTTTGATTTTGAAGAATGAAATCTTCTAAATGTTAAAGACTTAAATACACTTTAAAATACCCAAAAGACCCTTTAGGAACCTCCAATACTATTATTTGGAAGTGGGGTGAAATTACAAGTTCACCCCTCACTTGACAGTGAACTGCACACAGGAGACAGCACCATCGACGGTTGGCAGTCGACGGACCATTTGCCCACAAACGGACCGTCCTGTCCTTCCGTCGTTTGGTTCAGAGACCCATATTTGGTCTCTCTTCACCCCAGACTAATTACCAATCGACGATCCACCACCAACGGGGCGTCGATTGACCCACTGGGCGTCGATTGCCTTCCGTTGGTAGGCTGTCTTGGGCAGTCTTGGACACCAACTTTGGGTCCTTTCTCAAGGACCCTTGGATGGTCCTTGGGGATGTTTGCCCGGACGTTTCCAACACAAACATGACCGTATATGAGTTTAGGACCTATCACATGAATTTCACCCAAAACGAACACGTAAAACTCAACGAAACATGCCTAGACACACAAGGTCATTTCAAGGCACATCTTTCTAACGTCATGGACGTTCTTGAGCGTTTGACCTCCAAACTTCTCGAAACTTGACACACTGCATATATACATCATATTAACTCATTTAAGGACTATATAATCTGATGAATCACACATAAACACATAGAACCACATATGAGGCACTTAGGTGACTTAGTCATCGAACGTCTTGGTCGTCCCTTGACGTTTGACTTCCAATGCACCTAATACTTTAGCTACTGCCTCAATACCATATTATAGACCTATTTAGAACCTTAGACTATCATGAAAACAATGTTAGACTCTAGTTCACCTAAGTCATTATATATATATATATATATATATATATATATATATATGATATGATATGATTAATTAATATTTTACTGGTATCTTGTGTTAGTGCATGCAGTAAGCTTTTGTGTTGGAGCTTAATTTTATGAGGGAGCTTTCAGAAGTCTATTCTTTTCTTGTTGATCTATTACTAATCTGATATCACTTGTATGCTTTGGATTAAGTTATAATTGAGTAGATTTAATTGTTTCCATCTCTTCTTTTGTTGGAAAGTTTGAAGCTAATGCAATATGAACAATTGAATTAAATACATATTATATGATTTTGAGTGCAAAACACATTTAGCTTTGTGGATCTAAGAGATGCATTGACAACAATCCTCTTCTTTTCTTCTTATATATACAATGAAATCATACTTTATTCGCAAAAACGTAAACACATGAATTTATAGAATATTTTATTTATGGGTAATCTGTAGTTCTTATCTATCATCAAAATAAGAAGGGAAAAAAATATGAGGTAAGTTGTGTATTCTAAGTTAATTGCCTTTTTTGATAAAGGAGTTAAAATATTACTACATTTAAACCTTTTCCACGTTGGTCATGTCTTAAGAGTGTAGGCAATGATTAATTTCGCCATCTATTGGTGACACTATCACAATCAAAATCAAAATGTAGAGAGAATTCATTTTAAGAACAATCAACCTTATTCAACTGGTCATATAGGCTAGCCTCTTCAAACATAAAGTTCTATAAAGGTGTTTATTTTTCCCTTCTTATAACCTACCTAGGTTCATCAAAGTATATCCATTGCTAAAGACATATTAAGCAGATGGAGTAGAAATATTCACTTTTCACTACAATGGAAAGATGATGTATTATTAATTTATACTTCAAAATTATACCTGTAAATATTTAAAGTTATATTATATTTTCAATCAATTATGTTAATTTTGAAGATACTCTCCTTGATAAATGGTTGATAACAATACATGATTGATATTTCATAATATCTGCACATTTATAAAGTAGACATAACATTATGTTCTACATATACTTTTTTTAGTACTATTTCTTTTCAAATAACTTTACAAAGTACCCAACACAAAAATGTAAAATGGTGGTCACGTGCTTAGCGCAGACGTGCTCATCTAGTATATATAGCATGGGATATATGTGTAACACGTTACACATATCCAAAAATTAATTGATATGAAAGAATAAATTAAATGTAACGATCTGAACCGTTGTTATTTAGAAAAGTAACATATGCCGCTAGGGCGGTGGTACTACAGTGGGACATGGAGCGCCACAAAAGGATGGTCAGGGCAGAACTTAAATGACGCAAAAGCTTATTTTCTCCATTACTCAAAACACTAAAAAGAGGCGAGGATCACCGTATAAAGCCTCAAAAGCTTGCTCTAGGCTTGGAAAAGAAGGATGAAGAGATTTTTAGTGCAAGCATGATGATAGCTTGCGGATTCTTGGCCAAATCCACCGTCTCGAGGTCCGGAAATCAAGATTGGAGTCATAATCTTGTGCAGCTGCTTGGCACCCATGTAGGTCGGGTTATTTACTTGAGTAGTAGTAAATTCGTTCTTGCTGTGTAGTATATCGCTAACTAACGGTAGAATTCATGTTTAGGCCTTCAGACACGGATAAGGAGAGGATTGTATATGAGCCCTAGTTGCTAAATATGATGGGAACCATGGTGAAAAATCTTGTCCAATGAAATATGATTAGATAAGGGCTCGACCACATAGTTTTGTGTTGTATTTGTTTGTTAATGTCCCTAAGGTGTGTGTGCATGAATAGGAACAGAAAAGTATAAATCAAACCAAATAAGACGACAAATGTTGTATAAATTACATGACATGATCTTGTTAATTAATTGTGTGACTATATAAGAACTATTCATTATGTGTGTGATTATAGTTGTGGTTGTGCTGACTTGATTGGGTGTCACATTTAGACACATCTATTAGATCAGGTGTCATGTTGCAACATACTAAAAATTTGGGCATGAATTCCATGAGAGGAACAATTGTGGTGATTACATTCATGTTTAATTTTATTTAAAATTGGGAAATCGTATGATGCTCCTAAACTGATGATTGAATTATGCATATTGTATATGTGTATTTACTCTATTGTAAATAAATGAATTATATATGGTTTATTGAAATTGATTGCGAATGAGCGGCCCCCAATATATGGTCCAGTGAGTATAGATCCCGGGTCCCGGTGCTATTATAGGATATGGCTAGAAGGGTTGTGTGTATTCTTGAATAATGAGAAGTAGGGTAGTGTTCATGACCTAAATAGTAGTTAAATCCTACCTTGTAAAGGAGATTGGTATTAGAAACAGTTGGCGAGTCTGCATAGGGTGTAATGTGTAATCAAGGATTAAATTGTGAGGCAGAAGAAACGAGGGCATGTCGTGAGTGGTTGGCTCAATTGGTGGTAGTTACAATTGGGGTCTCCTCTAGGAGATATAATGGTTAAGTGATGATCAAGAATGGTCCGACTAAAGGGGATAAAGTCATGTCACATACTGAGCCTACACCTTGGGTGAGACTAGCACTCGAGAAATTCCCAAGATGGCCCCAAATGATCCCCTGGCATGGATAAATCATAGTGAAAGACTTACTCATGATAAAAATACTTTTAAAAGGAAAGTGAAATTTCAATAGATTACTTATAATGTATAAAGAAACATTCACTAGCCAAAATGGCACTCCAGTCTCAAACATCAAACATGAATTGAAAGACTCAAGAACTAACATCAACTAACTGTCTATGAAGCCTCCAACAATTGAGATGAACGTCAGGAAAAGACCCATGACATCCTAATTGATAAAAAAAATGGGTCATCCAGAAGCAAATAGGATCACCAATAACTTTAAAGCTCAGCTAAAATCAACGATGCACTGGATGCTGATGCTAGTTACTTGTATCTGTATCATAAAACTATGCAGACCAACTGGCATCAGTACATTGAATGTACAAGGATGCGAGGGGAATACTAAACCAGACATAAGCTTGAAAGGAACTGAAGAAACATACATGGTCTCAACTCAACTCATTTCAATATAAAGCAATAATGTAAATGCAATATAAAGAAAAGCTTTTGAAACATGGATAACAACTCTGTGTATTTAGAAATACAATGGTAACTCAGTTTGTATGCAAAGATACAATATAACTCTGTTTGTATGTGAAAATACAAGTAAGTTATGTGTATATAAGAATACAAAATATAACTATGGGAGTTTCTCTAACCGAAAACCATCACTTAAGAGTTATGTGATGATACATCATTTTGCCTCACGCGCCAAGGCCATTCTATATCTTGCAAGGGGCATAGAACCTAATTAATAAGTGGATCCACTAGCCTATGCTAAAAAGCACTAAAGAATCATCTAAAATGTATGACCCTTTCTACCTATAATGGCTACATAACTTATGGGGATTATGAGTTGTCTGAACTCTCCCCCATATCGATGCTCTATACTACTCTCAAAATATAACTAGCTCATATGTTTAAAAACATAAATAATTTTGTGGTTTGAGATAATTACTCAAAAGTAGCCCAAAGACTCTCTAGCAAATCAGTGTTTTCTCTCTTGCTTAATTGTGAAAGCATTTACTCTTTATTGAAAACTAGCTCAAAGGCTCTTTTGAAAATCGGTGTTTCCTTCCTTGTTTAAATGTGAAAATATTTACTCTTTATAAATACATAGTCCCCATATACTCTTTTGAAGAAATGAACTTCATTGTCTACTCTTAACTCAACTCAAACTCAAGTCTTAAAACAAATTTAAAGCATTTGCAAAAGACTTTTGAAAGGACTCTAAGAACTCTCTAGACTTGGCTCTTAACTTTCCTTGAATTTGAAATTTATGGATTCAAGGTTGTGATTTGTGATAGGAAAGATCTTGTGATGTTTAGGAGTGTTTTATATAGTTAAACATGAGAAACGATCAAGAAATCACTATCCGAAAGTAAGTCCGCGACACAAATATGCATTTTAATATTTGGTCGCAAAATAAATTTGAGATAGAAGGGTACGCAACCTCTCCGTGACACGGAGAGGAAAGTTTTAATCCTAAGGAATAGGTTTGCGACGCGGACCTGGTACCCTGAGTTGCCCGAATTTTTCCTTCTTCATTTTCTAACCTTTGCTTAAATTCATTTCTTTTTCTCAATTCCTTTTTAGTTTCAGATACCCAGTACATA
Organism: Solanum sitiens; assembly: GCA_016801875.1. Lineage (NCBI taxonomy): Eukaryota > Viridiplantae > Streptophyta > Magnoliopsida > Solanales > Solanaceae > Solanum > Solanum sitiens. The sequence continues at coordinate 1,001,433 of JABWTJ010000149.1, forward strand.
TATACACGAATCTTTTCCTAGATGACTCAAAAATTGACATGATATCATCAAGAACTCAACAATTCCATCAAATCTCAAGAACAAAAGTCAATTTCAAGAACACAATTCAAGATCATCAAACGTTAAATTTTTTAGAACAAATTTCGCTGAACTAAACATGATTAGAAAGTGGGTGAACGAACCTAACGCTATAAAATTCTCACATAACTCTTTAGGGATCAACCCTTGGCGAAATGACTTCGATTCCGTAAATCTCCAAGAACACTTGACTTTTCTCCTCTTGAGTTCTTTCTCTAAAAACTCTAGCATGAAATTTGGGTGCGGGAAATGAACTAACTCTATTTAACCCCAAATAATTTACTAAAAATGAATTTAATTAATTGGGTAATGAAAAGACCAAACTAGCCCCTTAAAATCCGGTTAACTTTCCTTATTCGGACAATCCGACTTCAAACGGGCATATGTACCTCATATGAACTTGAAAACTAGCAAATTCGGTGGCACTGGAAAGATGATTCAAAGAACTTTTATTTAATAGGTAACACACCTAGATCATCCTTTTCTGAGATTTATGGTTGTTTGAAGTTGACCCAAAACATATACTTAGCCAAACTTTCCAAATTTGATCTTTCTAGAAATGGTTTTTTCTAATTTTAGATCTTTCAAATAATGGGGTGTTACAATATATCCTCCTTAGGGACATTCATCCTCTAAATAGACTAAACTTATTAAGCTAAGGGTGTAACATCTAACATTTAGCTAAAACACCCAACAAGCAAATCTAACACATTCAATATATCAACTAAAGAGTATTGGAAAGAGAATTAGTACCTTGATTTTGAATTTCTCTGGGCTCAAAGAGCTGTGGATATATCTTCTTCATATCCTCCTCAACTTCCCAAGTAGCTTCCTCAAATAATTGATTCCTCCATAGAACTTTGACTGATGCTACTTTCTTGGTCCTCAACTTGCGAACTTGGCAATTTAAAATCTGAACAAGAATCTTCTCATAAGATAAGCTATCCTTAATACCAATGTCTTCAGTTGGTATAATCAATGATGGATCTCCCATACACTTTTTCAACATAGAATTGTGATACACTGGATAAACTGTTGCTAACTCTTGTGGCAGATACAACTCATAAGCTACATTACCAATCCTTTTGGATATTTTGTAAGGACCAATATACCGGGGACTAAGCTTCCCCTTCTTACCAAATTTCATAACACCTTTCATGGGCGAAAATTTCAAGTATATCCAGTCATCTACTTCAAACTCTAAGTCCCTTCTCCTAACATCAGTGTAGGATTTCTGACGACTCTACGATGTATTCAACCTTTCTTGGATAATCTTAACTTTCTTCATAGATTGATGAAATAAGTCTGGTCCTATCAAACCAGCCTTACCAACCTCAAACCATATAATAGGAGTTCTGCATCTTCTCCCATAAAGTGCTTTGTAGGGAGCCATTTGGATGCTAAAATGGTAACTACTGTTGTAAAAAAATTCAATGAGAGGTAGGTGATCATCCAAATTACCCTTGAAATCAATCACACATGCCCTCAACATATCTTCGAAAGTCTGAATAGTGTGCGCTCTGCTTGACCATCTTTCTAAGAATGAAAAGCAGTACTCAAGTTCATCTTTGAACCCAAACCTTTCTGGAATGACTTCCAAAAACTTGAAATAACATGTGCACCTCTATCTGAAATAATGGAAACTCAAACTCCATGAAGTCTTACTACCTCTTGAATATATATCTTGGCATAATCCTTTGTTGAATGAGTAGTCTTTGCCGGCAAAAGTGGGATGATTTTGTCATTCTATCAACAATCTCTCAAATGTAATCATGTTGCCTGCGAGACCGTGACAAGCCAGTAATGGAAACCTTATCGATCATCTCCCACTTCCATTTTGGAAGTTCTATATTTTTTGCCATACCACCAGACCTCTGGTGCTTTAATTTAACTTGTTGACAATTTGGGAAGTTAGAAACAAACTTTGCAATGCCTTTCTTTATACTACTCCACCAATAAACCTCTCTCAGATCACGATACATCTTTGTGGAACCCGGATGAATAAAATATGTGGAGTTATGAGCTTCCTCCATGATCCTCTCTTGGAATTCATCCACCCTTGGCACACACAATGTACCTTGATACCTCAATATACCATCTCCCCCATGTTCAAAAGCCATCACATTTATCTTATGAAAATTTGCCTTTAATTTAAGAAACATAGGATTTTGGTCTTGCTTTTCTTTCACTTATGACACTCAGCCCCATTCATCACCACTACATCCCCTTCATTCGAATCCATTAAACGAACTCCCAATCGTTCAAGTTTATGTACATCTTTTACTAGTTCTTTCTTCTCTTTCTCAACATGGGCATTACTACCCATAGAAAACCTACTCAAGGCATCAACAACAATATTAGCTTACCTAGGTGATATAGAATACTCATGTCATAATCCTTGATTAACTCTAACCACCTCTTCTGTCTCATGTTAAACTCTTTCTGACTAAATACATACCAAAGACTCGTGTGATTAATGAACACATCCACATAAACACAATTAACGATAACAACGTCGTGTTTTCAAAGAAAATATTATGGCAACCAACTCTAGATCATGGGTTGGATAATTATTCTCTTGAACTTTCAACTGTCCGGAGACATAAGCTATAACTTTAGCATTCTACATTAACACACAACCCAAATTAACTCTGGACGCATCACAATATACAACAAAGCCTTGCGTACCCTCTTGTAAGGTCAATACTGGCATTAGCCAACCTAGTTTTCAATTCCTAAAAGCTTTTCTCACAAGCTTTTGACCATTGAAATTTCACTACTTTATGAGACAACTTGGTCAAAGGGGAAGAAATAGATGAGAACCCATCTCCGAACCTTCTATAATATCCAGCAAACCCCAAGAAACTCCCAATATCCGTTGGAGATGTGCGTCTACGCCAATTCTATACTGCCTTTATTTTTTGAGTATCAACTATAATCCTATCATCAGAAACAATGTGGCCTAAGAATGCCACAGACCTAAGCCAAAACTCACATATGGAGAATTTAGCATACAACTCTCTATCCTTTAGGGTTTGGAGAACTATTTTGTGATGGTTAGCATGATCTTCCTCATTCCTCAAATAGATTAGAATGTCATCAATGAAAATGATAATGATCATATATAAATAAGGCTTGAATACTATATTCAAGGTCTACGAACGCTGCAGGCACATTAGTTAAATCGAACGACATAAGCAGAAACTCATAACAACCATAATGGGTTCTAAACGATGTCTTTGGAATATCATATTCCCTTACTCTTAATTGATGGAGCCAGATCTAAGGTCTATCTTAGAGAAACAAGTGGGACCCTAAAGTTGACCGAAGAGATCATCAATTCTAGAAAAAAGATATTTATTCTTGATAGTATCCTTGTTCAACTTATGGTTATCTATACACATTCTAAGAGAACCATCCTTCTTTCTCACAAATAAGATAGAAGCGCCCCAAGGTGATACACTTGGTCGAATAAAACCTTTCGCTAGGAGATATTTCAACTGCTTTTTTAACTCTCTCAACTCTGGTGGTGCCATCCTATATGGAAGAATGGATATGGGATGAATATCAGGAAGAATATCTACGGTGAAGACCATTTCTCTCTCATAAGGGACTCCGAGAAGATCATTTGGAAAGACTTCTAGAAACTCTTTACTACAAGAACTGTTCGAATAAGAGATTTCTCAACACTAGAGTTATCAACTCAGACTAAGTGATAGACGCCCCCCATGGAAACTAACTTTCTCACCTTAAGGTGAAAATAAATGACATTTAGGGACTGCTGCTACTATTCTTCCACTCTACAAATGACTCATTAGGAAACTGGAACTTAACAACTCAAATTCTACAATCAACTGAAGCATAACATGTTTGAAGTCAGTCCATATATACCTAGAATGACATCACAATCTACCATGTATAACTCGACTAAATCAGCCATGGTGCTCTTATGATTGACGAAAATGGTACAATCAAGATAGACTCTCTCTATCCTAGAATAAACTCACCGACAGGTGTAGAAACCCTTAAGGGCTCAACAAGTTTTTTTAGAAAGAGCATCAAAATTCATCGCAGCATAAAGAGTCACAAAGGATAAGCTCGTTCTTATATCTAACAAAGTATAAGAATTAAAGTTTAATACTTGGATCATACTAGTGACAACATCTAACAATCCTCTTGCTTTTGGCAACTAATGATAGCATATGGACAGTTTCCTCCTCTTTTTATCCCTGACGTAGCTCCTCTAGATACACCTCTATCTGGTGGAGCAACTAAAAAACACTAGGCTCTATTGCCCCTATTACCATTACCCTGTCTGTTCTTAAAACACTCTCTCATAAAATGAGTATTTTGACCACACTTGAAACAACCAGTGGAGCCATTACGACATACCCCTGAGTTCTATTACCACACTCAGCATATACATGACTCTTTGTACCCCTTTGTGCCATACTACCTTGAGAATGCACAGTTCTAGCTCTGAAATCTTGTGAATTTTGACTATTGTCCTCACCTTTGTTACTTGGTGCAGGTGCACTAGCAGATGATGAAGCATGTCCCTTTTGTTTCTGTTGGAAAGATGACCGGTTGACATTAATCTTAACTGCCTGGAATTATTCCTTATTTTTTTCTTTTGTTTTTAAACTCCCCAGTATCTTTTAGTTTCTCTTCCTCCACCTATTGTACACGGATCATCAACCTTGTTATGTCTATATCTCCTATCAGCATAGATATCGTGTCTTCCCTACTAGACAAACGAGACAATCCAGCAACAAATAAACTCATCCTGGTTCTCGTGTCAGCAACCATCTCCGGATCATAGCGGGAATGTTGTGTGAACTTCAAACTATACTCAAGAACACCCAAAGAATCCTTCTTAAGAGTGAGGAACTCTCTTACTTTTGCTTCTCTCAGTTTTTGGGTAAGAAAATGTCCCAAGAAGACCTTCTCAAACAAAGCCCAAGTCAAAAGTGGTACAACCTCAAATCGATTCTTCTTCCATTGATCAAACCAGATTCTAGCGACACCCTTCATTTGGTATGCAACTAGTTCCACCCTCTCATCATCAACAACATGCATAATCTCAAAAATCTTCACAAGCTCGTCAATAATTTATTTTGGGTCCTTAGTGACACTTGAACCAATGAAGCTTGGAAGATTCATCCTTATGAACACATGGATCCTTGACGTATCAACAACTTCCTATTAATTCTCTCTATATTCAACTTGATTGGTCACAACTTCACTCAACACTCGTATAGCTTCCCGGAACTCAGCATTGGTGACCTCTCCTTGGGGTTGCACTTCAGGTGCATTAGGTACCCCTTGTTACTTTAGTTCAACATTCCTCCTAACGGGATGACTTGTGACACCTCTTGGAGGCATGATCTGAAAGACATGCGCAAGCATGAGTTAGAAGAAACTTTTTAGAGATAAACTCTATTGCACGAAAAGAGTATGAAAGAAGTGAGATAATTCTAAAATGTTGTAGCCTCCTAATTATAGAAGTGTTGTGCTTCACAGTGATAACCATTACCCTACAGACATGTCTTCATAGACTCCCTATGACTCTTAAACCCTGTGCTCTGATACCAAGTATGTCATGCCCCGAGCCTAAACCTTGGACGAGATAAGCACTCGAGAACCATTATTGACCCCAATAGAATCTCTAACATGGCTTAACTTATATCGACAGACTTACTCATTATAAAAATACTTTAAAAAGTAAACTGAAATCTCAATAGATAACTTAGAATGTATAAAGAAGCATTCACTAGACAAAATGGCACTCAAGTCTCAAACATCAAAACATGAATGAAAAGACTCAAGAACTAACATCAACTAACTATCTATGAAGCCTCTAATAAGTGAGATGGACGTCGAGACAAAAAGGGGGATGCACGGGATCCTGCTCTGAAGCTCACCAACAACTCTGAAGCTCAACTAGAATCAGCGATGCATGGGATCCTGCTCTTGGTTACCTGTATCTGCATCATCAAATAATGCAGGCCAACTGGCATCAATACATTGAGTGTACGAGCATGCGAGGGGAGTACTAAAAAAATATAACTTTGAAAGGAACCGATGGAACATTCCTGGTCGCAACTCAATTTAACTTATTTGATATAAAGCAATAATGAAAATGCAATATAAAGATGATATTTTAGAACATGGTTAACAACTCGGTGTATTTAGACATACAATGGTAACTTAGTTTGTATGCAAGGATACAATATAACTTTGTTTGTATGTGAAAATACAAGTAATATCTATGCGTATAAGAATACAAAATATTACTTGTGAGAGTTTCTCTAATCGACAAACATCTCTTAAGAGCAATGTTATGATATAACTTTTTGCCTCAAGCTTCTAGGGCCATCGTTTACCTTGTAGAGTCATAGAACCTAACTACTTAGTGAACCCACTAGTTCATGATAAAAAGCACTAAGAAATCATCTAAAAAGTATGACCCTATCTACCCATGATGCTACATGACTTATGGGGGTTGTGAGTTGTCTGAACTCTTCCCCATATTCGTGCTCAATACTACTCCCAAAATATAAGTAGCTCATATGCTTAAAAACCTAACTATTTTTGTGGTTTGAGATAATTACTCAAAAGTAGCCCAAAGGCTCTCGAGGAAATCAGTGTTTCCTGTCTTTCTTAATTGTGAAAGCTCTTTACTGAAAACTAGCTCAAAGTCTCTTTTAGAAATCGATGTTTCCATTATTGTTTAAATGTGAAAACCTTTACTCTTTGGGCATACATAGTCCATATACACTTTTGAAGAAATGAATTTCACTCTTTACTCTTTACTCAACTCAAACTCAAGTCTGAAAACAAGTTTAAAGCTTTTGTAAAATACTTTTGAAAGGACTCTAAGAACTCGATAGACTTGGCTCTTAAGTTTCTTGAATTTGAAATTTACGAATTCAAGGTTGTGATTTGTGATAGGAAAGATCTCATGATATTTAGGAGTATTTTTAGATAGTCAAACATGAAAAATGATCAAGTAATCGCTGTCTGGAAGAAAGTCCGTGATGTGGACATGCATTTTAATATTTGGTCGCGAAATAAATTTTGAGGTAGAAGGGTCTGCGAACTCTCTGCGATGCGGAGAGAAAAGTTCCTTTCCTGACGGACCTGGTACCCATATTTTCTTGACTTTTTCCTTTTTCGTTTTCTAACCCCACTTTACCTAAATTCAATTCTTTTTCTCAATTTCTCTTTAAATTCATATACCTAGCAGGTGTACACAAGAATCTACTCCCAAACTACTCTAAAATTGATACGATTCCATAAAGAACTCAACAATCCCATCAAATCTCAAGAACGAAAGTCAATTTCAAGAACACAATTCAAGATCATTAAACTATCAACTTTCTCGAACGAATTTTGCTGGACTGAACATGATTGTCACATGGGTGAATAAACCCAATGCTATAAAAGTCTCACATAACTTTTTTGGGATCAACCTTTAATTAAACGACTTTGATTCCGCAAGAAATCTGCAAGAACACATGACTTTTCTCCTCTTTTCTCTTTTTGAGTTCTTTCGCTAATAACCCCAATGTTAAATTTGACATGCGTAAATTGAATGAAATTAGATTTTACCCTAAATAATTTCTAAAAATGGATTTAATTAATCAAGTGATGAAAAGACCAAACAACCCCTTAATAATTTGGTTAACTTTTCTTAATTAGACAGCCCGACTTCAAACGGGCATATCTCCCTAATACGAACTCAAAAACTAGAAAACTTAGTGGAGTTGGAAAGATAATTCAAAGAGATTTTATTTAATATCTTATATAACACCTAAATCTCAGAGTTATGGTTGTTTGAAGTTTAATCAAAACTTATACTTAGCCAAACTTGCCAAACTTTCAAAATTTTATCTTTCCAAAAATGGTTCTTTCTAATTTTAATTCTTTCAAATAACGAGGTGTTACAAGTCAAGTGTACAAGTATGCTTAAGCTATTTGGGTATGGTAAAGGCAGGAGAATAAAGGTTGAGGAGTGTACTGTCTTATCACATATTTCTTGCTAGTTGATTTCTTTATGTTATGCGGTGGGCATCGGGCTGACCGATGAGGCCTATTAATACGTGATTTGTACTAAGACTACTTTTGCTATAAATTTTGGCATAGTTTGGTTTCAGGGTCACTAATGCTTCATAGGTGAAGACGAAGATAATCTCCAACAGCTTCTACTTTTCCTTTCCTGTGGTGGGAGTTGTGTCTTCAGTTACCGCATTTTATACATTGTCATCTTAGAAGATCTTTTACCTGCTTAGACTAGATCATTGGGGGTGTTTTTTATTTTGTAACTTTTAACCTTGGTATGTTTATAACTCTTATTTTATAAAAATCTCGTGAAATTCCTTTTATCTCTATTTTTTTTAATTGTTCTCATGTTGTTAAACGTTTGGGAATCAAGGATTCTCCTAGTTAGGTGTTAGAGGAGGTGGCCGCACGACCGAGTGGTTGGGTAATGACAATTGGTATCAGATCCCAAGTTACTAGTCTCCCAGTACAAGAGAAAATGTGAAATAAACTCCTGTGGATTGGTATGGTGACGTCGACATCTAATCTTCAGGAAGCTATGAAGCATTCTAGGAAACCGTTCCATTTCTTCTCTCCTTTCATGTGAGTTGTCGCTTATGGCATGAGTTGAGTCCAATTGGTATCTTCTTATTCCAATTGGTATCTCAACAAAGTGAGATGGATGTCGTAGTCACGACTAAAAAGACACACGCAAGGTAAATTGGAACTAAGAAGGTTCCAATTGGTATATGGCCTTAAAGGTAGTATAAATGCATGGATGACAAAAAATGGTCATCTATAGAGCGAACTAATCAATAGTTTGGACTTATTTGTAAGTTGAAGCTTGAAACTTCGAATGTATGCATATTGTTGTCTGAAATGACTGTTAGAGTGTAAGGTATATTTTCTTGGATACTATTATGTGATTTTGAGCACAATATTGTATGTTTAGATTTTGATATCTGCAATATACTTGCCTACATGTTCAAGTTATGTGAGCCATGATGCACTTGTGTGGAGGAGTGCAACCTTTAGTTGAGCATGGACTTAATAGTTATAAAGAGGGTAAGTGAAATGAACGACTTATGAAAGTAGGTAAACTCTGGTTTTAGGATAGTCGGGATTAGTCGGAAATTGTGTATGAGAAAAGGGGTTCAGGTGTGTCTATCGCTGAGTTGACTCGGAGTGAGAAATGACAATGTTAGCTAAGAGAGGTTGTTCTAAATACTTGTTATAACCTGAGAGTCAATGAAAAACTTGAGAAACGGGGCAGAACCCCCTAACTTTTTTTTCTTGGGACTTGTCCCGTCAGAGCCGCTGGGGCGGGATTATTCCTGCCAGGGCGAGAGTGTGATACTCTCAAATTTACTTCTCAAAAAGAAGTATAAGCAATTGTATCAAGTAAAGAACCCAACTATGAGGTTAGGATCGATCCCACGAGGAAAATGATTTAGACTTAACTTTAACCTACTATTACTTTTATTTAGTCAAGTCTCTTCCGAAAACAAATAACAAAAGAGGGTTTTTGAATAACAAATGTAATTCACTAGTTCTACGTAAACAGTTGACACGTTCAAAGATTTGATTTTTATTCAAGTAATGAAAGTTACTAGGGCTTAAGTGTTCCCCACAGGCTCCTAACTCGGTAATTCTAGCTATAACAATTCTTTCCTAGTATCTTGCATGCAAAGTGATAAGTTAGGTATCGCTAAATCCTTGGTCCGACATCTAGAGAATTTCACTCCGCACCTTGGTCCGGCTACGTGTGTTGCTTTATTAAATCTTACATTTTTCTCATATTAAGCATCATAATCGATATTTGACTAAGTTGTTACTTCGTACCAACCGACACTAGCCTATTAGATAGTATACACTAAATCTACATTGATAATTCTTTTCCTATTATCTACCTCCTTGGTCCGGCAAGTAACAATAAGGCGAGTTCTAACGTTGGCCATCCGTTAAAAAGACTTCTAAACGAAAGAATTATCAATACATGCAAGACACTATTTTAGAATTGTTATTTTAGCTAGGTTTTACCTTGTTATTTCCCCATGGTTCCCACAAACCTAGTTATGGAGTTTAGTTACCCATGCTAATAATCACACAATTCATATTGATAGTATAAGAATTCATGCACTTACTTTGATGAGAATGAAGAAAATCCAGAAATTCACTTGAATAAATCACAAAAACACTAACAATCGATTCAATAAAAATATGATAAAATCCCAAAATCAAGAGTTCAATACTTAAACAATAAAACTGAAAAATATCCAAAAGTCTAACCCCAAAAACGAGGTTTTTCGAACTATTTATAATAAACAAAACCTAATAAAAGAGGGAAATCTATTTAAGGAAAATCTGCTCAAAACGCGTCTTAGTCGACGACCCTTGTGACGCACCGTCGTGGCTTCCGTCGTTCCATACTTAGCACAAATCTCTGCTGCTTTCTTCATCAACTCTCTGTTACCCTCGATGGACAGATATGACGGACCGTTGTAAGCATGACGGTCCGTCGAGGGGTTCCGTTCCACGACACTTAGAATCTTCTGAAGTTGGGTATTGGGACTTCTCTCTGTTAGTATTGACGAATGTGCAGGACGGACCGTCGTGGCTATGACGGTCCATCGTGAGCTTTCGTAGTCCCACACTTGGTCAGAATTCCCCAACTTTCTTCAGCAACCATTTTCTTCTCACGATGGGTGCCACCTACGGAACGTCACAGTCACGACGGACCGTCGTGGGCTCCGTAGGTGGTCACTTCTGCAATTTCAGCTCAAATTCTCCGCGTTCTCCTTTGGAAAGATTTCCTGCAAATAAAGAGAAAACTACATCAAAAATCAATACAAAAAGGCTTTAGACACACACTAAACTTAAGAAAAAAGCATTGAAAGTACCGTGAAACCACGGTACATCAACACCCTCAACTTAAATTCGTTGTTTGTCCTCAAGCGACGCACTATGACTCACTACAAAATCTTTGTACAAGAGTATTCGTATTATAGCTTCCGCAATCATTTGGCTATCAATCCCAATTATTCTCATTATGTTCATGCATGCTATCACTATTAGGCTTGAATTATGTGGATCAGACCATGACACAGACTCACAACACACTGACACCTATCCTCTTTGATTTCTCACCAAGGTGCTAAATTTTCCGGTATTGCAACTAGTGTCCTCACTTCAAAATAACATCCTCATTTTTCACACAATGACTTCAGTTTGAGTATAAGGATTACTTTTCAACACTCGCTCTCAGAACAACTTCACAACTCATTTATACATATTTCCATAGGCTTGCCCTTATTTTCACTGCTTTAAGTTCGCCATAACAACTCTTAGGATCACGATAGGACTTTCTTAGCATGTAACATAGGCTCAGGGTCAGGTAGGGTATATTTAGGTATACTTTAGTGACTTGTTGTCCTCCTTGACATATCGGCTAAGAGTACTACCTTTTTATCATTTTATTTTGCCCTATTTCTCGATTTTCTTTCACCTTGCTATTCTCCCTTTCTTCTCCTTATGTGTAAGTGACTCTTCTCTTTTCTTGTGTTTATTTATTTATTTATTTATTTGAAGAACCTTTGTTTTGTTCTTTCTTCCTCTTTATTCTTCCAACCCCACTTTCCGGAGTATTCCTCATAACAGCCACCCTCAACTCATGATTTTGCCATGAGTCAAGGTTCACAATACCCAAGATTGGGTCAGGGCCACGACAATGTTGCTTTCTGCATTAGCCACCCTCAACTTATGCTTTTGGCATAAGCTGAGGTGCACATGTCCAAGGAGGGACCAGGGCCAACACATTGTTCCCAGAGAAGATCAGTTGGGGTGAAAAAGAAAGATCTATTTTAAACTCAAATTATTTGGATCAATAAGGGATTAACTTCATTCGGTTTTCTGTTATTTTAGGTTCAAGATTGACTATTTCGAACAAGGGCCTATGATCCTTTACTAATTGTTTATTACGGCTTACTTTTAGCAGGACTAACCAGGCAAGTTCTAGCTCAGTACCAATGGTGGACCATTCAACTTTTCCTCACACTCACTTGACATCTCATTACTCTACCAGATTATCAGACACCTAGTTCGAATCTTAGATTTAGGGTCATGCAGTAGTGTATCTCTATGCCATGCTTAGAGCCACACATTTATCAATTACTATGCCTAGTCATGCATCATTTTCATTACATCAGGATATCATTTCTGTTTTAGCCATCATGCTTCAGAGTTATAATATGTACACAAGATATAAACATGCCGGTTCAACTATAAAAGTAATCAGTCTCTTGGGGAAAAAGAACACAAACAAGAAAAACCCAAGAGAGGATCGTGAATTGGGCTACTCAGACTTCACCCTAGCACTCACTTTCGATTTACCCCACCCTCAACAAAAAGATATGCAATTGTCCCCAATGCATAAAAGAATCTAAAATAATCGAGTGGTAGGTAAAGCAAACCTGAGGCGGCGATCAACAAGTTGGTGGGTCCGGTGTCCCGGAACCCACTCCCTATATAGTCTGGACACCCTCAGTAGTGTCCTCAGCAACAACAGCACCATCAGTAGTGCTCTTCTCCGCCTCAACAACTCTGGAGCTAGATGCTCCGGCAGCCACCTCCATAACCCTCAACGTACGGGCCTCCTCATCAATAAGCGAGGCTCTCCTCGGAGCCTTCATCTCGTGGCGCTCCCTCTTTCGAGCCCGGGACTCATCCTCATCTCTAGTTCGGTGCCTCTTGGCACGCTCTCGGGACGGAGGTGGTGGCACATCAGTAGTGGCGAATAGAGCAGCCATCACTGTGTCCTCAGCAGGCTCTGCAGAAGGGGCCTCAGACTCAGGCACCCTAGCCTCCAGAATCGTGTCCAGGTCCGCTCTCAGACTCTCTTCAGCAGCCTGAAGGGTCGACACGTCCACCGGAGGGGCTGGCCGGGTTAGCACCCGCAACTCAAAAGCATCCAGGCGCTGATGAACCTCCATGATCTTCCTCTCCGTGTGCTGGGCCATCTTCCGCTCCATGCGCTCCTCCGCCTCAGCAATAGACCTCTGCATCCAAGGATGGATGTGATGCAGAAGTGTGGCCATTTGGGCCTCGAGTTTCTGGACCCTAGCAAGTGGGACCAGAGTAGCGGAAGGAGTCGAGCGAGACGAGCTCGGGGCGGTGCTACCACCCGGGATAGACTCGACCAGGGTGGTGTCAGTAGGCTCAGATGTATCCTGGGTAGCCGCTTGGGCTTTCTCTACTGTATCTGCCAGGTTCTCACCAAGCGGAGGCACCTTCGGGCGGGGCCCTTTGTGTGGAGCAACTCATTGGCCTCATCCCTGATGAGGCCGATATCAACAGTGCTCGGCGGGGTCCTGATCTGATCTATGTGCCAAACGGGCACACTTGCGGACCTGCACAAAGCAAACACCATGCACGAAAATGGGTAAGTAGTAGTGACCTTGAATGCCCTCTCATGCATGACCGCCTGAAGAAGCCAAGCGAAGTCCACCTCGAACCCCGCTATCATCGCCGCCATCAAAACTGCGCGATCCCATGTGACAATATTGTCGACAGCAGTGGGGGAAAGGCAGTGGCGGACTATCAACCACAAAAACTTGGTCGTGAAGGTCAGGTTAGCCTTCTTGATGGCTCCCTTCGGCTCAAGTACCCAGCCAGCAAACTCTCCATCAACGGACAAGTACTGGGCAATCCACCTCTTGGTGGTCTCCCTCAACTCTGGCTCACGCATGAACCATCCATCTTTAATCAGTTTCCACCGGTAGTCGAACTCGGTAGTGAGAGTAGTCCGGGTGGCATCAACATCCTCGCCATATAGATACCGGCGGATGGCTGGCAAGGAGATGTCTACCCGCTTGCCGCGGACTCGGATCTGATCTAGCGGGGCATATTTGGCGGGGGAAGCCCGCCTGTCTATCTGGGATCGGAGAGTCACCACATACGAGACGTAGAACTCTCTGACCAACTCCTCACTGTATCGGCCCACATCAAAAGCCGTCCATTCTAGCCGGTGCCTGCTGAAGAGGGCTTGGATTGCCAATATTGTGGGGAGACTCTCCGTAAAGACCCGCCTCTCCAGTGTAAGGGTTCGGGTCATGACCCCCTTATCATTCGGCAGCTTGGCGTCGGTGTACACCTGAAACTGCCCCTCAACACACCACCGGTTGGGCTGGTTGGCAACCGTGGCGGGGACTCCAGTCTGTGGTGCTGGAGTGGAATCAGCACTATCGGCCTCATCAGACGAGGCGAACTGGGATGCGGTGGCTGGAGCAGAAGCCTCCTTAAACCCGGAGAATTCTTCTAAACCCGACACTTCCTCTGAACCAGAAGTATCCCTGGAGTGTGCAGCAGACCCAAAAGGCGTGCCGGTCAGTATACGCTCCTCTTCAGACTGGGAGTCAGTGACTACGCTGGGTGCCACCTTCGTGGGCGTGGCTCTAATGGTACGTGCAGCCCGTGTAGGAGTGACAGTGCCTGGGGGCACGTAATCGGGGTCACGCTCATCGTCAGAGCCAATGACCAGTCGGGCAGATGGAGCGACGGACTTTGAACGCCCTCATGAGTACACGCGATCTTGCTTTGGTGCCATTAGTGTTAGTACCTGAAAGGAACAACAATTAGTACCAGTAGAAGCAAACAAGACATGCATAGAAGAAAACCAAAACGTAAAACCAAAACTGAAATGGCAGTGCTGCAGTTACTGTGCTGCGCGACGAACCCATTGATGGTCCGTCGTAAGCATGACGGACCGTCATGGGGGTCCGTCATGAAACACTTAGGAAAATATTTTGAGACTCTCAGAAATAAAGTCTCTGACAACCATGACGGTTGTGCAGGACGAACCGTCGAGGGCACGATGAACCGTCGAGGGCACGACGGTCCGTCGTAGAGGTCCATTGATGGACACTTAGAAAAAACTTTGAAACCCTCAGAAACAGGGTCTCTGACAACCATGACGGTTGTGCAGCCGTAGAGGGCACGACGGTCCGTGTAGAGGTCCGTTGAGGGACACTTAGAAGAAATTTTGAGACTCTCAGAAAGAAAGTCTATGACAACCATGACAGTTGTGCAGGACTGACCGTCGAAGGTAATACGGTCCGTCGTAGAGGTCCGTTGAGGGACACTTGGAAGAAATTTTGAGACACTCAAAAAGAAAGTCTCTGACAACCACGACGGTTGTGCAGGACGGACCGTCGAGGGCATGATGGTCCGTCGTAGAGTTCCATTGAGGGACACTTGGAAACCAAAAATGGGGGATTGGTAGGACGGACCCCACGACGGTCCATTATGGGAATGACTGTCCGTCGACGGGGTCTCGTTCTGTCCTTCAGTGACAGAATTGAGCATGCCTCAATCGTTCCCTAAATTGCTAATATGAAGTATACTTATCAACCCACAATTCCTAACCAATTTAGCCAGCATTCCTAAGGCAATAATTTCTCGAGTTTTAGCATGCAATTTTGGAAAACTATCAACCTAGGTCAGAAACAATTATCAGAAACATACACCCCCCATTTGATTTGGTTAACACAACACTCCCATTCATTTTACAATATTAAGGGTCTAAAGGCACTTAGGATTATCGGGGTGAGTTCCTAGCATGCAATTGGGGTCAAATTTCGAAGACCCACACATTCAGAAACATGTATTTAGCATGGGAAAACAAAAGATGAACTGTAGATGATTTAGAGATCAGAACCACATACCTGATACTTGGAGAAGATGAAAGAGGAGTAAGGCACAACACTCGATGATCAGCACACGAACACAGGACTCCGACCGGCAGATAACTTGAAGAACTCGGGAGTTTGTGAGAGGAAAGAATTGGGGATTACGGGAAGGGATGGGAAATCTGAAGTTTGGGGAGAGGATGAGAGTGCTAGGGAGTTGAAGAGGGAGTAAATGGAGGAAATGAGGGAAAGAAACGGTTTGAATGAAGAGGTGGGAAGTTAAAAGGTTTAAAAACTTTTAATATTCGCCGGTCGGGTCGGGTCGGGTTTACGGGTTTTGATGCGACGAGTCCCCATCGATGGTCTGTCGTAGGCTCGACGGTCCGTCATGGGGGTCTATCATGGGTGCCCTAACTTAGAAAAAATAAAAACAACATACCTGGGCACGACGGATGCTTGCGACGGTCCATCGCAAGCGTGACGGTCCGTCGATGGGTCCGTCAATGGGTGCTGCAGACCAATTTTCTGCAGATTTTCTGGTGATGTGATACCTGCAAATTTAACACCCATTAAGCTATTCTTTTTGTATTTTCAGGACACTTTTTTTTTTTGACACGGACCCTAAACTACGCTCTAGCCAACACTTCTAACAAAAAAAAAGCAAAGAAAATGCAACTATTACTAGAAAGACATGAAAAACCTATAGTTGGCGTAGAGGATACATATTGGGTTGCCTCCCAACCAGCACTTGATTTAACGTCGCGGCACGACGAAGGACACTTGATTACTCAGACTTCATCAAGATGGTATGCCTCGATCACTTAATTCGTCATTTCAGCATGCCCCAAATAGATTTTGATTCGCTGTCCATTCACCTTAAACCGCACACCCTCCTTGTTCTCCAACTCAATCGCTCCGTGAGGGAATAGTTGGGTGATCAAGTAAGGGCTAATCCATTTGGACTTGAGTTTGCCCGGAAACAAGCGCAACCTAGAATTGAATAAAAGCACCAAATCCCCAACCATCAAATCGCGTTTCTCTATCTTTTGGTCATGGTACTTCTTCATCCTTTCTTTGTAGAGGGCTGAACTTTCATAAGCTTTTAGGCGAAATTCATCGAGCTAATTCAACCCATTTAACCTCTGTTCTGCAGCCTCATTCCAATCCATTTTCAGCTTCTTCATTGCCCACATGGCTTTATGCTCTTATTCGACCGGTAAGTGACAAGCCTTCCCATATACAAGTTGGTATGGGGACATACCAATGGGAGTCTTGTATGCTGTCCGGTAGGCCCAAAGAGCAACATCAAGCCTCCTTGATCAATCCGTTCTACTAGCATTCACCATTTTCGACAAAATCTGCTTAATCTCCCTGTTCGACACCTCAACTTGCCCACTAGTTTGAGGATGGTATGGAGTGGCCACATTATGGAGAACCCCATACTTTTCCAGTAATCCCTTAAATAGCTTGTTACAAAAGTGGGATCCCCCATCACTAATAATAGCCCTTGGGGTGCCAAATCTGGAAAATATGTTCTTCTTCAAGAATGCGGTGACACTTTTCCCATTATTATTAGCAAGTGCGATAGCCTCTACCCATTTAGACACATAGTCGACTTCCACAAGAATGTACTTCATCCCATAAGAACTCACAAAAGGGCCCATAAAATCAATGCACCATACATCAAACAATTCGATCACAAGAATGGGATTTAAAGGGAGCTATTGCTTCCTCGAAATGCCACCATCTCTTTGGCATCTATCACAGGCCTTGGCAAACTCATGAGCATCTTGGTGGATAGTTGGCCAATAGTAGCCATATTGTAAGATTTTGTGGGCTGTCCGGATACCACTATGATGCCCACCTACAAGCGAAGAATGGCACGCCTCCAAAACACTCAACATCTCAACTTCCGGCACACAACGCCGAATCATTCCATCGGCACAACTCCTATACAAGTATGGTTCATCCCAAAAGAATTTTTTAACATCATGCATGAACTTTTTCCTTTGATGAAAGGACAAGTCCGGTGGGACAATATCACTAGCCAGATAATTCGCAAAATCTGCGAACCATGGAATCAAGTCTTGTGAGGCAGCCAATGCATGCTCATCAGGGAAAGTATCATCAATTTCAGCCTTTACACCTAACTCCCTCATTGCTTCATCTTCTAATCGGGACAAGTGATCAGCAACTTGATTTTCGGTCCCTTTTCTGTCTTTCACCTCAAAGTCAAATTCTTGCAGTAGTAATACCCAACGAATCAATATTGCTTTTGCATCCTTCTTTGCCATCAAATATCTTAAAGCAGAATGATCAGTATGCACTATAACTCTAGTGCCTAGCAAATAGGAGCGAAATTTCTCGAAAGCAAAGACTACTACAAGAAGCTCTTACTCAGTCACGGTGTAGTTCTTTTGGGCTTCATTGAGGGCTTTTCTAGCATAGTAAATGGGGTGAAGGATTTTATCCCTCCGTTGACCCAAAACCACACCAAGAGCGACCCCGCTCGCATCACACATCACCTCAAACGGCTTACTCCAATCTGGCGAAATGATGATAGGTGCAGACACCAACTTTTCCTTTAGCTCACCAAATGCCTTAAGACAGGATTCATCAAAATAAAACTTACACTCTTTCTCAAGCAACTTGCACAAGGGATGTGCAATCTTTGAAAAATCCTTGATAAACCTCCGGTAAAAGCCGGCATGCCCTAGAAAGTTTCTCACACCTTTTGCAGATATGGGTGGAGGAAGTTTCTCTATCACCTCGACTTTTGCTCGATCAACCTCTATACCCTTCTCTGAAATGCGATGACCCAATACAATACCTTCTTTCACCATGAAGTGACATTTTTCCCAATTAAGCACAAGGTTGCAGTCTTCACACCTCTTAAGAACCTCGGACAAATTACTTAAACACCGCTCAAAGGAGTCACCAACCACTGAAAAATTATCCATAAACACCTAAATAGTGTCCTCCACCATATCGAAGAATATCGACATCATACATCTCTGAAATGTGGCCGGTGCATTACATAATCCGAACGGCATTCTGTTGAACGCGAAAGTCCCATATGGACAAGTAAAGGTGGTTTTCTCTTGATCCTCCAGTGCAATATAAATCTGATTATAACCCGAATAACCATCAAGAAAATAGTACCACCCCTTTCCTGCAAGTCTGTCCAACATTTGATCCATGAAGGGCATCGGAAAATGGTCCTTCTCGGTCCATGCATTTAATTTCTGGTAATCCATACATACCCTCCATCCAGTCACCGGTCTCATTGGAACAAGCTCATTCTTTCATTGGGGACCACAGTCATTCCCCCTTTCTTAGGTACACACTGAACAGGGCATACCCAACTACTATCGGCGATTGGATATATCACTCCAGCATCCAACCACTTAATGATTTCTTTCTTCACTACCTCTTGCATCGGTGGATTTAAACGTCTTTGGTGCTCAATACTTGGTTTATGATCGGGCATGAGTTGGATTTTATGCAAACAAATACCGGGCGAAATCCCAATAATATCCGCAATAGTCCACCCAATAGCTCGTTTGAACCTTTTTAACACTTTCACCAAACTCTCAACTTGTTGTACATTCAGATCTGATGCAATGATTACCGGCAAAGTGTCACCATTTCCTAAGAATACATACCTCAGATGAGGTGGTAAAGCCTTTAGTTTTAATTTTGGAGCCTCCTCTATAGATGGTTTCGCGGGTGGAGACTCGCGATTCTTCATATCTAACTCATACTTCTTTGGTTTAAACCAAATATTACCTCGATCAAGTGCCGCGACCAATGACCCATACTCTTCAATGCAATCGCTATCAAAATTCATGATCACTGCCGCTAGTGCTTCTACACCCAGACGTTCTTCTATTTGTACCTCAGATGACTTTTAAACCCTGTAAGCTATGGCAGATACTGATTGGAGATCACCACTCTGCCTCATGGATTTACAAATGTTAAAAGTCACTTCTTCATTGTTCAACCGAAATTTCAACTGCCCTATTTCCATATCAATCAAGGCTCTACCTGTAGCAAGGAATGGCCTACCAAGAATAATAGGCACCTCAAAATCGACCTCAAAATCAAGAATCACAAAATCGGCCGGAAATATATAAATCACTCCACCTTTACTAACATATCGTGGAGTATCCCAATAGGTCTCTTCACCGTTCGATCAGCCATCAGTAGCCGCATTGCCGTGGGCTTTGGGTTACCCAAATCCAATTTCTTGTAAATATGAAAGAGGCATGAGGTTTATGCTTGCCCCAAGATCACATAATGCCTTTGCAAAGTGTAATAACCCGATTGTACATGGAATAGTGAAAGCACCCGGATCTTCTTTCTTTTGCACTGGAGACCTTGTAGCAATAACACTACAATGCTGCATTCTATCATCTTCCTCAAAACTGACCGATCTTTTCTTGGTCACCATATCTTTCATGAACTTGGCATAACCGGACATTTGTTCAAGAGCTTCTATCAAAGGGACATTGATGGAAAGTTGTTTCAACATATTAATAAAATGCCGGTATTTACCATCCTCGGTCTTTTTCACTAACCTTTGTGGGAATTTGGGGTACCTCAGTTTCTTTCTCCATTTTATCACCTAACTCACCACTAACCTCCACTAACTCATCATCTCCTCTTATTACCATTTCTACTCCAGACGGCATTGGTGGGTCAATGGTTTGTTTATCACCTCGAGTTGTGATTGCCATACAATGTCCATCATTTTTCAGATTTTGGAAAGTGTTGCTTGGAAGAGTACCCAGTTGACGTGGGTTCACAGTTGAAGATAATTGAGCCATTTGAAACTCAAGGTGCTTGATCGAGACTACATGTGCATCAACTTTCTGCCCAATACTCGCTAAGTCACTTCTCAACTCATTGGTATGCTCATCACTAGCGTCGAACCTCCTCATCATTCTCTGCAACATATCCTCAACTCGCGCCATACTACTTCCACCATCCCTAGAATTAACTTCACGATTTTGAGGTGGAACATAGGGCCCACTCCTATCATTTCTGTTACCATAGTTACCCCGGTTGAAGTTGTTGTCACGGTTGTAATTCCCATCTCGGACATAATGACCCTCTCGTTTGTAATTACCATAGTTCCGACCTTGGTTTCCTTGACCTTGGCGCCAATTCTCCTGATTGGAGCCTTGGGCGTTTGGTCGGAAACTTCCCGTCTGCTCAGCTACCACATAAGAGTCCTCCTCATAGTAATACTCATCATTCGGCAGTGATGGTTTAGACAAATAGTTCACCGCATTTACCTTTTCTGCACCCCCAGTGACATGTTTTAACACCAACCCAAGCTCAGTTCTCATCTGAGCCATCTCTTCACGAATCTGGTCTATGGCTGGGTTGTGTGCGGATTGCACTGCAAAGGTGTTTCTCCCAGTATCTGACTTCCTAGTACTCCATGCTTTATTATTTCGGGAGATTTTCTCTAACTTCTCAGCAATCTCAGCATAAGGACACTCCCCATAAGAACCACCCGCTATCGTATCCAGTGCTGCTTTATTATTATCATCCTGTCCCCGATAGAAGTATTCTTTCAGTGACTCATCATCGATGCGGTGATTGGGGACACTCCTCAAGAAAGATGTGAACCTATCCCAAGAACTACTGACTGATTCACCCGATAGAGCCACAAAGTTGTTCACCCTATCTTTGTGGTTTAGCTTCTTAGATACCGGGTAATAGCGTGCTAAGAACACATCCCTCAGTTGATTTCAAGTGTAGATTGAGTTATAGGGTAGCTCAGTAAACCATATAGCAGCCTCTCCCGTCAGTGAGAGAGGAAACACTCTTAACCCAATTACATCCATATTCAAATCAGGTCTCCCTACACAACTCTTACACACCGACCTTACTTTTGCGATGTGAGCATGTGGATCTTCAGAAGGTAACCCCAAAAACAAACCTCTAGCGGTGAGCATTTGCATCAGGCTACTAGTTACCACGAATGTATGGCCATGTGGTAGGGGGGGCAAGACAAGTGGCCCGTCAGAATCAGTAATGTTTTCATATCCCCTATAGTACTCTTGGGGACGTGGAGCGGGATGTTGTCCCCTTAGTTCATCTTCCCCACGATTTTCAGGTAATAACCGACCATGAGCATCAACCGGAGCTAGAATGTCCTGGTTGGCATCATCATCGTTAATACCCAAGTTTTGATTCATCCTGCGTAGTGTACACTCCAATTCGTGGTCGTGCGGTAGCAAGGGTTCTCTTCTACTCCGCGTAACTGGCATACGCGGAAGTTAGATCTGCAAGCGACAAAAACAACAAGAAAAAGTAAAATTAGGAAAATATTGACTAAACTTTAGTAATAAGTTTTAAGTTAATCTAAAAGCCACTTTTCTCGGCAGAGGCGCCAAAATTTGATACGCTCAAATTTGCTTCTCGAAAAGAAGTATAAGCGATCGTATCAAGTAAAGAACCCAACTATGAGGTTAGGATCGATCCCACGAGGAAAATGATTTAGACTTAACTTTAACCTACTATTACTTTTATTTAGTCAAGTCTCTTCCGAAAACAAATAACAAAAGGGGGTTTTTGAATAACAAATGTAATTCACTAGTTCTACGTAAACAGTTGACACGTTCAAAGATTTGATTTTTATTCAAGTGATGAAAGTTACTAGGGCTTAAGTGTTCCCCACAGGCTCCTAACTCGGTAATTCTAGCTATAACAATTCTTTCCTAGTATCTTGCATGCAAAGTGATAAGTTAGGTATCCCTAAATCCTTGGTCCGGCATCTAGAGAATTTCACTCCGCACCTTGGTCCGGCTACCTGTGTTGCTTTACTAAACCTTACCTTTTTCTCATATTAAGCATCATAATTGATATTTGACTAAGTTGTTACTTCGTACCAACCGACACTAGCCTATTAGATAGTATACACTAAATCTATGTTGATAATTTTTTTCTTATTATCAACCTCCTTGGTCCGGCAAGTAGCAATAAGGTGAGTTCTAACGTTGGCCATCCGTTAAAAAGACTTCTAAACGAAAGAATTATCAATACATGCAAGACACTATTCTAGAATTGTTATTTTAGCTAGGTTTTACCTTGTTATTTCCCCATGGTTCCCACAACCCTAGTTATGGAGTTTAGTTACCCATGCTAATAATCACACAATTCATATTGATAATATAAGAATTCATGCACTTACTTTGATGAGAATGAAGAAAATCAAGAAATTCACTTGAATAAATCACAAAAACACTAACAATCGATTCCGGAAAAATATAATAAAATCCCAAAATCAAGAGTTCAATACTTAAACAATAAAACTGAAAAATATCCAAAAGTCTAACCCCAAAAACGAGGTTTTTTGAACTATTTATAATTAACAAACCTAATAAAAGAGGGAAATATATTTAAGGAAAATCTGCCCAAAACGTGTCTGAGTCGACGACCCTTGTGACGGACCGCCACGACGGACCGTCGTGGCTTCCGTCGTTCCATACTTAGCACAAATCTCTGCTGCTTTCTTCATCAACTCTCTGTTACCCTCGATGGACAGATATGACAAACCGTTGTAAGCACGACGGTCCGTCGAGGGGTTCCGTTCCACGACATTTAGAATCTTCTGAAGTTGGGTACTAGGACTACTCTCTGTTAGTATTGACGAATGTGCAGGACGGACCGTCGTGGCTATGACGGTCCGTCGTGAGCTTCCGTAGTCCCACACTTGGTCAGAATTCCCCAACTTCCTTCAGCAGCCATTTTCTTCTCACGATGGGTGCCACCTACGGACCGTCACAGTCACGACGGACCGTCGTGGGCTCCATAGGTGGTCACTTCTGCAATTTCAGCTCAAATTCTCCGCGTTCTCCTTTGGACAGATTTCCTGCAAATAAAGAAAAAACTACATCAAAAATCAATACAAAAAGGCTTTAGACACACACTAAACTTAAGGAAAAAACATTGAAAGTACCGTGAAACCACGGTACATCAGAGTGCCAGTGCAAAAATTCCCCCACCAGAGCGGTACATGGAAGGACATAACTCAATTCTCTCTCCCATAATTTTTCCCTAGTTCGCCTATAGACCCCGAACCATGCATGGACTGAATAAAAACAATAAGTTATACCACCTAGCATTTAAATATTTGCTGCGAAAAAATAGAAAAAACTAGCATTCATGTGCTTACAAAAATGTAAGGAAAAACAAAAGAGAAAATGAAATATTGTTCATTACATGCACAAGAGGAGCAAAACAAAATCAAGATCCCTGGGAATAGGAAGTGTTGCTGCTGAACTCTAGGTCCTCCGTGGTTATCACACCAGACCATGCCTCATTCTACCAAGGGAACTCCGGATAGTCTTCCAACTTGATTCTGGGAAGCTCCCTCTAGGGGGAAACACATTAGAAGATGACCTTAATAGTCTTTCATATTTGGGCTATCAGACGATCCCCTATACTCTTCCTCCTCTCATGTCTCAACTAGGCGGCGGAACATCTCAACCTCGAGGGCACTGAAAGGTGGAACTTAAGTCTAGGAAATAGCATAAGAATCAATCTCTTGTGGAAAGCCGCCAGGTCGTCCTCTAAATGAGCAACCGATAGTGGGGGCTGGGACTATGTAGGGATAGTGTCATCGCCCTTATCATTTCCCCTCATTTGTTATCCACCTCATAGTTGCTTGACTGATACCGGACCCTTCTGTCTTCATCCTCTTACCCTTGGAGGTGGAAGCCTACCTAATAAAAAGACGATGAAAAGGGAATCATAGTAATTACCTTGTCGGTGTCCAAGAGTGGCACCCCCTCCCGCTTGTACATTGTCGTTATAGGTCCAAGAAGGAAGAATGTCTTTTTGTTGCCTTTGTAAAAAAAAACTTTCACTTGGATATGATATGTGCTCCCACATTAAGTACAATCCTCCGCACAATACAAGCAACCACTAACGTCCGGGGAAAGGTCACGTCGGTACGGTTGTCCGACTAACGGATCCTCTTGGAAACCAAGTGCAACCACCTCTTAGCATCAGATGACCAGTTATACTGGAGATACCCATAGTGGTAGCCAAGTAAATGCGGTCCCACGCACAAACTCAATAAGTGTATCCAACAACCAGCCCAAATTCATCCTCCTAGGCTTGGCCTTGTAGGTCGTGTTAGGGATCTTTGGAACCTCGAGAACCTCATTGATGAATTGATTGTTCAGGGAAATGTCAACTCCTCAAATGAAGATGGTAGGGTGAGGGTCATCACAACGTGGTGGAAGTATGGCGTAGAAATCCCTCAATCAACAAGAGCGCAGTAGGGAAGCCTCTGTTAGTGGACCCCAACCAAACTCCATCAATCGGGCATGAAAAAGGGTGCTTTCTCTGCTAGGCCCTACAGGTGGAAACCCCTCTCACAGTAGAACTTGGTGTTCTGGTGATCGTGGTACCTCTCCCAACTTATAGAATCAGGAAACCGAATGAAAGACAAGTTTTCCTTGTTGTTCCCAACCATAATAGACAAGCCTGCAAAATTCATGAAACTTGCACGTTAGGACTCCATGGAATTAGTGAATATCTTATTAAGGAAAAAGAAAAAAAATTGTATTTGAAGTGGCAAGAGGCCATTGTGCCATCGGGTCCCGCCACTAGCTACCAAAGTGAGATGGAGGCCACCAGAGCGACCTTCCTCTGGGATGAACTATAGGGCGCGATCATGGCGACTTTTGCCCTAAGACCTCATTTTAAACAAAATTTTCAGCAAATCGGTTTATTTAGATTACCCTAGAACCCAAATATGCAAGAATTATAGTAAATAAACCCCTAAAGATGCCCAAATTCGAGTTTTACACCAAGAAACTATTCAACTTCCCTCATTCATTTTGGAACCATTTTGGTCTTTCTATCGAGAAATCCTAACGCTCAGAACGTTGTGGAGACGTTGGGAATGTAAGGAAAAATTCCATGCTACATACTTTTAGCAAATCAAGCAACCTATTTTCACATTTTTTAAAACTACCCCAAGGCCTTTCTAAGCCATCATTTAGTGTCATCCAATCGTTTTTACGTAAGTATTTATGTAAATAGATAAAGAGCCAAGACATAACCTTAAGATTGACGTTCGGAGCGAAGCGTTTGAGAGAGTTTTGGGAGTTTTTGAATGTTGAAAAGGAGGAAATGGGGAAACCATTACCCTTTCTCCCTACTTATTGATTTTTGATCCCCCCCCCCCCGCTACAGTAGGAGTGTCCCCTCCACAGACGCCCCGCCTCAACAGGAACCCTGTCACTCTTGCGGGCAGATTATAAGAATGGACGTGTCTATGTCTCTGTGTTGTTTTTTTCCTTAACCAGCCCCTTGAGTAAAAAAAACTTACGTTCTTAAAATAGGGGAAACTACTATCCTTCGTGGTCCCGTAGCATTCCAACTCGTTAGTTTAGAGTGCTCTAAAAAGGGATTGTGCTTATCCATTTGTTAGTTGTTCGGGGAAGAACGACGGGTAAATTTTTATCTATTGTAACGACTCGAATAGTTGTTGTTTAAGAAAGGGAAAATGCCAGAGCGGGACAGATGTCACTAACAAGGCGGTACTCCAATGGGACAAGGAGCGCTAGAACGAGATGGTCAGGGTAAAACTTAAATGACACGAAGTCTTATTTTCTCCTATTTCCTAAAACAATAAAAAGAGGCAAAGATCACCCCAAAAAACCTCAAAAGGCTGCTCTAAGCTTTGGAAAGAAGAAGAAATTGATTCTAGCGCAATGATGACAATAACTTGCAGATCATCCCGTGCAGTTGCTTGGTACCCAGGTAGGCTAGGTTTATTTAATTGAGTAGTAGTAAATTTATGCTCACTACATAGTATATTGCTAATTGACGATAAAATTCATGTTTAGTCCTTTGTGCATCGATAACGAGAGAATTGTACACGAGCCCTAGTTGCTAAAGATGATGTGAATCGTGGGGAAAACCTTGTCCTGTGAATTAAGATTAGATGAGAGTTCTTTGCTAGTTTTGTATTTTAATTGCTTGATAATGGACCTAAGGTGTGTGTATGAATGTGAATGGAGAAGCATGCATCAAACCTAATGAGACAACAGATGTTTTATAAAATCCATGTCATGAACCTGTTAATTGATTGTGTGACTATATGAGAATTGTTTATTATGAGTGTGATTATGGTTCTGGTTGTGCTGACTAGATGGGGTGTCACTTTTGACACATCTACTAGATCGGGTGGCACATTTTGACATATCTATTGGATCGAGTGTCATGTTCCGACACCTATATTGGATCGAGTGTTACGTTCTGACACCTGCATATTAGATCGGGTGTCATATTTCGACACACTAACAGTTTAAGTGTGGGTTCCATGAGATGACCGATTGTGGTGATTACATTCATGCTTATTTATCACAAAAATATGGAAATTGCATGATGCTCATAAACTGATTGAATTATGCATCTTGTATATGTCTGTGTACTATGTTGTCAATAAATGAATTATATCTATTTATTGGAATTGATTGTGAATGAGCGAGCTTCCGATATGTGGTTCAGTAAATAGAGACCCAGGGTCCTAGTGCTATTATTGGATATGGTTAGAAGGGTTGTCTATGTTCTTGAATAATGAGAAGTAGGGTAGTGTTCATGATATAAATAGTAGTTAGATCCTACCTTGGAAAGGGGATTCATATTTGAAATTGTTGGCGAGTCTTGATAGGGTATATTGTGTAGTCAAAGATTAAATTGTGAGGCAAAAGAAACGAGAGCTCGTCAGTGGTTGGTCGGATTGGTGATGGTTTCAATTATGGGTCTCTTCTAGGAGATAGAATGGTAAAACGATGATCAATAACAGAGTCAGTAAAGGTTTTAGAGTCAAGTGTACTAGTATGTTTGGTATTCAGGGATGGTGAAGGCAAAAGGATAAGGGTTGAGGAGTGTATCGTCTTATCGCATGTTTCATGCTAGTTGATTTCTTTATATCATGCGGTGGGCATCGGGTTGACCGATGATGCATACTAGTACGTGTGATTTGTGTCAGTGGCGTAGCCAGAAATTTCAGTAAGGGTGTCCAAACTTTTAACAGTAATTTTTTTTGATGAAAAAAAAATGATAATTTAAACTAGCAAAACAAATAATCAAGTTAAGCAATATTTAATTAAATATAAGTAATTTTTTAAATAGAATTACAAGTGTATAATTCAAAACTAACATAAAGAAAATAAAGTACTATTGAAAACATAATTCAAAAATGTTAGTACAATTGTACTCGATGAAATATTTTCTTTTTTACATAAGGCACTATACAACCTTCTAGTAATATTGAGATTCTATTTTTAATAATATGGTGATATAATTTGGGTTATTGTGTCTCCTATTTATAGAGAAAGAAAATCTTATTCCATAAGGAAATTGTTTTTAAAAAGTTTAAGGAAATTTTATTACATAAGGAAAAGGTATTAAAATTTAAGGAAATAATTCAATTTTTATTGAAAAAAAACCACAAGGAAAAAGTATTAAATTTTAGAAAATCTTATTCCACAATGAAAAGGTATTAAAATTTAAGGAAATAATTCATTTTTAATTGAAAAAAAATAATTTTAAGGAAATAATTCATTTTTAATTGAAAAAAATAATTTTAAGGAAATAATTCATTTTTAATTGAGAACAAATAATTAGTGGAAGAGGGATTTGAACTTGGGTTACTAGAGCAAGTAATGACACATTTGACCACCAAGCTACAAAATATTTATGTTAAAATTATGTATGCCTATTTACTTAATTAAATTCAAGACATCAAAATAATTAAAGAAAAAAGAAACACACTTGTGGGGAATTGAACCCGGACAAGAAGTAGGATATCGCCAGCTATTGCCAACTGCGCTACGCCTTATTTAGAATTTTTAGGGGGTCCAAATTCTATATATATCAATATTAAATCAAAATTGAACGTGTATATATAGCGTAATTTTTTGACGAACGGTGTCCAATTGGACACCCTAGAGCCTACGTGGCTCCGCCCCTGATTTGTGCTGATACTATTCTTTTTATGCCTTTTGGCATAGTCTGGGTGTAGGGTCGGTGATGTTTCATAGGTGAAGACGAAGATAAATCTCCAACAACTTCTACTCTTCCTTTTCTGTGGTGGGAGCTGTGTCGGTAGTTACCACATTTTATACATTGTAATCTTAGAAGCTCTTATATCTGGTTAGACTAGATCCTTGGAGGTGTTGTTTATTTTGTGAACTTTTAACCTTGGTCTGTTTAAAAGTCTTAGGGGTCGTTTCATATAAAGATTAATAATGGAGAGATTAGTAATACAGAGTTAAATAGTGCATGGATTAGTAGTGCAATGATTAGTAGTGCAGGGTTTATTTTATCAAGTGCTTGGTTCATTATTTCTCACCTCATCTTGTGTTAGGATTAAAAGTCAATAAATTCTTTTCCAATTATATCCTTAAATTATTATGTAATTGGGTCAAAGTAGTTAATCACCGGACAATGAGAAGAACATTTTGTTCTCATGTTTGCAATTTTTTTTAACTTGAATTATTTGAAGATAAATAATTGCACACACACAATTAAGATCACAAACATCATATACAAATAAACATTTCACATTTCAGATTTGTATTTTATTTAGTAACAAACAACTCTCTCTAAATAATTTATAAGCTAATTTATTTAAATAAATTTACCAGTACAAATTTAAATCATAAAATAAAAAAATAAATAATTTAATTAAAATGATTTGAGGGATATTTTTGTCTTTACATAGACTAATATCATGGTATTACATCCTATGTATTACTAATACCTCCAAATGGAAGGTATTAGTAATACATCCTAACATTATGTAGGAAGTATAATTTATCCATGAATTAGTTATACATAGGCCAACATTCCTACCAAACATAATATTGAATAATACCTTACCTAATACATGAACTATTTCTTCTAATGCAGTCTACCAAACGACCCCTTATTCTATAAAAATTTGTGAAATTCCTTTTATATCTAGTCTTATTAATTTTCCACACCTTGTTAATCGCTTGCGAATCAAGGGTTCTCCTACTTAGGTGTTAGAGCAGGTGCCCGCACGACCCGATGAGTTGAATTGTGACATAAAATCTTTTAATTTCTTAAGTGAAACAACTATTTTTTTAAAATGTTAAATTAAACAACTAAAAGTAGACATTTATTTTTTGGAAAATTTTGCAAATAGCCATTATAATCACATTATTTATGCTCCATAACTATAGTAATTTGCACATTTATGGGTCGTAATTGCAGTTTAAATTGCCTCATCTGTATAATTCGCGGGTTTGTATAATTCGTGGATTAGTTTGTATAATTCGCGGATACATTTGTATAATTCTACTATTTTATACAAAGTCAAAATAACGAATTTATACAAACAAAAACATCTAAACTTTAATTATACAAATTATGTTGTACAAAATTAAATTATTAAAAAAGTTATACAAATTGTATTATACAAAACTAAAAAATTGAGTCACGTAATTATAACAAAAAGTAGGTCGCAAATGGTAATTAAGGTAATCTGTAGCTATATTAACTTACTAACTAATATATATTTAAGGGAAAAAGAATAAATTTATCCCCGAACTTTAATAAATGGTACGTCTATGCCCTCTGTATACTTTGCGTCCACATAAGCCCCTGTCGTCCAATTATAGATACACATATACCCCCCTCTCTAACAGATCCCTAATTTTTTACACGTGTCTTAATCCTATTGAACTACCCGTTTGACCCTTTTTTAACCCATAAACCAACTATCCGCCCCATAACCCAATACCCACCCAATTTTCTCTAAAAATAATCCTGATTAAAAGACCCAAATTAACAGGTCCCCTAATTAACATGCTAATATCAGATAGATAGTTCTGGTACTCTGTTTTACATCTACTGTTTGCATATGCAAAATATAGAAACTTTCTTGAACTTCTTCTCCGTTGTATAGTTCATTACTCAGAGCCCGTTTGGATGTGCTTAAAAGAAGTATCTTTTAAAAGGTACCTTTGAAAGTGCTGGAACTTATTTTTAAAATAAGTAGTTATTTATTTTGATAAAAGTGCTGAATTTAAAAAAAATTGATGATGTGTTTGGTAAATAAGAGCTGGTAAACACTTCTTTTAATTAAAATATCTGAAATACCCTTAAAAGCTGTTAACAAGATAAAAGTTGATTAATTTAATAATACTAATAATCTATAATATATAATAATAATAATAATAATAATAAATAATAATAATATATAATAATAATAATAAATAATAATAATAATAATAAAATAATATGAAAATAATAATAAATAATAATAATAATATAACAATATGAAAATAATAATATAATAATAATAATTATTATAATAATAATATAATAATAATAATAATAATAATAATTATAATAATTATAATAAATAATAAGTATAATAATTATAATAAATTATTATTATTATTATAATAAATATAATAATAATAATTATTATTATAATAATTATATTATTATTATAATAATTATAAGCATAATAATAATAAAATAAATAATAATAATAATATATAAAATATTAAAAATAATAATAAATAATAATAATATATATAATAATAATAATAATAATAATAATAATAATATAATAATAAACAATAATAATGATAATAAAATAATTTGAAAATAATAATAATAATATAATAATAATAATAATAATAATACATAATGTATAATAATAATAATAATAAAGAATAATAAAATAAATAATAATAATAATAATAAAAATAATAACATATTAATAATAATAATATATAATAATAATATATAATAATAATAATAAAGAATAATAAAATAAATAATAATTATAATAATAATAATAATAATAATAATAATAATCAAATATTAATAGTACTACTACTACTACTACTACTACTACTACTACTACTACTACTAATAATAATAATAATAGTAATAATAATAATAATAATAATAAATAATAATAATAATAATAAAAATAAAAATAAAAATAAAAAATAAAAATAAAAGAATTAAGGGTAAAAAGGTAATATACACGGTCAACATAAAATGACTTTTAAGTTGAAAAAAAAGTACTCCTTACCTAGCTTTTAGCTTTTGACTTAAAATAAATTATTTTTCACTTAAAATAAGTTATTTTTGACTTAAAATAAGTTACTTTGATATTGGCCAAATACTCTAATAAGTGAAAAACTGACTTTTAAGTCAGTTTGCCCAGCTTTAAGAACATCCAAACAGGCTCTCAATTGATGTATTTTGAGAAAATGGGGAAATTATATAGCAGTTTTGTTTATTCAAAGAATTTCTTGTGGTTATCTAATAGACATAACCAATAGACAGAATTGCTGGATCAGTTCTTCCTTTGGATGGTTGACATTATTGGTAGTGTCTGAAATATTGTTTGGATGGAGAAGACGAGTGTTTAGTTGTTCTTTCAATTCCTAATAACTTATTCTGCAATACTGCTACAATTTGCTTATATGGGGTTTGCAGTTCGAAGTACATGGTTACATGCTTTGCATTATTATTATAGAGGGCATTATGTAATGCAGTATTATGCTTTTTATGTGATTGATCTGTATCACTGACCACTATCGTTTTTTTCTTCTTCTTTGTATTTCAATTATCACACTTTTTTTTAGTGTAGTTAAAAGTCCTTTTTTTAGAATGTATTTTAGTGATGAAGGGGAACATGTTAACTTGATCTATAGAATTGAACAGCAAATGCAATATGTAACTGTTCCTTGCAATTATGATATTAGTAATTTAATTTGGGACATGTTAATTTGGGTCAATTAATTAGGATTCCTTTTACTTTTTAGAGGAAATTGAATGAGTATTGGGTTATGGATCGGATGGTTGGTTTATGGGTTAAAAAAAGGGGCCAAACGGATAGTTCAATAGGATTAAAATACGTGTAAAAAATTAGAAGTCCGTTAGTGAGAGGAGTACATGTGTACCTATAATTGGACGACAGAGGCTTATATGGATGCAAAGTATAACGGAGGATATAGACGTACTATTTATTAAAGTTTGATATTAAATTCTTCCCTTTTTCCTATATTTAATTATCCGCGTATTTTTTTCTTTATTTTTTTAATAGAGTGAAGATGCATGAGAAAGTGGAGAAACTAAAATAGAAGGTATAAGTTGTGAAATCAAATTGTCAAATCATTGATTGTGTTTAAAAAAAGGAAAAAAAGAACAAGCATTTGGGCAATACATGTGAAGACACCATCATAGAAAGGAGCTTTATTAATTATTAATTAAACAGAAAAATAAGAATAGGTTATTTTATTAATTAGGTAATTATTTCTTATTTGACAATACAGACCTGGTGAGCGGTATGTATGTTGGAAGGTTCATTAATTTATGTGTCTGATGAAAGAAAGATTCTACGAATTTCCTTTTTCTTTTAAAGATAGAGAAAAGGGCCCCACTTTTTTTATCTTCACATTGTGCAGCTCATACATAATTTTACTCAATATTCCCTTTTATTTCATATTAATTCAATGAGTAATGCTAAATAGTCGGAAAATTTAATCAGAATTTAATTAAAAATTTAAGAAATTTATAATATTATTTTTATTTTAAAATAAATTGATCTTTTATCTATATTTAATAAAATGTATTAAAGTTAAAAGAATTTAAATATTTAAAAATATAAAATAACATAATGTAAAATATGTTATTTTATCATTTTGACCAAGGAATTTTTCCTATTTTATATTTATCACGTCCTTTAATAAAGTTTGATATTTTCTAGAAAACAAATTGCTCTATTTATAAAGTTAGGACAATAGTGAAAATTATCATCTAAATTATGTCTTTCAATATTTTTCTTAAAAAATGTGCATTGCCTCACAATTAAGTTAATACTCCTCTATCTAATACTATTTGTTCTCTTTTCACTTTGCAAACTTGTTAAAAATAATAAGCAGAAGATTGATTTTATCACCCATTAAATATAGTAAATATAATAATTTGAAAAATATAAAAAAAATAACTATAATTAATGACAAGAATAATTAAGAACTAAATATAAAATTATTTATTAATTTTATAAGCTAAATAAGTATGGTTAAATATCCCAATATAATATAATAAATTATTATTATCGGAGTAAGTTACTATTGAATAGAGAAAGTACTTTCTACTATGCTCTTTCTACACTTTGAGAGTCCGTTTGGCCATAAATTTTTCAAATAATATTTGGGAAAAACTTGGCAAATAGTGTTTATCTATACACTTTGTCATTATTTGACAAATATCCCAAATTTTCAAATACTAATTTTTTCTTGTATTTGAGCTGAATCTCATTATTTGGAATCTCTTAAAAATTGATATTTATAAAACTTATGGGTATAAATTATATTTCTCTAAAAAAGTGAGATATATTTTCCAAATATTATAACCAAACACATTGTGAAATTTTCTCAAATTTTCATCTAGATAATATTTTTCAAAAATATTTAAAAATCTATGGCTAAACGCTATCTTTTTTTCTCTCTCTTTTGCATTGGGCAACAGAATAATACCATCCTTTATAAAGTAACTTTTTCCTTTTTCTTTTCTCTTTATAAAACATTTTCTTCAATTTATCTGCACATACCCACTTGAGATGCTGGAAATACTTTATTACATTATCGGCAAATATTTTTCCTTAAAAAAGATCTTGTGATTATAAATTTAAAATCCATAGAATAAATTAATATTTTTTGATCTTATACTTTTTAAAAGTATCATATAAAAGTCATCAAAACTTTGAAAAAAACATTTTTATTTTAAATTAAATATTTATTCGCTTGTTTCCTTTTAAAATTCTATATCAATATCGATCAAAAATTGCAATAGATAATACTCCTATAACATATCAATATATGATTGAATTTAATTTCGCTTATCATATAATTTTTAAAATCGATAAAAAAAATCCACTGTTGTTGACGTAGAAAATAAATTCAAATAGTTATGCAATAACAAAGTATGTGATATAATGCTTTTTCTTACAAAAAAGTTTAATACCTAAAGAGAAAAAACTGTCATAATTTAAAATGAAAAGTGGTTATATTACTTCCCCGAGAAAAAATTTAAAATACATTAATATATTTTTATTATTAAAATACATTTTAATAGAAAAAGGACATTTATAGTCAAAATATACTCGCTCTCTATAAAATAGAATGACTTATTTTGACTTAAACGAAAGATTTTTTTTTTAAATTTAAAATTTAAATTAAAATTATGTTAAAAATATCATTTAATTTTATAATTTTAAATATAGCAAGCAAAAAAGAATATATAAAATAAAATGACTTAGTTTGACTTGGACGAAAGTCTAAAAAAAGATTTTTTTAAAAAACTTTAAAATTTAAATTTAAATTATTTTAAAAATATTATTTAATTTTATAATTTTAAATATAGCAAGCGAAAAAAAAAAGAGTGAAGGAATATAAAATAAAAGGATATTTTAGTTTGGAGTATAAAGTTTAGACTGGCAAGCACTAGTTGTTAGAGTTTATTTTAATAAATTGAATAGGTAGTATATGGTTTGTTGTTGGAACTATTTGGTGAATAGAGAAAAGAGTTTTTGAGTGTTTTCTCTGGTGAAATTTTGTGTATACTGTCCGTTGAGTTGAGACTTGAGAGAGAGTTTGTGGTGAAGAAAAAAATGGCAGGTGGAGGAGCAGCTCCAGCAGCAAAGTCAGATGACCCAGCGCCACATCCAACAAAAGATCAGCTTCCTAATGTTTCCTATTGTATTACAAGTCCTCCCCCATGGCGTGCGTAACTATCTCTTTCTCTTTTCCTTAACTCTCCAATTTCTTTCACCTAACTAACTAATTTCTCTTTTATGACTTCATTCATTCATTTGTATTTTTGACTGGCAACTAATTATGTTTTTGTTGGCAAATTGAGATGGATGAATTTTTTTCTGTTCTCCCTTCTTTTGGTATAAAACATCACAGGCGAGCCAAACCAGGATTAAGAATTTGGTGTTGTAAATTTCTTTAATAATTCTCGATCAATTTTGTTACGGATTCATAAATTAATATACACATATTTTTAGTTAATTTTCTAGTTGGGTCTATAGAAAAGTTATTGAGTTCATCCGAACCCATTAATCCCACCTAGCTCCGACTCCGGGTGTATTTTTCGTTGGCTCTCTCCTGTATAACTGGAATCTCTTTTTAAAGTTTTTTTATTTTTTACTCTTACATTTAAATAAATGTCACTTACCATGCCCATATTAGGTTAGATGTAAGTCTCACACAAATTGTTCAAGAGTTTCATGGCCAGTAGGCTCATTTTGTGAAACTAATATATTGGTGGTTTACATAAAGTTATTACTATGCTTCCTCCTATTTCTCTTCAACAAAGAGTCAAAAGACATAACTGGAAACTTCTTTGTACTAACGTCTTAACATGTATTTCCTCCGTTTAAAAAAGAGTGATCTAGTTTGATTTGGAATGGAGTTTAACAAAAGAAAGAAGACTATTTAATATTGTGGTTCTAAATTAAAGTTATGTCAAATGTACCAAAATTTTCTTTAATCTTGTGGCCTTAAAAATGTCACGTGGAAAGTTGAAGTTAAGGTGTTGCCAAAAAAGGAAAGAGGTCATTCTTTTTGAGACAGAGGGAGTATGTTTTTACCAGTTTTACCATAATCTGGATGTTGTACCATGCTGATTTTGTTTAATTGTTGGAATGCAGCTGAGGCTATCCTTCTTGGATTTCAACATTATCTTGTTATGCTTGGTACAACAGTTATCATTCCTAGCGCTTTGGTTCCCCAAATGGGAGGTGGAAATGTGAGGCCTCTTAATACAATTAATCTGTTTAACTACACAATCCATGGTTGATTTTGGACCTCGAATTGTGTTATCCTTCTTTAATGGAATATTACGCGACTTTTTACAGGAGGAAAAAGCAAAAGTTATTCAGACTCTGTTATTTGTTTCTGGGTTGAACACCTTGTTGCAGACTTCCTTTGGGACTAGGCTGCCTGCTGTCATTGGCGGGTCCTATACCTTTGTTGCACCTACAATTTCAATAATCCTTTCTGGTCGATGGGAAGACCCAGACCCTGTCTCGGTTGGTCTCTTCATATGCAATGAATCTCAGCATTTAAAAGTGTAAAAAAAAATAACAACTAGTTTTAAATTATCATGTTGCTTGCATTTTAGCAATTTTAAACAAGCTGCTTATTATTTTCTTTTTATGATTCGTATTGGTCTATATTCCTTTTAATTCTTTTACGGAAGGGAAGATATGTGGAAACACAGTGTAAGACATTATGAGACTCATCTTTTGCATCTTAGAGATATTCTGTCCTTATTGATTGTAAACATCTCCTATGATCATCAGAGATTCAAGAAGATAATGAGAGCCACCCAAGGTGCACTTATTGTTGCTTCAACACTTCAGATTGTCCTGGGTTTCAGTGGTCTCTGGCGCAACGTTGTAAGGTTTGTCTACGTCACAATGCTTATGCATACCATAAACTATTCATTACCTATAGCATAATTCATGCTTCAAGTAGTGCTTCTCTATGCACACCCCGTTCATAATTCTCATGTAGTACCTTCTCCTTCATCCATCATTGTTGTGAAGTGATATAATTTCTGCACTTTGCATAGTGTTCCTCTATACTAGTGTATTAAGAAAAACTTCAAAAGATTATTCTTGTGGTTTATTGTCTGCATGTTCATGGCAAAGGCTTCATATAGATACTGTGGAAACTAGATCTTGTTAACATTTTATGTTCTGTGGATTCATAGGTTTCTGACCCCACTTTCCGCTGTTCCGTTGATATCTCTTGTTGGCTTTGGGCTTTATGAGTTTGGTTTTCCTGGGGTAAGTATACAACCTCGTTGCACTGATTCTGAAGTATCAATCCTATAGTACATTACATGTTTTCTGTTTGGGTGTTCATGGACCCGTTCCCCAGTTTGCTGTTATAGTTAAAAATAAAAATATCTTATCTGTTTAGGTTGCCAAATGTGTTGAAGTTGGGTTGCCACAGTTGGTCCTCTTGGTCATCTTTTCTCAGGTGGGATGCTATTTGGGAAATCAAAATTTCCTTCTCACAATTATATATGTTGGAAAGCATCATTAGAAGTGAAACAAACAATGTTAACTTGGTGGTGATTGCAGTATTTGGCCCATCTGATACGCCCAGGGAAGCATATCTTTGATCGCTTTGCTGTTCTTTTCACTGTGGCAATCGTATGGATTTATGCATACATTCTTACTGTGGCTGGGGCGTATAATGGGAAGCCACAAAGGACCCAGATAAGCTGCAGAACTGACCGGGCTGGACTTATTGGTGCTGCTCCCTGGTAAATAATCTTCTTTTATCATTTTCCATGAGATATTCTTGTGCCTTTTTCTTTCATAACCTCTAGGCGTAATGAGGAATGCTTGTGCACATTAATTGCTGCTAATTCCCGCACACAATAATTAACTTACATCATACTGTGGTGAAAAAGGTACAAGATAAAATAGACTGATAGGTATCTGAAAATCATTAGTCTGATTTTCTTGTTTAAGACTGCAACGTTGTTTCTTTCTGAAGTTGCCTAGACTACGGAAATGGTAACAGCTATTGTATTTACTTTTATAGCCCTTGGGCCAAACTCCATCTTGGTGAAGCATAATCGGTCCCAAGCTTGGATAAATTAGTGGAGTTCTGGTTGGTTAATATTCAGCTTAGATGCCTAACTATGCAAAGAGTTCATGTAGCCAACTCTAACTTATTGGGATTGAGGGATCGTTGAATAATTGATGCGCACATAAAAGATTTCTTCTTTTCTCCACTTCATCATTCCAGTTTCCACTAATGAACGATCGTCATGGAACATGATGCAATTGTCAAAAGCAAAGGTTTCCACTTTGCTTAGTAGGTTTGTTTAAGTGCATGTATTCGCTTAGCTTCCTACTAGATTTCTCCATCAGTGTGTCAAAATGATGCTTTTAGTTCCAATGTAACTGACTGTTGGGTTGGATGCATTTTCCGAAATATTTCACTAGAAACAAAAAAAATAAAAAAATAATAAGAGCAACATGTTGAAAGGCAATATTTGTTTCGCGAACACCAAAGTTGTAACTGACAAAAACTGAAGATAATGAAAATTGTTTTCAGTTTAACAGAAAACCCAAGAAAGAAAAGAAGATTAGCTTGTTCTTCCTGCCGAAACCCTCCTTTTTTTAAAAAAAATCCTTTCACTTTGGATTTGCTTTCTTCATGATGTTATCTAAGCAAGGTTGACTGACCCGTTACATTTTATATAACAAAATTTGATCAGCAAGAAGTTGTAGATGTTAATTTGACACATATATTTTATTAGTAATGCATAGTGGGATATTAAAGTTATGATTGAAAAGGTTGTTTATTAGGGAAAATTCCAGAGCATACTTTCAAAGTTCATAATGAATGTGGTGTCTTGAAAGTTATGAAACTTTTATCGAGATGGACCTGTATCAAATAGTTTAAGATTGGGACAGAAGTACTACTATATTCTCCCCTTGCTTTTTTCTCCTGTTTTATTTTTTAACTAATTTCAATCATCTTTTACTATTTCATTTTTTAATTGTTTTTTCTTTTTTTTTGTCTTTCTTTCTTTTTATGTTTCAATGTACTAACTCATCGATCTAATACATGATACTTTATTGAATTGTTGTAATATTTTCATAATTTGCCGGATTATCTGCAGGATTAGAGTTCCATATCCTTTTCAATGGGGAGCACCTTCATTTGATGCGGGTGAAGCATTTGCTATGATGATGGCTACATTTGTTGCTCTTGTAGAGGTTTGTCACCCATCAGAACTTTGATACATAGTGAATTACTATCTGATAATAGCATTTTTGTGGTGCTGTAACCTATTTTTCTTGCCCACCCTCCCTCTCCTCAATTGTCAATACTAGTACTTTCCGACTTTGCTCCCTTGTTTACTCAAATCCCCCCAAACTCAAGGGTGGCTGAGAAGGGTGCTTTCCGCTCGAGCTTACCTCTCGTCTATATAGTCTGGCATGCTTACAAATGTTTTAGGTCTGCGTTTCTCTTTTGATATTTCTTTTGCTTTGTTACGTAGTACTTCTGCTTGCATTAGGGTGCAATGACCAATGAGTATAATGACCCCTCAGGTTGTTGGTTCAGCTTACAAATATTACTTGTTAAGCTGCAGCTCTCTCTCTCTCTCTCTCTTTCTTATTATCCCCTGCTCTGTTCTTCCCTTCTTTAACTTCTTCATTGTTTCTTTAATTTCATCGACAATTTCCCTTGTTAGCGAGTATGGCAACTTTTATGCTTGTCAATATGTTGGGCTAAAGCTGATCTCTTTCTTGCTTGTGCTTTCTGGTATTTTCAGTCTACTGGTGCTTTTATTGCAGTTGCAAGATATGCAAGTGCCACTCCCATGCCACCATCCATACTCAGCCGGGGCGTAGGTTGGCAGGTAAACAGATGCTTACCCCCGTGTAAACTCCCCTCCCTAGTCCCAACATTTTCTAATACAATGACTAAAAAGGGAAAACACAAACAATTTTGTTATTTTGTTGCATTTGAATGCAGAATCAAATGCATAGGGTGGTTTGAAAGGTTTATATGGAGAGCATGACATTGTTTCGGTTTTCCCAAACTAGCCTTTTGTGGGGTCCATCCCCATGTACCAAACTTTGAATTGTTTTCTGCCAATTTCAAAGTTTGGAAGAGTTGGTAAAGAAAAAAAGATTGTTTTTTCTTCAATTTCAAAGTTTGGCAAAGTTGGTAAAGAAAAAATTGTTTTCTGCCAATTTCAAAGTTTGGTAGAGTAGGTAAGCTATGAAGAAAAAAAAATTGTTTTTCTTCTGTAGCACATTTGGAGGGTAGTGTATTTGTTTTCTATAAAAGGGAGGACAATTCTTCATTCTACATACACCAAAAGGAAATTACAAAGGAGAGAAAAGAAGAGTGAGGCATCACAGAGGAAAATAATCTGTGAGAAAAAATAGAGAGTGTGAGCGATATTATAGTGAGGTGGAAAAATCAAAAGAGGGTTATTTCTTTTGAGTGTGTAGTGATCTTTGGAGTTTTGCTCGGATCTACAAGTGTAAAATCCTTACTATAGTGATATTCGTTGCTCCTCTCGGGTCGTGGTTTTTCCCCTTATTTAGGAGGGTTTCCACGTAAAATCTTGGTGTCATTATTTCTCTTTTATTCTCGTTGATTAACCGTATTGTTGTGTTCCGCATTTATTGCCTTTATTACCGCAAATATTATTTCTGTTACGGATTTATTCCCAACAATTGGTATCAGAGCACAGGTTCTGCTCATTTACAGAAATATTTTTGCAGCTTATTGTACTATACTCGATAAAAAAAAAATGTCTGGAGTAAAGTACGAGGTAGCAAAATTCAACGGTGATAGCGGTTTCTCAACGTGGCAGAGAAGGATGAAAGACTTGTTGATCCAACAGGGTTTGCACAAGGCACTAGGCGGCAAATCCAAAAAGCCCGAATCCATGAAACTTGGGGATTGGGAAGAAATGGATGAAAAGGCTGCTAGTGCAATCAG
The DNA here is from genome assembly GCA_016801875.1 of Solanum sitiens. Classification (NCBI taxonomy): domain Eukaryota; kingdom Viridiplantae; phylum Streptophyta; class Magnoliopsida; order Solanales; family Solanaceae; genus Solanum; species Solanum sitiens. The sequence goes on from JABWTJ010000149.1 coordinate 1,042,831, forward strand.
ATTGCACTTAACAGATGATGTAGTTAATAACATCATCGATGAAGAGAGTGCATGTGGCATTTGGACAAAGTTAGAAAATCTATACATGTCGAAAACGCTAACAAATAAATTGTACCTAAAGAAGCAGTTATATGCGCTACATATGGGTGAAGGTACAAATTTTTTGTCTCATTTAAATGTACTTAATGGACTAATCACGCAGCTAGCAAACCTCGGAGTAAAGATCGAGGATGAAGATAAAGCCATAGTGCTCCTAAACTCGTTGCCATCTTCCTACGATACTTTAGCAACAACCATTTTACATGGTAAGGACTCTATTGAGTTGAAGGATGTCACATCAGCCCTTTTGCTTAATGAAAAGATGAGAAAAAGGCCTGAAAATCACGGACAGGCTCTCATCACGGAAAGTAGAAGCAGAAGTTACCAAAGGAGCTCAAGTAACTATGGTAGATCCGGAGCTCGTGGAAAGTCCAAAGTCCGATCAAAATCGAAGGCCAGAAATTGCTACAATTGCGATCAACCAGGACACTTCAAAAGAGATTGTCCAAATCCAAAAAGGGGCAAAGGGGAAAGCAGCGGCCAGAAAAATGATGACAACACAGCTGCCATGGTGCAAAATAATGACAATGTTGTTCTCTTCATAAATGAGGAAGAAGAATGCATGCACTTGGCAGGTGTAGAGTCGGAATGGGTGGTCGACACAGCAGCATCTTACCATGCCACACCGGTAAGAGATTTTTTTTTGCAGATATGTAGCCGGTGATTTTGGCAATGTGAAAATGGGTAACACAAGTTACTCAAAGATTGCGGGGATCGGAGACATTTGCTTAAAAACAAATGTTGGATGCACATTAGTGTTGAAAGATGTGCGCCACGTACCTGATTTGCGGATGAACTTGATCTCGGGAGTTGCTTTGGACCGAGATGGATATGAGAACTACTTTGCAAATCAAAAATGGAGACTCACCAAAGGGGCATTGGTGATTGCAAAAGGAGTTGCTCGTGGCACGTTGTACAGGACAAATGCAGAAATATGCCAAGGTGAATTAAATGCGGCTCACGAAGAGAATTCTGCAGATTTATGGCATAAAAGAATGGGTCATATGAGCGAGAAAGGATTGCAAATTCTTTCCAAAAAATCACTCTATCTCTTTTGCCAAAGGTACAACGATAAAACCTTGTAACTACTGTTTATTTGGTAAACAACATAGAGTTTCATTTCAGACATCATCTGAAAGAAAGTCGAATATACTTGATTTGGTATATTCTGATGTTTGTGGTCCAATGGAGATAGAATCGATAGGAGGTAATAAATACTTTGTTACCTTTATTGATGACGCTTCTCGAAAATTGTGGGTTTATATCTTGAGAACCAAAGATCAGGTGTTTCAAGTATTTCAAAAGTTTCATGCTCTGATAGAAAGAGAGACAGGTCGAAAGCTAAAACGTCTCCGAACCGACAAAGGAAGTGAGTACACTTCAAGGGAATTTGAAGAGTACTGTTCAACCCAAGGAATCAGACATGAAAAGACAGTTCCTGACAGTGTTGTGAAAAGCGCAGAAAAGCGCGCTTCAAAGCGAGGCGACACCAGTGCGCTTCTTTCTCCTTAGGCGATGCGATCTGAAAAAGGCGCTCGCTTCAGATAAAGAAGCGAGAAGCGACACTAAGGCAAAAGCGCAATAAAGCGCGCTTTTTATAAAAAAGCGACAATTAGGTTCTTTTTTTAAAAAAAAATTTGAAATATACAATATAACTTAATTTTCTTTCACGACTCTTCTTTCGCTGCTTCTCTCTTTACGACCACGACTGAGACTGCGTCTCTCTTCACACCTCGACCGCGACTGCTTCATCTCTGTGAGTTTCTTTTCTCTTCACGATGCGACTGCTGTAGTTTTTTCTTCTTCTTCTCTTCTTCTCTTTATCTCTGCTACAATCTGCTACTGTTTCTGTTCACAATTACTGACTGCCTCCTCTGTTATTTTTAAATTCATTTGCTCTTTTTTTTTCGTTTTTATTTTTTGATCAGCGTGTATGCTTGCTGCTCTGTTTTTTATTTTTTGACACTTCTTTTTTGTTTGAGTCTTTGTGATTTAATTATGTTTTTGATTTTTTGCTTTATATGTTATGACTTTGAGTATTATTGACTATCTATTTTCTTTTAATCTAAGACTATATTACCTCTATTTAGTTATTTAATATTTTTTTATGTTATACTAAATGTCGCTTTTTTAAAAAAAAGCGCGCGCTTCGCTTCACGCTTCTGTGAAGCAAGCCCTCGTCGCTTTTTTCCGCTTCTCGCTTCCCAAAACACTGGTTCCTGGAACCCCACAACACAATGGTGTAGCTGAAAGAATGAATCGCACCATTGTTGAGAAGGTGAGAAGTATGCTCAGAATGACTAAATTACCTAAGACATTCTGGGGTGAAGCAGTTCGGACAGCGTGTTATCTTATCAATCGTAGTCCATCAGTTCCGTTGGAGTTTGACATTCCGGAGAGAGTTTGGACCAACAAAGAGATGTCTTACTCGCACCTAAAGGTGTTCGGTTGCAAAGCTTTTGCACATGTACCGAAGGAGCAGAGAACCAAGCTAGATGATAAATCAGTTCCCTGCATATTCATCGGATATGAGGATGACGAGTTCGGGTACAGACTATAGGATCTTGTAAAGAAGAAGGTCATCAGAAGCAGAGACGTAATCTTTCGAGAAAGTGAAGTTGGAACTGCTGATGATCTATCCGAGAAGGTCAAGAAAAAGAATGGTATAGTCCCTAATCTTGTTACCATTCCTTCTTCTTCTAACCATTCCATAAGTGCAAAAAGTACGATTGATGAAGTTGCTGAGCATGAAGAGCAACCTGATGAGATTGTTGAGCAGGGGGAGCAACTCGGTGATAATACCGAGCAAATGGAGTACCCAGAAGAAGAAGAACAATCTCAAGCTCTGAGGAGATCAGAAAGACAAAGGGTAGAGTCATCCAAATACCCTACCTCAGAGTATGTCCTCATCAATGATGAAGGGGAGCCAGAAAATCTTAAGGAGGTGTTGTCTCATCCAGAAAAGAGCCAATGGATGAAAGCCATGCACGAAGAGATGGGATCTCTACAGAAAAATGGCACATACCAGCTAGTTGAACTTCCAAAAGGCAAAAGACCGCTTAAGTGCAAGTGGGTCTTTAAACTCAAGAAAGATGGAAATGGCAAGTTGGTCAGGTACAAAGCTCGATTGGTTGTAAAAGGCTTCGAACAAAAGAAAGGTATTGATTTTGATGAAATTTTTTCACCTGTTGTCGAAATGACTTCTATTCGAACTATTTTGAGCATAGCAGCTAGTCTAGATCTTGAAGTGGAGCAATTGGACGTGAAAACTGCATTTCTTCACGGAGATTTGGAAGAAGAGATTTATATGGAGCAACCAGAGGGATTTGAAGTATCTGGAAAGAAACACATGGTGTGCAAATTGAATAAGAGTCTTTATGGGTTAAAACAGGCCCCAAGGCAATGGTACAAAAAGTTTGACTCTTTCATGAAAAGTCAAACGTACACAAAGACCTATTCTGATCCATGTGTATACTTCAAAAGATTTTCTGACAACAATTTTATTTTTTGTTGTTGTATGTGGATGACATGTTAATTGTAGGACAAGACAAAGAGCTGATTGCAAAGTTGAAGAAAGATTTGTCCAAGTCATTTGACATGAAAGACTTGGGCCCAGCACAACAAATTCTAGGGATGAAGATTGTTCGAGAACGAACAAAAAGAAAGTTGTGGCTATCTCAAGAGAAGTACATTGAACGTGTACTAGAACGCTTCAACATGAAGAGTGCTAAACCTGTTAGCACGCCTCTTGCGAGTCATCTGAAGTTGAGCAAACAGATGTGTCCTACAACAAAAGAGGAGAAAGAGGGAATGACTAAAGTTCCTTATTCTTCAGCAGTGGGGAGTTTGATGTATGCAATGGTGTGTACAAGACCTGATATTGCTCATGCAGTTGGTGTTGTTAGCAGATTCCTTGAAAATCCTGGAAAAGAACACTGGGAGGCAGTTAAGTGGATACTCAGGTACCTAAGAGGTACCACAAAAGATTGCTTGTGTTTTGAAGGAACTGATCCAATCTTGAAGGGCTATACTGATGCTGATATGGCAGGTGACCTCGATAATAGAAAATCCACTACTGGATATTTGTTTACATTTTCAGGGGGAGCTATATCATGGCAGTCAAAGTTGCAGAAGTGTGTCGCACTCTCTACAACTGAGGCAGAATACATTGCAGCTACTGAAGCTGGCAAAGAGATGGTATGGCTGAAACGATTTCTTCAAGAACTTGGATTGTATCAGAAGGAGTAAGTCGTCTATTGTGACAGTCAGAGTGCAATAGACTTGAGCAAGAACACCATGTATCATGCAAGGACGAAGCATATCGACGTGAGATATCACTGGATTCGTGAAAAGATAGAGGACAGATCTATGCAGGTCATGAAGATCCCTACTAGTGAAAACCCTTCAGATATGCTGACCAAGGTGGTATCAAAAGACAAGTTCGAGCTATGCAAAGAACTTGTCGGCATGCACTCAAGCTAGAAACCTAGAGCTACCTCCTTCAGGTCAATGGGTCTGGAGGGGGAGATTGTGGGGTCCATCCCCATGTACCAAACTTTGAATTGTTTTCTGCCAATTTCAAAGTTTGGCAGAGTTGGTAAAGAAAAAAAGATTATTTTTTCTTCAATTTCAAAGTTTGGCAAAGTTGGTAAAGAAAAAATTGTTTTCTGCCAATTTCAAAGTTTGGTAGAGTAGGTAAGCTATGAAGAAGAAAAAATTGTTTTTCTTCTGTAGCACATTTGGAGGGTAGTGTATTTTTGTTTTCTATAAAAGGGAGGACAATTCTTCATTCTACATACACCAAAAGGAAATTACAAAGGAGAGAAAAGAAGAGTGAGGCATCACAGATGAAAATAATCTGTGAGGAAAAATAGAGAGTGTGAGCGATATTATAGTGAGGTGGAAAAATCAAAAGAGGGTTATTTCTTTTGAGTGTGTAGTGATCTTTGGAGTTTTGCTCGGATCTACAAGTGTAAAATCCTTACTATAGTGATATTCGTTGCTCCTCTCGGGTCGTGGTTTTTCCCCTTATTTAGGAGGGTTTTCACGTAAAATCTTGGTGTCATTATTTCTCTTTTATTCTCGTTGATTAACCGTATTGTTGTGTTCCGCATTTATTGCCTTTATTACCGCAAATATTATTTCTGTTACGGATTTATTTCCAACACCTTTTCCACCAGAAGATTTCACCTTTGGTATTACAAATTTCTTCAGCTCGTACCCCAAGTCTGTCACATGACTCTGTTTTTATTTATTTAGGGGAGGTGGGTGGGGGTGGGGTGTATAAGGGCATACATTGAAAGACAATTAATTTGGAACTCTCCGTTTGATTCACGAGAAGGATAATTGTTCTTGCACTTCCTCACTCTGATCTCTTGTCAACGTGCTCCCTAATTATCATCATATGACGAACCTTTTTGCTGTATTTCCTTTCCAAATTCTTGTTATGTCAGGGAATTGGCATTTTGCTGTCGGGTTTGTTCGGCACCGGTAATGGATCTTCTGTATCTGTGTAAGTACAGGCGAAATCTTCTTCATCACAATAGGATGGTAGAAATTAGTTATCTAAGACGAATTAACTCTCTTTCATACACATGCAGTGAAAATGCTGGTCTTTTAGCACTAACACGTGTTGGCAGCCGAAGAGTTGTTCAGATATCAGCAGGGTTTATGATTTTCTTTTCAATCCTTGGTAAATTGTCCTGTCCATATATTTTGTTGAATAAATTTTTGCCCTGCTCGTATTTTGCATTTTATTTATCTAAATGCACTTTGTTTCTTTTCAGGAAAATTTGGTGCCGTCTTTGCTTCAATTCCAGCACCCATTGTAGGCGCTCTGTATTGCCTATTCTTTGCTTATGTAGGTACGTAAATATACAAGGGAAGCCCTGTGTCATGATCACTACCATTATGTAGTTCACGTTATGACGAGTTAGTGATTTCTTGTTCTTTTTGTTTTTAGGGGTTGGAGGCTTAAGCTTTCTTCAGTTCTGCAATCTTAACAGTTTTCGTAACAAGTTTATATTAGGTTTCTCAATCTTTTTGGGATTATCAGTACCGCAGTACTTCAATGAATACACTGTGATTGCTGGTTACGGACCTGTTCACACACATGGACGATGGGTATAGCAATTAGCACTAGCTCTCATGAGTCCATTTTAACATTTTGATTTCATTCAATTATTGAGAGTTGCTTGTGCTTTGTTATTCTTCAGTTCAACGACATGGTGAACGTGCCCTTCTCATCAGAAGCTTTTGTTGCTGGCATCTTGGCTTATTTCCTGGACAACACAATGCACAAAAAGGAGAGTACGACAAAGAAAGACAGAGGCAAGCCGTGGTGGAACAAGTTCCGATCCTTCAAGAGTGACACAAGAAGTGAGGAATTCTACTCTCTTCCGTTCAATCTCAACAAGTATTTCCCATCAGTATGAGATCATATTGAGGAACAAAACAAAAGGGTTCCTTGTCAATGAATTCTTCATTGGGGCCTCACTGCTGCTACACATATTTTCTTTTATATGTATGCAAAAGAAAGGAAAGTATAACTAGTCTGACCATTTTGAAGTTACGTAGTGAATTTGTTTATTATTATTTTTCTGTTGTAAATTGATGGATATGTTAAGTAGCAATATAGTAGCAAGTTTGGTGTTTCCTAGTCGTTGCAAAAATCTACAACCTCCTTTTATTGTCGTTTTTCGTCTTTCAATTCTAAAATTGTTAGCAAAGTATTTCATATTTTAGCTTATGAAGTAAGGATATCATCAAGGAAAAATGACGAAAATCCCTCCCTTAAGTTCACTTATTATCCTTGTCATCTATTAGTTTTAAAAATACCTAAAATCTCTCATTTTTAAGTCAAATGAGGCGGATACAAAAATGTGACAAAAAATGAGGCGGATACAAAAATGTAACAAAAAATGAGGCCAATACAAAAATGTGATAAAAAATGAGACGGATACGAAAATGTAAAAATGAGGCGGATACAAAAATGTGACAAAAAATGAGGCGAATACAAAAATGTGACAAAAAATATATAATGTATCCGCCACCTTTTTATTGTATCAGTCCTATTATGTATTCGTGTTTTTGTATATTTTTGAGGGATTTTGGTCATTAAAAACTTATAAGGGATAAATGGTCATTTAGCCCTAAAAGTATGTTATTTATGTAATTTGCCCCATCAACAATATAAAATTCAAATTATAATTATATTATATATATTTTATACTAAAAGTGGGAAGAACTTTAGTCAAAAATACCCTTTAACTATTAATTTATTTTCTTGATTTTTTTTCATTTAATACTTATTTTGGGATACAATGAAACCCTTTAACTAGTAATTTATTTTCTTGAAATTATTTTAAAATACTATTTTATTCATTTAATTTTTATTTTGGGATTCAATGAATTTTGACATTTCGTATTATGATAATTAATACTCCAATTTTCAGCTAGACATACAATTCAGTTCTCATTATTAAATTGCAAGTTATTATTAGTAAAAAAAAATTAACTATCTTTACATCTTCCACGTAGTGATAGTGATTATTTTTCATAATCATAAATACTATAACTTTTTAATACTTAGTCATTATGATTTTTCATTACACATTTTATATATTTGAATTTTTTTTTACATATTTTATCCTTAGATTACATATTTATTTCCACATTACATTTAAATGATATAAATTATTTAATAAATTAAATATTAAATAGTAAATAGTAAATCATCATATTAGTATACATAATGACCACAAACTCTTCATATGTAAATGTATGCAACTCTCACTAATTATATTCATTATATTTTGTACTCTCATCTCTCATCGATAATCTTAAATGGATTAATTCATATTTATAACAACTCTTTGTGTTCTTCAATGATATCCTATAAATCGTGACATTTGACACAATAATGTACATACTTAAACCAATTGAAAAAAAAGAAGAGAAAATCTCTATGCTATCTTCTCCCGTCTCTTTTTATTTGTTTAGTTTAACATTTATGTTTCTTGTTTATTGTTATCATACAACTTTCTATTATTGTGTTGTTCTTATTATTGAGAATTTACCCAGGTTTGTCACTTTGTATAGATTAGCCTAGCATGTTGTATTTTAGTATCCTCATTTGAATATTGAATTTGTGCGATAGTTAGTTATTTTTACTTTATGCACTTTTAGTTAATTTATAATTAAAGGTATATTTTTTTATTAGGAAGATATATGTAGTTCCTATCGAAACAATGATGAATTTTGTACTATAAAATTTATATGAAATATTTTCAGATAAACGCGCAACGCGTGTTTCCAGATCTAGTATATGATAAAGTTAGAGTAATAACACTGTGGTTTAAATTTTTTGATAAGTTAATATAATGATACAGAAATAGTATTGTATTGCTTTAATATACAATACTAAAAAATTGCCGAAAAACAACGACCAAAAGCAATGCATAGCGTCATTTTTTGGTCAAAGTCGACGAAAAAGCGACACAATCATGTTCGTCGCTTTTCAAAAGGCGACGGACTGTGTCATTTTTTTGATATTTTTTAACAAAAGCGACGGGCTCCGTCACTTTTTTTAAATTTTTATTTTTTTAATTTCCAAAAGACGACGCAGTCCGTCGCTTTTCTGGAAATTTTATTTTTCAAAATCCCCGAAAAGCGATGGACTAAAGGACCCTATCCGTTGTTTTTCTAGAAATTATTGTTTGGAAAATCCAGAAAAGCGACGGACTAAAGGACGCTGTCCGTCGCTTTTCTGGATTTAAAAAAAATAAAACTCAGAAAAGCGACGGACAAAACCACCCTGTCTATCGTTTTTTTGATAGCAGAAATTAGCAGTTTCTGTTGCCCACCTGCAAATGGAATTCAATTTAATTCAATCAGCCCAATCAAACACGCAACATTATAAACAAGGTATACAAAACATAAATCAGCAAACTTAAATTAACATTCAAAAGTATCTAAATAATAATTTAAAGACTTATAAAGTCTTTCAAATTCGTTTCAAATTTTCAAAAATTTCATAAACTAAAAGAGACCTAAAATAGGGAGTGCGATCTACATAATCCTCCTCCTCATCATCATTGTCGTCGTCGGTGTCCTCGGAAGTCGAAGTAGTAGGTCGACGAGCGAGGTTCAACACTTGTTCTTTGATTTGTTGAACGGTCGCAATCATGCTTCATTGTTCAACTTCATTTCTCAGCTCCGACTCTGCCAGTGCCGATGTAAGCAGTGTTATTTGACTCGACATAGCATCAATCTGAACAACGTCAAGTGCCTCAACTTGACGTGACGATCCAATACCTTCTAAGCCTGACTGAAGTCTTCTTACATCGTTTCTAAATCATAGACCAGACTCTACCCTTGTGTATTCCCGTACCACTTTCTCTGTCAAAATTTGGATGGATAGTACATGTTTCATTTGAAACGAACTATCTAAACTCAGCGATGTAATGATGAAACTCATCTGCATATTAAATATAAAAATGGACATCCATATATATACATATAATAAATATATTCACTATGAGTATATATTATTCATATTAAATAACTTACAAAAGTTTGTTCGATCCTGTCCTCAATCCATACATTCGGATCCGACTCATTTTCGTTCTTCTTCACATGAGTCTTTTTGAAAACCTATGGTTCAATGGGAGTGCGCCCCAATTCTTTTTCCTATTAATAAAAACCTAGATTTATAATGTATATATGAATCAACTAATTATTTATTTAAAAGTTTGAATTAGAACTTACCATCTATCTTGTGATTGTTTCAACGGTCTTTGTGCCTCCAGTGTGCAACGAACCACTCTTCAGACCGCCTCTAGCCTTTTTGACTTGTTCGGACATTGAATTAAATTTATCTGTATTTCAATACAGACGTAAATCATCAAATGCATGAGGCAACATCCAACAAGACCGTTGATCAGTATCCCAAAACTTTATTTAGCTAGCTAGATAGTTTCGCGAATGCCTTCCTCTCAAATGTGATCGCAATGACCAAATTGTACCTCGACTCCCAAGCACACATATTCTGAAGAAAATTAAATAATGTTAATTAGATCGATAGTAAAAAAATAGTAAAGTATACAAAACTTATTAAACTTAACTAAAAAATATACCTTAAATTCATTAAACATCACATGAAATATACTGTTTGGAATCTCACTCCAAGAGTGACAAGCCTGAGTATAAAGTCTTCTAACACAGTCTTTTAAAGTCCGGAGAGCATCCTTCGCAGGATGCCACCTGCAAAACACATAACAAATATATTAGTTCATGAATAATATATTAAAGTATAAGAAATAAATAAAATAAACTAACAAATAGATAACAAAATAAACTTACGATGATCCATCCGACTCAATCATGACTCTACCGGACCTGTCTTTTTGGACAGGAGTTAGAGTAGGCATATCAGCATCTAGTGTAACACTAGGTGCAACTCTAGTAGAAGGTGATACACTAGGATGCACAAAACTCTAAGTCAATGGAGGCGTACCTTGCTGTCACATCCGGAGAGCACCCCCTAGAAGTAACATGGCGTACTTGACATCTCGGAGGTCTTATACAAGCCCATAGTTATCATTCATTGCATTGACATAGTAAATTTAGCGGAAATTTAAAACTTTTCATAGCACATCATATGCTAGAAACTTACTTCATATAAATATAAAACATAAGTCATAATACATATATAGACCTTAAGTATCTTTGCCATCTTAGACTCAACAACATTAGAGTACATTAGGGACATAACCCTAAAGACATAAAACATATAAAGACTTTACAGTAAAGAAATAAGTAGGAGATCCTTGAATTTAAGGATTCCTTCCATTGAGCTTGGGAATCATCTATCAAGATCTTCACCATTCAAGACATCCTTTATGCATGCATAACCTACACTTTGTGAAAAAATTAGAGAAGAATGGAGTTAGCACAAGAATGTACTAAGTATGACAACCATGCAAAAACATGCATTTAAAAGGGACATTTTCTTTGAAATCATACTTCATGCTATTTTGAGTAAATCTTCATAAAACCTTTGAAGAATAGCATTCATATCATTCACATACTTCATAGAGGCATAATCAAAGTCCAAACAACATATGAAATCACATATAGAATTTATGCCATATTTGAGGTCATTTTACAGTGAGCTCTCTTACCTTTAACATTGAACTCCTTCTTTTAATCGATTAACCTCCCCAAGTAACCCTTTAGTGATACTTGGTGCAATGCATCACCTTAGGACCACAAGGAAAACCATGCATACAACTTACACAAGCCAACACATATCATCATAGAAGTATAGCCCTTTACAAGACACATTCAAATCAAGACCATAAGGCATTACAGTGAACTATATCCATTTATACATATTTTTACTTCTTTTCATATTCATCATTATAAGACATTGTTCATGACCCCAATCTTATCCTACTAGTGAAATGTACATGTGAAGCCCCATAACCTCACACATACTTAGTAAACTATTCATGAGACACAAACCTTAACATACAATTCATACATCCTCATAACAAGTAAAGACAACTTAATTCATGTCAATACAAGACCTTCATCATATAGTCATTTAGATCAACATAATGCACATAAGGATATATCACATCATCTATATTCATACCATGCACATCTTCATAACAAGTAGACAACTTCTACAATATCATGCATAAAGACATAATCATAATCATACATATTAGGTCACCTTCCTAGGACTTCCTAAGGAGCTACTTGTGCAATGTCTAGATGAGTTCATTACTTCCACCTATACTAAGTAACCTCCCTTAAGTCATCCTAGTTAGTATCCTAGTCCTTTACTTCCATGTCCATTTTACTTTAGGGAAACTATAGCCTTAACCGACACTAAGACCATGGGTGCTAAACATAGAATTTGGTGTTGTAGAGCCTTACACCAATGGAAGGTGTTCCTACGTAGCCAAAGTAGAACATTAACATACATCCTAGCATCCTAAGTGAATTCACTTTGATAGATCCTATGTGGCAATCATAGTTTATGGAACTAAGAGATAGGTAGTTCCCTCTACATGCCATTGGACAATTTGGGCCTCATCTCATGAGAAAACATGGGTGAACCCCTTCCTCAAAGGGAAGTCAACACCTCATATGGGTCCATAGGTGAGTATTCCTCTAAGGGAAGTCAACACTCTATAAGGGACAAATGGTGAATCTTCCTCAAGGGAAAGTCAACACCTCTCAATGTCAATTTCACTCGGTGCTAAGCTAAGTTCCCTTTATTGAAAAGCCTTTACTTAAATTTTTCATAAAAACTTAGGCTTAAGATATTTATCCCTCATATGCTTATAGCATATTCAAGCACCTATCTAGATTTAGAGTAATCTTGGGCACCCCTCTCAAGGACCCTCTCATTCACTAGATCATCATCCATGTGTGTGTGTGTACATGTATGTGAGCAAACCTTCCACGTAATACATAAATTTCACACATATTCATACATCAAGGCATAAGTCTATAGGTATAACTATATGAGCAATCCTTTCATATAAACCTACTAAGACTCTATGCACATTCATACTTCATCATACACATAAGCTTAACATGCATAGTAGTAGACACTAGTGAATATGAGTACTACCTTTCATTTAGACACAATGATTCTATACTACTTGTAAGCATGCCTGAAGTGTGAGTGTGTGTGTACATTGGTCAACATGATCACATAATGGCTATCAACAAATCATTGAGGCAGCCACCCTCTTAGACCACATTACAATTTCAAGCATAGATCACACAACACACAATAACATAGGAGGCAAGACAATCTTCACATTATAATCAAGACTCCTAACTTTAGCTATTTACACATTCACATAGGGGTACATGGGTAGGGGTCATCAATCATTAACACTTAACCATGGCAGCACCTACACATGCTCTTACATAGCCATTCACATGCTCATAACAATAGTAACATAACATAGATTCACAACTCAAATAGAAGACTAGGCACAAGTTACACATAAAGTGATCATCATAACCACTTATCCATATATTCATCAATTTGCTTCAAGTCCATGGTCAACACATGTATAATGACAATAAAGTAAACACCGCCACCATAAGTGGAACATACCACACAATGCCATACAAGGCTTTATCAACTACATTAATATAGAAAAGTAGAGGGATGATCCATTCTTACCAATTCATCAATCTTTGATTATCATTGGTCAATACTCCTTTCTCATCATTTATACATTATAGAGTAGTAGCTATAATTTCTTAAATTATAAACAAAACCATGTACAAGTCGTCACAAGAGCATGATTCAACTAGTGCACTATATCACATATATGGTAGGAAGTTGAGAGTTATAGATCATCGAGTAACTTCCCTAGTTTTGCTCATCAATCATAATGTATCAATAATATACATCTAGGGCAGTAGTCAAATAGATATAAATCAAATCTAAATCATGCTTCATCTACCCTAGAATTAAGATCACATAATATTCATTACAACATTCAAATTGTAGGCTAGAAGAACCTAGATCAATTCATGCCAAGACTCCTTTTATTTGATCATCAAGAATTCATACCCACAATTCATTAATATCATCTATACAAGGCAGTAGTTAAGGACAATATAATCTACACGAAATCCTACTACCATTGCTATAACCTCTAGATCACAGTGAACATGCTATTCTAGACATCAAGGGAAAGTAGAAGAATCCTAGGCTAATCGACACTGATCCACATGAATTCATTATTTACAATTCATTATCTCATTACATCATAGGCAGTAGCTACAAGAACCATAACATAGTCGAATTCCACTATTTTCATTAAAACGCCAATATTACAGTGAATTATGGAAAACTAGGCTAAGCATGTTTAAATCTTCATACATTGATCCTCATGGATCCTTCAACATCAATTCAACATTAATTCACGTAAATAACAGTAGGTATAAGCAATTGAACGTAATAGAATAACAATTCAATCGATAACAAGTAAAGATCACAAAGCCCATGCAAAGACTAAATCAAGTTTGGAAGGGACATGGGTTCATCATGCAATTGGAGTCAAAATCACGTTAAAACCACTATATTAACTTCAATTCATCATGATTTAATCGTTCAAAACATTTTTAGAAAGAACCCATGGCTAGATTGAAGAAGGAGAAGTTTGATCATAAAATCTCTTTTGAAACTTTGAGATTAACTCTCTAGATGGAAGGATAACTAGAGAGGAAGGATCACCATACCTTTTTATTCATGAAAACCTTTAAAACTTGATGATTCATACATGGAAATCCAAGCTCCAAGTTGTTCTTGATCTTCACCAACAATGGTGGTTTCTAGGGAGAATATTTTTGGAGCGAAAGGTTCAATTTGTGTGAGTCGGTTTGGGAATGGATTGATCACGTTTTTTATCACTTAAATACACCCAAAAATCACAAAATAAATCATGTGGGGTCAGGTTAGCACGTGGGGTGAATTTCCCATTCACCCCTTTAATGAAACAGTCCGCAATGATGCACCAGCCTGCATCGATGGACCCAACGACGGGGCGTTGGTCCATCGACGGGCCGTTCCTTTCTATCCTTCGATTGGTCATTTGCCAATTTTTGGGTTGAGACCTGCCCAAGATAAGTACAAATCGATTAGACCTCACCTACGGTCCATTGGTCAACTAACTGGCCGTCGTTTGGTCCGTCGATTGAAGGCAGTGTCTCGACCAGCCTTTGGGTCCTTCTTGTGGGCCCCTTTTTGGGGCACTTTAGAAGTCGTACCCGGACGTTTCCAATGTAAATACAACCCTTAACAAGTTGTAGACATTCCACATAAGTTTCACAAAAAAAAACACCTGCAACTCGTCCAAACATGCAAGGCCCCATCTAGACACACACATACTTGTCTTTAGGCTATCTTTCAAACGTCTTGGACGTTCTTGGACGTTTGACCTCCAAACTCTGCGAAACTTCATATACTACCATTAAATATCATTATAACTCATTTGAAGTCTTCATAATCTCATTTTATACAATTTTAAGCATGCATAGACACATGAGACACATAGGTGACTAGTCGTCGAACGTTTTGATCGACCCTTGACGTTTGACTTCCAAATCACTTCAAACTTTATACACTGAATCTAAACCATATTATAAGTCATTTTAGGATCTTATAACATTAAGACAAACATGTTAGACTCTAGACATCCTAACTCATTCTTGGGGTCTTACACCTGCCATAACATCAGACTGCTCGCTACTAGAATTTCCAATCCTCATGGCAGATAACTGAGGAGATGCACCAGTGGGAGATGACATACCATCCGATATCCTACCTATTGATAAAGGTCGTGGTCGAAGAATTACCTATAAAGGTAGGTCCTCGTAGCGCTGTGGAGTCAAGGACTATGAAGTAGGAGAAGAACCGATTGGTCGACGGTAATTAGGATAACATTGTCGAGGATCTGTTGTATCAACGGAGTAGCAAATAAATGAGTATCATGACAGATGCGCTCTTCCGCAGAAGAAATAGATCATGGAATATCCTCAAGATTTATGGGTCTCCTTGCTGATTTCTTCTTTTTAGCCTTATTAGTCTGGCTAATTCCAAGATGCTCGTGATTTCTATCACCATCACCGCCTGATGATATTTGTATGCAAATTTACATGTATAATATATAAAAATTATAAATAAATAAAATTAGCAAAATAAATTAACTTACATGTACTAGCTTTCATTCTACTACTATTCCTCCTCGCTTGTTTCAATTTCATCATTCTCCCATTCTTCCTCCTCAGTTGTTTCATTTTCATTATCGTCCCATTCTTCGTCATTAAATGATTTATTTTGCTCATTCTATGATATTTCTTCCTTAACATTCAAAATCCAATCATTAGATACTTCTAATATGTGTTGAGGATGTTAAAATGCGATTTGTAATTCAATATCAACTTGTTGATGAACAATTGCATCATCATTTTGATATGCCACATCTAAGACATTTTCAATTTTAATTCTTCCCACAGACTTACTTTTTATAACAACATACCAATCAGCTTTGTGTCTATACAATGGATATGGAGTGTAATACACTTGTTTAACATTTTGTGCAATAATAAAATGATCATAACTTATGTATTTCCTGGTGTGCTTAACTTCAATTATATGATGTTGATGGTCCACCTTTGTGCCTCTATGTGATAGGTCAAACCACTCACACAAAAACAATATACAATCTTCTTCTTAGGCCAACATGAATATCTCACTTCAATAATCTCTTGAATGACACATTAATATTCAATAGTTTGGCCAGTACCATCAACATTACCTTGTATGTAGACACAACTATTTTTTTTTCTTGTTCCTAGAAACGTCTTTACGTTGAAACTTAGAACCATTGATAGAATACTTATTCATTGTCAGTACTTGAGATTCAGGTACAAGTGCCACTTTATTCACTAATAGAAAATGATGGACACTTGAATATTATCGTAAACCTATGTGATTGTTATTTCAAGTAATATAATCTAGTATAAAATGAATATATCATTAAATACTTAGTGACTACACACTTTTTTAGTTTGTAAATCAATTGGAAAATTCTGTATAGATTGCTTCATTACCCCATGTGCTTACAGACAAGCTGATCATTTTACATTCAAGTATTTAGTTAATTAATGGACACTTATTAGTATCTAATTTGATAACATATTTTAACACTTACTTGAGATATGGTTGAATCTCTAGACAATTAAGCAAAATTAGTGTCAGAGCTGATTGCATTTCCATATTAGTGAAGTCTCGCTTTCCACGCCTTTTAAATCCTCGACCATTTTGATTAAAAATTGATATCAACGGAAATAAATTTCATGCCCCGAGAGGACCCCTTAGACGTGACAGAGCATACAAGACTCCGAATAGACTCATAGTATTCAAACACACTCGATTATAAGGAAAATAGTACAAAATTTAATTTTTTTTTATTAAAACCATACACTTCAAAGAGACATCATTTAAAAATATAGAGGAAGTCTACCATCTCACATGGCCATCTAACTAAGGCGTTGAAATCTAAAGATAGGGACACGTTCCTTTACAATCGAAAGTCTTAAACAATAGTAGACATTGTCTATTACAAATGAAAGAAAAGGAAATTGAAAAGTACTTGTCCTCAATCCGTGAGGACCTACCACTTGGCCTTGGGAGGAATATCAATCCAAACACTTGAACTAGAGAGATAACAACTCACTTGCCAAAACCAACACTCATAGAAAAAAGGAGAGAAAATATGGGTTAGCACAATTAAGTACTAAGTATGATGACCATGCAAAACCATGCTTAAATAAGGACATTTTATTTGAAAGTTATGTTATATGCCATTTTTGGTAAAACTTCATGAACATAAGCATAATAGGCATAATATCCAAACATAACCAACATACAAGTCATATCTTCACATTAGGAAAAAATCAAAATATAACCATTACCTTCACATTAAACCTTCACCTCAAGTAACCCTTAAGCTATACTTATGCAATGTATGAATAGTGTCCCATACCACTATCCACACTAAGTACAACACTAAGGCCACCAAAAGTGAACTTACCATTCAACCTTTTCAACTTTAGACACTACACATTCATAAGGAACATAAACATCACATAAGTCATAACATCACATTAAGACCATAATCCAAGGCAACCCAAAGTCATACTTGTGCAATGTATGAGTAGCATCCCATAATACTACTCACACTAAGTACTCATTTGAAGCCACTATAGACTAGGCACACCCATATTCATAAGGAAGTAACTTATAATACAATCCAAATAAAACATACATCATTTCATTAAGTATGCAAGTCAATATTCTTCATTAGCTTAGTTAAGAGTGTTAACCCCATGTATATCATGCATATTTTAATAATGAAAAACTACTCTGACTAACTAAGTCACATGTTGCAGAAAAGCCACATGATGGAGACTATGACGATTTGCAAGGAATCACAATGAAATCAAGCTAAAAAGGAAAACGAGATTTGATCAAACAAAGATCAACCAAACACAGCTTGCACACAAATCAAATCACGATGAAAAAGGGAAGTGAATAATTGATTAATCAGATCAATCATCACAATTGGCAAATCAAGGGATACACAGAAGGAAGATTCAAACAAAGAAAATCTGAAGGACAAATCAAATACGGGACCAAATCAAACACAGACTAAATCAAGAATCAAGATCAAGCCAAGAGTCAAGACCTTAATCAAAGGAAAGAATTGTTTTGTCATGCACATATCTAATATGGGCATGACTCACGAGTTAAGGATGAGATTAAAGATCCTTGATTCAAACACCCTTGGGTTTCTGATAAGAGTAATCACTATATAAACCTCCTC
The DNA here is from genome assembly GCA_016801875.1 of Solanum sitiens. Taxonomy (NCBI): domain Eukaryota; kingdom Viridiplantae; phylum Streptophyta; class Magnoliopsida; order Solanales; family Solanaceae; genus Solanum; species Solanum sitiens. Next base: position 1,061,361 of record JABWTJ010000149.1, read on the forward strand.
AACCTTTAGTGTGAAGCACACATCTTCACTTGAACTTATTTGTAATCTTCTTTTGTCTTTGATAAAGCTTTATACACGAGAGTGACCAATTGTAAAACAAAAAGAGAAGGAAAGATTGTAAGAGTATCTTATACGAGTAGAGGAAGTTTCAAGTATAGAAGATCTGATTTGCATATCAGACAGGATCGAAAGTCTACCCATTCTGCAATCCAAGTTCGATCAAGCTCTTAAGGAGACCCTTGAAACCCAAGGGGACTGGACTAGGCACCACATTGGTGATCTAAACCAGTATAAAACTTCCAGTGTTCATTTACTTTTCAGTGTTTTACTTTGTTATAGTTTACTGAACTAACCTGCAGGGAAGTCGACTACTGCACTCAGGCAGTCGACTGAACAACTAATTTTAATTCACCCCCTCTTATATTTCAATTGGTATCAGAGCAGGTCTCATAGATCCAAAGTTTAACCGCACGTGAGCGAAGATCAAATGGCACACTACTAAATCCCCGGAGAGTTACTTTAGGATGGACACTCATTACATCGACCACCTTACTTGTGGGCAACACTATTCTCACTGGAAGGACAGATTCAAAATCTATCTTCTCTAATGACCATCAAGCATGTATAGTTATCAAGAAAGTCCCAAAGCCTATTCATGTATTAACTGAATAGGATGGAACTGAGAAACCTTTTGATCCTGAATCATTCGATATTACAAAGAAACAACAAGAGGTAATTCAAACTAACGCTAGAGCTTTACATTTTCTATATTGTGCAGTTAGCGAAGCAGAATATGACAAAATATCAACTTGCGAGACTGCTAAAGAAATGTGAGACAAACTAGAAGTAACTTATGAAGGAACTACCAAAGTAAAAAAGGCTTGAATCAGTTCACTCGTAAATGAATATGAGTTATTCAAAATGGCCGATGATGAAAATGTGGAATCAATGTTCTCAAGATTTAGTAAAATCGTCTGTGAACTAAAATCACTTGGAATGGTCTACTCAAATTCTTTTCAAGTCAACAAGTTGGTCAGAAGCCTTCCTAAGGCATGGGAAACCAAGGTCGCCATTCTAGAAGACGGAGATCTACAAAATATAACATATGATGAGATCTGAGGAAACCTAATGACTTATGAACAAAATCATATAAACAGATCACTGCTGAGACGTCTGAAACAAATGAAGAAGAAAATGAGAACCAAGACGAAGGAATGACACTCATAACCTGTGGAGTAAGACAGATGCTCAGACAAAGAAGACAAACACCTCAACAAGATTTTAAAATTAATGAGTTCAAAATAAATGACGATCATTGTTACTACTGCGGAGAACCAGGACACATTAAACATAACTGTCCAAAACGAAGGAGGAGAAGCAATCGAAGAAATGAAGACCTAAAAAGCCTTGGAGCATGGGAATAAGGAGAAACCACTAATGACGATTATGACGAAATGGCAAATCTATGTTTCATGACTCTAGGTGAAACAAGCGAGGTAAGATCTTTTAATTGAACCAGTTTTCATGACTTACAAAACTCTTTGAATATGGTCACCGATGAATTGCAGAAATTCATCGACGAATACAATAAACTTGCTCAAGAAAAGAAAGACTGGTAGATTCTTCTTGAAGCAAGTCAGATCGAAGTTGACCTACTGACAGAAGAACTAGAGGAAGTGAAAATGCACTTGAATAGCATCAGAAAATCTTCGAGTCAAAGTTCTGTTCAATCCAACAGAACAATGATGCATAGAAAGAACTTTTTGAATTTTAGATCAAATAAAAACTCTTCTAACTCAAGTTCTATTAATTTCTCTTCTAAAATTACTTGCTATACTTGTGGTAATGTCGGTCACAAATCCTTTCAATGAAGAAAATTTCCCTCAGGGAAATGGATTTGGAGACCAAAAGCTGTCAATCATCAAGGACCCAAAAAAAATTGGGTTCCTAAAAGAAACTAATCTCTTTGTTTTGCAGGAGAAATCAAGGAAAACCTACAAAAAGGGAATGTGGGTATTTGATAGTGGATGCTCCAGACATATGTGTGGAAAGAAAGAAAACTTCAAAACCATAAAAAGAATAGCTGGATGATGTGTTAGATTTGGAGATAACACAAAGGGAGAAGTAACATGGATCGGAACAATCTCATTAAGTTCATCATGTGATCTGGTCGAAGTTTACTTAGTTGAAGGACTCAAACATAATCTTCTTAGCATCAGTCAATTGTGTGATGCCGGTTTTCAAGTCACCTTCAACACAACCAACTGCATTATTAGCATCTATAGAAAAAGCTAAATCTTATTGGAGATCGAGTAGATAACATATATATTTTAAACAATATTGATTTTCCATCTCTCACTTGTCTTACTGCAGTTGCAAGTGATCCATGGCTATGGCACATAAAACTTGGACACGCAAGCATGCACGCTCTCGAAAAACTATCAAGGTTTGAGCTAGTCATCGGTCTACCAAAATTAAAATTTGAAAAAAATCACATTTGTGACGCTTGATGGGTAAGCAAACTCGCTCCGCGTTCAAAGGAAAATATATTGTAAGTACCTCCAAGCCCCAACAACTTTTGCATATGGACCTGTTCGGTCCAACCTACACAGCCAACATTGGAGGTAAAAGATATGCTTTCGTAATTGTCGACGACTTCTCAAGGTACATGGGTAATCTTCTTAACTCATAAAAATGAAGCCTTCACCAATTTTGAATCCTTCTTGAGAAAAGTTCAAAGAGAAGCAGAATATTTCATTACTACCATCCATAGTGATCACGGTGGCGAATTCGAAAATATATCATTTGAAGATTTCTGCGCACAAAATGGCTATACTCAAAACTTTTCCGCACCAAGATCTCTTCAACAAAATAGAGTGGTTGAACGAAAAAACAGATCACTACTGGATACAACAAGGACCTTACTTTTTGACAGAAGTCCTCCTGATCACTTCTGGGCAGAAACCGTCAGTACTGCCTGGCATATTCTAAACAGATGTCTAATCAGGCCAATCCTAAAGAAAACACCTTATGAATTATGGAGAGGAAAGAAGCCCAACATAAGCTACTTTCATCCTTTCGGTAGTAAGTGTTTTATTCACAATAATGGTAAGAACAATATCGGAAAATTTGATTCGAGAAGTGATGAAGGTATTTTTCTAGGCTATGCACCTCTTAGCAGAGCCTTTCGAGTTTTCAATAAAAGAACTTTAAGCGTTGAAGAATCTGTTTATGTTGTGTTTGATGATACTAACCCTATAATTCAGGAAAATGAAGTTACTGTTGATGATACTGCTGACTATCAAACAACTACTCAGTTATCAGAAAATATCACAAGTGATCCTGTTGAACTAAACACTGGCGAGTCAACTATTGTGGAAACTGAGTCGACTACACCAACTGACAAAACCAATATTCGTAGAGAATGGATAATAATGCCAACTATCGTGAGAACTATATACTGGAAAGCCTGATGACAAAATGCAGACAAGGTCATCTCTAAAAAAACAAGCCTCTGTGGCCCTAATATCTCAAATAGAGCAAAAGAAAATAAATGAAGCTATGGAGGATGAATCATGGGTAGAGGCAATGCAAGAAGAGCTTGACCAATTCGAAAGAAACCAAGTATGGACACTCGTGGAAAGACCAAAAAAATTGCTCCGTCATAGGAAAAAAATGGGTTTTTCGTAACAAACTAGATGAAAACGGGAAGATTGTCCGAAACAAGGCTAGACTAGTCTCTCAAGTCTATTCTCAACAAAAAAGGTATTGACTACGATGAAACTTTTGCTCCAGTAGCAAGGTTAGAATCCATTAGACTATTACTTGTGTATGCATCTTTCAAACGTTTTAAACTCTTTCAAATGGATGTGAAAAGTGAAATTTTAAATGGTTTTATAAAAGAAGAAGTTTTTTTCAAACAACCCCCTGGTTTTGAAAACCCATCTTGTCCTGATTATGTTTATAAACTTTCAAAAGCACTTTATGGCCTTAAACATGCCCCAAAAGTTTGGTATGAAAGACTTAGCACTTTTCTACTCCAAAATATTTTTCAAAGAGAAAAGATTGATAAAACCCTTTTTATTCAAAGATCTGGCCTTTATATTCTTATTGTTCAGATTTATGTAGATGATATTATTTTTGGTAGTTCTAATTTCTCTCTATGTGAGAATTTTACAAGTCTTATGAAAGGAGAATTTGAAATGAGTCTTATGGGAGAACTCACATTCTTCCTCGGACTACAAATCAAGCAGTCTTCAACCGGAACATTTATTAGTCAGTCCAAATATACGAAAGAACTCATAAAAAAGTTTGGACTAGAAAAAGGAAAAGCATTTGGAACTCTAATAAGTTCCTGCACGTTTCTTGGAACAGACGCACCAGGAAAAGATGTAGATGAAAAAATATATCGAGGAATGGTTGGAACACTACTATATCTTACTGCAAGTCGACCTGACATAATGTTCAGTGTATGCAAATGTGCACGGTTTCAAGCCACTCCAAAAGAATCACATTTCACTGTAGTAAAGCGAATCATTCGCTAGTTGATATGAACCACCGACATGGGCCTATGGTATCCTCACTCCTCTCATTTTGATTTAATTGGTTACTCAGATGCTGACTTTGCCGGAGACAAAAAGGACAGAAAAATTACTAGTGGCACTTGTCAAATTTTGGGACAATCTCTAATTTCTTGGCACAACAAGAAGCAAACGTCTGTAGCCCTCTCTACTACATAATCCGAATACCTTGATGTAGCAAGCTGTGGCACACAACTATTATGGAGGATGTATTTATTACTTGATTATGATCTATCATTTGAAGGTGTCCCATTTACTGCGATAATACTAGCGCTATCAGTCTAAAATACATTGTGCATCACTCCAGCGCTAAACACATTTACATTAAACACCATTTTATTCGCGATCATGTTGAAAGTGGTGATTTTCTATTAGAATTTGTTGATTCTGAAAATCAACTAGCAGATATCTTCACAAAACCTTTACTTGAAGAACGATTATGTAATCTACGTGAAAAGTTGGGTATCACCTCTCTTCCCTATTAATTATATTCCGTACTTTATTTACTTTTACTTGCCTTATGGATTTTTTTATTACAAATATTGTACTTCCTTTATTAGGGTGTTTTGACAACTTTTCTTCCCTTAACCGTCTCTTTACCCTTTTATGTCTCTTCGTCTTCCGTCTTTTCTGTTTCCTCTCTCCTCCATAAATCTTTCTCTCTTCTCTCCATCTTCTTCACTTTCCCCTTTCTTCTCTCTTCTCCTTTGCCCCCTATCATGACTAAGACCCGTTCAATGTCTTCTCTTAAAAGCCTTGCCCCTAGCTCTTCTCTTCCTCCAGACGTTCTCTCCCTTTCCTCTGATTCATCCAATGAATCACAAAGATCCCCTCCCGTCTCTGCAAAGCATAATCCCTCTGTCTCCAGTTCAAAGAAAGCGAAGAGGATCAAATCCAGCATCACTGGGACTCTCTCTTCCGATGACATGCATCGATTCTGGGGACCAGATCACAAAAACAGGTATGAACGCTTCAAAAATCATCCTATTGTGTCTAGACGTGTGGTGAATCTAGTCAACTGGATGACTCAAACTGTCCGGTAAGCCCCTTTCTTTAAAGCTCAGAAACTGTCATTATTTTTTACTCTCTGTGGTATTGAGGATTTTGAAGAAGCTGTCAGACTGTTCTACGCTAATATTCGTCTCTCTAACGATAGTGGAGAGTTAGAAACCCTAGGAAATCGTCTGGTTATCAGTGAACCATTATTTGCAGCTGTCTTTGGTACAAATTTTTTTGGTGTTATTCCTTACATGAATGGTTCTTGGCCTACTGATTTTGAAGTAACTCTAGAGGAGGCTAAGGCCGCTATGGCTGAACCAGAATCCAAACCATCTGACTTTGGTCCTCTGGATCTCTGTTTTGAAAATCACATTCTGGTTCATATCATTGCAACTACTTTACTGCCTAGGAAGGGATCTCTAAGTAACATCTCGAGTAGAGATGTATTTGTGCTTTACTGCTTGCTCAAAAATTACAGAATCAACTGGACGCAATGGTTTAAGGAATATATGTGGGAAAATTTTGAGGAAACAAATCCCTCAGCAAGTTTGCCATATGGACTGCTCATATCACGAATAGTCGTAGATCGTCTCATTGATCTATCTCTGTATAAACCCATTGTCATAAACTCTACCCATGAATCCCGAACCTTTTCAAGTATGGGCTATGTCGAGATAGGAAATAAATGGGTAAAGAAGGATTCTGTCCAAGAAAGGGTGGAAGCAGCAAAGCCAACAAAGATTTCTGCAGACTCTGCAACTCTTTTACTCAAGGATGCCGAGGAACTCAAAACTCGTCTTGTGGCAGTAGAGCGTGGACTAGAGACACTCCATGATGCAGTTAAAAAGGTTTTTCGCCTCCAAAAGGAGACCAACATGGATGTCGGTAATCTTTGTATTTCAATGACATGTATAAAGAAGGAAGGTATTGCCACGGTCAAAAGACTTATCCAACAAGTCGACCGACTCAAATGGGGAGTCGACTCCTCAAACAACGAAATGGCCATCTCTGTTCAAAATTCCTACTCTAGTTTATCCAGGAATGTGGAACTCTCTAACCACTCCTTCGGTGAGAGAATCATCAACTCTCTCAAATACTTTTGGGGTGCATAGGGCTGATGTGTACTTGTTCCTTTTAATCTTACTTTTGGACATCTTTTGTGCAGGGATATGTCCCTGTTTTATTTTTGGATTGTATATTGAAGGACTTCGGCCGTCCTACTGCTTCTAGCTATATCTAATCGTTTATGCTTGCCTTGCTTAACTTTTTGATTATGTCAAAGGGGGAGAATATATTAATACTGTCTAAAGAGGCATTCAATTCAGGATGAGCTTTGATTTAGGGGGAGCCTCGATAAATTCAGGGAAGTTTTTTCCTAAATTGAATTTAGTTGTCATTATCAAAAAGGGGGAGATTGTTAACCCCATGTATATCATGCATATTTTAATAATGACAAACTACTCTCACTAACTAAGTCATATATTGCAGAAAAGCCACACGATGGAGACCATGACGATTTGCAAGGAATCACAATGGAATCAAGCTAAAAAGGAAAACGAGATTTGATCAAACAAAGATCAACGAAACACAGCTTGCACACAAATCATCACGATGAAAAAGGGAAGTGAATAATTGATCAATCAGATCAAACATCACAACTGGCAAATCAAGGGATACACAGAAGGAAGATTCAAACAAAGCAAATCTGAAGGACAAATCAAATACGAGACCAAATCAAACACACACTAAATCAAGAATCAAGATCAAGCCAAGACTCAAGACCTTAATCAAAGAAAGAATTTATTTCTCATGCACATATATAATATGGACATGATTCAACAAATCAATCAAGACGAATCAAGGATGAGATAAAAGATCCTTAATTCAAACACCCTTGGGTTTCTGATAAGAGCAATCACTATATAAACCTCTTCAACCTTTAGTGTGATACACACATATTCACTTGAACTTATTTGTAATCTTCTTTTGCCTTTGATGAAGCTTTGTACACGAGAGTGAATAATTGCAAAGGAAAAAGAAAAGGAATGATTCTAAGAGTAGGTTATACGAGTAGAGGAAGTGTCACATATAGAAGATCTGATTTGCATATCAGACAAGATCGAAAGTCTACCCATTCTGTAAACCAAGTTCGATCAAGCTCTTAAGGAAACCCTTGAAACCCAAGGGGACTGGACTAGGCACCACATTGGTGATCCGAACCGTATAAAACTTCCACTGTTCATTTACTTTTCAGTATTTTACTTTGTTATAATTGACTGAACTAACTTGCAGGGAAGTCGACTACTGCACTCAGCAGTCGACTGAACAACTAATTTTAATTCAACCCCCTCTTATATTTCAAAGAGTTCCTTCATTTATTAGACAATAAGTCAAAATCCTTAATAGCATCATCATAAGAGCACATTCTTTCCTTTTAACATCATAAATGACACACCATGGCTACTCTCAGTAACGACCGGGTTCCTTCGTTATAAAAAAACTAATGGGGGATAATTTTGGGTCGGAAAACATTTTTGTAGTATTTGAATTATTCCCCAACCTAGTCTAGATTTGGATAAAAATGGAGTCTTTGAGGTGTGGGGAAATAAGGTAACAATCAGGTGAACCATTTATGATTTTAATTGCATGAGTAGTTAGATAACTCGTTAAAAAATCTGTATGACTTTAAGAAATAATTTGGATGTGTAGAACTCTGAGAATTGATCTTAGCGTCAAGGGTATTTTCTGAGTGTCATGGGTTAGAGGTGTGTTGTGGAATGGGGTTTAGGAAATTCTTTAAATTGCTCACTAATTTGAAAATCCCGCCTTGGTGGAGTATTTTGCCATTGTGGCGTCGCCAGTTTGGCGGTGATGGCTGCTGTTGCGGACAGGACGTGAATTAAAGTCGTTAATAAACCCCTAAACGACCTCAATATGCAATTTTTGACTTTTTGAGCTAAGTAATGAACCCCATGCCTACTCGTTTTCCACCTCTTGAGGCTAAAAGTAAGTTTTTCACCGTCGAATCCATTTTTTGATCCGTCAAACGCAATAAATGTGTTAATAATGATGGGGAAGGGTTCTGATATAAATTATATTGTGGAAACAACCCTAAGTTGGATGATTGGGATCATTGATTTGATCTAGAATCCATAGATTGTTAGTATTTCAGGTAATTAGTGATTGTTTATTGATTCCTGTATTATATTGATTGTTTGTAGACTAAGAACAAGCGGAACAAATCCGGAAATGGAAGGATATAGTTTCTTAGGATTTCAAATTTTTTTGGAGCTAGGTGATGGTTGTGATTTTATGATTGTGTGATGTATTATTGTTATTGCTTCATTATGATGCAGGTATGTAGTGAGTATGCGAATGTTGAATTGTTCGATTCACACTTGTTGAAAATGAGATAGATGAATGATTATATGCCATGGATCACTCTTGATTGTATGACTTGAAAGTATACTTGTGTTTGTAATTGTGGTGTGTTGATGGATGGATTGCCACATTTTGGCATAACTAATTGGGATCGGATTGCCATGTTTCAACTGAAATGAGATCATACTGCCACGTTCTAGCATAACTATGGGATCATGTACCACGTTCAGGTACACTAACAATCTCGTTTTTGTTTTTATGAGAAGATCAACTACTTGACATACTTATGATAAATATGAAATTGTGGAAGGATGTGATATTCAATATTGTATATGTTCGATATATTGAATGATTATATTGTTTTAATTAACTTGTTTATATTTCACTTAGTGGGATAGCCGCGTGATTTTACAAGTACACGATGGTTGTGTACTGATATTGCACTTGCTCTTATTTTTGTTGAGTATGGGGCATCTTCCGGCGACTATTGTCAGACCTCTCTTAGAAGATCTGTGATCACTGATTCCGAATTCACGAGTGAGTTAGCATCTTTCGGTCTGCCATGAAATTCTCTTTAGTCTATGTTGTTGACATCCAATTTTGGCCTAACATTTTCTAAATTCATTTAAATTTTATTTATTTAATAGTTTAAAATACATTTTAAATATTTTTAGATAAGTTTATCGATAACTATCCTTATTTGTCAAAATTAAGATTTTTTATGAGTTACTTTTAATTACATTATTTTTTGTCACAACCGTTCATTTTTATTAAATCGTTATTTTTGTTACATTTTTACATGTCATTGGTTACGTTTATTACATTTTTTAAAATATTTATTTTATGTGTTACCTTTGCTAATATTCATTTTAATATTTTGCACAGTCTAAAAATTTATTCAAATATGGATAATATTTTATACTGAATTATTTGTATGTAACTAGTGGTTTCGACCCATGGTTTTTTAGATAATGATATTGTACTATATGTGAGTTTTTGATTTTCTATTTAACTTATTTCTTAGTCATTAAGTTAGGGTGAGGGTGGATAAAATTTTTGGGTATTTTCAGATTTTTTATTGTTCATTATTTTTCCGGTGACAAGTCACCGAGGTTCCGCCGATTCCACCACCCAAAGACCCCCATTTTCCCTCTTTCTCCATATTTTCCGGCGAGAAGCTTTAACTCGTCACCTTCCCCCTTTATTTTTGAAACCATCACCTTCTTCCCAGACAAAAACACCATCCAAAACTCCCGTTTTTAATTTTGAGCTCCATTAGCTCACTACCGGAGAACAACAATCTTCTCCACCCAACACCTATTACTTTAAACAAAACACCACCACAAAGACCCAAAACCCCACCGTTAAATCACCATTTTCCTCCACACCACCAGATCTCAATCCTCCAAAGTCCAAAAGTCCAAACTACAACAAACCCAGCTCCTCCAGCTGACCAAAACACAACCAGAAACGGACCTTCCTCCTTTCTTCTTGGCTCGAGTTCCACCATTAATGGTTAACTTTGAGCTCATCACAACAAAAAACAACCACCGTTCACCCTCCACAAACCACCAGCTCATGCCACCACTGCCCTTTCTCCCTTTTTTCGGCAACAACCAGGCCAAAACCCTCTTCATTTTCTCCCCTTTTCAGTGAAATAGTCATCAGAAACGATCCTAAAATGCCACAAACAACTCAGACAAACAACCATTCCGACGAAGAACGAAGCCACCGCGAACTCTGGTGAACAATAAGCTCCGGTAGCTCCAGCGAACTACATGAGTGAAACCATCACCAGCGAGCCCCTTTCTCCAGGGAACAACAACTAACAACAACGAAGACATCACTATGAGCTCTGAATTCCAAACCACCGTGACACTGAACAACCCAGTGTACCCCGAAGTCTCTTTCCATTGAAGCGATTCCAATGGAATTTGAATCATAAGTTTTTATATATTATTGTGTATATTGTTCACGATAGATAAACATTAGGTCGTTTCTCATATTACTTGTTTACTTTATTATTTATGTATGTTACATGTTTATTATATTTGTATATTTGTTTAATCTTCTCAATTTGAAAAAAATGAATTTAGTCGGGACCAACATTTGTGGATTTCGAAGAATGCCTAACTTTCCCTTCGGAATAAAGTGAACCCTTATTTAGAATCCAATGGTTTCGTAGATAACTTTAATTGGTTTCCTAGTTTTTCCTAAAATTAGGTGGAGACTCCTTTAAAATTCGTTTATCCTTAAAACTCTTTTAAAATTGATTTTATTGATTATTTTTTGAGTCACCACGGCGTTTCTCCCTATTTGATTAAAGTAGGAATGTAAACAAAATAACGACTCCTCTGGGACATAGAGCATCTGACCAATATACATTCCTTTTTTTAAATTGAGGAAAACTTTCTTTTGTTGTGTTATACCTTGTATTTTTTATACTTCCCTGATTATTTGTATGTTGTACTTGTTGATTACTCATTATTCATTTTATTATATGTATATTTCCATTGCATTTCAGTGGCGCTAGACCTACGAGGAATTGCTCTGAGTTCGTCTAAATTTTTAAGTTATTATAAGTCATATCTGAACGAACTACGCGAACCTGATTCTCATCTGGGTGAGATACATAGGCAACCCTTCTCGGGTTCGGTATACATTTTTTTAATTTTCAATTTTTTTTTTTTTGCATATTTCATAGACATGTTTGCACAATCTACGCGTACCAAATTCTCATGTCAATGAGGTACATAGACAACCCTTCTAGGGTTCGGTATTATTTTATCCTAATTCAAAAGACAAATAAAATAGTTTCTTCATAGTTTCAAAATATATTTGCATGAATTACACACACCTGATTCTCGTCTCGATGAGATACGTAGGCAACCCTTCTTTGGTTCGGTATTCATTCTTTTGAAAAAACATTGTGTACATATTAAAAGAGTTATGTCTTCAACTCAGTTGAGACCAATGCAATTAGGAGAATGTAAAAATATTCGATATGATGGAGAGGACTAGCTTTGTGGTAAACCATAGATTCTTTTGGTACCTCGCATTTGTACTTTAGTGATGCTTGAAAATTCTCTCGCAGACATTCGGGATAAGAATAAAACCAACCTCATAGTTTCATGCGCATTCTGCAGTGAGTTTTTAGATCAAAATTCAATTAAATTACAATGTTGATTTAGATCTTGGCTTGAATGTTTTTCGAGGCGAAATCTTGAGTAATATTTGATTTGTTAAAGGATTGTAGGTCTTTTTTGAACTGATTGTGTCTTTCAAATCCTACCAAATGACATTAATTCCTAGTTTTCTCCACTTTGAGCTAAAGCCTTTCTTTGGACAACCACATTTTAGCCACACTACCCCTTTTGAGTGCTTATATGCATTATCCCTCTTTTGGCCCAACCTTCTTAAGTGCACCAACAATGTGCAAAATATAAGAGGAGATCCATATTTGAAGTTATCAAAGGCAAAAGATATTAAGTCTCCCAAATTCAAGAAAACAAAAGCAACTTCTACAGAAAAAAATAAAAGAAAGAAATAAGGAAAGACAAAAGCACCCCTACAAGATCAATGAAAGACGGGAAGAAAAATACTCCAATAAAAGAGGAGAAAACTTCAAAAGAGAGGGGTGAAATAAAAGAAAAGCTCCAAGAAATAAAGATTCGAAATAAGTTAAAACAAAATAAAGAGGAAAAAAGCTCCAGCAAATGAGAATTCAAAAGAAGTCAAAAAAAAAGGAGACAATCAGTTGGAAAACACCCAAAGATGTTGTAACAAAATTTTGAAAAATGGCCCAGAAATTTCTGATTTTTGGTTAGTATATCATTAGTACCTTTACTAACGAATTGGAAAGGAGTTAGTAAATTTTTTCTTCATTATTCGATTCATACATTGGTAATTGACTGGTAATTTTAGTAACAGAAAAATTGTGTTGGTAATTTACCAATAAATTTTAAATAATTTTTTATATTTTTTTGGTTTCCCATCCGGTGTTCGTTACCCATATTTAAGCCCGACTGAATTTGGATTCACCCCGGAAAGTCCCACATTAGGTAGTAAAACGCTCCCTAACAAAGATGATTATGTACCCAATGTGAATTAAACCTGAGACCTCTTGATTAAGGATACACGAGTATTTACCACTACACCACAAGCGTTGTTGGTAATAAATTTTAAATACATTAGTATGATTATTTATTTTTCTAATAAATTTACTAACTTTAGTTTATTGGTAATATATCATTCAAGTTCAATGTTGGGTTAGTAATTGATTGAAAATATGTTCAAAATATTATTAACTAAATGATTATTCAATAGTAAAATATTTATTAATTTATTGCATTTAAAAATCTAAGAGCACAAATATAAATCCAAAAATATTAATCAATTTTATAAATTATATTTGAATGAAATAATGCAAAATCTATGATAACAAGATAAATTAATCTCAATATGACACATATCATTATATCAAAAAATTTAATTTGAGCACGTTTACAAAAAATATTGACCAAATCTAAATTTTGTCCAAAAACTTAAAAGTTAAAACGCCTAAAAACACAAACTGAAAAATGGAAGCCTCAAAAACCGAAACAACCATTTTATTAGATATAAAAGTTACATTCCGAAGTTAATTGCGCTGATAGAATTTTTATCAGAGCACGTTTACAAAAAATACTAAGCAAAATTAAATTTTGGCAAAAAGTTAAGAGTTAAATCGCATAATGGTACAAACTGAATATGAAAACCTCAAAATTCAAACCAACCATCCCATAAAACAGTAAATGACCTTCCAGAGCTAACTACGCTGACAAACTTGAAATTTGAGCATGTTTCCCAAAAAAATTGACCTAATTCAAATTTTAGCCAAAAGTTAAAAGTTAAAACGCGTAACGACACAAACTGAAAATAAAAGTCTCAAAACTCGAAACAACCATCCTATGAGATCAAAACTGAACTTATTTGTCTAATTGCGGTGACAAAATTTCAATTCGAGCACGATTACCAAAAATATTGACTAAAGTGAAATTTTGGTTAAAACTTTAAAGTTAAAATTCCTAACGATATAAACTAAAAATGGAAGCCTCAAAACCCAAAACAACCATCTACCAGATAAAAAATGACCTTTGAAGTTAATTACGCTGACGAAATTATCATCTGAGCACGTTCACAAAAATATTGACCAAAGTCAAATTTTGTCCTAAACATAATTTAAAACACCTAACGGCACAAATAAAATGAAAGCTTGAAAGCTTGAGCCAACCTTCCCGTTAGATAAAAAATGACCTTCCGAAGCTAATGACACTGACGAAGTTCTAATCTGAGCACGTTTACCAAAAATATTGAACAAAGTCAAGTTTTGGTTAAAATATAAAAGTTAGAACGCCTAATGACACAAGCTTAATATGAAAGCCTCAACACTAGACGCTGATTTACAAAAAAATTTAACTTCAATTGGTAAATTTACGAACTATTAAAATATAAGTTTGTAATTATAATTTTTCAATAAATTTTATCAGAGTTGGTAATAGTTACTATTCAACTAAACATTCATATGTAGTATTACCAACTAATAATTAATATATACCAATGAATTAATGATCGGTTGGTATATTACCAGCTATTTTAATGATGTTAGTAATTTACTAACAACAATCTTTATTCGTCGGCAAAATTTCAAACTAATTTGATATTGATTGGCAAGTTTACCAACAATATTACATTTCGTTACTAATTTTACCAACACATTTATATTTGGTTGGTTAGAAACACAATCTTGTTGTTGGTAAATGTTTGGTTAGTAATTCATTGATAATATGTTAATAAATAATATAAACAATTTTTTTCATATTAACCAACCAATATATACTTCGTTGGTAATGTTACCAACAAAAGGTGTGCGTTAGTAATATTTCTATTGGTAATCCATTGATAGAATGTTGCTACATTTGGCGCAATTTTTCCCGCCTTATTCGCAAACCAAATACTTAGTTAGTAATATTTATGTTGGTAATCTGTTAGAATTCCGTTATTAAGTTTTAAAATATAATTCAGTTAGAAATATGTTGATAATTTGTTAGTAGAATACTAACCAACTTAAGTTGTTAGTAAAATCTGTTGGCAATTTGTTTTTTTTTGTAGTACCCTTATTCCTAATAGATATCCTACATGAGCCTACATTACAAACCAATGACAAGACCTACATGATCTCATTTAAAATGTTCTCACATTAGTGGAGATTTACATAAGGGCCAACCATATGGTATCATAATTGCATGCACTGAACATTCTTGTGAGTGTGAGTGCACTACAAAAAATTTCCTAAAATAAAATGCTTCAAATATGTGTGAAATAGGACTTTTATTATTGTGAGTGCACTTGAAACAGGGGGATTTGTGTGACAACCCGAAAACGACTATGCTAAGTAAGGCCTAAACGTACCTAGAATGCCTAGGTTAGACCGGGTTCACACGGCTTGATGTGCGTGGAACCAGACATATGAACCTATGCACCAGCCAAGCCAAACAACTTGGTGAGTTAGTTGAGCTAGGCAGAGTTGGTTCCAGCCATGTAGTGTACCCGAATACTAGGATTCACCCGGATGAGTCTTAACCGGACTTAGAGGGTTAGTCCTAGGTTTTGAGGGTTCTAGGGGTATAAAGGTAATTATGGGGCTAGGGGTAGTATAGTAATTACCCTAGGCTGATATTTAATTAAATAAAGATATTAATTAGTCAAAATAAGTCAAATCTCGGTGGTCAAACCCGAGATTGACCTTACCTCCACACTCGGGTTTGAGCCGAGTTGGAGGCATAGGGGGCACAAATTAATTGATTAAAAATTAATTAAAATAAAGAGGGGCATTATAATAACTTAATATATATTTTATAATCTGATTTTATCAATTTAATTATGTTGAATAAGTCAACAACAATTCCCACAAAAGGGGCGCATGACTCCCACTAGGAGTGTGCTTCATGCCCACTCTTAATTCTTTATATTACTTCTAAAAATGTTTTTCAGCTTAATTTTACAATTCAAAAACAGAAAAATAAACATTGCTCACTGTTCTGAAAATATTCTTGGTTTCATCCATAAAAAAAAACAAAAGGAGAATTCGTACGCCTAAGTGTTTTAAGTAAAGAACTTCACTTGGGAACAAGAATCAAAGCTCGGAAGAATGGTTTGTGTGGGGGTGGAAACGTGTGGTTGTGTCTGGTTGTAAAGGATGAAAAGGTATGTGTTTTCTTCTCTCTTGGTCCCTTTCCCAAGAGTCCCCTAAGGTTCAGTACGTATTCCAATCTAAAACTAAGGTTGTTCCCCGTTGCATGCCCCTGTCATTAGATCCTATGAACGAATTGATGCATGCGTTGGTATGAAATCTGGTAGATGATTTTAGGAATGATTGTGGTTGTGTGTAAATTATGTTACGGGCTGTTTATGATTTGTTATGTACGTCCGAATGTTGAATGTCATATGTCATATGTGCACAAAACATGCTGTTTTCCGTAATTGTATTGTTACTTTTAACTTGAAGAAAATGATGAATCATGTGTTATGCAATGTTGTGTGCTTAACATGCAAAAGAAATCGTGATGTTCATGAATAAGAAAGTGAAAGTAAAGTCCTTAATTTATTGGTCAAAAGTATATGTAAAACTATGAGTTAAACGCCTATGCTAAATGTAAGAAAGTGAATTAAAACTTTATGTTAAATGAATATGGTTTCGGCTAGTCACTAATATATATGAAGAGGAATAGTTGCTGCCATTTAGAGTGAATCTCGAAATTCTTAAGGTCCTAATACTAAGAGGTTAATCCTTAAAATAAAAGAAAAGAAAATAGGGTGAGAGAGGGGATTCGAACTTGGGCAGGTTGAAAGAAGCTTGGAACTAAAAGAAAACGAAAATAGTGAGGGAAGGGGGATTCGAACTTGGCTCCTTGGCCAAGGGTGTGAGATACATTAATCTCACACCAAAATAAAGTAATAAAAGATGAGGCCACTGGAATTCGATCCCAGATCCTCTTGGCCGAATTTAGGAAGACACTTAGCACTCTAAATAATTAAAAATAAGGTGCTGCCAAAGGGATTCGAACATGCGTCCTCTTGGCCGAATTTATGGAGACACTTAACACTTTAAATAATTAAAAATAAAGTGCTGCCCAAGGGATTCAAACATGGGTCCTCTTGGCCGAATTTATGGAGATACTTAACACTTTAAATAATTAAAAATAAAGTGCTGCCCAAGGGATTCGAACATGGGTCCTCTTGGCCGAAATTGGGAGACACATAAGTCTCACATATAATTAAATAAAATGCAGCCACTAGGGATTGAACTTGGGTCCCTTGGCTGCATGTGTAAAATGTATAAGTCTTACACAACATATACTTAGATGGTCATGAAACACATAGTCAATTATGAGTAACCCGAATTGGGTAAGAACATGAGTTAATGGTAAGATTATTAAATGAACATTCACGTAATGAGTTGAGTAATTATATTATACTATGATGCTAATGAAAACAGTGACAACATGATAAGAGGCTAAGATGAATGGTGAGACAAGTCTCAACCAAGCCTAAGTAAATGTTACCAAACGTACTCACCTATGGGAGTGTAAAATGATGTAGGAGTCAAGTCTCAAGCATATTCCAAAAGAAAGTGTTAAGAATGAATTCATATTTAATATGTAAAGAAACGAGTGACTACATGATGATAGGTAGTATAGTAATTACCCTAGGCTGATATTTAATTAATTAAATAAAGATATTAATTAGTCAAAATAAGTCAAATCTCGGTGGTCAAACCCGAGATTGACCTTACCTCCACACTCGGGTTCGAGCCGAGTTGGAGCCATAAGGGGCACGAATTAATTGATTAAAAATTAATTAAAATAAGGAGGGGCATTATAATAACTTAATATATATTTTATAATCTGATTTTATCATTTTAATTGTGTTGAATAAGTCAACAACAATTCCCACAAAAGGGGCGCATGACTCCCACTAGGAGTGTGCTTCATGCCCACTCTTAATTCTTTATATTACTTCTAAAAATGTTTTTCAGCTTAATTTTACTATTCAAAAACAGAAAAATAAACGTTGCTCACTGTTCTGAAAATATACTTGGTTGCATCCATAAAAAAAAACCAAAAGGAGAATTCGTACGCCTAAGTGTTTAAGTAAAGAACTTCACTTGGGAACAAGAATCAAAGCTCGGAAGAAAGGTTTGTGTGGGGTGGAAACGTGTGGTTTTGGCTAGTTGTAAAATCTGAAAAGGTATGGGTTTTCTTTTCTCTTGGTCGCTTTCCCAAGAGTGTCACGACTGGAATCTAGACCCCAGACGAGACCGGCGTCGTTGACCTCTCAGAGGTCGCAGACAAGCCTACTTACGTTATTCATACTTCACTTAGGTTAATTTTAGCGGAAAATTTGAAACTTTTTTTGTTCCTTAACATATTTGTTAAACATTCTTAACATTCCACAATAGTACATCATCAACCATCTAACATTAAGAGATAAGTAACTGAAAGAAATAGACCAGTAATTATTAAGTGTATAATTGCCAAAATGGCACCAATACAAAGTCTGAATAAAAAACAGGAAAGAAACACTAGTGGAACATGCTCCACTAGCTCAACTCTAAAACTAAGCTAGAATGTAAAACAGTAGCATCCTCAAAAGCATGAAGACCTACCAAACTCTGGATGAATGCTGACGTCCGGGTAGTTGCAACAATGATCCTGTAGCTCTATCGCCCACCTGTGCCTGCACCTAAAATAGTATAGATGTATAGGGTTAGTACACACTTGTACTAAGTATGGGTATATGTAAGCACACACCACGGACATGCATGAGAAAGAATAGCTCTTTCCTAACAACATGATTTTTGGAAGTCAAGTCAGTGGACTTGCAAAATTGAGATTAGGAAAGTTAGTGAACTTTCCAAATTGGGTTAGGAAGGTCATGCCATGAGAGTAACATGCATCATTATAAATATCGTATTGCACACAGCACATAACATCTTCATATAGCACATATCATAGCACATAACATGTAACACATAGCTTCTTTCATATCATTCATTCATATGCCATGAGACCTTGGAATCATGGACTTGACATTAAGACTTTCCAAAATAAGGGCTCAACATATGGGACCTCTACTAGGGAGTCTTCATTAGCAAACACAGAGTCTGCTTCATTCATTCATACGTACTTCATTTCATTTCGTTCATAGGCTAGTGTGAACACCAGCTATACCTAGGATGTAGTTTAAGACTTTCATCGGGTTTTCTATGCAATGATCAAGAATAACCTAGTGTCATTACTTGAGTCTAGCTCACCTCTTGATTATCCTATCCTAACACCTTTGGTATCGTTCATTTCATTATGTGCATCATTTGAGGCTGGCCTCATTAATTCATTGGGAACTTTAACTTTAACCGACATAGATCATGTAAGCATCATGAAATCCAGTGTCTCCCCCACACCGAAAAGAGGTGGAATCACCGGCCAAGGTGACCCAAAAACATGCTAGCGTACATGGGAATTTAACCCCGCCAGATCCCTATATTGGTAGTATAGGTTCGAAGATTAGGAGATATAAGGAGACCTATACCCGGCAAGCCGGACAGTCTCATCTCATGAGAGTTACGTGAACCTCCGCCCTTCCCGAAAGAAGGCATCACCGCTCATAGCTAGTCTATCGATGCTCAGTATAAAGTTCCATTACATTCAACTCATACGTCATGGAAGCTGGCTTCTAGTATGAGGACATCATAGCTCAATAGATGATTTCTCATCTCATCATTAGTATTAAGTTTGTTAAGCTCAATACATTCATTAGAGTGTTCATAGAGACTGGTCTCTTCTTTATCTTACACTCTCATAGGTGAGTACGTTTTTGGTAACATTTATTTAGGCTCATTTGTGATTGCTCTCATCATATTCATTAGCCTCATGTGATGTTGTCACCACATTCTACATTCTTAGCACCTTTGCTTTTCATAGTTACTCACTTCTTATTACGTGAATGTTTATTTCATCATTTCATAGTTTATCTCATCACATGCCAATGCACTTGGCCACTTAGTGTATCTTACACTCATACTTAACCCTCCTAGGGTTCATCGTTTCATTACATACATCTTAGGTTCACTTATTTTTGAACGTATGTTAGACTTATGTGTCTATACATATAAGCCATGGGGCTTCATTCGTAGTTCGCTAAGTGATTCTTACTTTCATAAGAGTATGTAGTACAAGACTTATGTAACTTGTATATATGCCAAGATCTTAATTTTTTTGATCTAAGTAGACGGCATTATTCTTGGATATTTTACTCACGTATGACTTATGAATCAATATGGAAATCTGAGCAAGGGAACCCAAATCTTGAATCACTTGGATATCATTTATATTTTTCATTGATTTTATTTCTAATATTCATAACATTATAACTCTAAATTAAATCTCAACATTTACATTGAAGGATTAATTTTCTAGTTTAATTTCACTCTTAGTTAACCGAATGGTTGGGGGTTCGAGCCACCACAACCTCTCTGATTTTTAGAGTTAAATTCGCTGCAATAGGGAGGTTGTGGGTTCGAACCCCCACAGCCCCCCCTTAATTTTTGTTTTTAATTTCGCTGAGGAGGCTGTGAGGTGGTGGGTTCGAACCCCCACAACCCCTCTATCTTTATTTTATTTAAATGGGGTGAGTGGCAGTGAGGTTGTGGGATCGAATTCCCACAGCCTCACTTTATTTCCTTGTATATTTCGCCTCTCCCTTCAGCTCTGAGGTCGTGGATTCGATTCCCACGCCTCGCGTTTCCTTTTTCCCTTAATTCCTCTCCCTTCGCGCGTACTTGGAGGTCGTGGGTTCGAATACCACGCCTCCCATTTACTTGTTTAATTAATTTTCTCCTTCTCCTCCCCATAAGTCGCGAGTTCGATTCTCCCCAGCCCCATTTCCCTTATTATTATTATTTTTTCCCGCGAAAATAGGAGCTAGGATCGAATCCCATAGCCCCCATTTTCCTTTTTCTTTGCCTCACGAAACCAGTAGCTAAGGGGTTCGATTCCCCTTAGCTCCTTCACGTTTTTCTCTTATTTTTCAGCCTTCTCAACATGTGAGGTCTTGGGTTCAATTTCCATTGACCTCACTTATTTATTTTCCTTTTTTAAAACCCAGAATTTAACCTTATGGAAGGGTATGCAAATCTGGAATTTTTTTTCTTATCATTCTTCACTCATTTTTAGTCACATCTTTCATTAGTTTACTTAGCTAAATGAGTGTTATTCATCCCAACATTTTTTATTATAATGAACACCACATTGCACACACATTACACACATAAAATACACCAAAAACACATGAATATTCGACCCCAAAACAGTGGCTAAAGCCACTGCCCACGATGCACACACAACACCAATTTTTGGTCAAACTTCGAATATCATTTTCGTAATTTCCCTCACATAAAACATGTTCACATTTAATATAAATACGTCAATCATGCCTAAATCTAGCAGCACAACATACCCATCCTACGAATTCGTTTGGGAGATAAGGACAAGGACATACAAAGGGGAACAACCTTAGTTTTCAAGAGCTTGAGAATCGTTCGAAGGAAAGTACTCTTGGAGAAAGAATTCCAGGAGAGAAACCCATACCTTTTGACGTTGTTCAAGCTTGAAGCTGCTGCCCGGAAACTCCTCCAAATCATGCCCAATTTACTTCAACGTACACCCCACTCGACGAACTTCTCTTAGCCTTGACGTTTTGGTTACTTTGTCTTTTACTTAAAAATTCTTGTGAGTTCTTCAAGTGTGAAGAAATCTTGATGTATTTTCTGTTTTTTTTTTTTTGTTTGGCAGAAATAACGTGAGAGAGAGAGAGAGATTGAGAACGTGAGAGAGAGTTGAGAAACGTGAGGGAGAGAGAGTTATTAGGATTAGGAGACTAAATTCAAGACTTAGTCAAAATAGGAATTAATTAACTTAAATAAAAATCTGATTTATTTTAATTAATAAGTGAAACGACCATTTTACCCTTAATGAATTGATTTTAATTGATGATTAAATCATCAATTGCTTGCTCCTAGTGGGGCTCAAACCCGAGTGGCACCCCATTTGCGAAATGGGTCACTCTAGGTCGCCCCAAATTCGAATAGCTCTTTTAATTAAATTAATGTATTAATTATTAATTTCTCAGGGTAATTACAATATTACCCTTGGCCTGGAAAAGACAATTTTACCCCTGGACCCTAAAAACTTAAAATTTCTTCTTTTAAGTCCGGTAAAGACTCCTTCGATTAAATCTTTGTTTTCGAGAGCCTCACATGGTTGGTTCCAACCTTTCCAAGCTCAACTAACTCCCCAAGTTAGTTGACTTGGTCGTAGTAAGGGTTCTGAGGTCTGGTTCTACGCGTATCAATCCGTGTGAACCTAGGTTTAATCACAAGCATTCTTGACACCCTAAGTCTTTATCCTATTCATTTTTAGGGTTGTTACATTATCCCCCTCTTAGAAACATTCGTCCCCGAATGACACTACTACTTCACATCGTAATGCCAGTAAGATCATAATAAAATCACTATGCACAGTCAATCAATAGCAACAAAATACGGAGAGATAAGGAAACATAGGCTTAAGAGTAGGAAGTCTAACCTCAAGAGCTGAAAAGATGAGGGTAGCGGGATCTCATGTCGGCCTCAGCCTCCCACGTAGCACCCTCAAAAAGATGATTTCTCCACAATACCTTCATTGTGGCAATCTCCTTGTTCCTCAGCCGCTTGACCTGTCTGTCTAGGATCTCAACAGGTACCTCCTCATAAGAAAAGTCTTCACCAATCCCCAAACCTTCCACAGGTAGAATCGATGCTGGATCACCTAGGCACTTCTTCAACATAGAAACATGAAAGACTGGATGTACAGAAGCTAGCTCCGCAGGCAATGCTAACTCATAGGCCACCTCACCTACAAGCTGTAGGATCTCATATGGCCCAACATACCTCGGACTCAGCTTCCCTTTTCTACCAAATCTTATCACCCCTTTCATAGGTGATATCTTCAAGTAAACCTGGTCACCAACATCAAACTCTAAGGGCCGTTTTCTGTTATCTTCATATGACTTCTGCCGACTGTAAGCAGTAGCCAACCTGTCCCTAATCACTCTGACCTTCTCTAAGGCCTCATGAATGATCTCTGGACCCAAAATGGATGACTCTCCAACCTCGAACCACCCAATTGGAGATCTACACCTCCTACCATACAGTGCCTCAAACGGTGCCATCCAATGCTGGAGTGATAACTATTATTATACGAGAACTCTATCAAAGGCAGATGGTCCTCCGAGTTACCTCTAAAGTCAATCACACACACTCTCAACATATCCTCGAATGTCTGAATGGTGCGCTCCGCCTGCCCATCTGTCTGAGGATGAAAGGCAGTGCTAAGTTGTACCTGCGTGCCCAAGCTCTTCTGGAAAGATCTACAGAAATGTGAAGTAAACTGAGCTCCTCTATCTGAAATAATAGACAAGGGAATCCCATGCCATCTCACAATCTCATCAATAAAAAGTCTCGCATAATCCTCGGCTCTGTAGGTAGACTTCACAGGGATAAAGTGAGAAGACTTAGTCAATCTGTCCAAAATAACCCATATGGAGTCATGCTGTCTTCTAGTTCTCGAAAGACCTACCACGAAGTCCATATTAATGGCCTCCCACTTCCAAGTCGGAACCTTAATAATCTGGGTCAGACCACCAGACTTAAGATGCTCTGCCTTAACCTGCTGATAATTAGGACACTTGGCCACATATTCTGCAATGTCCTTCTTCATGCCATCCCACCAATAAATCTACTTAAGATCATGATACATCTTGGTGGAACCTGGATGTACAGAATATCTGGAACCATAGGACTCTGCAACTATCCTGGTCCGCAAATCATCCCCATCTGCTACACACAGCTTGTCCTGATACCTAAGCATGCCATCACCTCCCAAAGCGAAAGACTCATTCATCTTTATCAGCACTGAGTCCTTCAGCTCCATCAACACAGGATCTAGATGCTGACCCTGCTTGACTTCAACTACCAAGGATGATTCAGAACTAGGATGAACTGAAACATCCCCACTAGTGGAGTCAACCAAACGCACACCCAGTCTGGCTAGTCTGTGTACATCTTTCACCAGCTCCTTCTTCTCATCCTCAACGTGGGCTGTACTTCCCATGCTCATCCTGCTCAAAGCATCAACTACAACATTAGCCTTACCTGGATGGTAGTGCACATTCATGTCATAATCCTTCAACAGCTCCAACCATCTCCGCTGACATAGATTCAACTCCCTCTGTGTGAACACGTACTGCAGACTCTTATGGTCTATGAACACATCCACATGCACTCCATACAGATAATGCCTCCACAGCTTCAATGCAAACACCACAGCTGCCAACTCTAGGTCATGAGTGGGATAATTCTTCTCATGAACCTTGAGCTGTCTGGACGCGTAGGCTATCACCTTACCAACCTGCATAAGAACACAACCCAAACCAACCCTAGATGCATCACAATAAACAGTGTAATTCTCACCACACTTAGGCAAGGTAAGCACCGGGGCTGAAGTGAGTCTGTCCTTGAGCTCCTGGAAACTCTTCTCACAAGTCTCCGTCCATTCAAACTTGGCTTTCTTCTTAGTCAAAGCTGTCAATGGGGCAGCAATGGAAGAAAAGCCCTCCACAAACCTGCAGTAGTAACCAGCCAATCCCAAAAATCTACGGATGTCAGTGGGAGTAAGAGGCTTTGGCCAATTTTTCACAGCCTCAGTCTTTCTGGGATCCACCTCCACGCCCTGATCGGACACAACATGACCCAGAAAGGTTACTGATCTCAGCCAGAATTCATATTTGCTGAATTTGGCATACAACTGATGCTGTCTAAGTACCTGCAAGGTTAGTCTCAAATGCTGTTCATCCTCTTCCTTGGTCTTAGAGTAGATGAGAATATCGTCAATGAATACTATGACGAAAGAGTCAAGGTATTCACGGAAGACCCTGTTCATGAGATCCATAAATGCAGCAGGTGCATTCGTGAGACTAAATGACATGAGTAGAAACTCATAGTGACCATAGCGGGTACGAAAGGCTATCTTTGGGATATCTCTACCCCTAACCCTAAGCTTATGATACCCTGAACGAAGATCAATCTTAGAGAAGAAACTAGACCCTTGGAGCTGATCGAACAAATCATCTATTCTGGGGAGTGGATACTTATTCTTTATAGTGACTTTGTTGAGCTGCCAATAATCGATACACATTCTAAGGGTTCCATCTTTCTTTTTCACAAACAACACTGGAGCGCCCCAAGGGGATATGCTCGGCTGAATGAAACCATTGTCAGTGAGATCTTTTAACTGCAACTTCAACTCTTTGAGTTCAGCTGGAGCCATTCTGTAAGGAGGAAATGAAATTGGTTTAGTATCGGGTTCTAAATCGATACCAAAGTCAATCTCTCGAAGGGGAGGGACTCCAGGCAAATCATCAGGAAACACATCTAAGAACTCATTCACTACAAGAACTGAGTCTATGGAAGGAATGTCATGATCTAAATCATTAACACTCACAAGATGACACAATAACCCCTTGGACATCATTTTATTGGCCTTAAGGTTCAAAATCAAGAGGTTAGGACGACTCGAGTTGTACCCCTCCCAAACTAGCTCCTCTTCATTAGGGAAACGAAATCTCACCACTCTACTATGACAGTCAAAGCAAGCATAACAACTGTGAAGCCAGTCCATGCCAAGAATAACATCAAAATCATGCATGGGTAACTCAACCAAGTTTGCACACATAGTCTTACCACTCACAACTATTAGGCAATCCTTGTATACTCTATCAGTTCTTACATTCTCTCCTAAAGGTGTACTAACCACTATAGGATCATGCAGAACTTCAGGCAACATCTCAAAAGTAAGAGCAAGCAGAGGAGTCACAAATGAAAGCGTAGACCCTGGATCAAGTAAAGCATAAACAGAAGTTGAGAATACTTGCAGCATACCTGTGACCACATCAGCGGACTTCTCCTGCTCCTCCCTGCCCTTCAGGACATAGAACCTGTTCCTCTTAGGAGGCTCGGCTGCTGCTGCACCCTGTGGATTAGGCCTAGGCTGAGCATTACCTCCAGCCTGACCTCTGTTCTGTGGACAGTCTCTGACCATGTGTCCACTCTTACCACAACCGAAGCAGGCATTAGTGCCCTGTCTGCACTCTCCACTGTGAGCTCGGCCACACTTAGCACAATTCTTCTTCGGACGCTGCATCTCACCTCCATTGCCCTTCTTGGGCTCAAGTCTGCCTCCTCTAGGTGTAGCACTCCTCTGAGGATTAGAATTCCCAAAACTCTGTTGCCCCTTTTTGAACCTTGGCTGCTCACGGACGCCAAAGTTGTTTCTGTGGCCTCCATGGCTGGGACCTGCCTGATCTTGAGGCCTACCTCCTAGCATCACGAACACCTCTTTTTCTGCGGTTGTCTTCTACCTGCTGGACATGCACCATCAACCTGGAAAGATCCATATTATCATGGAGAATCGCAGATCGACACTTCTCCTCGAGGTCTCCATTGATTCCTGTGAGGAACCTGCTCATCTCATCCCTGCTGTTAGAAACAAGGGAAGTAGCATACCTGGATGATTTTAACAAAGCTCAGTATTCTCCTCATTCTTGCTATTAAACACTAGGGAAAGTAACATACCTTGATAGCTTAACAAAAACTTCAGGGAATACTCCCCGACTGTCATAGAGCCTTGTTTAAGGTTGATGAACTCCTCAACCTTGGCCTCCCTAGTCTCCCTGGGGAAGAATCTCTCCAGGAATGCTGTCTTGAACAGCTCCCATGTGACTGGCACTCCACCCAAAACTCGGCTATCTTGCCATATCTTGCACCAAGTCTGTGCAACATCCTTGAGCTGATAGGAAGCCATCTCAGCCATCTCAATATCAGTGGTCCCCATAGCCACCAGAATCTTATGCACCTCATCCACAAACTCCTGGGGATCCTCTGCAGTCATGGACCCTGTGAAAATAGGAGGATTTATCCTCGTGAAATCCCTCAGCCTGTCAGCCATGCTATGAACCGGTGGGTTCTCCCTCTAAACATCCTGCTGGTTGACCTAGGCAGTCATAGCCTGGGCTTGCATAGTAATGGCCTGTGCCATCTAGGCCAGAGATGCCCTCACCTCGGCATCAGTCAACCCAGCTGGGTTAACTGGAACAGCCACTCCTTCAGCTGGAGCCTGGGGTGGAACTCGGTTGCCCCCAGCAGCTGCTCCTCCTCTCCTCTGACCAATAGCCCTCCTAGTGTTCATTCTATGAAAACAACAAAAATTGATGTTAGATACGCTCATAATACCAAGAAATCAGACATTCGGAAAAGCACGATAAGATCAAAAGAAGGGAAATTTTCCTACGCATCATGCAGTCTCTAATTCAGGATAGTGGTGCACTTCACTACCATGACTTAGAAACTACTCAATGTGGTTGATGTGAACTTATTATTCTCGAAATTTAACCTAGTACTCTGATACCAACTTTGTCACGACTAGAATCTAGACCCCAGACGAGACCGGCGTTGTTGACCTCTCAGAGGTCGCAGACAAGCCTACTTACGTTATTCATACTTCACTTAGGTTAATTTTAGCGGAAAATTTGAAACATTTTTTGTTCCTTAACATATTTGTTAAACATTCTTACCATTCCATAATAGTTCATCATCAACAATCTAACATTAAGAGATAAGTAACTAAAAGAAATAGATCAGTAAGTATTAAGTGTATAATTGCCAAAATGGCACCAATACAAAGTCTGAATAAAAAACAAGAAAGAAACGCTAGTGGAACATGCTCCACTAGCTCAACTCTACAACTAAGCTAGAATGTAAAACAGTAGCATCCTCGAAAGCATGAGGACCTACCAAACTCCGGATGAATGCTGACGTCCAGATAGCTGCAACAATGATCCTGTAGCTCTATCGCCCACATGTGCCTGCACCTAAAATAGTATAGATGTATAGGGTTAGTACACACTTGTACTAAGTATGGGTATATGCAAGCACACACCACGGACATGCATGAGAAAGAATAGCTCTTTCCTAACAACATGATTTTTGGAAGTCAAGTCAGTGGACTTGCCAAATTGAGATTAGGAAAGTTAGTGAACTTTCCAAATTGGGTTAGGAAGGTCATGCCATGAGAGTAACATGCATCATTATAAATATCGTATTGCACACAGCACATAACATCTTCATATAGCACATATCATAGCACATAACATGTAACACATAGCTTCTTTCATACCATTCATTCATATGCCATGAGACCTTGGAATCATGGACTTGACATTAAGACTTTCCAAAATAAGGGCTCAACATATGGGACCTCAACTAGGGAGTCTTCATTAGCAAACACAGAGTCTGCTTCATTCATTCATACGTACTTCATTTCATTTCGTTCATAGGCTAGTGTGAACACCAGCTATACCTAGGATGTAATTTAAGACTTTCATCGGGTTTGCTATGCAATGATCAAGAATAACCTAGTGTCATTACTTGAGTCTAGCTCACCTCTTGATTATCCTATCCTAAAACCTTTGGAATCGTTCATTTCATTATGTGCATCATTTAAGGCTGGCCTCATTCATTCCTTGGGAACTTTAACTTTAACCAACATAGATCATGTAAGCATCATGAAATCCAGTGTCTCCCCCACACCGAAAAGAGGTGGAATCACCGGCCAAGGTGACCCAAAAACATGCTAGCGTACATGGGAATTTAACCCCGCCAGATCCCTATATTGGCAGTATAGGTTCGAAGACAAGGAGATATAAGGAGACCCATACACGACAAGCCGGACAGTCTCATCTCATTAGAGTTACGTGAACCTCCGCCCTTCCCAAAAGAAGGCATCACCGCTCATAGCTAGCCTATCGGTGCTCAGTATAAAGTTCCATTTCATTTATCTCATACGTCATGGAAGCTGGCTTCTAGTATGAGGACATCATAGCTCATTAGATGATTTCTCATCTCATCATTAGTATAAAGTGTGTTAAGCTCAATACTTTCATTAGAGTGTTCATAGAGACTGGTCTCTTCTTTATCTTACACTCTCATAGGTGAGTACGTTTTTGGTAACATTTATTTAGGCTCATTTGAGATTGCTCTCATCATATTCATTAGCCTCATGTCATGTTGTCACCACATTCTACATTATTAGCACCTTTGCTTTTCATAGTTACTCACTTCTTATTACGTGAATGTTTATTTCATCATTTCATAGTTTATCTCATCACATGCCAATGCACTTGGCCACTTAGTGTATCTTACACTCATACTTAACCCTCCTAGGGTTCACCGTTTCATTACATACATCTTAGGTTCACTTATTTTTGAACGTATGTTAGACTTATGTGTCTATACATATAAGCCATGGGGCTTCATTCGTAGTTTTCTAAGTGATTCTTACTTTCCTAAGATTATGTAGTACAAGACTTATGTATCTTGTATATATGCCAAGATCTTAATTTTTTTGATCTAAGTAGACGGCATTATTCTTGGATATTTTACTCACGTATGACTTATGCATCAATACGAAAGTTTGAGCAAGGGAACCCAAATCTTGAATCACTTGGATACCATTTATATTTTTCATTGATTTTATTTCTAATATTCATAACATTAGAACTCTAAATTAAATCTCAACATTTACATTGAAGGATTAATTTTCTAGTTTAATTTCACTCTTAGTTAACCGAATGGTTGGGGGTTCGAGCCCCCACAACCTCTTTGATTTTTAGAGTTAAATTCGCTGCAATAGGGAGGTTGTGGGTTCGAAACCCCACAGCCCCCCTTAATTTTTGTTTTTAATTTCGCTGAGGAGGCTGTGAGGTGGTGGGTTCGAACCCCCACAACCCCTCTATCTTTATTTTATTTAAATGGGCGAGTGGCAGTGAGGTTGTGTGATCGAATCCCCACAGCCTCACTTTATTTCCTTGTATATTTCACCTCTCCCTTCAGCTCTGAGGTCGTGGGTTCGATTCCCACGCCTCGCGTTTCCTTTTTCCCTTAATTCCTCTCCCTTCGCGCGTACTTGGAGGTCGTGGGTTCGAATCCCACGCCTCCCATTTACTTGTTTAATTAATTTTCTCCTTCTCCTCCCCATAGGTCGCGAGTTCGATTCTCCCCAGCCCCATTTCCCTTATTATTATTTTTTTTCCATGAAAACAGGAGCTAGGATCGAATCCCCCAGCCCCCATTTTCCTTTTTCTTTGCCTCACGAAACTAGTAGCTAAGGGGTTCGATTCCCCTTAGCTTCTTCACGTTTTTCTCTTATTTTTCAGCCTTCTCAACATGTGAGGTCTTGGGTTCAATTCCCATTGACCTCACTTATTTATTTCCCTTTTTTAAAAACCCAGAATTTAACCTTATGGAAGGGTATGCAAATCTGGAAATTTTTTTCTTATCATTCTTCACTCATTTTTAGTCACATCTTTCATGAGTTTACTTAGCTAAAAGAGTGTTATTCAACCCAACATTTTTAATTATAATGAACACCACATTGCACACATATTACACACATAAAATACACCAAAAACACATGAATATTCGACCCCAAAACAGTGGCTAAAGCCACTGCCCACGATGCACACACAACACCAATTTTTGGTCACACTTCGAATATCGTTTTCGTAATTTCCCTCACATAAAACATGTTCACATTTAATATAAATACGTCAATCATGCCTAAATCTAGCAGCACAACATACCCATCCTACGAATTCGTTTGGGAGCTAAGGATAAGGACATACAAAGGGGAACAACCTTAGTTTTCAAGAGCTTGAGAATCGTTCGAAGGAAAGTACTCTTGGAGAAAGAATTCCAGGAGAGAAACCCATACCTTTTGACGTTGTTCAAGCTTGAAGTTGCTGCCCGGAAACTCCTCCAAACCACACCCAATTCACTTCAACGTACACCCCACTCGACGAACTTCTCTTAGCCTTGACGTTTTGGTTACTTTGTCTTTTACTTAAAAATTCTTGTGAGTTCTTCAAGTGTGAAGAACTCTTGATGTATTTTCTGGTTTTTTTGTTGTGTTTGGCAGAAATAACGTGAGAGAGAGATTGAGAATGTGAGAGAGAGTTGAGAAACGTGAGGGAGAGAGAGTTATTAGGATTAGGAGACTAAATTCAAGACTTAGTCAAAATAGGAATTAATTAACTTAAATAAAACTCTGATTTATTTTAATTAATAGGTGAAACGACCATTTTACCCTTAATGAATAGATTTTAATTGATGATTAAATCATCAATTCCTTGCTCCTAGTGGGGCTCGAACCCGTCACTCCGGGTCGCCCCAAATTCGAATAGCTCTTTTAATTAAATTAATTAATTAATTTCTTAATTCCTCAGGGTAATTACAATATTACCCTTGGCCTGGAAAAGACCATTTTACCCCTGGACCCTAAAAACATAAAATTTCTTCTTTTAAGTCCGATAAAGACTCCTTCGATTAAATCTTTGTTTTCGAGAGCCTCACATGGTTGGTTCCAACCTTTCCAAGCTCAAATAACTCCCCTAGTAATTGACTTGATCGTAGTAAAGGTTCTGAGGTCTGGTTCTACGCGTATCAATCCGTGTGAACCTAGGTTTAATCACAAGCATTCTTGACACCCTAAGTCTTTATCCTATTCATTTTTAGGGTTGTTAAAAAGAGTCCCCTAAGGTTCAGTACGTATTCCAATCTAAAACTAAGGTTGTCCCCCATTGGATGCCCCTGTCATTAGATCCTATGAATGAATTGATGCATGCGTTGGTATGACTTCTGGTAGATGATTTTAGGAATGATTGTGGTTGTGTGTAATGTATGTTACGGGCTGTTTATGATTTGTTATGTACGTCCGAATGTTGAATGTCATATGTGCACAAAACATGTTGTTTTCCGTAATTGTATTGTTACTGTTAACTTGAAAAAAATGGTGAATCATGTGTTATGCAATGTTTGTGTGTTTAACATGCAAAAGAAATCATGATGTTCATGAATAAGAAAGTGAAAGTAAAGTCCTTAATGAATTGGTCAAAAGTATATGTAAAACTATGAGTTAAACGCCTAGGCTAAATGTAAGAAAGTGAATTAAAACCTTATGTTAAATGAATATGGTTTCGGCTAGTCACTAATATATATGAAGAGGAATAGTTGCTGCCATTTAGAATGAATCTCGAAATTCTTAAGGTCCTAATACTAAGAGGTTAAGCCTTAAAATAAAAGAAAAGAAAATAGGGTGAGAGAGGGGATTCGAACTTGGGCAGGTTGAAAGAAGCTTGGAATTAAAAGAAAAAGAAAATAGTGAGGGAAGGGGGGTTCGAACCTGGATCCTTGGACAAGGGTGTGAGATACATAATAAAGTAATAAAAGATGAGGCCACTGGGATTCAATCCCAGATCCTCTTGGCCGAATTTAGGAAGACACTTAGCACTCTAAATAATTAAAAATAAGGTGCTGCAGAAGGGATTCGAACATGAGTCCTCTTGGCCGAATTTATGGAGACACTTAACACTTTAAATAATTAAAAATAAAATGCTGCCCAAGGGATTCGAACATGGGTCCTCTTGGCCGAATTTATGGAGACACTTAACACTTTAAATAATTAAAAATAAAGTGTTGCCCAAGGGATTCGAACATGGGTCCTCTTGGCCAAAATTGGGAGACACATAAGTCTCACATATAATTAAATAAAATGCAGCCACTAGGGATTGAACTTGGGTACCTTGGCTGCATGTGTAAAATGCATAAGTCTTACACAACATATACTTAGATGGTCATGAAACACATAGTCAATTATGAGTAACCCGAATTGGGTAAGAACATGAGTTATTGGTAAGATTATTAAATAATAATTCACGTAATGAGTTGAGTAATTGTATTATACTATGATGCTAATGAAAACAGTGACAACATGATAAGAGGCTAAGATGAATGGTGAGACAAGTCTCAACCAAGCCTATGTAAATGTTACCAAACGTACTCACCTATGGGAGTGTAGAATGATGTAGGAGTCATGTCTCAAGCATATTCCAAAAGAAAGTGTTAAGAATGTATTCATAGTTAATATGTAAAGAAAAGAGTGACTACATGATGATAGGCTAGTGCAAGTGAGACAAACTGCATCTACGCCTAAAAAGCAATGTCACTAAATGCAATTTCTAAGAGAGCATATCTATGTTAATCGATGAACAAATAATGAAAGGTGAGTAAAGATGAAATGAGAAGATGTTAAGAAAGAACAGGGTGGCACCACAATATGAGGCTAGTGCAAGTGAGACAAGTTGTACCTACGCCAATATAAGGTAACCAAAAGTACTCACCTAAGAGAGTGTTGAATATTAAGAGACAAGTCTCAATCACACTCTATATGTAAGTGTAAGGACAATTCACACTTAATACGTAAATAAGAGATGAGAAATCATCTAATGAGATATGACTACCTCATGCTAGATGCAATCTTTGATGATGTATGAGTTGAATGTAAAAAGAACTTTAAACGAAGCATTGATAGGCTAGTTATGAGTGGTGATGCCTTCTTTTGGGAAGGGCGGAGGTTCACATTAATCTCATGAGATTAGACTGTCCACCAAGGTGGGTATGGGTCTCCCAAAATCTCCTAGTCTTTGAACTATGCTGCCAACATAGGGAGCTAGCTTGGTTCGAACCCATGAAGCTAGAATGTTTTGGTTTCACCTTGGCCAGTGACTCCACCTCTTTTCGGTGTGGGGAATACACCGGATTTCATGATCTCACATAATCTATGTTAGTTAAAGTTGAAGTTCCTAAAAGTATGAAAGATAATAAAATGAACGATATAAAAGGTGTTTGTGCAAGACAATCAAGAGGTGAGACCGGACTCCAGTATTGACATTAGGTCACTCTTGGTCATTGCACTTCATGATCCCGATGAGAGTCTTAAACTTCATCCTAGGTATAGATGGTGTTCACACAGCCTATGAATGAATGAAATGAATAATGTGAAGTACAAACGAACAAATGAAGCAGGCTCTGTGTTTGCTAAAGGAGACCCTCGGATTGAGATCCCATATGTTGGGCCCTCACTTGAGATGTCTTGATGCTACGTCCATGATTCCAAGATCTCATGGAAATGAAATGTATACTATATGAAACCTGAAATGTATATTATGTGAACCTATGTGTGTATGATGTGTGACATATTCATGGCATCACCTTCCTATCACGAAATAGTCAAAGTTAAGAGACTTGACCTTCTAAGAAAGTATGTTGATTAGGAAGAGCCATCCTTGCTCATGCATTACCGTTATGTGTTGTTGCATGTACCCATACTTATTAAAAGTGTGTACTAATTCCATACAATATTACTATTTTAGGTGCAGGCTCAGGTGGACGTTGAGGGTATCATTGCAACTGTTCGGACTCAGAGATTTCATTAGGACTTGGGAGGGCCTCATGCATTCGAGGATGACTGCCTTTATATTTCTTGCTTAGTAGTAGGTTTGAACTAGTGGGGTAGGTTCCACTAGTGTTTCTTTCCTATTTTATTCAGACGCTTGTAATGATGTCGTTTTGTCAAGTATTACTTATGACATGAGATTCCATTTATTTCAACTTGCATGATCTTATAATTAGATGGTTGATGTATTAGCAATGAACCTTCTTACAAATATGCGTTGATATGAAGTCTATGTATACTTCAACTATAAACAAAAAGTTTTAAATTTTCCGATAAAATTAACCATATGAATGTGATGAATGGAAGAAGAGGCTTGTCTGCGACCTCTGAGAGGTCAACGACGCCGGTTGCAATTCGGATTCCAGAATCCGGGTTGTGACAAACTTGGTATCAGAGCATTAGGTTAAATATCCAAAACATCAGGCTCATATTAACCACGTTAAGTAGTTTCTAAGTTATGGTAGTGAAGTACACCACTATCATGAATTAGAGACTCCATAATGCCTTGGAAATTTTCCCTTCTTCTAATATTATCGTGCCTTATGAAATTTTGATTACTTGGTGTTAAGAGCGTACCTAACATCAACTCAAGTGTTTCATAAAGATGAATAAGAGGAGAATTTGTCAAGGAAGAGTAGTACTGAAAACAGGGATAAGACCAAATTTAAGAAGGAACTCTTCTACCAAGGGCATTCAAGTTCATCCAAGGGTCGCTATGATAGGGATTCCGAGCCCAGAGTTAAGAGGAACAATGAAGTATATACACCTCAGGAGAGGCCATCGTGTAGGAAGTGTGGCAAATTGCATGGAGGAGAGTGTATGCTGGGCTCTAACGCTTGTTACAGTTGTGGCAAACCGGGTCACATGATGAAGGATTGTACGAATAGGAGAAGTCAAGAAAAAGGGAATGAGAAAGTTCAGCCTAATGGTCCAAGTGAAGAGGCTACAAGGAGGCAATGATTTTTCGCACTCAAGTCTAGGGGTGCAGGGGTAGGCACTTCTGGTGAAGTCTCGGGTGCGTAGCCTTAGTTAGTCTTTCATGTATTTGACTGTGTATGGTGTTTATGCACTAGTATGAGGATAATATGTTTGATTCATCACGTTGGTTGCTGGTTTGTGTGACTTATATGTTTACTTGAGTTGTATGTTTTGATGAGACTAATTTGGGAAAGACTTTCCTCAGTCTATTAATGTGAAGCTGCTAGTAGGTTTCAAAGATGTGCACCACCATGCTAATATGTGAATCAGATATTCACCAATGAAATGTATTAAATTGCTTATGTATGCATAAGTTCTATAGATGACTGGCTTGTTCCTAGTAAAGAGTAGTGTCATTCAGGGACAAATGTTCCTAAGGGGGGGATAATGTGACAACCCGAAAACGACTACGCTAAGTAAGGCCTAAACGTACCTAGAATGCCTAGGTTAGACCGGGTTCACACGGCTTGTTGTACGTGGAACCAGACCTCTGAACCTATGCACCAGCCAAGCCAACCAACTTGGTGAGTTAGTTGAGCTAGGCAGAGTTGGTTCCAACCATGTAGTGTACCCGAATATTAGGATTCACTCGGATGAGTCTTAACCGGACATAGAGGGTTAGTCTTAGGTTTTAAGGGTTCTAGGGGTATAAAGGTAATTTTGGGGCTAGGGGTAGTATAGTAATTATCCTAGGCTGATATTTAATTAATTAAATGAAGATATTAATTAGTCAAAATAAGTCAAATCTCGGTGGTCAAACCCGAGACTGACCTTACCTCCATACTCGGGTTCGAGCCGAGTTGGAGGCATAAGGGGGCACGGATTAATTGATTAAAAATTAATTAAAATAAGGAGGGGCATTATAATAACTTAATATATATTTTATAATCTGATTTTATCATTTTAATTGTGCTGAATAAGTCAAAAACAATTCCCACAAAAGGGGCGCATGACTCCCACTAGGAGTGTGCTTCATGCCCACTCTTAATTCATTATATTACTTCTAAAAATGTTTTTCAGCTTAATTTTACTATTCAAAAACAGAAAAATAAATGTTGCTCACTGTTCTGGAAATATTATTGGTTGCATCCATAAAAAAACAAAAAGGACAATTCGTACGCCTAAGTGTTTTAAGTAAAGAACTTCACTTGGGAACAAGAATCAAAGCTCGGAAGAAAGGTTTGTGTGCGGGTGAAAACGTGTGGTTGTGGCTGGTTGTAAAATCTGAAAAGGTATGGGTTTTCTTCTCTCTTGGTCCCTTTCCCAAGAGTCCCCTAAGGTTCAGTAAGTATTCCAATCTATAACTAAGGTTGTCCCCCGTTGCATGCCCCTGTCATTAGATCCTATGAACGAATTGATGCATGCGTTGGTATAACTTCTGGTAGATGATTTTAAGAATGATTTTGGTTGTGTGTAATGTATGTTACGGGCTGTTTATGATTTGTTATGTACGTCCGAATGTTGAATGTCATATGTGCACAAAACATGCTATTTTCCGTAATTGTATTGTTACTGTTAACTTGAAGAAAATGGTGAATCATGTGTTATGCAATGTTGTGTGTTTAACATGCAAAAGAAATCGTGATGTTCATGAATAAGAAAGTGAAAGTAAAGTCCTTAATGAATTGGTCAAAAGTATATGTAAACCTATGAGTTAAACGCCTAGGCTAAATGTAAGAAAGTGAATTAAAACTTTATGTTAAATGAATATGGTTTCAGCTAGTCACTAATATATATGAAGAGGAATAGTTGCTGCCATTTAGAGTGAATCTCGAAATTCTTAAGGTCCTAATACTAAGAGGTTAAGACTTAAAATAAAAGAAAAGAAAATAGTGTGAGAGATGGGATTCGAACTTGGGCAGGTTGAAAGAAGCTTGGAGTTAAAAGAAAAAGAAAATAGTGAGGGAAGGGGGATTCGAACTTGGCTCCTTGGACAAGGGTGTGAGATACATAAATCTCACACCAAAATAAAGTAATAAAAGATGAGGCTACTGGGATTCGATCCAGGATCCTCTTGGCCGAATTTAGGAAGACACTTAGCACTATAAATAATTAAAAATAAGGTGCTGCCCAAGGGATTCGAACATGAGTCCTCTTGGCCGAATTTATGGAGACACTTAACACTTTAAATAATTAAATATAAAGTGTTGCCCAAGGGATTCAAACATGGGTCCTCTTGGCCGAATTTATGGAGACACTTATCACTTTAAATAATTAAAAATAAAGTGTTGCCCAAGGGATTCGAACATGGGTCCTCTTGGCCGAAATTGGGAGACACATAAGTCTCACATATAATTAAATAAAATGCAGCCACTAGGGATTGAACTTGGGTCCCTTGGCTGCATGTGTAAAATGCATAAGTTTTACACAACATATACTTAGATGGTCATGAAACACATAGTCAATTATGAGTAACCCGAATTGGGTAAGAACATGAGTTAATGGTAAGATTATTAAATGAACATTCACGTAATGAGTTGAGTAATTATATTATACTATGATGCTAACGAAAACAGTGACAACATGATAAGAGGCTAAGCTGAATGGTGAGACAAGTCTCAACCAAGCCTAAGTAAATGTTACCAAACGTACTCACCTATGGGAGTGTAGAATGATGTAGGAGTCAAGCCTCAAGAATATTCCAAAAGAAAGTGTTAAGAATGAATTCATAGTTAATATGTAAAGAAAAGAGTGACTACATGATGATAGGCTAGTGCAAATGAGACAAGCTGCATCTACGCCTAAAAAGCAATGTCACTAAATGCAATTTCTAAGAGAGCATATCTATGTTAACCGATGAACAAATAATGAAAGGTGAGTAAAGATGAAATTAGAAGATGTTAAGAAAGAACAGGGTGGCACCACAATATGAGGCTAGTGCAAGTTAGACAAGCTGTACCTACGCCAATATAAGGTCACCAAAAGTACTCACCTAAGAGAGTGTTGAATATTAAGAGACAAGTCTCAATCACACTCTATATGTAAGTGTAAGGACATTTCACACTTAATACGTAAAGAAGAGATGAGAAATCATGTAATGATCTATGACTACCTCATGCTAGAAGCAAGCTCCGATGATGTATGAGTTGAATGTAAAAAGGAACTTTAAACGGAGCACCGATAGGCTAGTTATGAGTGGTGATGCCTTCTTTCGGGAAGGGCGGAGGTTCACATTAATCTCATGAGATGAGACTGTCCACCAAGGTGGGTATGGGTCTCCCTAAATCTCCTAGTCTTTGAACTATGCTGCCAACATAGTGAGCTAACTTGGTTCGAACCCATGAAGCTAGAATGTTTTGGTTCACCTTGGCCAGTGACTCCACCTCTTTTCGGTGTGGGGAAGACACCGAATTTCATGATCTCACATTATCTATGTTGGTTAAAGTTGAAGTTCCTCAAAGTATGAAAGATAATGAAATGAACGATACCGAAGGTGTTTGTGCAAGACAATCAGGAGGTGAGACCGGACTCAAGTATTGACATTAGGTCATTCTTGGTCATTGCACTTCATGATCCCGATGAGAGTCTTAAACTTCATCCTAGGTATAGCTGGTGTTCACACCAGCTTATGAATGAATGAATTGAATAATGTGAAGTACAAATGAACAAATGAAGCAGGCTCTGTGTTTGCTAAAGGAGACCCTCGAATTGAGATCCCATATGTTGGGCCCTCACTTGAGATGTCTTAATGCTACGTCCATGATTCCAAGATCTCATGGAAATGAAATGTTTACTATATGAAACATGAAATGTATATTATGTGAACCTATGTGTGTATGATATTCATATCATGACCTTCCTATCACGAAATAGTCAAAGTTAAGAGACTTGACCTTCTAAGAAAGCATGTTGATTAGGAAGAGCTATCCTTGCTCATGCATTACCTTTATGTGTTGTTGCATGTACCCATACTTATTAAAAGTGTGTACTAATTCCATACAATATTACTATTTTAGGTGCAGGCTCAGGTGGACTTTGAGGGTATAATTGCAACTGTTCGGACTTAGAGATTTCATCAGGACTTGGGAGGTCCTCATGCATTCGAGGATGCCTGCCTTTATATTTCTTGCTTAGTAGTAGGTTTGAACTAGTGGGGTAGGTTCCACTAGTGTTTCTTTCCTATTTTATTTAGACGCTTGTAATGATGTCATTTTGGCAAGTATTACTTATGACATGAGATTCCATTTATTTCAAGTTGCATGATTTTATAATTAGATGGTTGATGTATGAGATATGAACCTTCTTACAAATATGCGCTGATATGAAGTCTATGTATACTTCAACTATAAACAAAAAGTTTTAAATTTTCCGATAAAATTAACCATATGAATGTGATGAATGGAAGAAGAGGCTTGTCTGCGACCTCTCAGAGGTCAACGATGCCGGTTGCAATTCGGATTCCAGAATCCGGGTCGTGACAAACTTGGTATCAGAACATTAGGTTAAATATCCAAAACATCAGGCTCATATCAACCACGTTAAGTAGTTTCTAAGTTATGGTAGTGAAGTGCACCACTATCATGAATTAGAGACTGCATAATGCCTTGGAAATTTTCCCTTCTTCTAATATTATCGTGCCTTATGAAATTTTGATTACTTGGTGTTAAGAGCGTACCTAACATCAACTCAAGTGTTTTATAAAGATGAATAAGAGGAGAATTTTTCAAGAAAGAGTAGTACTGAAAACAGGGATAAGACCAAATTTAAGAAGGGACTCTTCCACCAAGCGCATTCAAGTTCATCCAAGGGTCGCTATGATAGGGATTCCGAGCCCAGAGTTAAGAGGAACAATGAAGTATATACACCTCAGGAGAGGCCACCGTGTAGGAAGTGTGGCAAATTGCATGGAGGAGAGTGTATGCTGGGCTCTAACGCTTGTTATAGTTGTGGAAAACCGGGTCACATGATGAAGGATTGTCCGAATAGGAGAAGTCAAGAAAAAGGGAATGGGAATGTTCAGCCCAATGGTCCAAGTGAAGAGGCTACAAGGAGGCAACTATTTTTTGCACTGAAGTCTAGGGGTGCAGGGGAAGGCACTTCTGGTGAAGTCTCGG
This sequence comes from Solanum sitiens, assembly GCA_016801875.1. Taxonomy (NCBI): domain Eukaryota; kingdom Viridiplantae; phylum Streptophyta; class Magnoliopsida; order Solanales; family Solanaceae; genus Solanum; species Solanum sitiens. The sequence goes on from JABWTJ010000149.1 coordinate 1,101,894, forward strand.
GTGCGTAGCCTTAATTAGTCTTTCATGTATTTGACTGTGTATGGTGTTTATGCACTAGTATGAGGATAATATGTTTGAGTCATCACGTTGGTTGCTGGTTTGTGTGACTTATATGTTTACTTGAGTTGTATGTTTTGATGAGACTAATTTGGGAAAGACTTTCCTCAGTCTATTAATGTGAAGCTGCTAGTAGGTATCAAAGATGTGCACCACCATGCTAATACGTGAATCAGATATTCACCAATGAAAAGTACTGAATTGCTTATGTATGTATAAGTTCTATAGATGACTGTCTTGTTCCTAGTAAAGAGTAGTGTCATTCGGGGACAAATGTTCCTAAGGGGGGGGGATAATGTGACAACCCGAAAACGACTATGCTAAGTAAGGCCTAAACGTACCTAGAATGCCTAGGTTAGACCGGGTTCACACGGCTTGTTGTGCGTGGAACCAGACCTCTGAACCTATGCACCAGCCAAGCCAACCAACTTGGTGAGTTAGTTGAGCTAGGCAGAGTTGGTTCCAACCATGTAGTGTACCTGAATACTAGGATTCACCCGAATGAGTCATAACCGGACTTAGAGGGTTAGTCCTAGGTTTTAAGGGTTCTAGGGCTATAGTAATTTTGGGGCTAGGGGTAGTATAGTAATTACCCTAGGCTGATATTTAATTAATTAAATAAAGATATTAATTAGTCAAAATAAGTCAAATCTCAGTGGTCAAACCCGAGATTGACCTTACCTCCACACTCGGGTTCGAGCCGAGTTGGAGGCATAAGGGGGCACGAATTAATTGATTAAAAATTAATTAAAATAAGGAGGGGCATTATAATAACTTAATATATATTTTATAATCTGATTTTATCATTTTAATTGTGTTGAATAAGTCAACAACAATTCCCACAAAAGGGGCGCATGACTCCCACTAGGAGTGTGCTTCATGCCCACTCTTAATTCTTTATATTACTTCTAAAAATGTTTTTCAGCATAATTTTATTATTCAAAAACAGAAAAATAAACGTTGCTCACTGTTCTGAAAATATTATTGGTTGCATCCATAAAAAAAAAAGGGAGTATTCGTACGCGTAAGTGTTTTAAGTAAAGAACTTCACTTGGGAACAAGAATCAAAGCTCGAAAGAAAGGTTTGTGTGCGGGTGGAAACGTGTGGTTGTGGCTGGTTGTAAAATCTGAAAAGGTATGGGTTTTCTTCTCTCTTGGTCCCTTTCCCAAGAGTCCCCTAAGGTTCAGTACGTATTCCAATCTATAACTAAGGTTGTCCCCCGTTGCATGCCCCTGTCATTAGATCCTATGAACGAATTGATGCATGCGTTGGTATGACTTCTGGTAGATGATTTTAAGAATGATTGTGGTTGTGTGTAATGTATGTTACGGGCTGTTTATGATTTGTTATGTACGTCCGAATGTTGAATGTCATATGTGCACAAAACATGCTATTTTCCGTAATTGTATTGTTACTGTTAACTTGAAGAAAATGGCGAATCATGTGTTATGCAATGTTGTGTGTTTAACATGCAAAAGAAATCATGATGTTCATGAATAAGAAAGTGAAAGTAAAGTCCTTAATGAATTGGTCAAAAGTATATGTAAAACTATGAGTTAAACGCCTAGGCTAAATGTAAGAAAGTGAATTAAAACTTTATGTTAAATGAATATGGTTTCCGCTAGTCACTAATATATATGAAGAGGAATAGTTGCTGCCATTTAGAGTGAATCTCTAAATTCTTAAGGTCCTAATACTAAGAGGTTAAGCCTTAAAATAAAAGAAAAGAAAATAGTGTGAGAGAGGGGATTCGAACTTGGGCAGTTTGAAAGAAGCTTGGAATTAAAAGAAAAAGAAAATAGTGCGGGAAGGGGGATTCGAACTTGGCTCCTTGGACAAGGGTGTGAGATACATAAATCTCACACCAAAATAAAGTAATAAAAGATGAGGCCACTGGGATTCGATCCCAGATCCTTTTGGCCAAATTTAGGAAGACATTTAGCACTCTAAATAATTAAAAATAAGGTGCTGCCCAAGGGACTCGAGCATGAGTCCTCTTGGCCGAATTTATGGAGACACTTAACACTTTAAATAATTAAAAATAAAGTGTTGCCCAAGGGATTCAAACATGGGTCCTCTTGGCCGAATTTATGGAGACACTTAACACTTTAAATAATTAAAAATAAAGTGATGCCCAAGGGATTCGAACATGGGTCCTCTTGGCCGAAATTGGGAGACACATAAGTCTAACATATAATTAAATAAAATGCAGCCACTAGGGATTGAACTTGGGTCCCTTGGCTGCATGTGTAAAATGCATAAGTCTTACACAACATATACTTAGATGGTCATGAAACACATAGTCAATTATGAGTAACCCGAATTGGGTAAGAACATAAGTTAATGGTAAGATTATTAAATGAACATTCATGTAATGAGTTGAGTAATTATATTATACTATGATGCTATTGAAAACAGTGACAACATGATAAGAGGCTAAGATGAATGGTGAGACAAGTCTCAACCAAGCCTAAGTAAATGTTACCAAACGTACTTACCTATGGGAGTGTAGAATGATGTAGGAGTCAAGCCTCAAGAATATCCCAAAAGAAAGTGTTAAGAATGAATTCATAGTTAATATGTAAAGAAAAGAGTGACTACATGATGATAGGCTAGTGCAAGTGAGACAAGCTGCATCTACGCCTAAAAAGCAATGTCACTAAATGCAATTTCTAAGAGAGCATATCTATGTTAACCGATGAACAAATAATGAAAGGTGAGTAAAGATGAAATGAGAAGATGTTAAGAAAGAACAGGGTGGCACCATAATATGAGGCTAGTGCAAGTTAGACAAGTTGTACCTACGCCAATATAAGGTCGCCAAAAGTACTCACCTAAGAGAGTGTTGAATATTAAGAGACAAGTCTCAATCACACTCTATATGTAAGTGTAAGGACATTTCACACTTAATACGTAAAGAAGAGATGAGAAATCATCTAATGATGTATGACTACCTCATGCTAGAAGCAAGCTCCGATGATGTATGAGTTGAATGTAAAAAGGAACTTTAAACGGAGCACCGATAGGCTATTTATGAGTGGTGATGCCTTCTTTCGGGAAGGGCGGAGGTTCACATTAATCTCATGAGATGAGACTGTCCACCAAGGTGGGTATGGGTCTCCCTAAATCTCCTAGTCTTTGAACTATGCTGCCAACATAGGGAGCTAGCTTGGTTCGAACCCATGAAGCAAGAATGTTTTGGTTTCACCTTGGCCAGTGACTCCACCTCTTTTCGGTGTGGGGAAGACACCGAATTTCATCATCTCACATTATCTATGTTGGTTAAAGTTGAAGTTCCTCAAAGTATGAAAGATAATGAAATGAACGATACCGAAGGTGTTTGTGCAAGACAATCAGGAGGTGAGACCGGACTTTAGTATTGACATTAGGTCATTCTTGGTCATTGCACTTCATGATCCCGATCAGAGTCTTAAACTTCATCCTAGGTATAGCTGGTGTTCACAACAGCCTATGAATGAATGAAATGAATAATGTGAAGTACAAATGAACAAATGAAGTAGGCTCTGTGTTTACTAAAGGAGACCCTCGGATTGAGATCCCATATGTTGGGCCCTCACTTGAGATGTCTTAATGCTATGTCCATGATTCCAAGATCTCATGGAAATGAAATGTGTACTATATGAAACATGAAATGTATATTATGTGAACCTATGTGTGTATGATGTGTGACATATTCATGGCATGACCTTCCTATCACGAAATAGTCAAAGTTAAGAGTCTTGACCTTCTAAGAAAGCATGTTGATTAGGAATAGCCATCCTTGCTCATGCATTACTGTTATGTGTTGTTGCATGTACCCACTTATTAAAAGTGTGTACTAATTCCATACAATATTACTATTTTAGGTGCAGGCTCAGGTGGACGTTGAGGGTATCATTGCAACTGTTCGAACTTAGAGATTTCATCCGGACTTGGTAGGTCCTCATTCATTCGAGGATGCCTGCCTTTATATTTCTTGCTTAGTAGTAGGTTTGAACTAGTGGGGTAGGTTCCACTAGTGTTTCTTTCCTATTTTATTCAAACGCTTGTAATGATGCCGTTTTGGCAAGTAGATTCCATTTCTTTCAAGTTGCATGATCTTATAATTAGATGGTTGATATATGAGCCCTTCTTACAAATATGCGTTTATATGAAGTCTATGTATACATCAACTATAAACAAAAAGTTTTAAATTTTCCGCTAAAATGAACCGTATTAATGTGATGAATGCAAGAAGAGGCTTGTCTGCGACCTCTGAGAGGTCAACGACGCCAGTTGCAATTCGGATTCCAGAATTCGGGCCGTGACAATTGGTACAATTTAAAACATTTGTTTGAAGCAAGATGAATAAATCTTGTTGATAATTAAGTATGTTTGAGGTACCACTTGAAGCTGTAGGAGTTACCTTGAATTCAATCTTAGATTGAAAAGAAAAAAAAGTGAAGGAGAGATTAACCTGCATCCTAACTGTTGGTACCTATTGTAGTCAAGATTTGGCTATCTCATCACATTTTTTTATTCTTAAAAAAAAGAGGTGAGAAGCACCCACTTTTTGACATTTTTCAAAACATTTTTTTAGATTCTTTCCATTAAAAAAATTGCTTTCTTCTTTTTAAGTCATCTGTTACAAACGTGACACTAGGCTAACCTTGTAAGTATGATACGTCTATTTTACTTCATTGGGTTGTCCATCCCAAAAATGTAATATATCTTGTCTTTAGGCTCTGAATATCGTAGGGAATATTATTTTCCTATTTCATTATATTCATATTGTTCATTTTCTACTGATAATCGTGTCTCAGATTCTTTGCAGTATTCATCATCTACAGGATTGGAACTATATTTGACCTAATTCATGGCTCAACAGGACATGTAGGTGCCATGACGACTCGATCATATACCTCGTGTGATTTTATTTTCTCCTTATAATAAAAATTGGACATAATTTTTGAGAATATCTCAAAAATTCACAATAAAGGTGCTATCTCCAGCAAGTCAAGATTGGAGATCATTTTGAGATTCGTTAAAAGTTCTAACTGGGATAAATTTTTTGAGGAAGACCTCAAAAATTCTAACAAGTACTGTCAGAATCTTGATAGTCAACGTCAACTGATCCATCATCACTTGAAGTTCAAAGTCAACTTGTAAATCTCCAACATTGTCATGGTAAGACATCGAATCCTCTTACAAATCCTTAATAAAATATGAGTTACAATGAACACAAAGTGTTGAAGAGCAAAATGATGATTGCTCACCCATGTCAAAGTGATGAGGAACTTTGTACACATTCTCTTTAGAATCCTGCCTTTAAGTTTCTTGATCATATTGCTAGCTAAAGCAAGATTGATTTACTAACCTTTCATTTTCTAATACAGGGACATATGAAAGCATCAAGATGATGACATTTTGAAGACACATGAGTCATCCACCTCATTACAGTGGACTATCATCGAGCCATCCACCTTGTTACAGTGGAAAATCATTGAGTCATCCATTATTTGCATTTTTCATTGCATTTTCATTCGCCGAGAAGACCATTGCATTTAAGTCACATTTATTCGGAGGTGAAGTATGTTCATCTTATCTATTCACGTCCAAGTTGGCGGAAACTTGTATTGAAAGAGATTTGCATTTTAGTCTCATTTATTCGGAGGTGAAGGATGTGCACCTTATCTATTCGCGTTCAAGTCGGTGGAAACTTGTGTTAAAAGATTTTTACATTTAAGTCGCATCTATTCGGAGGTGAAGTATGTGCACCCTATTTATTCAACGTTTAAGTTGAAGGAGACTTGCGATGAAACGATTTTTATTCGTCCTATCTATGGACATATATTCAAAATCCTACCAATGGATCATCTTTTTTCATACAGATGAACATATATTCAAAATCCTACTGATGGATCATATTTTTTCATTCGTCCTATCGATAGACATACATTCAAAATCCTACCGATGGATAATCTTTTTTCATTCGTCCTACCGATGGACATAAATTCAAAATCCTACTAGTGGATCATCTTTTTACATCCCTTCTACCGATGAACATTCAAAATCCTACCGATGAATTATCTTTTTTAATTCTAACTACCGATGGATCATCTATTTTTAATTTTTCCTACCGACGGACATACATCCAAAATCCTACCTATGGATCATCTATTTCTCATTCGTCCTACCGATGTACATACATTCAAAATCCTACCGACGGATCATCATTTTTCATTTGTCCGACCGATGGACATACATTCAAATCCTATCAATGTTTCATCTTTTTTCGTTCGTCCTACTGATGGACATATATTCAAATCCTACCGATGAACCATATTTTTTCATTTTTCCTACCAATGGATCATCTTCGTTCATCCTACCAATGGACATGCATCTATAACCCACCGATGAATCATATTTTTTCTTTATACCAATAGACATGCATCCATATCCTACTGATGGATTATCGATTTTCATTCTACCAATAGACATGCGTTTATATCCTACCAATAGATCTTCCTCATTTTCCTACCGATGGATATTTTTTCTCATTCATCTATCGATGGACATACATTCCGAATCCTAATGATGGATGATCTTTTTTCATTCGTCCTACCGATGGACTTACACTCAAAATCTTATCGATAGATCATTTTTTTCACTCGTCCTAGCAATGGACATACACTCAAAATGCTACCTATGGATTGTAATTTTCCATTCTTCCTACCGATGGACTTACATTCAAAACCCTACCGACGAATCATTGTTTTTTCATTCATCCTACCGATGGATATACATTCACAATCCTGCTGATGAATTATATTTTTTCATTCGTCCTACCGATTGACATATATTCAAAATCCTACCGATGGATAATATTTTTTCATTCGTCATACCGGTGGACATGTATTCAAAATATTACCGATGGATCATCATCTTCATTCGTCATACCGATGGACACACATCTTTATCCTACAAATGGATCATCTTCATTTGTCATATCGTAAGAGATGCAACCTTTTTCCCTGTAATTTTATCCCTACTAATGAGTTTCATCTTTGTTTTTTCGAGAACATCCAAGAGGATGCATTCTCAGTTGAGCCACACGTGCGGAAGACTTCAACAAGGACGCAACACAGTATGAAACCTTTTGGAGGCAAGTCCAGGATCGACTTCCACCGCATTTCAACCACACTTTTATATAAAGGTCATGTGTTCGGCCAAAATCGACTTTGTCAATTTTTGTTGTCCACGATTTCTTTCATCAATCATATCCAACGAAAGGGACAACCGTTGACACCCAATTTTGCCTAACATTTTCAAAATTCGTATATTTTTAATTTTATTTATTTAATAGTTCAAAATATATTTATTATAATTTTATATAAGTTTATCGACAACTATCCTTATTTATCAAAATTAAGAATTTTTTTTGAATTACTTTTAATTACAATATTTTATCATAACCGTTCATTTTTATTAAATCGTTATTTTTGTTAAATTACATTTTTAAATGTCATTGGTTATATTTATTATGTTTAATATTCATTTTGATATATTGTACAGTGTATTTTTTTGTCAAATATGGATAATATTTCATACACAGATATTTGTATTTAACTAGTGGTTTTGATCCATGGTTTTAGATAATGGTATTGTACTATGTGTGGTTTATGATTTTCTATTTAACTTCTTTCTAATTCATTATGTTAGGGTGGGAGTGGATAAAATTTAGGGGTATTTTCAGGTTTTTAGGGTTTGAGAGATTTTTTATTGTTCATTAGTTTTGCGGTGACAAGTAACCGGAGTTCCGCCGACTTTCGGCGAGTCCACCACCCAAAGACCCCCATTTTCCATCTTTCCCCATATTTTCTGACCAGCTTCTTTAACTCATCACCTTTCCCCTTTACTTTTGCTACCATCTCCTTCTTCCCCAGACTAAAACACGTCCAAAACTCCCGTTTTCGACCTCCACCAGCTCACTCTCGGAGAACAACCCTCTTCTCAACCCTACACCTCTTTCTTCAACAAAATCACCACCACAAAGACCCAAAACTCCACCATTAAACCACCAATTTCCTCCACACCACAAGATCTTAACCCTCTAAAGTTCAAACTATAACAAATCCAGCTCCTCCAACTGACCGAAACACAATCAGAAACAGACCTTCCTCTTTTGTTCTTGGCTCTATGTCACGCCCCAAACTAGAGGACGAGTGACTGGTAGTCGACACCTTATGAAATTAAGTTAACCACTGAAACATAACAATTTATCCACCGAGGGCCTAGAAAGTCGGGTAGCATAACGGCTAAACTATTAAACTTGGACCATTAGGGTCATAGCCTGAACAACAACTCATATAGACAAAGGTAGGCAAGCAAAAAATAACGAACCACTAGCTGGCCAACGAGGCCGCAACTGAGGAGACACACACACACAGACATATATATACATGCCAAGCCTTTGTGGCTGAAACTGGAAGCTACAAAAATAAAACCAGAATACTATGTCCACAATAGCCTCTATTAGTAACATAAGCACTGTCGGGAAAGGCCCCAACTATACCCATCTGCACAATAAAAATAAACATCTTTTGATAGCCCAGAATAAGATGGAGCTTACTAACCCACAACTGAACCTGAATCTTAACGGGTGGCTCGTTTAGAGTCCAAGCATGTACCTGAAACTGAAACTCTAGTAGCCTCCTTGATTGAAATTTGTCCCCTCTACTATTCATCTTACGTCTTAGTAATTAAGTATGCCTGATATGCTCGTTTAATCGTATGTCGTGAATACATACATATATACATACATATATACATACATATATATATATATATATATATATATATATATATATATATATGCAAATGCATGACATACCCAACCAAATGCTAGCAATGGTGGTGACTTCCGGTAGCAGACCGGCATCATATTCGCTAACTTGCGGCCATCTGTGTTTCATAGGTATAAATATAGGCAATAGGCCCCATACCTTCCGATTATAGCTCGGAAGTACAATGCATAGCATGTAATGTGATGGATTTGTAATGCACTTGTGTTACCTGAATCATGTTGCCAATCTTGGCTGTTGGTACTCTTTTCCTCATAATCTCATAATCACTTTTGTATTCACATGTAAATATCTCGTATAACCATACACTTGTAGATTAAACTAGAACACTTAAATCAAAATAATAAAGGTAACTTAGTATCTTGTAAAAGCTTAAACTTAAATCACACTTAAGAAAATTAGAACCCAAGGATATTCATTAAGAACTTAAAGTTCTTCACTTAGTATCTATATAGGTTCCTTAGTAGTTTGTAAAATAAAGTATTTCATAAAAATCCATACTTCAGTAGTTTTAACATACAATTTTCATTAAGCGTTTTGGAGATCGATATATTTTATTTTAAAGTTTTTCAAAAATATAAATTAGCGACGAAGAAAGAATCATTTCAAATTCATATTGTTCATCCCTAATCTTTTTGATTTACTACACCTAAATAAGAATAAGAACTTGTATGCATGGACCTATAGTCAAGAGAATCAACGAAATGACATAAAGATGCCAAATACCCTATTGAACCGAACAAATGGAATAGAAACATAGTGGAGTAGCAAAAATACACCAACTACAATATCAATGCCTTTCAAAAATGTGTTTCTAGTGATAGAGTAGTAAAATAATATTTTACGATTTAGGATACAAAAATTTTTGCTAAAAGGAAGTACAATGCTTTGCCTTAACATACCTTAATTCTTGGTCTTGTTGTATCAATATTGATTGTAGCCCTTCCTTACAGTATGTAGTCTAGATAAAATCATTTCACAACAACCATTACAAGCAGAATATTAACACATAAGGTCAAAGTAGCAATTTAGAGCTCACGAGTAGAGTGATTACCTCGCCAAACAATTTTTAAATGTATGCTTCATTACCTTCTCTTCTCCAAATTACAATCCCAAATTAATGACATAACATACATTTTTGCAGCAACTATTAACAAGTGGAGGCCTACACAACAGTCAACAACAACCTAATAGATTATGCCTGCACAATAATAAAAACTCCGCGTATCGCCACACCCTTATTTTCCAACCCCCAAATAACCTCAACCAAATCCTTATCACGAGTCTTCAAACCATTTAATCTATAAAAAATATATGTAATGCAGTCCTATAATTTTTCAATATAAACATAATAACATTAACTCACCACTTCCAATCATCATCCTATACGTTCGTCCAATAATTACATTTGAAGTCTTGTCTTTCTCTTCATGACCAACAAGAGGTCAAAAGGTCAAAACCTTAAATTAAACATGATGGAGATTACAGTACTTTAGCATGTATTTTCAATAACAAACATTATCCTTAAACACAAAACGTTGAACCAAGAAGAAACAATTTGAAATTTGCAATGCAATAATAGAACCAACGTTACACCTATTTATCTTACAATTAGTTACCCATCTATACTTCTTCTTATCTTCCAGACTCATCACAACGAGAACCACACACATACAAATCATTTCCGAAAATTCCAGCAACAACAATATTAGGAAAATACTTCAAAACAGCCCAACATCACTTAACTATCCAAATACGATTTTTCTAGCAGTCTATTAGTGTTTTTGCTTCTATAGTATACCTGTAACTTGGAATCACTCAATAAAATGAAGGTTGAGAATTATTACCTTCAAACAGAAGCAACACCACACAAAAAAGAGTCTCCTTCACCATGAAGAATCCTTCAAATTACAACCAACGAGGAGGAAAGAAGTAACACAATCTCTATGAACGTTCCAAGGGGGAAACCATGTTGAATACTTGTAGAGTTTTTCTTGGATGATAGAGGAACCTTTAGATATATTTAGTACTGTTTTATTCTTATTTTGATCAAAGAAAATGAGATAAAACGAAGATAAATCTGATCTTATAAATCTAAATTGACTTATGGGCGAGAGACCCACCTTCACGTGCCTACTTGCGCAGTCTCACTAAAATTTGAATATCTCTAAATTCTAAAGTTTTATAGTCAAATGGTTTAGTGATTTGGAAATTAAACTTGTAGACCTTCGATTCCATATATTGGGGTTCTTATAAAGCTTTATATATTGTGATAAAAGCTCCGAGACCTTTAAGACATATTTCAGAAAGTTTATCAAAGAAACTTACTCTAACCTTTGTCAACTTTTATTTCCCAACTTGCTTGACTTCAAAACTTAACTTACGATTATTGGGATACCACATCACCTTATAAAACATCCTTATTAGATATAAAACACTCTTTATCTTATCCCTAATGGTACAAGTTAAGTTAAACATTCCGAATGGATGGGGTGTAAGAATAGACATTCTTTAACTCAAACTTGTTTAAGGACATCATTGACCCATAACATTAGTCTAATTCTTACATTTTTATCACCCCTTTGCAAAATAATTCTCCTTACGAGATACACCAAGTTGTATTAACCTCATACACTCATGCAATACAATGCCTATTATGTGAAAGAACCACGGGGTCTCACATTCGAGTTCCACCATTAATGGTGAACTTCGAGCTCATAACAAAAAACAACCACCGTTCACCCTCCACAAACCACCAGCTCACGCCACCACATTCCTTTCTCCCTTTTTTCGGCAACAACCAGACCAAAACCATCTTTATTTTCTCCCTTTTCCTGGTGAAATAGTCATTACAAACGACCTTAAACGCAACAAACAACTTAGAAAAACAATCATTCCGGCAAAGAGAGAAGTCACCGCGAACTCCGGTGGACAGCGAGCTCCGAGCTCGTACAATCCGAACCAGTAGCTCCGGCGAACTACATGAGTGAAACCATCACTAACGAGCCACTTTTTCCAGCGAACAATAACTAACAACAACGATGCCATCACTGCGAGCTCCAAATTCCAAACCACCATGACACCATGAAAAACCCACTGTACCCCGAAGTCTCTTTCCATTGAAGTTATTTCAATGTAATTTGAATCATAATTTTTTATATATTTTTGCATATATTGTTCACGATAGGCAAACATTAGTCCATTTCTCATATTACTGGTTTACTTTATTATTTATGTATATTACGTGTTTATTATATTTGTATATTTGTTTAATCTCCTCCTCAATTTGAAAAAAATGAATTTAGTCGGGACCCACATTTGTGAATTGCGAAGGATGCCTAACACCTTTCATTCGGAATAACCTGAACCCTTATCTAGAATCTAATGGTTTCATAGATCACTTTAATTGATTTCCTTGTTTTTCCTAAAATTAGGTTGCGAATCCTTTAATATTAGTTTTTTCTTAAAACGCTTTTAAAATTGAATTAATTGATTATTTTTTATTAACCACGATGTTGCTCCCTATTTTAATAAAGTAGGGATGTAAACATATGTTCACAATTTTTGGAATGATACCTTTGCCTTATCTAGTTGTTTAATTCATTATTTTTGGGTTGCATCCGTTCTTGTTTAAACTTGTTTATCATTTAGTAGTTTTGGTATATTGACTTTCATGTTCTAGGTTGTTTACTTTCGCATTTATTTATTTAGTTAGAATCCTTGTTGAAGTTTGTGGGATCTTCTTATTTAGTTTATTTAACTTTCTTCCGTAACTTAAATGCCTTAGTTTTTTAGATTAATTTATCTAGTTTGGGTCATAGTGGTTCTCCCACCAAAGTGTTAGTGTGGCTGCCAATCACGATGGTGGGGATCATGACAAAGTTTTTATCAGCCTAGGTTCATTGATCTCGATGTACCGATATGAGTCTGATAGAGTCTCGCAAAATGGTACAGGGACGCCTTTACTTTTCTTTGAGAGGCTATAGGACTTTAGGAAATCTCTATATTTTTATCTTGTCTCCCTTCATGCTATATCTTTGGTCCAATTGCTATTTATGTGATACGAATTGGTATCTAACCTTCTTTACTCCTCTTTCCACAGATGATTAATACAAGATATAACGGTATTCATCTCGCTGCTCCCATCAATTCTCCAATTGAGTAACCTACAGTGAGATGTCGCGGTCGTGGAAGGGGTAGAGGTCGTAGAAGAGTAGGTCTTTTTGGGAATGAGGTACTGATTGAAAATGCTCCTATGAATGAGAACCTTTTTGCGCATAATGAGGAGATAGAAGAGGATATTGAGGGTGGAGATGTTGTTCCTCCCTTGGATCCATTTTTAGCACAACAAATCATGTCGTTCTTGAAGGGTTTGTTTGGTCATGCTCCCGCGGTTAAAGTTACTTAGGATCCCTCCATTCCACCTACTGTTAGCATTTGCTCCTAAGGTAAGTAGAACGGTATGTAATGATGCTTTCTTCCGTCCTTTGTTGTGTTTTGTTATGACTGGCAATGAGCACGACATGTTGACTAAGTTTCTGAAGCTTAAGCTTTCGATATATCTTCGTTCTCAGAGTGAGGATGCATATGAGTTCATTCTGGATTTTTATGAGAGGATGCATGAATTTGATATAGTTCACCAACATGGGTTGAGTTAGTGTCTTTCAAACTTCAAGGTGAGGCCAATCAAGCTTATATGAAGTGTAGATCTTGTACTTTACCTCCACTCACTTGGAATATTTTCATGCTATTCTCTTGGAAAGTACGTGCCTAGAACTTTGAGGGATAGTATAATAGATAAGTTTATTGCCTTGGAGCACGGTGGTATGATTGTGGGTGTGTATGAGGCCAAGTTCCATGCTTTGTCTAGATATGCTACTCAATTGGTTACTCAGAGGAGGAGAGGATCCACTTATTTATTAGAGGGTTGAATTCTGAATTGCAAGTGTTATATGTCCATATGAATTCTACAAATGAGGAGCTTCAATGAGGTGACATGCTATGTTAAGAAAGTGGAGGGGGTGAGGCGAGACGGTCAGGATAAGGCATTGGCTAAGAGAGCCAAAAATGTTAGAAATTTTCATACCTCATATTCTAGAGGATCCGGTAGAACAATGCTGACAACCAAGCCAATTCAGTCCACTATGCCCGCCTCTACATGTAATTACTCGGGAACTCCATCTTATAATTTTCAGGATAAGGTGTGAGTCTTTTCTTCGACGGCTAGCAGACCATATTTTGATCGTACTTACTATAGTTATGGAGAACGTGGACATAGGAGGAGAGATTGCCTCTATCCTCTTATGCTGGACTCTGCACATCAACCATCTAGAGTAGTGATACCCACACAAAATTGTAATAATGGTATAGCACATCCACAAGATGGGAGAGGAGGTAATCAACGAGGTCATAAAGGCAAAGGAATTTTAATGTGGGCAGAGGTAACGTGCAACCAGGCATGGAGGTAGCTCGTCTAGATGATTGGGCATAGTGTTATGCTTTTCCAGGAAAGAATGAGGTAGAGGCGTCTTACGCGGTGATCACAAGTACTATTCTTGTTTGTGACCGTATGGCTAATGTGTTGTTTGATCCTGGTTGTACCTTTTCTTACGTATATGTGAGATTAGCGTTAGAATTTGATATGATTTGTGATATTCTCGATGCCCCTATCCATGTTTCTACCCTAGTTGGAGAGTCAGTCATAGTGACTCATGTCTATCATGCTTGTCCTATTTTGTTTATGGGTTTTTAGACTTGGGCTGATTTGGTGATTTTGGATATGAATGACTTTAACATAATCTTAGGTATGACTTGGTTGTCCCTCTATTATGTTGTGTTAAATTGTAATACTAAGTCCATGATTCTGTAAATTTTGAGAAGGGAAAAATTAGAGTGGGAAGGGTGTACAAGACTAAGCAAGTTAAGATTATATCCTCCATTTGGGCTAGTAAATTAGTAGAGCAGAGTTGTTTTGCTTATTTGGCTCATATTAGGGACGTTGAGATTGAGGCTCCATCTAATGGGTCTATTGCTGTGGTGTCCTAATTTAGTGAAGTATTTCCTAATGACTTCCCTGGTATACCTCCTGATAGAGATATGGATTTTTGCATTGATTTGGATCTCGATACTCGTTCCATTTCCATCCCTTCATGTCGCTTGGCTCTGACAGAATTAAGAGATCTTAAGACTCAAATCCAAGAGCTTCTTGATAAGGTATTTATTTTCCTCAGTGCTTTCCCATCGGGTGTGAAGAAACACATAGCAAAGTTTGTGGCTAAGAGACAAAATTATCAACAAGTGAAGTATGAACATCAAAGGCATGCAGGTTTGGTTCAAAGAATGCCTATTCTAGAATGGACGTGGGAAAAAATAGCCATGGAATTTGTGATTGGGCTTCCCAAGACCTTGGAGAAGTTTGATACTATTTGTGTAGTGGTTGATAGATTGACTAAGTCAGCCCATTTTATTCCGGTAAGATTAGACTAATGCTGAACTATTGGCTAAAGTGCATGTGAAAGAGATAGTGAGGTTGCATAGGGTGCCCCTTTCTATCATCTCAGATCGTGGTACCTAATTTACTTCCAAGTTTTGGAGGAAATTGCATGATAAATTGGGAACACAACTAACTTTTAGTACAACCTTCCATCTGCAGACAAACGGGTAGTCAGAGAGGACTATTCAAGTGTTAGAAGAAATTTAGAGCACGTGTGATTGATTTCGAAGGGCATTGGGATAAATTCTTACTGTTGTGAGAATTCTCTTATAATAATAGTTATCACTCCAACATAGATATGACACCATTTGAGGCACTCTGTAAGAGGGGATGTAGATCACCCATAGGATGGTTAGAAGCTGGAAATGTGAAACCTTTTGGGATTGATTTAGTAAAGGTTGCTCAAGATAAGGGGATGAGTATTCAAGTTAAGCTTCTAGCAGCCCAGAGTAGACAAAGAAGTATGCGGATCATAAGGTGAGAGACATGACATTTGAATCCGGTGAAAATGTTCATCTTAAGATATCACCCATGATAGGGGTGATAATATTTGGTAAGAAGGGTAAGCTAAGTTCTAGATACATTGTCCCATTTGAGATTTTTGAATATGTTGGACCGGTAGAGTATAGGTTGTATTTACCTCCTAATTTATCAAGTGTTCATCCGATATTCGATGTATTCATGCTGAAGAGGATCATGGTGATGGAAATTATATCATTAAGTGAGACTCAATTGTGTTAGATAAGGACCTCTAATATGAGGAGAAACCGATTACAATTCTTGATCGGGATATGCGCAAGTCGAAGACCAAGGAGATTAAGTCTGTGAAATTTCAATGGAAGTATCATACAATTGATGAAGCTATATGGGAAACCAAGAAGGATATGCGATACAAGTATCCTCAATTGTTCATCGAATCAGGTACTACTTCATTCCTTCCTTAGCCTATATTTCCTAAGTTTTTCACTCGGGGACGAGTGATGGGTAAATTTGTATCTACTGTAATAACTCGGTTCTGTCATTATAGAAAATCCAACGGGGGGAAATTTTGGGTTGGAAAACTTTTTCGTAGTATTTGATTTTTTTCCAACCTAGTCCAGATTTGGACGAAATCAGAGTCTTTGAGGTGTGGGGAAATCTTGTAACAATAGGGAGAACCGTATATGATTTTGATTGCAAGAGTAGTTATATAACTCTTTAAAGAATCTGCATGACTTTACGGAATTGAATTCGGACACGTAGAACTCCGGGAATTGATCTTAGCGTAAATGATATTTTCTGAGCGTCGTGGGTTAGAGGTGTGTTATGGAATGGAGATTTAAAAATTCTTTAAATTTCTCACTGGTTCATAAATCTTGTCATGGCATATGATGCCTCTCTAGCGTCACCACTGTGCGGGCAGGACACGAATTAAAGTCGTTAATAAACCCCCTACACGATCTCATTATGCACTTTTTGACTTTTTGATCTAAGTTACAAACTCCAGGTGACTCCTACTTGTTTTCCACCACTCTTGAGGCTAAAGTTAAGCTTTTCACTCCTTTTTGATCTGTAAAATGTAATAGAATGGGTTAATAATGATGGGAAAGAGTTTTGATATAAATTCTATGGTTGAAACAAGCCTAAGTTAGATGATTGGGATATGCGTTTGATCTAGGGTTGATAGTTTTTTAGTAATCTAGGTAATTATTGATTGTTTATTGATTCCTTTATTATATTGATTTTTTTGTAGACCAAAACAAGCGGAACAAATCCGAAAAGGAAGGATCAAGTTTCTTAGGGTTTCAAGCTTATTTCGAGGTAGGTGATGGTACAAATTCTATTGATAGTGTGATGTATTCTTGTTATTGCTTCATTATGATGTATGTATGTATGCGAAATTTGCTTTACTGAATTCACACTTGTTGAAAATGAGATAAATAAATGATTATATATCATGAATCACTCTTGATTGTATGACTGAAAGTATACTTGTGTTTGTGATTGTGCTCTATTGATGGATCAAATTGTCATATTCCGGCATAAACTGGGATCAGATTACCACGTTCCTGCATATATGGAATCGGATTTCCACGTTCTGGCATAACTATGGGATGGGTACCACGTTCTGGCGCACTAACAGTCTGGGTTTGGGTTCCATGAGAGGACCAACAACTTGACATACTTGTGATAAATGTGAAATTGTGGAAGCATGTGATATTCAATATTGTATATGTTCGATATACTGAATGATTATATTTTTATAATTAACTTGTCTATATTGCACTTAGTGGGATTGCTGCGTGATCCTACCAGTATAGTGTGGTTGTATACTCATACTGCACTTGATCTTATTTTTGTTGAGTATAGCCCATATTCCGTCGACTATTAAAAAACCCCACTTAGAAGATTTGTTATCGTTGCTTCTAAATTCAAGGGTGAACTAGCATATTTTGGGCTGCCATGTAATTCTCTTTGGTCTATGTTCACCATTTTCGTACTTAGACATTTGATATAGCTAGTTATTTAGTTCATTAGCTTGGGGTGGCATTCTTGTTTAGACTTGGTTATCATTTATCAATTTTGGTACATTGAATTTTAGGTTCTATGTTGTTTACTTTCAGATTTGTTTAGTTAGTTCTTTAGAATCCTTGTTGAAGTTTATGGAAAATTCTTTCTTAGTTTATTTAGCTTGCTTTCGTATCTTTAATGCCTTTGTTTTTAGATTAACTGCTTTAGTTTGGGTCGTAGTAGTGGTTCTCCCACCGTAGTGTTAGTGTCAGAGACAATCACGATGGTCGGGGTCGTGACAATTTGAAAGTCTACTTGTGCAATGCATGGATGCCATAGCATAATACCACCCACACTAAGTAGTGCATTCTTAAGTAGTCGTAGTTCATTATCATTTTTTATGGGGAAAGCCTTAACCAACGTAGTCCATGTGAGAAATTCAAAGAATCCCGGTGTCACCTCACCGGAAAAGAGATTCCTACTTTCCTAAGGTAGGACCATTACTTTTTATCTTAGGTGGATCCACTAGTTAATATCCTATGTGGGAACATAGTTATGGGATATTGAGATTGCTACAATACACCCACCTCAACTCACAGATGAGCATTCATCTTTAGGGATTGCTACTAGATGCCCCACCTCAACTCATAGATGAGCATCCATCCCAATCCATATCCACTCGGTGCTTAGCATTATTCACATGAAGTACTTAACAATCATTACATTATTCATTATTATGGATAAGAGATTGCGACTAGATACCCTTCCTCAACTTACGGATGTACATCTATCTCAACCCAACCTTCATTCATTGGAAATCTCAAAGATGAAAATAGCCTTTCAACTACGAATCCCCATGTTGTGAGAAAGTCCTTTCACAACATGTCATTATCATTCATTTGGAAGGGAAATTGAGATTGTTACTAGACACTTCGTCTCAACTTACGAATGAGTACCCATCTAAAATCCCATATTTATTCATTACTGTACAATACAGAATAACCTTTCAATTAACACTTCTTCATTAACATAATCTTAGAAACTTCATTCATTCTTTATTCATAAGTGTCTGTTTATGTGATAATAACCTTCCACATAGAACCTCATCATTCATAAGTGTTAATTAAGAATAAGACTTCAATCATAAAACTTTTATATCCTAGACATTATTATAATACATTCATAAAGGTCACACATATACCTCACTTTATGATCATTCATAGATCCTTCATAGATCCTTCATGCATATAGAGGTATAAGGAAAATAATCATCAATTCAACACCACAATATACAATTCCACCTTTCAAGTAGATCAACATCTAATTCACAATTCTAATTCAACAAGTAACTGATCATAACTTGCCTTCAAGGCCATAAATCCCAATCACCAACACACCAATATTGTACTACAATTATGCATGTGTAATGATATACTTCAATAATCTAATGCAATTTAGACAAATTCTATTCACATGCATTCTTCATCAACTAACTCACTTCACAAAAGCACATTTAGGAATTGAGAGAATTCATGGGTTCATAGAGTATTTTCATCATAAATCATCAATTCAACACTAATACAATCATAATATCCCATTAATAATCTTTTGAAAATGGTTAGTGAAGGAACCCATGAGATTGAGTAAATGTTCTAGGTTTTATCATGAACTTAGGAACTTTGAAATTACTTTGAATTGACTCTAGGGCTGAAAGCTATCCCTTGATGAAGAATCACCATACCTTCATTAAGAAACCTTTAAGAAAATTGAGAAAGAAACACCTTGAAATCCTCAAACACAAGCTTCAATGGGTTCTTCTTCTTCCTTGAACTTAGAGAGAGAATTTTGAGATAAGAAGAACTTTTGGGGTTTTGATTTGAGTAATTAAAAATAATAGAGTTAATGAAGTGTTTTAATACGTAAAACTATTGATATTAATGATATAAACTATTTGAAATCAACCCTAGTTAATAATTAATTAAAATAAAATTACTTAAAACTCCTAAATTTGGGCAGCCCCGTCAAGGACTACGACAAATTTCACGGCTCGTGAAGGGGGAACATGGCCCGTGGTCCCTATGCAGTGTGACCTATTTTTCCTTTCTAAGACAAGATTCTAAGGCATCTTCATGGACACTTATACGGGTCGTGGTCAAGGCCACTAACCGTGGAGTGGTTTGTGAATTTGGGGCAGTAGCTTGGTCTTAAGGCCTTGATTCCCATGCCAGCAAGTCATCTTCACGGCCACTTTTACGGACCAGGGTAAAGATCACTGACTTTGATGTGGTCAGTAGATTTGGGACAGTGCTTAGCCAAGGTAGGGCAGCCTTGCCCTTTTGCTTAAGTCTTTCCCCCTTGGCTTCGCGCTTTCCTTAGCTACCCATAGCCAACATTAAAAGGGGTCTTTCAACTACGAATTCTAACACGTACGTTGACGGTTACTCAGTAAACTTAATCAAACAAGGCTCGGGACAACATAGCATAACAATAAATCTCACTACAAAACTCAACACAAGGTCGTTAGGCTCTAGTTTCACTTATTCATTTTTATGGGTCGTTACAATAAATGATCAATATCAACTTCATAATTGAACTTGGGCATGTTTCTCCTACATGAAACATCATCACCAAAGTAATAAGAATAAAAATTACCAGTTTCTCTCCCAATATGACCTTGAACAATTGATCCTTTAATCTTTTCCCTTTCCATAATTGTTCGCTTAGAACTTCCAATTTTTCTACATGTATATAACTTAGTGAATATTTCAAATGGATACATCCATTTTAGTTGAACCAAACCTCCGAGCCTCTTGTACAGGGTGAATTGAAATATGCTCCATCACATCAAAGAAACCACATGGAAATATCTTCTCCAACTTAGTAGCTATAACAAGAATTTTTTCCTCCATCATGTCTAAACTACTCTCCAACATCTTTACAGAACACAAATCTTTAACAAAAAAGACTTATCTCTGTGATTGGTTTCCATATCATTTCGGGTGGATGGCTAAAAGTCATAGTAATTAAAGTTTCCATGAACACATGACAATCAAGACTTTTCATACTTATTAGTTTTCCTTCATTCATATCTTCCTGCATTTCTAAATTCGAAGAATAACCCTCCGAGATCCTCAAACTTTTAACCCACTCACAAATTTCACGTTTCTCATCCAAATGATCAATCATTGAGTCCATAGCCACATCACGAACATCCCAATCTGGTTTAACATTCATTAATCTAACCTCAACTGACAAGTAATAATACAAACTCCCTTCACATAATGGATGACTAGACTCTTCTAATTGATCATAGAAGTGTCTTGCTTCTTCATTAGGAGCTTCATCAAAATATTGTTCGGGTTCCATCCCACCTTAAATCCCAAAAGCATTATTGATCATTTATGAACCCTATAATGTTCAACCCTATATTAGCCATGTAGTGCCAACATATTATATTCATCTACAAGCATCGAATTATAAAATATACCATTCAATCATCTCTTTCTCCATGATCAAACCATATAAAATATCTAGGCTTAATTCAATTACGGTACCAATGAACTATGATTGTATTTGGGGTAAAAGATTTTCAGCACTTACATGCAGTACAAGCATACCTAATCAATCAATTGTTCTTGAAAATGTCAAGTGTCATTGTATGTTCATTAAAATCTCTAACACAGTTAATAAAATCAGGTTTCAAACCAACACCAGTTTCATAATGCATATTATACATCCACACACGATGATCCATCTACAAATATATAGATATTCAATTATATTAATAAATTTAATAATAATTTTACTACATTGAACTAATTTATATTATTAATATAAATACTACATTTCAAGATCTATGAAGTTAAAGCTTAATTAATTAATGAATAAAAATTAATTGAGTTCAAATTAAGTTCAATTTCTAGTTAACTCAAAATTAAGTTTATTGTCACGACCGGATCCTACACCTTGGACGTGGCCGGCACTCGAAGACCAGTGCTGGCCCCAAGCGAACCCTCAACCTGGCTAACTACAAACAGAAGACTCACTTAAGCATACAAAGCTTGAAAAGTGAAATAAAATTTAAAAACTCAAATGAACAACTTTGAATAAATAATATATTCAACTAGCCATAAATAAGTAACTTTAGTTTTTAAAACATTTAATCAAATAAATGCAAAATACAAACTCCTTAACTAAACTGACTATCTAAGAAGCTTCTAACTGATAAAGATGGAAGTCGGGACAAGACCCACGACCTCTTAATTAAATTGAAAAGTAAATGAAATCCTCCAGAAGTAAGGAGGCTCACCACCGCTATCTTGAATCTCAGATGTATCAACGAAGCTCTTGTTGAAGACCTTGAATACATGTGTCTGCATCATGAGAAGATGTAGGCCAATTGTCTCAGTACGTGGAATGTACGAGCATGTAAGGAGAATTCTAAAGCATAACATAAGCTTGATACTTGAATAAAAAATGGAAACATACTTACCACTTCTCAAACTTGAAACTCAAGGAATACTTAAGAATACTCAAGAATAAGACACTCAATTCATATATTAAATACTGAACTCAAAGATATGATAGTCGACTATGGATACTCGACTCAATATAGAGCAAAAAAGACATATGCAATATGTATAAAATTGGTAAAAAAGTGTAAATTCTTAGTTCATTAAAGATAAAACAATAATAAACTCAACTATACTTATATATGAAAGTAATATAGTTTCTGTGGAGTTTTTATAATCGATAACCACCATTACGAGCCTAAGTGGTGATACAACGTCTTGCCCACGTTGCTAGAACTGTCCTATACTTTCGCATCGCATAGAACATCTTCTACCTAGTGGATCTACTGGCTAACATTACGTGATCATCTAAAAAGTATGACACGTTAATACCCATGACGGCTACATGGTTTACATGAGAACTTTTGTTATCTGAACTCTCATCTCCACATCGGTGCTCAATACTACTCCCAAAATGTACTTTAGCTCATGCTTTTAATAAAAACTTTCTTCCTTTGGGTTGAGATACTTTACTGGAGCCTTTATCTTTAAAAGCTCCTTTTTGGAATCAATATTCCCCTCTTTAGTTCAAAACTCTTTTGAAACTCCTAAATTTCCTTTTTACTTAAATGTAAAAAATTTATCAACCTTTAGGGAATACTTAGTCCCCTTTATAACTTCTAGTGAAATAAACTCAGCTCTTGCTCTTTACTTAACTTGAAACTTTTACTCTTAAGGAACTTTCCCTTAGACCTTTTTGAGAATTGAACTTAACCTTTACTCTTTTTCTTAACTCGAACTTGAGCCTTAAAAAAAATTTAAAATGTTTAAGTAAGACTCTAAGAACTTTTAAAACTTTACTTTTACTCACTTCAAAGCTTTAGACTTGACTTCTTACTTTTAAACTTGACTCTTAACTTCTTGACTTGACTCTTAACTTTCCTTGAATTGAAGTATGGATTCAAGGTTCATGATATCATGTTTATGCATGATTTCATGATTTTCAACTTGGAGTATTCATGCGGAATTATGAGCATGAACTACTCAACTCGAGAACTAGAAGGTACTTTTTAACTCAAGATATGAAAAAGGAACTCAATACTCACGACTTAGAACTTTGAGATACTACTCTTCTCAATGATACTCAATTTATGAAATTCACGCAGAAGTTATGGGCATGAATATATTGACTCGAGGTCTAAGTAACTAGATGGAACTCATGTATATGACTCTCTCATTCTCTTATTACTTCCTCAAAACATAGTTCAATTCGATGATGGATCTCATAGAATTCACAATTTAACTTAAAAACTTTCTTGAACTCTACTCTTAACTCTCTCTTGAGTGTGAATTACAAATTCAAGAGTTTTGGTTCATGACATGGAGAATCTCAGGATGACAAGGTATCTCATGAATAAATTCTCTTCATACTCACACTAACTTACTTGGGTCTTGACACAAGCAACTAAAAGTTGTAGAAGACTCATTAATTGGACTCAAAAGGAGTTTCTTAGAACATTTGAAAGAATTCTGAGAACATAACTCTCAACTCTACCTTTAAATTTGAATTATGAATTCAAGGTTATGATCATGTTAGGATTGATTTAGATGTTTAGAAATAGCTTAGATTAGTTAGAATAAAAAAAGAGTGAAGGTGCACTTTAAACGAACTCAAACGGAGGAACCGGAGGCAAACTGGACTGGGCAAACGACATTGGGGCTATGGGTGGCGCGAGGCGCCAACCCTTGATGGACAGATATGGGTTTGGGGAGCTCTGGTAGGCGCACCGCGCAAGGGCCCAACCCAGAAAATTCTGCCGAGCACTTTTGCTCGTTTTCTCACCCTAAATTGCCTAAATTATAACGGTTTCTTCCCCAATCACTTGGATTCGATTACTTAGCTGAATTACACTCTAATATACTAAAAAAAACACTAAAAGTACTCAATTTTATCTTAAGAAATCATCAAAAATCCAACACAACAATATTTATATTGAACTTCAAGAACACCTTCCAAGAACTCATCAAGAGCTCTAATCTTTAAACTTTAAGCATGAAATTTCGCTAAAGAAATACATGATTTGCGTGTGGGTGAACTAAACCAACAATATATAAGCTTATATACCTCTTAGGGATTATACCCATGGCGAAAATCCGCAACTAAACTTAAGAACGTCGACGAACGCATTCATCCTTGCCTCTTTTCTCCTCTTTTCTTTTCATGTCTCTTCTTGAACTCTAAAATAAAACCCTAGGTGTATATTAGGATTATAAAACTGAACCTAAAAGGATTAGACCCCTAACATATTATTAAAAATGAATTAAATCTGATTGGGCTTAGAAAGGACTAAAATACCCCTCACTATTTTCGGCTAACGTTCCTTAACTGGATAGCCTAACTACAAAAAGTCATATCTCACTCATCCGGACTCGAAAATTAGCAAACTCTGCGGCTTTAGAAATATAATTCAAAGAACTTTCTTATGGTATCTTTTAGAACACCTAACGCATCCCGTTCTAGGAGTTATGTTTGTTTGAAGTTTACCCAAAACTCATATTTAGCTTAACTTGCAATATTTCAGATTTTGCTATTTCCAATTTAATTCTTTTTGAAACTCTTGGTGCGAAATCAAGTGAACTGACCTTAATACTTTAGAAATTTTTAATTCCTTGGTGAAATATCACTCACTATGATGAACAACTTAAGTCTTAGTTCGAAAAAATTTCTGGGGTGTTACGATATCTCCCCCTTGGGATCATTCGTCCTCGAATGACGACTGAACTGGGTATAGAATGGTTTGATCTTACTAAGGTCTACTTCTAATGGTACACTTTCAATATATTCAAGCTTAAACCAAATCCTTAGGTTTTGCTTCTATACCTCTCTATTAGAATCTCATCCCAACACTATTACTCTTTACCACCACCTTTCTCATCTCATGAATCCTCCTAATGTTTAGGAATACAACATTCAAGCTTAGTAATCTAACAACTCCATGAACTCCTATGAATAAACTCCTTATGAAATTCTCAACACTTGAATTGATTTCTCATCTTATCATCTCCCCCTTAGGTTTAAAGCTAACAGTTGAAAGTTGTGGACCTATAATACATCTCTACTGGTGTACATTATCGTAATGATCTTTTTATACTTGTAACTTAGCAAAACTTCACTGCTCTTATCTCAAGGTTAGGGTCTCTACTACTCACATTCATTGCAACAACCATCAGTATCTCACCCATTCTATGTCAAGTCTTCTAGATTAAATCTCAAGATTAACATCATCACCCTTATGTTTTCATTCTTTTGGATCATGACACTCATCTCAAATTAAAGCTTAATGTTTATTACTAAACCCGAATATCAATATGATTTCTTGCTTACTATACTATACCTCAATACTACTAGGAGCACATGACAATTATTCAATCGTCACCTCTTATCCTTCATATTTACAATTCTATCAACTTCGACTTCGCAACATAAATATGATTCACTCATTCACTATATATCAATGCCTAATTATTTCTATAACACTTTGAATATTACAGGCTCTCTCTAAAAAATCATAAGCCTAGCTTAGATCTATCACCTCATGAATACTCTTGCTAATCTATTCACCACTTACACTTGGTCATTACTAACACAATGACACATCATCATAAACTCCTTTGTAGCTACAACAAAATCTACCTTGTATGATGGAATCTTCCCAAATCATCGCTTCTTAGTCTACTCATAAGGGAAATATCTTCATTACTAACTTACTAGGTACATGACTATTGTAACATAGTTTTCCCACAACACCATATCCCTTACATACATTACTAAATCTCTGCATACTTTCCTCTAACTCTTGGTTTTTTCACTACTACTACTCATGATCTCATAACTCATGCTACTCTTTCGGGTGAAGATCATACCCAATTCTTCTTAAAAAGGACCTCAGTTGAAACAAGGCTAAAAAGAAAGAGAACAACTCACTTTTAGCTCAAACGATCGATTCAAATGAATACGGGTGCATTCCTTTGAAACTGAACACTTAACTTACTCTTGGATTTCTCTCAAGCCCCTATGGAGTCTCATGGCGTTTGCTAAGAATAACTCATCCATAAGGATCTCTACACTTCACTTTTTTTTAAACCACCTCTAGCATAATGGGTAGTCAAATTAATAAGAGAACGCACGAGTTAGAATAGATCTCTATATCTTAGATCTTTCGCACGATTAAGAGTTTAAAAGAAGGGAAACTTTTCTTAAATGCCTATAGTACCTCATTCATTGAAGTGCGACCCTCACAGCCACAAATAAGATCCTATTGACATGTCTTCATAGACACCCTAGGACACTTAAATCTTTGCTCTGATGCCAAGTTTGTCACGACCCGAGCCTACACCCTGGATGTGGCCGACACTCGAAAACCATTGCTGGTCCCCAAGCAAACCCTCATCCTGGATGAGTACAAGCGGAAGACTCACTTAAGCATACAAAGCCTGAAAAGTGAAATAAAATTCATAAACTCAAATGAACAACTTTGAATAAAATAATATATTCAACTAGCCATAAAATAGGTAGCTTTAGTTTTTAAAACATTTAGTAAAATAAATACAAAATACAAACTCCTTAACTAAACTGACTATCTATGAAGCCTCTAACTGATAAAGATGGAAGTCGAGACAAGACCCACGACCTCCTAATTAAACTGAAAAGTAAATGAAATCCTTCAAAAGTAAGGAGTCTCACCACCGCTATATCGAATCTCGGATGTATCAAAGAAGCTCTTGTTGAATACCCTGAATACCTGTGTCTGCATCATGAGAAGATGCAGATCAATTGGCTCAGTACGTGGAATGTGCGAGCATGTAAGGGGAATTCTAAAGCATAACTTAAGCTTGATACTTGAATAAAAAATGGAAACATACGTACCTCTTATCAAACTTGAAACTCAAGGAATACTCAAGAATACTCAAGAATAAGATACTGAACTCAGAGATTAAATATTGAACTCAAAGATATGATACTCGACTATGGATACTCAACTCAATATAAAACAATAAAGACATATGCAATATGTATAAAACTAGTAAAATAGTGTAAACTCTTAGTTCATTAAATATAAACCAATAATTAAACTCAACTTTACTTATATATGAAAGTAATATAGTTTATGTTGGAATTTCTCTAACGGTCAACCACCACTATGAGCCTAAGTGGTGATATAACATCTTGCCCACGCTGCCAGAACTATCCTATACTTTGCTGTCGCATAGCACATCCTCTACCTAGTGGATCCACTAGCTAACCTTACGTGATCATCTAAAAAGTATGGCATGTTAATACCCATGATGGCTACATGGTTTACAAGGGAACTTGAGTTATCTGAACTCTCATCCCCACATTCGTGCTCAGTACTACTCCCAAAATGTACTTTAGCTCATGCTTTTAATAAAAACTTTCTTCCTTTGGGTTGACATAATTTACTGAAGCCTTTAGCTTTAAAAGCTCCTTTTTGGAATCAATGTTCCCCTCTTTAGTTCAAAACTCTTCTGAAACTCCTAAGTTTCCTTTTTACTTAAATGTAAAACATTTATCAACCTTTAGGGAATACTTAGTCCCCTTTATAACTTTAGAGATATGAAATCAACTCTTGCTCTTTACTTAACTTGAAACCTTAACTCTGGGAATACATAGTTCCCTTATACCTTTTTGAGAAATGAACTCAACCTTTACTCTTTTCCTTAACTCAAACTCGAGCCTTAAAACAAATTTAAAATGTTTAAGTAAGACTCTAAGAACTTTGAAAACTTTACTTTTACTCACTTCAAAGCTTTAGACTTGAGTTCTTACTATTAAACTTGACTCTTAACTTCTTGACTTGACTCTTAACTTTCCTTGAATTGAATTATGGATTCAAGGTTTATGATCTCATGTTTATGGATGATTTCATGATTTTCAACTTGGAGATTTCATGCGGAACTATGAGCATGAACTACAAAACTCAAGAACTAGAAGGTACTTTTTAACTAAAGATAGGAATAAGGAACTCAATACTCACGACTTAGAACTTGAAGATACTTCTCCTCTCAATGAAACTCAATTTATGAAATTAAGTTATGGGAATGAATAACTCGACTCGAGGGTCTAAGTAACTAAATGTAACTCATGTATATGAATCTCTCATTCTCTTATTTACTTCCTCAAAACTTAGTTTAATTCAATGATGGATCTCAAAGAATTCACAATTTAACTTAACAACTTTCTTGAACTCTACTCTTCACTCTCTCTTGAGTGTGAATTATGAATTTTCAATTCACTCACCCTAATTCAAACTAACAATCAATAAATACAAAATCATCAACTAATTACAGTTAAATAACTAACAACATCACATATAGTTCAAATTGATTTTTTTGATAAATAAAACCCTAACCTTAAAGGAGAAGGAGAGAATTAAGAGAGAGTGGGGATTCAAACCGGCAGCATCTCCTCGCGACTCGACGACAGTGCTAGAGTGGAGACAAGGAGAGGAAAGAATGTGAAAATGAGAATTGGGGGAGAAATGGGGGAAATCACGTTTGTAAGTATTAAATATTTAATGAAAAGCGACGGAAAACATCTCTACGTTCGTCACTTTTTATTAAATAGTTGACCAAACATTTTGACCAAAAAGTGACGGACATAAAAACGTTGTCCGTCACTTATTTAAAATATTTGACCAAAAAGCGACGTACATAAGTTCTCCGTCTTTTTCATAAAAAAATAACTAGTAAAATAAAATAATTCTAAAGCGTGACTGTTGTTAATATATGTATAATCATTTTTAATTAAAAGCGTCGTACATCTATATTTATAATAAATAAACAATTATTAGTTATATATATATATATATATATATATATATATATATATATATATATATATATATATATTATGCAAAAATCCGCTAAAAAGTGACGGATTAAGAGATGCCATTCGTCCCTTTTTTAAAAATAATTTAAAAATAATTATTTTTATTAAAGAAACGATAGACGGTGTGGCAAATGATGTCGATTTTGGAGCGACGCCCTCCGTTGCTCTTGTATATGTCGTTTTTAGCAGTTCTTAGTAGTGATAAGGGAAAAAGGTTTGATATACCCCTTAACCTTTTCATTTAGATCAAATATACCCCTCATTACGAAAGTGGCTCATCTATACGTTACTGTTATACAAATGACTCACATATACCCTTACCGTTATAGTAGAGCTTATATATACCCTTCATCTAGCGGAAGTGAAAAAATAGTTTTATGTTTATTTTTCTTACTTTAATTTTTTTAAAAGAATCCTGTAAGGGTATACATATATATATATATATATATATATATATATATATATATATATATGATCCTTCTAGCAAAGTTCAAGGTATATTTTATTTTTTTTCATACTACTTTTTTTTTTACTTCTTTGATCATCATTATTCGAGTTTCTTATTTTTTTTCTTTTACTAGTGTGTGGGAATTTGTTTTGCACGTTATCCCCTATTATTTTCATAAAATTTGTACATGCCTAATTTTATATCTTCAAGCTCATCATATTTTCAAAGACTGCTATTTTTATATGATTTGTACAAGCCTAATTTTATGTATTATTCTACTAAGTAAGTGTTTAGTCAAACACAATAATGTCATACAATTTTAACACAATTTTTGTTATTACACTTACTATTCCTTTTTAGTGTCATATTACGCTTTTTGAGAATCAATTAGATTAGTTTTTAAAGGTAATTTAGATTACACTAATTTGATATTTTGAAATAAGAATTAAGATATTTTAAAACTATATGAAAAATGCTATAGAATGCAACTTTTTTCATATCAATATGATGGAAAACATATATGAAAATGTTAGTTAAAGTTTACATCGTTTGACTATTGAAAACAAATATTAACAACTTCAAAAGAACGGAGGGAGTAGTTCACAAAATGGAAATGTTGAACTATGTAAAACTAATTAACATAATATAAGATCTAACATTATGGGAGTTGCTGACATAGAATTAACGTTGATACTTATAATATTAGAAAAATGATTAGAACACCTAAATAAAACTAACTTGCTTTTTACAAAAAAAAAGGCACAAGTATATAAATAATGATGTACCACATTCAAGACAACCATGCTATTTCCAGTATACATGTCCAGTAACTTCACTATCTTTAGAATGTGATATATAATCTTTAGGTTTATTCAAAAGTATGTAATTTTAATTTGGTTAGAAGATGCAACAAGAAAATAATAAAAAAATTCCTTTCATATACCAAATACATTTCCAAGAAGCAACATATATTAGGCAATCAAGATTACATCCCCATGTTGGTTCACTACTAAATCATCAAAAGCTCAATTATATTAAATCTTGATAATAACTTCTAAACTCTCCGTGTATGGAGAAAATGAATGAAAAAGTTGAGTTTTTTAATTAGGAAAATAAATCCTTGATTGATTATATATACATTGACATTTCAAAAGTTGATATTTTAATAATGATAGGAAGATGAAGAAATTTAAAATGGACATTAAATAAATATAGTTAAGTACTATAGAAATGATACAAAGTTCAAGAAATAGTAAATACACATTATTAAGTATATTGAAATACATGTTTCATGAACTATAAGGAGAAACCTAAAAATCCGAGTTATTCATATACTAATGGCACACGGTTAAATGTATATAGTCTCTTAATATTAGATGATTTATTAATTGTATAAATAGTGTTTGCTGTAACTTTTAAGTTTTCAAGTGTTGTATACTATAATATTATATAATTATTATCTAAATATAATTAAATAAATATTTTATAACATTTTAATTTAGAGTAACTTTTTAATGACAATATTGTAGTAACTCAATTTTATATGTATATTTTTCTATAAGCTTATGACTTTCTATATGTGCCTAGATAGTATATTTGAGTTGTCAACATCGAATAGGCCGATGTAAGCATTAATTTTTTTCCTTAAGAGTTAGATTAAGAGAC
The DNA here is from genome assembly GCA_016801875.1 of Solanum sitiens. Classification (NCBI taxonomy): domain Eukaryota; kingdom Viridiplantae; phylum Streptophyta; class Magnoliopsida; order Solanales; family Solanaceae; genus Solanum; species Solanum sitiens. The sequence continues at coordinate 1,133,312 of JABWTJ010000149.1, forward strand.
TTTATAAGTCAATTTGAGTAACAATTATAGAAAGACTTTTTATTGAAGTCGGAAGAAGTTACGAGAAGCATCCAAGGAAGAAGACTTAGAAGGAATCTTAGTGCATGCACATGGAAAGTTAAGTAGCCATAAGATTAACATTTTATGAGTAAGTAAAGCAAATATAGACTAGTTTGGAGATGATATAATAAATTCATAGCTTTAAAGTATCACCTTTAGACTAAGGGACAGATGATAAAATGAAAAACCAAGTCAAGTGTGGAGAATTAGATAGCGACGTGTTGAAAAAGAGGTTTAGAGATATATCAATCCATACATAGTCTAGTGTATTCCTCAAAGTCCATTCATTAAAATATCTAGTTGATGTTTCTAATATCAAAATTGTGTCTATGAACTATGCTCATACACTTTAAATATATTCACATCTATGCTCAATTCCTACAATGAAGGGCAAAGACATAGCTCATTGATCTCAATCTAAATCCATAAAGTTATATCATTCTTATGATATGAACCTATTCATATAAGACCTCATATCTCATATTATGCTCAGTATAAAGAATTTATGATTTACTCTCAGTGGATAACAAAATAAAGTTATGTTATGCATATTTTTGTATCACACGTCTTGACTGAATTGTACTTGTAACGCCCTGAAGATACCTCCAGGACGCGGACACAAGACCTAGTATCATGAGTCACTCCAAGATAATCCTGCAGACAATTCATAAGCATACTAAAGATAAACTGAATCAATAAATTTTGTGCGGAACTTAAATCATGAGGTAATCAGAAATGACGGGGAAATACACATATACTAAATATGAATGTATAAAAGTGAGAGTTTAAAGAAAACCTCAAAAATCAAACTCTAACAACATAGCTGAATCTAAATATGTCTGAATTAAGCCTCTAAATTGACTAGAAGTGCTGGGACATGCCCCAGCTAAATTTAGAAAAATCTGAAACTAAAACTGAAAGCAAAGAAAGACAATCATGTCAGTCGTCCTCGAAATATGAGGACTCACCACTGATGGTTCTTAATTGAAGATCGGGAACCGATCTAAGTGTGACCTAGAAGCTGAGAACCTGAACCTATATCACAAGAAGATGTTTCGCAGAGTATGCGTTAGTACTTGAAAGGTACTGGGCATGCAAGATGGAATAAAGCCGAACAATAACATAAATTAACCAAAGCGTAATATCTGAACAATGATATGAGATAATCATGATACTAACTGAGAATAGTGAATCATGACATAACTGAGTGCAATGACCAAGTTTATAGCATGATGAAACTGAAACCTGAACTATAACTAATAACATGGTTAATGCAATAGAATCTGACTGAATTGTGGGAGCTACTAAAAACTGACATAAAACAACATGAACTAAATGTGGAGTCTGATGTATACACCCTATCAAGAAGACCCAATATATCTGGATAGAGGTATAGAAGCATGGCTTGTGTGATCACTAAAAGGATGCCCACAAAGGGGACATACAACATACGAGGCACGTTGTTCTGAAACTTGAGGGTGAATGACCCTAATCAACTCTGTATTATGCATCTCCCATTTTATTACGTAATTAAAAATTCATGACTAAATTTCTGTAATACTGGATAACCTTAAATACTGACATGCTAACTTAAAATGCAACATTTACATGCTAATAATGAAACATTTAAATCTAAGGCATGTATATATGAAATATCTTACCTAACATGTGTAATTCATGAACTAAAAGAACTACATAGCTAGGGTTCTGAGTTAATGCATGAATTTGGGCAAAAACGATACTACAACATGATAATCTGATTTTGATCATTGTAACAACTAAAACCTTATAATTTCTAACATTTAAGAAACCCTAAGTCTAGATAATATTGAGGGAATCAAGATTCTTACGTAAATCTAGGGACCCAATGGGTGAAAGGAACCTATTAGTGAATTCCGACATGCTTGGGGAAGACTTCCGTGGAGAAATCTTTTGATTTCGGGGCTGAAACTGATGAAAACCTATTGTCTTCTTATATTAAGGGTTAGTCGGCTCTTTCTCCTTATGCGTTCTAATTTTTCTAAGTTTTTGTGAATGATTTGCTCAGGGTTGATTTTTGTTTAGTTACTAGTCTTAAAATGAAAAAAACTACATAGTTTTGGGGTTAAACAACATAGTTTAGGGGTCCAACATATAAGAAAAAGACCAAACGACCCCTAACTTAACAATTATCGGGGCTAACTGACGGACCAGACCCACAAATCGTTGATCGACCATTGGTAGCTGGAATATATGGCCGCAATCCACGGTCTGTAGCCTGGAAACTGGAACGTAGGTCCAGTCATGGGTCGACACTTATCCAAAATTTCAAGGCTTTTTGTGGCAGGGTCGCAGCTCATGAACTACAGATCACCAGAATAGATTGTGGGTCACCCTATGATCCGTGGGTGGTTCCCGTCGGTGTTACCTGAAACTTTTTAAATATTCCTTTTTTTTGTTTTCTAGGATACGGGGTGTTATAATATATCCCCTTGGGAATATTCGTTCTCGAATGAAGACTAGACTTGCTGAAATGGAGGGAGAGAGCTTCACACCTACCACTAAACACTAGAAACTTATTTCTGACTGAACAAAGTTGCAAGAATCATGCAAATACGTTGAAAATGAAAGTAAACTTGAAGGAACATGGTGCTAATATTGAAATTGCGCATGAATAACTGAAAGTAGAAGAGGATTTATTGCCTCAAGCTGGAATTTAATAGGAAGGAAAGTGATGAGGATACTTGGCCTTCAAGGCTTCTTCTTCTTTCCAAGTAGCTCCCTCTGTGGATTGAATCCTCCACAAAACCTTGACTGAAGTGACATCTTTGTTTCTCCACCTTCTAACGTGACGATCAAGTATTTCAAATGGTACCTCTTCATAAGTGAGACTATCCTTCACAACCACACTTTCTAAAGGTACAATAGATGTTGGATCATCCACACACTTTTTGAACAACTAAATATGAAAAACCGGATGCATTTTTGCTAGTTGTGTTGGAAACTATAACTCATAACTCACTTTACCAAATACTTTCAAGATATTGTAAGGGCCTCCATATCTAGGACTGAGCTTCCTTGTCTGTAAAATCTCATCACCCATTTCATAGGCGACACTTTCAGGAATACCCAATCATCAACTTGGAACTCTAATTACCTTCTCCTTACGTTTGCATATGACTTATGGTGACTCTGGGCTGTCTTAAGTCTATATCTAATGAGTTGCACTTTCTCAATAGCATCATGAACTGAATGTTTCCCTATAAATTCTACTTCACCTACTTCAAACCAACCAACTGGAGATCTACATCTATGCCAATACAATGCCTCATAAGGTCCATCTGAATGCTGGAATGAGAACTATTATTGTAGGAAAAATTTATAAGAAGAAGGTGATCATTACAACTACCCTTGAAATCGATCACACAATCTCTCAATATGTCCTCTAGGGTCTGAATGGTACGCTCTACCTGGCCATCCGTCTGTGGATGAAATTCAGTGTAAGATTAAACCGATTACCAAGACCTATTTTAAATGACTTCCAGAAATAAGAGGTAAACTGAGGACCTCTATCACATATAATAGACAAAGAAACTCCATGCAACCTGACTATCTCAATAATGGAAAGTTTACCGTGGTCGTCTGCAAAATCTGTAGTCTTAACAACCAACAAATGTGCAGATTTAGTGACCCTATCAAGTATCACCCAAATGGAGTCATGTTGTCCACAAGTACTAGCTAAACTTGTGATGAAGTCCATGTTGATAACTTCCCTCTTCCAAGTAGGAATGATGATCTCTTAAGTCATACCTCCTAGTTTCTGATGGTCTACCTTAACTTGGTGGGAATTAGGGCACTTTTCCACAAAATCCGCTATATTGTTTTTCATACAATTCCACCAAAATACTTCCGACACATCACCTTACATCATAGTGACGCCTGGATGAATTAAATATCTTGTGTTATGGGCTTCTACAAGAATCTGTTGTCTCAACTCACCCACCGTAGGAATACATAATCGACCTTGATAGCGAAGTACTCCATCTCACCCTTGGACAAAACCTCAATTCTCTGTTGATGGATTACACCCTTATGTTGGAGCAATATGATCGATGTCTTGTTTTTCCTTAACCTTCACTACCAATGATGATTCTTGCACCTTTTACACCACAATCTGATATACTCATAAGACGATCTCCTAGGCAAACAAGTCAGTGAACATACTTTGCTAGTTCCTTTCTTTCTTCCTCAACATGTGCTACACTACCCATAAATAGTCTACTAAGAGCATCTGCTACTACATTGGCCTTAGCAGGATGGTAATGCACACTCATATCCTATTCCTTGAGAAACTCTAGCCAAATCTTCCGGCGATGATTCAACTCTTTCTAGTGAACCCATACTGAAGGCTCTTATGGTCTGTGAAAAAACCTACGTGATCACCATACAAATAATGTCTCGAAATCTTAAGTGAAAACACCAATATTGTGAGATCGAGGTCATTAGCTGGATAGTTCTTCTTATGTAACTTAAGTTATCTAGAAGCATAAGCTATAACCTTACCTCCTTCTCAATACACAACCGAGGACGACTCTGGATGCATCACAATAAATAACATAGCTGTCTGAACCCTCTCATAGAGTCAAAACAGGAGTTATAGTCAACCTAGTTTTATGTTCTCGAATGCTTTTCTCACAATCATCTGACTACTAAAACTTAACTTTTTTATGAGTTAACTTAGTCAATGGAGAGGCTATAGATGAAAATCCTTTTGTGAACCTTCTGTAATAACTAGACAAAACCAAGAAACTCTTGATGTCTGTAGAAGGGTTAGGTGTTGGCAATTCTTTCACTGCTTTTATCTTTTGAGAATCCACTCAGATCCCTTTGCTGGACATAATATGACCAAGAAAAGAAATGGAATTCAGCCAAAACTCACATTTCCTAAACTTAGCGAATAACTGGATATCCTTGAGAGTTTGCACGACTATCCTCAAATGATTCACATGTTCTTCCTCATTCCTGAAGTAAATGAGGATATCATCAATAAAGAAGATAAAAAACAACTACAAATAGTGCCTGAAAACTTTGTTCATCAAATCCATTAAAGCTGCAGGAGCATTGGTTAGTCCAAATGACATAACTACAAATTCATAATGGTCATACCGAGTTCTGAATGTTGTTTTAGGGATGTCAGTATCTCTTACTCTAAATTGATGATAACCGGATATGAGGTCTATCTTTGAGAAATGACTAGCACCCTAAAGTTGATCGAATAAGTCATCAATCCTGGGGATAAGATACTTATACTTGATTGTAAATTTGTTAAACTACCGATAGTCATTTCACATTTTGAGAGAACCATCTTTTTTATCAAGAAAAACACTGGTGCACCCCATGGGAGATAGTAGGTCTGATGAATCCATTAACTAGAAGTTCTTTCAACTTCTCTTTCATTTCCTTAAGCTCAACTGGAGCCATTCAATAAGGTGAATTAGAAATAGGTTGGGTATTAAAAGGAGATCAATTCCAAATTCGATTTCCCTTTCAGGAGGAACTTGTGGAAGATCACGTGGAAACTCATTAACAATTGGAACTAACTCAAAAGTTGGGGATTTTGGATCTTAAGTCCTTAACCCAAACTAGATGGTAGAGACAACCCTTATAAATCATCTTTCTAGCCTTAAGGTAAGAAATTGATCGACCCATAGGTGCTAAGCTACTACCCTTCCGTTCTATGATTGGTTCATCTTGAAATAAACAATCCTTGTTTTATAATCAACTAAGGCATGACAAAAATGTAACCAATTCATGCCCAAATGACATCATAGTCTACCATTTATAACTCTACAAGATCTACTGTGTGACTTTCTAGGAGACCGCAACAGGATAATTTAAGTATACCCGTCTAGCTATGACTGGGTCACCGACTGGAGTAGAGATTGAGAAGGGTTCTGAGAGGGTTTTTGAACTAATAACTGAAGTTGACTGTGATACAAGGAGTTACAAAAGAAAGAGTAGCCCCTGGGTCTATAACACAAAAACATTTAAGTTAAAGACTCGTAATATATCAGTGACCACATGAGGAGAATCTTCCTGATCCTAGTGATCTTGGAGAGAATACAACCTATTTTGGCGTTGTCCGCCACATGTACCAAATGAGTTACCCTACTGAGTCGGGTAACCTACAGGTACTTCTTAAGTTGTAGACTGAGCTCTACTATTATTGCCTCTTTGACACCTAATAAGGACACTCTCTCAACCTGTGAGTAGACTGGCCACACCTAAAACATACTTCCTTTATACAGAACACTCGCCCAGATCGTTCTTACCACTCTTTTGACAATTTGGGTAGGTTTTGGTGCCTGAAATACTACCGTAAGATTTAGAGCATGATGCCCTACCTTTTTGATCTTGTCAGAACTTGGAGGATTGAGCACTACCTATGTGCCTCATATGTGTTTAGATGTGTTTATATGTGTTTCATGAGATTATGAGGTCCTTTAATGAGTTATAATGGTGTTTAAAGTCAGTGTGTCAAGTTTCATGAAGTTTTGAGGTCAAATGTCCAAGAACGTCCATGACGTTCGAAAGGTTTGCCTTCAAACAACCTTGTGTGTCTAAGCATATTTCATCGAGTTCTACGCGTTAGTTTTTCATGAAATTGATATGGGAGGTCCTAAACTCGTATAACACCATATTCAGGTTGGAAACGTCTGAGCAAACATCCCCAAGAACCAACCAAGGGTCCTTGAGGAAGGACCCTCCACAAGTTCCCAAGTTGTCAAAACCAGCCTAACCTACGGATGGCATCGACGACCAGTAGGTCAGTCGATGCCCCGTAGGTGAGGGGCGTAGGTTGAAAATTAGGCATGGGAGTATGCCCTTCCAAAGACAACCTCAGTCCCAAACCACGGACCAGTAGGACTGTCCGTTGGTTGGGAAACAGGCCGTCGATGGCTAGTCATGGGTGGACTGTGTCACCTGCGCAGTTCACTATTAAGTTGAAGGGTGAAATTGTAAATTCACCCAACGTCCAAATAAGGGAAAGGTCGGTTACTTAGGGGTATTTTAAGTGGGTTTATAAGTCCTAAATACCTAGATGAATTCATTCTTCCAAATCAAAACCCCAAAATCTCTAAGAAAATCTCTAGAACTCCATTGAAACCAAAACTCAAGGAAGAGCTTAGATTGGAGATTTGAGCGGTGATTCTTCATCAATTTGGTGGATTAACATCATTGCGGTATGATTTTTGATCCTTGAAACTCTATTCATCAAGGAGCCCAAAATTCAAAGAGATTTCTAAAGTTTTCTAAAGATGAACTTGTCCAATTTTATGATCTATCCATGGGTTCTTGCATTAAAGGTTCTGAATCATTATATATTGATTATATTGATGTTAATTATATTATTTTAACATAATTGACCTACGAACCCATGTAATTGATGAACCCTAGTTTTTTGGTTGACTTGATATTGTCTTAATGCTTATGAATTCTACTGTAGTTTTCTATTGGCTATTGAATGATGTAATAATTGTATTCAATTGATGTATATGTTTTTTTATAGTGATAATCTAGATTTAATTGACTTAGATTCATTGAGTATTATGATTTATGCATTTAATTGATGTTCATAGACATGGGTAAGGGCCTTACGTATTGAATTGGATGATTTAGCTAAGGATTAAAGTGGAGAGAATGGATTGGTGGTACGCTTCCATAATTCTCTTTATTTTATGTAATGTAGCTCTTGAATTTTGTTTTGATTCGTATGGTCCACTTATGGTGGCGCTGCTATGTGATTGATGTGGCCTTGTCGGCGTTACTTTATGTATTTTGATGATCATGTTCTTGTCGGCACTACTTGAAGTATTATGATGATTTGTGTAGTTGATTATGTGAAGTATGATCATATATACCTACATGTTAAGTAATGTGAAAGTATGTGGTCCTTCTATTGAAGTTGTTAGGTGATCATGTTAGACTATGATATATCCTTATGTGTGTAGTCTTAGAGTTGGTGCATGATTCTTCCTATTTGGTTATTGAGTCTTATGATGACTATATTGATGATGTTATAGTAGTGTATAGGGTGAATAAAATATGATAATTGTTATTCCTATGTTCTTCTAGCATGATATGCTATATGTGATAAAGTGAAATCTTAGTGTGTCTTGTGTGGTAGACTTGTGTCCCTTACTTGATACATGTATGAATGTGAATATGAGATGTCTTGACTTAGGATTCTAAAGCCTCTTAATTTTGTATGAATAAATGACATGAGACCTTGAATGATGTTAAGAGGGTCCTTTATGTGAAACCTTAACCTAATGGTAACGGTATGAACCTAGAAGTCGAAAGCCGTAATGGTATCCTTCTTGTAATGAATGATGGACTTAAGGTTGGTTGTCTGGAATGGCATCATATCATCCTTAGGAAAGTCATTAATCTATCTTAGTTGCCATTGTAAGGCAGCCCTAGGGGACCTCTTTGGTAGGGTAAATGTGATTGGGTTATGAAGTAGATATGGAACCCCTTCGTATGATACTTTAATGTAAATTATTCTATGAGAACAAAGTCTAGAACCAAGTGAGTATGGTAAGGGAAGTAGCTCTAGTGAATAACGAGACAAGAGTACAAAGTACTCCCTTCATATTCCTTACCATGTGCCTACATGAGATGTGTTCAAGTTCTACCATTGGCAAGTAGAACACCCTCCATCGGAGTAGTTTACAACTATGTATTCCATGCTTTGCTACCATGGTCTATGTCAGTTATTGCATATTCTCATCTTATGGGATATCTACTAGTATTGGAGAATTTCTACGAAGGATAGGTGGTGGTATGGGACGCTATCTAGACATTGCACAATAGGCTTTGAAGATGTTAGTGAGAGTCCCTAGGTATTCTCCAAGACCATTACTTGAATGTCCTCTATGTGATGAATGTCTCTTAATAAACTAATGAAATAATGACTTATGGTAGAAAGCATGTAAATGAATGAGTACCTAATCTAGAGTGACTTCAAGGACTTTCTAGTTAAAGTGTGAAGGGGGCGTAAGGGATGATATCTTCATGTGTTATCTAGGGAAGTCTTGAGAATGACTCAAGTTAGGGAAGTTGGTTGATACTTTAGGCATGATCTAAACTTAGGAAGTCTTAAGGATTATTTAGGTAACCTTGAAGAGGGTGTATGGGCGTTCTCTTCTAGGAGTACTTAAGTAAGTATTTTGATAGCCTTGGTAAGGATAATGTCATATTATACAAGTTATGTGTTTTGGTGTCTTGTAAATGTATGTTTCTCATTATAAGTAGTCTTGAGGATCATCTAGGCATGCTTAGAGAGGGTGTATGAGAGGTCTCTCTTTGTAGTACTTAAGTGAGTGTTAGGATTTCTTTTACTGGGGGAATTACATGATAGAAGGTGTCTAAGGTGAAGTTGAGAAACTTCACTGTAACAGTGAAAGAGTTCACTATATCAGTGAATTAGTTCACTGTATGTTTTCTCCAAAATTGTGATAAAGTGTCTATGTGATTTCTTATGTGTTTATAAGGTATTAAATGTTGTTCTTATGATATCATTATGATGTTTAAATCCAAAGATGCATATTTCCAATAAATGTCCGTTTTCATGATTTTTATGCATTATGCCATACTTAGTACATGTGTTTGTACTAATTCCATATATATTTCAATCTCTATAGTCGTTGGTAGGTGAAGAGCATTCGGAAGCAAGGCTAGGATTATAGCATCATTCAAGTGAAGTTGAAGTATGTCCTCTCTTGATTCGAGGGCATAGTTATCTTAGGTTTCTTTTATATTGAAGTATTGTTATAGATTAAGTATTTCTATATTTTAATGTATGGGCTGTGTCCCAAGTATTCTCGTGTCTAAGCTTTGATGAGATTGAGAATTAGTATTTCCTATGATTTCTAATGAAAGATGTTATTAAAGATATTCTAATGTTTTGTGAAAACTTTAAATACCGCACTACTGTTCATTATGTATATGCGATGAACGATACGAAAGGGCTTGTACAAGACCTCCAAGAGGTCAAGTACGCCGTGCCACGACCTAAGAATACCCAAACTTCTAGGGTATGCATGCGGGTTGTGACATTGTCTCCCTCAACCTGCTAAGCATGAGTATGGCCTAGAGATGTTCATATTTTAAAGCAACATAACATTCCTACACTCTGTTTTCACCAAGTCGAATACGTCATATGGAACTTCTTCGTTAGAGCCCTCTAACCGACAACTATGTGAGAAGCTAACTGGAGAGTTGGGTGACCTTGAGTCCATACTGTTGGACTGACATGTAACCCTGCTTCAAATTCATAAACTCCTAATCTTTTACCTCCCACAACTCACTCGGGAAGAACCTGTCTATAAAAGATTCACTAAAGCATTCCCAAGTGATAGGAGTGCATTAGTACCCCTATTTTCCTTCTAGTGAATATACCAAATGTGAGCTACATCCTTTAACTAATAGGATGAAAACTCTACCCTATCATTACTGGTCACTTGCATCACTCCGAAGATCTTCTTGACTTTATCTATAAAGCTCTGGGGATCCACACCAATATACGATCCTAAGAACTCTGGCGGATTCATCCTAATAAAGTCACAAACCCTGGATATCACTGATCCACCACTAGCATTTACAGGAACTAGAACCTATTGGTTTTTTAACTAGTCACACTTTGAGCCAAAAGTTGAATGGCTTCCAAAACTCAGTATTCAAAACTTCCTAATCTAGGACCGGAGGAGCTACATTAGTATTGCGTGTATTTACATTCTTTTCATAAGCTCTACAAGAAGGCTTGATCTGAAATGCATAACGTCGAGTTAGAAATGAGAAATTAGATCATACCTTACACACGATAAAAATAAAAAGAAAGTAAAGTCTTTCCTAAAACACTTCGTATCCTCCTTGTCATTAGATGTGGTGCATTTCACACCCATGAAAAAGAGTCTACTTAGTGCATATTTTCAGACATCCTAGGACTCTTAAGTCTAAGGCTCTGATATAAAGTTTGTCACGCCTCGAACCTAACCTAGGGCATAGACACTTGACCTAGGATCACGAGTGAACCCAAGGAAAGCCTGCTTGCTTTTCATAAGCATACTAAAGATAAACTTAATCAATAAATAATGTGAAGAAGTTAAATCATGAGTTCATATGAAATGATGGGGAAATACCCATTTACTAAATCTGAATCTATAAAAGTAAGAATCTAAACAACACATGAAAAGTCAAACTCTTACACTATAACTGAAATCTAACTATGTCTTAAATAAGAATCTAAAGTGACTAGAAGTCCTGGGACATGCCCCAGCTAAATCTAGAAAAAATTGAAACTAAAATTGACAGCAAAGAAAGATAATCATGCTAACCGACCTCAAAGAATGAGGACTCACTACAGATGCTGCTGAACTTAAGATCGTGAATCGATCTAAACGTGATTTTGAAGCTGAGAACTTGAACCTACATCACTAGAACATGTAAAGCGGAGTATGCGTTAGTACTTGAAGGATACTAAGCATGCACCATAGAATAAAACTGAACAGTAACATAATTGAATCAATGCATAATATCTGAACAATGATATGAGATAAGCATAATACTAACTAAGAATACTGAATCATGAAATAATTGATTGCAACGACAAAGTTTATAACATGATGAAACTGAAACCTGAACTATAACATATAACATGTTAAATGCAATAGAATCTGACTGAACTATGGGAGATACTACTAACCGAACTAAAACCACATGAGCCAAATATTAAGTTTGATGTATACGCCCCATCGAGAGTATCCAATATACCTTACCAAAGATGTAGAGGCATGACTGGAGTGATCACTAAAATGATGCCCACAAAGGGGACTTACAACCTACGGGGCACATAGTTTTGGGACTTGAGGGTGAATGACCCTAGTCCACTCGGTATTATGTTTCTCCTAATTGATTAAGTAACTAATAATTTATGACTAAATTTATGTAATACTGGATAGCTCAAATTACTGACATGCTAACTGAAAATGCAACATTAATATGTTGATAATAAAACATTTAAATAAGAGGCATGTATATCTAAATATCTGACCTAGCATGTGTATTTCATGAACGAAACAAACTATGTAGATAGGGTTCTAAGTTTATGCATGAATCTGGGCAAAAATGATACTACTACATGATAATCTAATTTGGATAATTCAAACAACTAAAACCCAACAATTTCTAACATTCAAGAAACCATAGGTCTAATTAATATTGATGGACTAAAGATTCTAACTAAAATATAGGGACCTAATGGGTGAAACGAACCCACTAGTGATATACCACATACCTGGTGAAGAATTCCACGGAGAAATCTTTTGATTTTGGGGCTGAAATTGATGAAAACCTACTACATTTTGGACTAAGGCTTGGTCAACTCTTTCTTGTTTTGCGTTCTAGTTTTTCTAACTATTTGGTGAATGATTTGCTTATGGTAGCTTCTAATTTAGTTACTAGGCTGAAACTGACCAAACCTACAAAGGTTAGGGGTTAAACGTTGTAGTTTAGATATCCAACGCATAAGTTAAAGACAAAAAGACCCCTGACTTAACTGTTGTCGGGGCCAACCGATGGACCAGACCCATGGACTGTGGATCGACTGACGGTTCATGCTAGTGAACCATCTATCGTCATATGGGGCTTGAATATGAGGTCTCGATCCACGGACAAAAACCACAGTCCATGGCTTGGCCTATGACACATAGGTAAGGCCATCGGTCGACACTTGGAAAGAATTTCAGGGCTTTCAGGGGTAGGGTCGCAGGTAGGGAACCATGGATCACCATAACAAACCATGAGTCACCCTACGGTCCGTGGTTGGTGCCCGTCAGTGCCACCTGAAACTTTTAAAATCTCCGTTTTTGGTTTTCTACAACACAGAGTGTTGCAGTACTTATGATCTTTCGCTCTAAACTCTTTCAGTGATCCTTTTTCAATTTTGATAGTGGTGTTGATAATAATAGTTGAATAGTGATAGAATTACAAGGTTGGTGTCTCTTATTGTGGTAGTGCAGGTGGTCTTATTCCGTCTAATGTTATAATGTGGATAAGGAATATGATGTTAATTTACTATGAGTAATAGTTAAATCAGAGCAGTTAGTCGGTTCCCAATAGTAAAATGTGAAATCATACTTGGTAGAGATGATGAGAAAATATTACAAGGATCAGTTAGAAGGAGTCCATGGAGTAATGGTAGTACTAGTCTTGCATGTGGTGTTGTTAACAAGTTGACAAATACATGATGCATTAGGTGTTTCATGATATGGGCTCAAGGTTGGTTGAATGCAGCTATAAAGAGAAGTATTCTTTGGATGAGATTCCCTATAGCGGTATACAATATGAATCTTGTGGTTTAGATAAGTATAACCATCTCACATTTAGAATCTTATGATTTGGATATTAGGCTTGAGCATAGTAAGAGCACACAATTTGACTTAGACCTTGGTAAGAGTAGTCATAAATCCTTGTCGCAGTTATGAGTTGCAACTAATGAGGTGCGATGTTCATACAGAAGGGCATAGTTTAGAGATGTTGCTAGGCAGTTGTATTGCTTAAGGCAAAATAATCTTACTCTTATTTTATACCCAGATTCCTTTGATTGGTGTAAGATAACTTCAAATAGAGCGTGAATATATTCAAAATAAGATCGTTCTTAACTTATGTTCTATAGAAAATTCCAAGATTTTATTATGGATCAGTTCCACCAATGTTAGTAGGAAAGTTCAGAAGTTGGAAAGATAGTAAGAGTAACTAATTTTCCTTCCGTCCTCAGTTTAACCATCATTTGAGGATGAATGATCCGAAGGGAGAGATATTGTAACACCCCAAAATTTTCTAAGTTAAGACTCAAACTATTCTTCATTTACATGTAAAGTTGTATCGGGTGATTCTAAAATTACCCATATGTGTAACGGTAAAGTTTTTAGTGTGGAAATGATTTTGAATATCAATTAATGTCCCTAGAACTCCTAGCAGAAAGTTGTGTTAAAAGTTTCTTTACCGATTATATTTTGATATAGGACTCTACTGATCAATTTTGAATGACCATATCTTTTTAAATATAAATATTTGTGTGGACCTAACCTATTAAATTAAAAGTATTTGAATCTTCTTTACAATTCCAATAATTTTGCGTCAATCTGAATTACTAGTAAAAAGTATGACCATTTTAGTAACCTGATACAATGTAGTGACAAATTAGCCGACGGAAAAACATGAAAAATGGTCGTTTTTATCTTTTTACCTCTAAGAAAATACTATACGATTTTTTGACTAATCAAATACCCAAAACAATCTGATTTTCATCTTTTAATCCCTCATTCTCTTCTCTCTCAAACCCTAAGGCAAACCTTAAGGAAAAATGAAAGCAAAAGACTTTCATTCAGGATTCTTTGAATCCTTTTCAAGATTCTTCTTCAAGGTAAGTCCTTCTCCAAGAATTTCATTTTTTCAACTCAAATTCCTCCATACAATTATGTTGAATAATATAATCATAATTCTTGACCATGGAAATTTCAAAAAAATAAATTCAAGAATCTCAAGAAAAGTTTTGTTATTTTTCTCTTTCAAACTAGGACTTCAATTCTTCTAATCAAGTTCTTCTCTAAGATTCTTCAAGAACCTTGTTCTTTCAAGTATGTAAGAGTATAATAGTGTTGTACTGGTTCGTCCTCACATCTTACATCTACTTTCAAATAAATAAATAGTAATCTAATATTATATCCTAGATTTGAGTATTCTTGAGATGAAATGATTTGGATTTTTTGAGTTCCTGATTATTTTGAAATTCTATTCCTAATTATTGAAGTGCTTTGTGTTATGCATTAAAATAACTGAATTGATTTGTTTCATGTCTATATTTCAACATGCACCATATGAATGGAGTATTCTTGAGATGAGTAATATCATTGAGTTTTGAGTTCTGAGTTCTTGAATCCCTGAGTTCTTGAATCCTTTGCGTTCTTGACTTTTTAGTATTGAGTTACCATATTGTTATTAACTGATGTACCATGGTTTCACAGTGCTTTCAATGCATTTCGCTTAAGATGTTTTGTGTCTAGAGCCTTTTTGTAGTAGTTTTAACATGTTTTTATATTTGTTTTGCAGAAAAGATGTGAAGAATAAAAACACAGAAGGAACCTAGAAAATATTCCAGAGAGGAGACCTACGAAGGCCATCGACGACCCATCGTTCAATCGACCGTCCGTAGGTGGTGACCGTCGATTGCAGTTCAGGCTGATGGAGAAACTCTGGAAAATTTGACCAAGTGTGGAACTACGGAAGGGATCGACGGTTCATCAATTGATCGACGGATCGTACTACTAGATCGACGATGTGATCAGATATAGTTCTTGTACCCAAAGTTGAAGAAATTCTAAGGATGGAGCAACGAAGGGAATTGACGGACCGTAGATGCATCGACGGAACGTACTGTAGGTCCGTCGATTGATTCAGAGATGGTGACATCCGAAGAAGAAAATAATATTCTAAGTCTGGACTGACGGAGGCAGTCGACGGACCATCGTTCCATCGACGGTCAGTCAGTAGGGGTCGTCGATCGAAGCCGCGTTTTCGGACAAACATTCATTATTTCAATTCCTTTTAATTTAGGAAAATGTTTTCTATACATAAGGATTAAAACCTCATTTTTGGGGTTAGACATTGTTATTATTGTTCTAGTTTTAGTTGGAGATTGGTTTTTGCAAACTTTGGCAATAATTCAATTTTCGGATATGGTTACAAGTATTATCTTGCTATTTCAAGTTGATTTTCTAGGTTTTCTTCAAATTGTTAAAGTAGGTTCATGATTTATTTCTTAAGAACTATGAATATTGTTCTTGCTTGCATGGATAACTAAACCCACAACTAGGGTTGTGGGAACCATGGGTGATTAACTGTAGATCTAGCTAAATAACAATTCTCAAATAGGTTATTGCATTTATTGATAACCCTTTCATTTACAAGTCCTTTTAGTGGTGGCCAACGTTAGAACTCGCCTTGTTACTACTTGCCGGAACAAGGAGATACTTAATAAGAAAGGAATTATCAACATAGATTTAGTGAGATACTATCTAATAGACTAGTGTCGATTAGTGCGAAGTAATAACTAAGTCATACATCGATTATGATGCTTAAAATGAAGTAAACGTAAGGGTTAGTAGCTTATACAAACGTAGCCACACCAAGGTACGGGGTGAAATTCTCTAGATGTCGGACCAAGGATTTAGAGATACCTAACTTATCACTTTGCATGCAAAACACTAGGGAAGAATTGTTATTACTAGGGATACGAATTTATGAACCTATGGGGAACACATATACCCTAGTAAGTCTCTCAACTCGATAAAAACTCAATTTTTACTTTTTGTCACTTGTTAACTTAGAAGTATTAAAGAAACTTCTTTCACTAAACCCCCCCCCCCCCCTTATACTTACTTGTTTTTGGAAACCTTGGCTAAATATATATAATTGTACATCGAAGTTAAGTCTAAACCATTTTCCTTGTTGGATAGACCCCAACCTACTAGTTGGGTTGTTTACTTGATTACGATCGCTTATACTTCTTTAGGGAATTGTAATTGAGCATTTCAAATTTTGGCGCCGCTGCCGGGGAATTTTGCTTTTAGATTAACTTTAAATACATCATTGGTATTTAGTCAACAATTTCCTGATTTTACTTTTTCTTCTTGTTTTTATCTCTTTCACTTTTTCTTCTTGTTTTTATCTCTTTCAGGTCTAGCTATAGTGTATGCCAAGTACACGAAGCAGAGAAGAACCACTCACTCCATTCGATCCTGAACTTAACCGCACATTACGAAGAATGGAAAATCAACAGAACCCAGCCAATCTAGGTGATGGGGCAATTCGTCAACCTCCATTACCGGTTGGGGTACATCACCAAGTTATTGCTGAGAATCAGATTGATGATGCTTAGAGAATGCAGCCTCCAACCCCACGACCTCAAGACTTCTATAGGGGAAATGTGAACATCATTGATTCTGATGGCCCCCTTGTCCTACCTCCTCTACCCCATGGACACACGTTTGTGGTGACGAGTAGTTTGATGTAGATGCTCACTGCGAGGGGTTTATTTGCAGGACTACATTAGAAGGTACCCATGCTGACATAGCCAACTTGAGGTTTATTCGTAAGAGTTGTGTGGGTAGGCCATACTTGGATATGAATTTCATCGGTCTGCGAGTGTTTTCTCTATCATTAATAGGAGACACTACGATATGGTTTACTGATCTACCCTACAACTCTATTTACACTTGGGATCAGTTGAGAGATGTGTTCTTAGAAAGGTATTACCCAGTGTCCAAGAAGCTCAACCACAAAGATAAAGTGAACAACTTTGTGGCACTACTCGGAGAGTTTGTAAGTAGCTCTTGGGACAAATTTACTGAGTTCGTGAGAGGCGTCCCAAACCACCATATTGATGACGAGTCGTTAAAGAAACTATTTCTATCCTGTTCAAGATGATAACAATAAATCAGTGCTCGATACTATTGCCGGGGGTTCCTATGGAGAGTGCACATATGCATAGATCGTAGAGAAGTTGGAGAAAATATCTCACAACAACAAGGCTTGGTGTACTATAAAGTCAGACATTGGGAGAAACACTTTTGCAGTGCAAGCTTCACACAACCCGGCGGCAGATGAGATTCGTGAGAAGATAGCTCAAATAAGAAGTGAATTAGGGTTGGTATTGAAACATGTCACTAGAGGTACAAAGAAGGTAAATGTGGTGAACTACTGACTAAACCTCCACCGCCAGCATATGAGTATTATTATGAAGAGGATTCCTATGCAGTGAATGATCAGCGGGGGGTTTCTGTCCAAACACCCAATCCGGAGAATTGACGCCAAGGTCAAGGAAATCAAGGTAGGAACTATGGTAACTACAATAAAGAGGGTCAGTATATTAGAGAGGGAAACTACAATCGCGACAACAACTTCAACCAGAGTAACTATGGTAACAGGAATGATCGGTGTGGGCCCTATGTTCCACCTTAGAATCGAGAAGTTGCTCAAAGGGATGGTGGAGGTAGTATAGTGCAAGTTTAAGATATGTTATAAAAGCTGATGAAGTGATTTGATACTAGTGATGAGCATTCCAAAGAGATGAGAGGTGACTTAACTAACATTTCGCAAAAGGTAGACGCACATGAGGTTTTGATTAAGCACCTTGAGTTACAGATGGCTCAATCGTCCACTACCATAAATCCACACCAACCTGTCACTCTTCCTAGCAACACCATACAGAATCCTAAAAATGATGGGCATTACATGGCAGTCACTACTCGAGGGGTTAAGCAAACCATTAATCCACCTATGCCGTCTATGCTAGAAGATGATGTGAGAAAAGAAAAAGAGGTAGTAGAAACAAGTGGAGAATTGGGCGATGACACGGTGAAAGAAGTAAAGATGTCTCAGAAAGTGGTCCCCATTCCTAGACCTCCACCACAATTCCCCTAGAAATTAGTGAAGAAGACTGAGGATGGTAAATACCGGCGATTTATCACTATGTTGAAACAACTTTCCATCAATGTCCCTTTGATAGAAGATTTGGAACAAATGCCCGGTTATGCTAAGTTTATGAAGGATATGGTGACAAAGAAGAGATCGGTGAGTAATGAGGATGATGACAAAATGCAGCATTTTATAGTGCGATTGCTACAAGGTCTCTTGTGCAGAAAAAGGAAGACCTTGGCGCTTTCACCATTCCTTGTACAATCAGGTTGCTACATTTTTCTTAAGAACTATGTGTTCTTGGTAAAAGCATAAACCTCATGCCTCTGTATTTACAAAAAGTTAGGCTTGGGTAACCCAAAGCCTACTACGATGCGGTTACTGATGGTCAATCATATTGTGAAGATGCCAATTGGAATACTCCATGATGTGCTTGTGAAAGTCGAGTCATTTATATTCCCGACCGATTTTGTGATTCTTGATTGTGAGGTTGATTTTGAGGTTCCTATTATCCTAGGAAGATCATTCCTTGCCACTGGTCGTGCCTTAGTTGATATGGAACATGGACAAATGAAGTTTAGGTTGAACAATGAAGAATAAACTTTCAACATGTGTAGGTCCATGAAGCAGCGTGGTGAGCTCCAAACGCTATTTCCTATATCCTACAGGATTGAGAGTATATCGGAGGTACAAATTGAAGAACGTCTAGGTGTCGAGGCACTAGCGGCATTGATTATGAATTTTGAGAGTGATGGTATTGAAGATTATGGGTCTTTTGTGGCTGCACTTGAACGAAATGAATATCGGTCAAAACTAAAGATATTGGAGTTAGATATAAAGTATCGCGAGTCTCCACCCGCGATACCATCTATTGAGGAGGATCCAAAACTAGAGCTTAAGGATCTACCACCTCATCTGAGGTATGTGTTCTTGGGTAGAGATGACACGTTGCCGGTAATAATTGCGGCGAATTTGAATGGGCAACAAGTAGAGTGTTTAGTGGAGGTTTTGAAGAGGTTCAAGAGAGTCATTGGGTGGACTATTGCGGACATTATCTGTATTCCTCCTTGTACTTGTTCACACAAAATACAACTCATGCCTGATCACAAACCAAGTATTGAGCACCAAAGAAGGTTGAATCCACATATGCAAGAGGTAGTGAAAAAGGAGATCATTAAGTGGTTGGATGCCAGAGTTATTTATCCTATTGCAGACAGTAGTTGGGTGTGTCCTTTTCAATGTGTGCCTAAAAATGGGGAATGGCAGTGGTGCCTAATGAGAGGAACGAGCTTGTTCCAATACGGCCAGTAACCAGATGGAGAGTTTGTATGGACTACCGGAAGTTGAATGCGTGGACTGAGAAAGACCATTTCCCCATGCCCATTATGAGTCAGATGTTAGATGGACTCGCAAGAAAAGGGTGGTATTATTTTCTTTATGGTTATTCGGGTTACAATCAAATATTCATTGCCCCTGAGGATCAAGATTAGACCACTTTTACTTGCCCTTATGGGACATTCGCATCCAAAAGGATGTTGTTTGGGTTATGTAATGCACCGGACACATTCCAACTATATATGATGTTAATATTCTCTTATATGGTGGAGGACAATATTGAGGTGTTCATGGATGATTTTTTCGGTGGTTGGCAACTCCTTTAATCTCTGTTTGAGTCATTTGGCTGAGGTACTAAAAAGATGTGAAGATTGCAATCTTGTGCTTAACTGGGAAAAATGTAACTTTATGGTGAAAGAAGGTATAGTATTGGGCCATCGCATCTCAGGGAAGGGGATAGTGGTTTATCGAGCTAAATTTGAATTTATGGAGAAGCTTGCTCCATCCATCTCTGTAAAAGGTGTGAGAAGTTTTCTTGGACATGCAAGTTTTACCGGAGGTTTATCAAGGATTTTTTGAAAATTGCACATCCATTGTGCAAACTACTCGAGAAGGAATGTAATTTCTATTTCGATGAATCCTGTCTGAAAGTATTTGGAGAATTAAAGGAGAAGTTGGTGTTTGCGCCCATTATTATTTCCCCATATTGGAGTAAACCGTTTGAGGTGATGTGTGATGCTAGTGGGGTTGCTATTCGTGTAGTATTAGGACAGAGAAGGGATAAAATCCATCACCCCATTTACTATGCAAGTAAGGCCTTGAATGAAGCTCAAAAGAACTACACGGTAACTGAACAAGAGCTTCTTGCAGTGGTGTTTGCTTTCAAAATATTTCGCTCTTATTTGCTATGTACAAGGGTCATAGTGTATACAGACCACTCCGCTTTGAAGTATTTGAAGAAGGATGCGAAGACAACGTTGATTCGATGGGTGCTATTACCGCAAGAGTTTGATTTTGAGGTAAAAGATAAAAAGGGGACTGAGCATCAAGTTGCCAATCACTTGTCTAGGTTAGAGGATGAAGTTATGCGTGAAGTGGGAGAAAAGGCTGAAATTGATGATGCATTCCCTGATGAACATGTATTGGCCGCTTCTCAAGATTTGATCCCATGGTTCGCAGATTTTGTGAATTATCTGGCTAGTGATATAGTTCCTTCGGACTTGTCTTTCCATCAGTGGAAGAAGTTCATTTATGATGTGAAAAAGTTATTTTGGGATGATCCTTACTTATACCGTAGTTGTGCTGATGGGATTATTCGCTGTTGCGTACCGAAAATTGAGATGTTGACCGTTTTGGAGGCCTGTAGCTCCTCGCCTGTGGGAGGGCACCATAGTGGTATCCGACTGCATAAGATTTGACAGTGTGGGTACTATTGGACAACCATTCACCAAGATGCTCACCAGTTCGCCAAATCATGTGATCAAAAGCTCCCGTTAAATCCTATTCTAGTGATTGAGTTATTTGATTCATGGGGCATTGATTTTATGGGCCCGTTTGTGAGTTCTCATGGGATTTAGTATATACTTGTAGCGGTTGACTACGTGTCTAAATGGGTGTAAGCTATAGCGCTTCCTAACAATGAACGAAAGAGTGTCACCGCGTTCTTGAAAAAGCATATTGTCTCCAGATTTTGCACACCTAGGGCCATTATTAGTGACAGTGGCTCTCACTTTTGTAATAAGTTGTTCAAAAGGCTATTGGATAAATATGGGGTTCGCCATAATGTGGCTACTCCTTATATCCCAAAGACTAGCGAGAAAGTAAAGGTGTCCAATCGAGAGATTAAGCAAATTCTGGAAAAAATGGTGAATGTCAATAGAATGGATTGGTCAAGGAGGCTCGATGATGCTCTTTGGTTCTACCGGACTGCATACAAGACTCCCATTGGTATGTTCCATACCAACTTGCATATGAGAAGTCTTGTCACTTGCCGGTCGAGTTAGAGCACAAAGCAATGTGGGCAATGAAGAAACTGAAGATGGATTGGAATGAAGCAGCGGAACAAAGACTAAATGGGTTGAATGAGCTTGATGAGTTTCGCCTCAAATCCTATGAAAGTTCAGCCATCTACAAAGAGAAGATGAAGAAGTACCATTACCAAAGGATTGAAAATCGAGAATTTGCAGTTGGTGATTTGGTGTTTCGATATAAATATAGGCTACGCTTGTTTCCGGGCAAACTCAAGTTTAAGTGGACAGGGCCATTCCTCATCACTAAAGTGTTCTCACACAGAGCAGTTGAGTTAGAGTATAAGGAGGGTTCAAAGTTCACAATCAACGGGCAAAGAATTAAGATCTACCTTGGGCATGCAGAGAGTGTCCATGAAGTGGTTGAGGCTATCACTTTGATGAAGTCTGAGTAATCAAGGAGCCTACGTCATGCAGCGATGTTAAATCAAGCGCGATGTTAAATGAAGCGCTTCTTTGGAGGCAACCCAAGTTGTATCCTTTAGCCAATGATAGGGTTTATTTTTTTTGTAGGAATAGTCATATTTTCTTGTTTTCGTTTTGTTTATTCATTATTTCATTCTTGCTTGTGTGCTAGTGTTGGCTAGAGATTAGAGTAGGGTCTTTGTCTCAAAACTTTCCAGAAAAACACAAAAAGAATGTTTTAAGAGGTTTTACATGTGCAAGGACTAGAAAAACTATCTTCAGAAAATGGTCTGGTGCACAAGTCTTCGGACCCCATCGACGGGCCGTCGTTCAATCGATGGACCGTCGATGGTGTCCGTAGATCCCAGGTATGTATTAAATTTTTTCCAAGTCTTGATAAAATCAACAGTCCCAGTCGACGGACCGTCAACGGATTTTCTTAGGTCCAAAGTGCCAGTAACCCGACCCGACCCAACCGGTAATATTAAGGGACATAACGGTTCATAAACCTCCAAATTCTTTTCAAATTCCTTCCAAAACCGTTATTCATTTATTTCTTTCCTTTCTCATAAAACACCACAATCTCCTCTTCCATATACTTTCCAAAATCAAAATCCCCCATACTCACCAAACTTTCTCTTCCAAATTCTCTAATATCTCAGTTTTTCTTTGGCCGGTGATCAAGTCGGGTGCGTAGGCTGTTGTAAAAGTTCATCTCACAGCCACACCACTCCGGACTACAAGTACAAATGGATCCTAAACAAGATATCGTCTATTTAAGAGGCAAGTCCAAGTCTGTGGCACCTTATCGTCGGATGGTTGCTTACTCCGACAACGAGCAGGATCAAGAATACGTTCCCCCAGATTCCACCACCCCCACACCAGCTGCATGAATCACTAGGGGTACCTCTCAGAAGGTGGTTCACGGCGTATTTACTACCTCCCTGTCTAATGAGGAGCGCACACTAACTGAATCACCTTCCAGGGCCGCCTCTAGCTCTGAAGGAGCATCAGGCTCTGCATCGGCTTATGCTTCCGCGTCGGCCTGTTCTTCTGGGTCAATTGCAGACACATACATTGGTTCTGCCTCTCGGGGAGCCACGAGGTCAGAGAACAACGACCACCAAGACTATTCTGATGAGGTAGTAGCTCGGCGTCTTCCCCTACACCCCGAGCAGATGTCCCTGCACCAGATGCTGAGGAGTCTAACCAGTGGTGCATAGATGGACAACATCTTGTATACAGAGATCACCGAATGCTGAATGAGAAGGGGGTGAAGACTCGATGGGTGACTGTCGAGCGTCGGGTTCTTACGGGAGTTTGCAGACAGTCCTTGATATGCATAGGTTGTTTACCCATCACAAGATAGAGTAAATGGATCAGAGTCTGGGTACATTCAGCGAAAAGATAGTTCCAGAGTTCTATGCCTCCTATGTTGCGACTCTCTGAGGCTCTATTGATAGGCGGGCGAGACCTGCCGAATAGACCCTCTTACCAAGGTACTAGTCTGGGGCTGCCGGGTTGATATTTATGCAGGCACCATCTGCCAATTTTGTTATGGCGCAACCACTTACCATGGGCCCCCATTACTCAAAAGTTCTACTATAGGTGGGAGATGGTAAAAAATGGCAAATTTCAGAGGATCGCGAAGCAAAAATAGTCCGATAAGAGATGGCTTTATCAATATCTATTGAACGATGATGAAGGGGCAGACTGGGTGTTAGACCCTAAAAGGCTTATTAAAAAGGCCAACCTCACCTTCACGACCAAGTTTTTCTGGTTGTTTTTCCGACACCGCCTATCGCCGACAAATGCCTATAATATTCTTACCTGGGATAGGGCGGTGCTGGTAGCAGCCTTGGTGGAGGGATTGGATATTGACTTTGCAAAGCTGCTGATCACGGTGATACATGCGAGGGATTTCAAGACCTCTACTACTTACCCCTTCGCTTGTCTTATCTTCCATTTGTGAAGGGATGTTGGAGTGCCAATTTGGCACTGTGATACACTCCACAGTCCGGTGGGGATGGTTGATATCGGTCTCATCAGGGATGAGGCCAATGTAGCGGCACCCCGGACAGGTCCTAATTTGAGTTACATCCGTTGATTGATAACTTGGCGGACGCGGTAGAGTTAGCCCAAGGGGCTGACCCTGCTACTTTAGAGCCTGTTGACACCACCCCGGATTATTCTGCCCATGCCGCAAGTCGAGCACCCAGTTCCTCCCAGTCCACTCCTCCGTCTGCAGCACTGGTCCCTTTGGCGTGGGTCCAGAAGTTAGAGGCCCAAATGGCCACACTGCTGCACCACATACAACCCTGGATGCTAAACTCCATCGCCGAGGCTGAGGACCAAATTGAGAAGAGGGTGGACCAGCAGACTGAGCAGAAGATTCAAACGGTTCACCAGCGCCTTGATGCCTTTGAGCTGCGTGTACTTGCACGCCCAGCCCCCACCATTGACCTGACTACTCTTCAGGAGGATGTGGCTAGTTTACGAGCGGATGTAGACACTATCTTGGAGATGCGGGGACTAAGCACGAGAGTGTACCCTTCGAGCTAGCGTAGGATACATTGCTTGCTACCCTGTTTACAGCCCCTCCAGAGCCGCAGCCTGAGTCACGTGGTTGTGCCAAAAGGAACCATTCTAGCCGCACTATTGAGGAAAGAGAGGATACCCGTGCGAAAAAGAAAGAGCGGACATACCTCGAGGTTGCGAGGAGAGCTTGTTTGATGGAGGAGGAGACTTGCCAGATGAGGGAACGAGAGATAGTTGCTAGGGTATCTAGTTCCAGACCGGGGACCGGGGAGAGGATCACCACTGATGATTCAGAGATTACTGTGGGTACCACTGAAAGTGGCCCTAGTACTGATGTTGCGGGTTTCGGGAAATTGTCCCGCCCACTTGTTGAGAGATCGTCAGTGCTATGCACCCCAGGTTTGCTTCAGCTACCACTTTGTACTTATATTTTTTATACATTGGGGACAATATCATGCTCTTTTTGTTGGGGTGGGGTACACGTAAAGTGAGTGTTAGGGTGAAGTATGAGTAACCCAACTCACAATCCTCTCTTTTGGGTTTTCTTACCTTTGTTCTTTTGCCCCAAGAGACTGGTTAATTTTCTGTTAAACCGGCATGTTGTTATTTGTACAAAGTATAAAAGCATGAAATATTAAGCATGATGGCTAAAAATGAATGATATCCCGTCCTAGAAAGTTCTTGCATGAATAGGTGAAAATGAGTTGAATGTGTTGGCTCTAATTCTGACATAGATATGCACCCACTGCATAACCTTCATCTAACACCTAAACTGGGAAATCTGACAATCTAATAGGGTAATGAGGTGTCAAGAGAGTGTGAGGAATTTGTAGTGTTCAACAGTTAGTACCTAGCTAGAACTTGCCCGGTTAGTCCTACAAAAGGAATATGTGTTAGACGACTAGGAAAGGATCGTAGGCCCTTGTTCGAATTACCAAACATCTAGCCTAACCTAAAGTTAACCAAATGAAAGTATCATCCTTTTTTGATCCAAATCTATTGAGCCTATAATAGACCTATTTTTTTCATCACCAACTCACCTTCCGTGGGTTTAATGTTTTGGCCCCAGTCCCTCCTTGGACATGTGCACCTCATCTTATGCCAAAAGCCTAAGTTGAGGGTGGCT
Organism: Solanum sitiens; assembly: GCA_016801875.1. NCBI lineage: Eukaryota > Viridiplantae > Streptophyta > Magnoliopsida > Solanales > Solanaceae > Solanum > Solanum sitiens. The sequence continues at coordinate 1,159,322 of JABWTJ010000149.1, forward strand.
AATGCAGAAAATAACCCCGTCTTGGCGCTGACCCGACCTTGTGTATTGTGTACCTTAACTTGTGGAAAATTCATTAGTTGAGAGTGGCTATTATGAGTGAGAACCCGAAATTTGTGTATGAAAAGAGTTGAATGTTGAAAACAAAAGAGAAAGTGAGTGAAAGATGTGACTTGGTGAAATTATCGATTGAATGAAAAGGGAAAGAAAAGTAAAAGAAAATAAATAAAAGAGTTTGAAAATAAAAAGTTGAACAAAAAGAAGTAAGAGTCATATCCAAAACAAAGGATCAAGGCAAATATGAGAAGAGAAGTAAGGCGTAAAAGACAATGAAAAGATGTAGGAAGCTTAGCAGTAACGTCAAAGAGGGCCCAAAAGTTACTAAACTGTACCCACATGTACCAGACCTAACCCCAAACTTACGTTACAAGCCAAGAAAGTCCTACCATGATCCTAGAGTCTAATGTAGTGAACCTAAGCAGTGAAAATAAAGGCAAGCCTATGGCGACGAGTACTATCTATGTGTGAACTTGTATTTGAGCGTGAGTGTTGAATAAAGATCCTTGTACCCAAACTTAAAATCACTGTGCAAAAAATGAGGATTTCTTTTGAAGCGAGGGCACTAGTTGCAATGTCGGAAAGTTGGTACCTTGTTGAGGGTCAAAACAGTAGAAGTGTTTGTGCATGGTGAGTTTGTGCCATAGTGTGATCCACATGAGCTAGCTTGTCCAACCTGAGAGCGTAAGCATGCACTAAAGTAAAGAAAGAGTCGGGATTGATAGACATGTGATTGCGAAGGCTTAAAAGAGCATACTTTTGAAAAAAAAGTGTGTTTTGAGTCATAGTGCATCGCTTGAGGACAAACAATGAATTTAAGTTGAGGGTGTTGATGTACCGTGGTTTCACGGTGCTTTCAATGCATTTTGCTTAAGAGTTCTGTGTCTCTAGAGCCATTTTGTAGTAGTTTTAACATGTTTTTTTGTTTGTTTTGCAGGAAATATGTCCAGAATAAAAATGTAGAAGGCAGCTGAAAAATAGTGCAGAGAGGCGACCTATGAAGGCCATCGACGACCCGTACTTCAATCGACGGTCCGTAGGTCGTGACTGTCGTTGAAGTGAAGGCTGATGGAGAAACTCGGGGAAATCTGACAAAGTGTGGAACTACAGAAGGGATCGATGGACCGTACTTCTAAATCGTCGATGTGATTAGAGATAGTTCTAGTACCCGAAGTTGAAGAAATTCTAAGGATGAAGCGACGGAGGACATCGACTGATCGTAGATGCATCGACTGACCGTGGTGTTGGTCCGTCGATTGATTCAGAGATGATACCACCCGAAGGAGAAAAAAATATTCTAATTCTGTGACGGAGGAAGTCGACGGACCGTCGTTCCATCGACGGTCCGTCGTTCCATCGACGGTCCGTGAGTGGAGGTCGTCGATCGAAGCAACATTTTTGGACAAACTTTCCTTATTTCAATTCCTTTTAATTTTGGACGATATTTTCTATAATAAAGGATTAAAACCTCATTTTTGGGGTCAGACATTGTTATTATTGTTCTTGTTTTAGTTGGATATTGTTTTTTGCTAACTTTGGCAATAATTCAATTTCCTGATTTGGTTTCAAGTATTATCTTTCTATTTCAAGTTGATTTTCTAAGGTTTTCTTCAAATTATTAAATTAAGTTCATGATTTATTTTTTAACAACTACGAATTCTGTTCTTGCTTGCATGGGTAACTAAATCCACAACTACGGTTGTGGGAACCATGGGTGATTAAAAAAGTAGACCTAGCTAAATAGCAATTCTCAAATAGTTTTTTTCATGTATTGATAATTCTTTCGTTTAGAAGTCCTTTTAACGGTGGCCAACGTTAGAACTCGCCTTGTTACTACTTGCCGGACCAAGAAGGTAGTTAATAAGAAATGAATTATCAACATGAATTTAGTGGGATACTAGCTAATAGGCTAGTGTCGATTAATGCAAAGTAATAACTAAGCCATACATCGATTATGATGCTTAATATGAAGTAAAGGTAAGGGTTCGTAGCTTATACACATGTAGCCGGACCAAGGAACAAGATGAAATTCTCTACATGCCGGACTAAGGATTTAAGATACCTAACTTATCACTTTGCATGCAAAATACTAGGGAAGAATTGTTATTTCTAGGGATACATCGTTATGAACCTATGGGGAACACATATACCCTAGTTAGTCTCTCAACTTGATAAAAACTCAATTTTTGCTTTTGCTCACTTGTTAACGTAGAAGTATTAAAGAAACTTCTTTCACTAAACCCCCTGTTTAATTATTTGTTTTTGGAAACCTTGGCTAAATAGATATAATTGTACATTGAAGTTAAGTTTAAACTTTTTTCCCTGTGGGATCGACCCCAACCTTCTATTTGTTTTTTTACGACCGCTTATAATTCTTTAGGGAAGTGTAATTTGAGCGTATCATTAACACCCCTGAGTTGTGTCATTCATGTCCATAATTCCGCATGAATCTTATGAATTGTGTTATAAAGTTTCTAGAAGCTTTTTAAAGCCAAATTTGAGTTCTAAACTATGTTTTTGAGAAAGTAATGATGATTTTTGAGAAAGAGTTTTATAAAACATAATTAGTACGTATGACAGTCGAGCATGCCATCGATGTTTAAGTAAGATGGTATCTAGATGTACCGTGAATATTAATGTAGTATGACTTATCGAGTCATTAATGATCATATCACAATATGATTTTCATATACTTTTGAGAATGAGTATTCAAGTATGAATTTGAGTAAGAATATAAGGGAACTAAGTATTTCCTAAGATATAAGTTTTTACATTGATAAAAGAGAAAAATTGATTTCTAATGAGTTATAAGTTCAAAGATATTTCAAGAGAAGTTACCTCTTCTAAGAGGATAATTTGACCAATTATCTCAAACCAGATGAAGAGTATGTTTTCAAATATTGAGCATGAGTATATATTATTAGGGATAGCATTGAACAATAATATGGGGATGAGTTTTGACATCTCACAGTCGTCATAAACCATGTATGCCAACATGGGTACACAATTATACTTTTTATATGAATCTTAAGTGCCATCACTCTGAGCTTCAAGGATCCACTTAGTTGAGGTGTCCTATATCCCAGCAAGGTATATGATATTCTGACAGCATGAGCGGGATGTTGTATTATTATGTAGCTCAAAGTGATGGTTTGCGTTTAGAGAATCTCTCAATAGAGTTAAAGTCTATTTTTATATATCACCTACTATGTTGAGTTTAGCGATGATAAGGTATTTTATTAAACTTTAAATGATTTAATTTTTTTTATTTCTTTACATTCGGTTATATCTACATTTATTCAGTCTTTTAAGTCAATTATTTGTTATTCAATTATATTACATACTCGTAATTTCAATGCACTGATGTCATTCAGCTTGTATCTTTTAATGATGGAGTATAGGTTATTAGGATCTTCAAAAAGAGTGTTGAGATCACTTTATTAGCTCATCAGCTTTTGAGTGAGGTCTCTTTGATTTTGGAGGACTCCAGTTTTATGAGTTGTTAGTATTAGTATTATTTTGAGGAGTCGTGGTCTTTTTTCAACACTCATGTTTGTATGCCAGACACTTCATAGATAGACTCTTTTGGAGAGTCTTTACGATGTTTTATTTAAAACTTATGTTTCATACTCAGTATATGTAGCAAAGTTTTGAGATTCAGTAAACTATTTTTAAATGTTTCTATTAATTTGATCCTTATGTATGTTTGAGTTAGTCTTCCACTTGTAGTCAGTTAGGATGAGAGTTCACTTATGGACCAAAAATGACTCTCAAGCGCAGACCACGTCTAGGATGTATGCTCAAATCGTGACTATATACATATATATATTCAAATTCATGAAACACAAGTTATAATTAGCTATTACTAACTTACAACTGTGTGACTACAATTTGCTTAACTGTTAAAGATGGACCACGTCTAGGAGTAAATATTTATTTGATTTTCATAGAAAAATCTAACTTACTACTGTGTGACTACAATTTGCTTAACTGTTAATTTTATATCTCATCTGTTTATCCTAATATTTACAGAGAAAATATCATCTTTTTTGTGATTGGAGATGAAATATTTTCTTACATGCATGTATATATAACTAGATATTTTATGCCTGTGTCAGCATAGACCCAATATATGTTACTTTTTTTTGTCTCAATTTGTGATATAATGGGAATATGAAGAATCAATCAATTTCTTCTATATTATTTGAACAATATGTATATTTGAAGTTGTTAATTTATTGTGATTTATAGTATTTTTTGCATTATTGTTTTTGTAATATATGTTACTTCTGTTACAATATACATATGTCACGCCTCAAAACCCATTAAGACGGACAGGCACCCGATGCCCTAAAGGCCCGAGAGAACCAACCTGCAACCTGTTCTTACTGAGCATATACTATAACAATTGAGACAAGTTAACTTAGGATGTAGCGATACAAAACAACGTAAGTAGGTCCAAAGTTTATGTACAATACTTGGCCGTCGTGGCCACAACTCCTTAAGACACAACTGAACCATGTACATACGTCTACAAAGCCTCTAAAAGATAGAAGACTAGAGTAGTTCGGGACAGACCCCGCCTTACCCTTAACTATGATACAATACCAAATGAATTTACCAAGGACTCAATAAAGCTCCGAATCAAATTGGAGCTCACCAAAAGTAGCAGAATTTCGAGTGCTCCTACTGAGGAGGTCTACTAGCTGGAGTACCTGAGCCTGCAGCATGAAATGCAGCGTCCCCAATACGGGACGTCAGTACGAAAAATGTACTGAATATGTAAGGTAAATAGTATATGTAATACAAGGCTCAAATGAAATAAAGTAGCAACATATGAGTGCATAGATTATGAGAGAAGACCACCTTTGCTTACTCTTGTGGAATCAAGTAAGCTACATTCTTTTCTTTACCTTTTTGTATGTTATAATCTTTGTTGGACATGTGATACAAGTGACCAGCTGATCAGTGGTAGAAGGGGATGACCCATGCTAGGCGTATTAACCCCTGGGATGCGGTCCTCATAATTACACATCTTGGGATCGGCCCATGCTAGGCTTTTGCCCCTGAGCTTCCACCCTTCTATACCAATAAGGATCGGCCCATGCTAGGCTTTCGCCCCTGAGCTGCCACCCTTAATTATATAGATTCCTTCACTTAGATTCTTTAATCTTTGAGATTATTGTTAATCAGTTCATAACTCTTTTGAGATATTATTTTGGATAATCATAACACTTTTCAGACGTTGATTTGGTGGTCATAATCATCTTGGAGATATGGAAATACCGAACAGTAGTGGAATACATGAAAATAATACTTTGAGGCAGTAACAATGACATAAGGAGCTATGAAACATCAACACCTTACTTTAAGACCTTAATGGCACAATTGACTTCAATTGGCTTAGGAGAGGGATTCATCAAACTTTGTTTTGCAAATACCATTTCTATAACAGCACAAGAGGAATAATTACACAAGTATAGAGTAGTGAACATATAATGAAGTAGTTCTATGTACTTAGAATGGGGAAAGAAATATTGTTAGCGATTTGGAGATAGTACGCTGCCACTATGCTTCCTTTTCTAGCAATAGAACTTATGGGAATCACTTCATTGATATTAATTGCAGGTTCAAGATTTCATGCCAAAGGGATACATAATCGAATAGCCTTACATACCTTATTTTCTGACCAATACTACTATCATGATTCAGCCTTCCTTTTTGGGTGCTAATCTACAACATAAATCATGATTAAGCTAACATCAGCAGCTAATCACAATAAAGTCCTCGAAAACAGTAGCTAAAATTTTGATGGAAATCAGGCCCATACAACCCTTACATAAATGGTGAACCACCACACCCTTCCTCTACACATTAATACAACTTCATACATCATCTTCCAAGATACCCAAACTGCCCTCAACAACAATATTCATAAGGCAGCCACTATCAATCTCAAATCTTTCAGCATAATAGGAGAATATTGATTCAAAGATCTATCACAATCCATAAATTCTTGATAAATATATACAAAATTCTCCACTCCAAACATGATCAAAGAGAGGAAAACAAATGGGTTGAAGTCTTACCTTAATTCTCGAAATTTATCCTCTAAACTTGTACTTCAAGAATTCAAACTCTCCTTCAAACTCTTACTTGAAAAATGAGACAACACTCAAGAACCCTAAGGTGTTTTAGGGATGCTTATTGAAGCCAAGAGAGACCAAGAAAGAAACTTAAGGAAATCTGAAATTTTGCAAGTTCAAAATGGAGAAAATAGACTTGATCCTTATCCTTTGAAAAAGGAGGTGTTATGACCGACATTCTTGACCAATTTTGGGCCATATAATGTCAAGTAGGTGTCCCACCTGCTTGTCCTTTTAACTTGGGTCTTTTTGGACTCAAGATTATTGGACCTTGGCTGTCCATTTTCCCTTTGTCCTTATATTCAACTTGGGACAGATTAATGCAAGTAGGTGGTACACACTTGGCCCAATAACATGGTAAAACAAATATTAGGAGGTGATGCACTTACCTAGTTTCACTTGGGCTTTATCCATAATGGGTCAATTGGCAGATTTGGCTGCTGGGCTTTCTTTCATTCACAATTTTCTTTAATAGGTTTGGGCTTCAAATGAGCCCCTAAATATAAGACTAAATCTGGTCAATCAAACTTGGCCCCTTTAACTATAATATAGCTCAAGTAGGTGATGCAGCAGCTAGCTCAATTACACCTTACTATAATTACTTAAATACTTTCCATCGGAGTTAACTTGCAATACATATGCTGAAACGTGCAAGGCATTACATCACCTTCCGAGCTAGTTTAAACCAACACTAATCATATAAGAAACATGATCCCTCACCTACACTATAAATCTATGTCAAGTATAACATGAATAGAACTACCACATACAAAATACAGGCCGTTATATCCTTCCCCCCTTGGAACATTCCTCCTCGAATGTTAGCATGGTTGTCCGGCCTAAACAAGTTCAAGCCTAAGTTAGTACTACTATTAATCACATTGAACATATAGACTTATACTTACTTGTCAATGCCTCCACTAACATTTTGATCATTCCTACTAGTGTGAAAGAGGTGAGGATTTCAATTTCATTGCTTCTTCTGCTTCCCATGTAACTTCTTCTACTTGTTGGTTTCTCCATAGTACTTTTGCAGAATCTACTTCTTTATTTCTTAACTTCCTAACTTGTCGATCCAGAATAGCAATGGGTACTTCTTCATAAGTGAGATCTCCCGTAACCTGTACGTCTTTTGTAGGAGTAATACGAAATGGGTCACCTACGCATTTCCGTAGCATTGAGACATGGAACACCGAATGAACTGATGAAAGATCTTGTGGTAGCTCTAACTCATAGGCTACTTGGCCAAATTTTCGGATAATCTTATATGGCCCTATATAGCGTGGACTCAGCTTTCCCTTTTTACCAAACCTCATTACCCCTTTCATCGTAGACACCTTCAAGAACACCCAATCCCCTATAGAAAATTCTAGTCCTCTCCTTCTAATATCTGCATATGATTTATGTCGACTTTGAGCTATTTCTAGCCTCTGTTGTATCACTTTGACTTTTTCCATAGCTTGATGAACAAGATCTGGCCCAAATAAGGCAGTTTCACCCGTTTCAAACCAGCCAATTGGTGATCTACACTTTCGACCATATAAAGCTTCATAAGGTGCCATTTTAATGCTCGAATGATAGCTATTGTTATAAGCAAATTCAATAAGTGGTAGGTTATCATCCCAGCTACCCTTGAAATCTAATATACAAGCTCGCAGCATATCCTCAAGTGTCTGAATTGTACGTTCTGCCTGACCATCCGTTTGAGGATGAAAGGCTGTACTTAAATTCACTTGTGTTCCCAAACTCTTTTGAAATGACTTCCAAAAATTAGCTGTGAATTGAGCTCCTCTATCAGATATTAAAGAGATTGGCACTCCATGTAGTCGAACTATCTCCTTAATGTACAGCCTCGCATACTCTTCAGCTGTATAAGTAGTCTTCACCGGCAAGAAGTGTGCTGCTTTGTTAAGTCTATCAACTATTACCCATATGGAGTCAAACTTCCGGAATGAGCGAGGCAAACCAGTAACAAAATCCATGTTGATCATGTCCCATTTCCAAATTGGAAGTTCTATACGCTGCATGTAACCTCCGGGATTTTGGTGTTCTACTTTTACCTGTTGACAATTTGGACACTGAGACACGAATTCTGCAATGTTCTTCTTCATGTCCCCCCACCAATACATTTCTTTCAAGTCATGATACATTTTAGTTGACCCCGGATGAACGGAGTACCTTGAATTATGTGCTTCCATCATCATCCTCTTTTTTAGTTCATCTATATTAGGTACACACAATCTGTTTTGACATCGAAGTACTCTGTCTTGCTTAAGCTCAAATGCCTTTGTCATACCATGTAGTACATTCTCTTTAAGTTGTAAAAGAATTGGATCAGTGTACTGCTTCTCTTTCACTTCCACTATTAACGAGGATTCTGCCGCATTTTGCACAATAACCCCTTCGTCTTGAGATTCAAGAAGGCGAACGCCCAAGTTCGCTAGTTGGGACAGATCCTTAGTCATTCCTTGTATTTCCGTAGACTTCCCATAAGTGCTTGCCATTATTTTACGGCTTAAAGCATCAGCTACTACATTAGCTTTACCTGGATGATATAAGATGTTAATGTCATAATCTTTTAATAGCTCCAGCCACCTTCGCTGCCTCAGATTTAAGTCTTTTTGCTTAAAAATATATTGCAAGCTTTTGTGATCAGTGTATATGTCAACATGAACTCCATACAAGTAGTGGCGCCATATCTTCAAAGCAAACACAACTGCTGCTAGCTCTAGATCATGGGTTGGATAATTTTTCTCATGTGGCCGCAGCTGCCTTGATCCATAAGCTATAATTTTACCATACTGCATCAATACACAACCTAAGCCCACTCCCGAAGCATCACAGTACACTACATAGCCTTCTGTACCTTCTGGAAGTACCAACACAGGTGTAGAAGTTAATTTGCTCTTCAGCTCTTGGAAGCTTCTTTCACACTCATCGCTCCACTGAAATTTGGTTCCTTTGTGTGTTAGCTTTGTTAAGGGTGCAGCCATGGAAGAGAATCCTTCAACAAACCTTCTGTAATAACCTGCCAATCCAAGAAAACTACGGATCTCCGTAGGCGTTGTAGGTCTTGGCCATCTTTTCACGGCTTCTATTTTCTGGTTATCAACCCTTATTCCTTCTTCGGATACGATATGACCTAGGAATTCCACAGATTTCAACCAAAACTCATATTTAGAGAACTTTGCATACAATTTACGATCACAGAGAATTTGTAAAACCTGCCGCAAGTGATTAGAATGATCCTCTTCCGATCTTGAATACACCAAAATTTCATCTATGAACACTATCACAAACACATCTAAGAATGGCTTGAACACCCTATTCATCAAATCCATAAAAGCTGCTGGTGCATTTGTTAGCCCGAATGACATGACTAAGAACTCAAAATGACCATACCGTGTTCGGAAAGCTGTCTTGGGTATATATTTGTCCTTGACCCTCACTTGGTGATAACCTGACCTCAGGTCGATCTTTGAAAAACACCTAGCACCTTGTAATTGATCAAACAGATCATCAATTCTAGGGAGGGGATAGTTGTTCTTAATTTTTACCTTATTCAACTGCGGTAGTCGATACACATTCTTAATGAGCCATCTTTTTTTGCGTACAAATAAAACTGGTGCTCCCCATGGAGACACACTAGGCCTTATGAATCCTTTTTGTAATAAGTCTTTTAACTGCTCCTTCAACTCTCGTAATTCTGCCGGAGCCATTCTATATGGAGGAATTGAGATAGGTTAAGTATATGAAAGCACATCAATACCAAACTCTACTTCTCGTTCTGGAGGCAAACCTGGAAGATCTTCAGGAAACACATCTGGAAATTCATTAACCACCGGAATGGATTGAAGGGTTGGTGGCTCTACATCTACATTTTTCACTCTAACCAGATGGCATATGTATCCTTTTGGAAATCATCTTCTTTGCCTTAAGATAAGAAATAAATTTACCTCTTGGCATCCCAATATTACCTTTCCATTCGAGGACTACCTTTTTTGGAAACTGGAAATGCACTATCTTAGTTCGGCAATCTACCGTGTAATAACAAGAAGCTAACCAGTCCATACCCATTATAACATCAAAATCTACCATGTCTAGCTCAACAAGGTCAGCCAATGTATCACGATCACAAACAGTTACAATACAATTACGATAAACTCTCCTAGCTATAATAGATTCACCAATTGGTGTAGACACTTCAAATGGCTTTGCTAATACTTCTGGTGTTCTTTTGAACTTTCCAGCAATCAATGGTGAAACATATGATAGTGTAGACCCCGGATCGATTAATGCATAGACAATATGTGAAAAGATGGGCAATGTACCTGTAACCACATCCGGCGAGGCTTCTAAATTTTGTCGATCCCCTAGTGCATATGTGCGATTCTGACCTCCACTAGAACTAGTTGCTCCCCTAGCTCCTCTACCAAGACCTGCAGGCATATGTAGTCCCCTACCTAAACAAGGGGTTGATGAGGTCGATGCAACAACTGATCTAGTTGGTTGTGCAACGCCACCCACTCACCTATGAGGGCAGTTTCTCATCATATGCCCTGGTGTTCCACACCAAAAACAAATATCCGTCCCAAACCTGCATGCACCTAGATGATTCCTTCCACACTGTTTACAAGGCTGTCGTGGAGGCCTTGATTGGTTCGTACTTCCTTGCTCTTGATGACTGCCTTGGCTTTCACTTCTTTGCCCAAACTGATTGCCCCTAAACCCTTGGAATTGTGGTGGAGCACTAGATGTAGAATAGAAAGATGATGGCCTAGGTGGTCTGTTAGATAACCGAGGCCTAAACTCACCTTGGGATTGTGTAAACTGCCCCATGGATCTGGCCCTCTTAGAATGCCCTGTTTCCAACTCTTGTGTTCTTCTTCTTTGCCTTTGATCCTCCAATTTTTGTGCAAAAGCCTGCATCCTTGCTATATCCATATCTTTATTCAACGAAGCAATTGTACAGTCTCTAACTAGATATGAATCTAATTTTGTCCACAAAATGATGAACTCTATCCTCCATAGTAGCTACTACATTAGGAGCATACCTGGCCAAGGAATTAAATTTGAGACTATACTCCCTCACACTCATATTTCCTTGGTGGAGATTTAAGAACTGATCTGCACGGGCCTCTCGGATCTCCAATGGCAAACAATGATCAAGGAATGCCTTTTTGAACTCTTTCCACATAGCTGAAGGTGCATTTATTCCCCTAGATTGCTTCCAAGCTTCATACCACAATATAGCCACACCCTTTAATCTATATGCAGCTAGCTCAAGTGCTTCTTTACCACTTACATGCATAATATCCAAAGTGCGTTGGATTTGATCTATAAAGTCTTGGGGATCTTCATTAGGATCTGACCCGGTAAATGATGGAGGGTCCAAGTTAAGAAAATCACGTATCCGTGTACCAGCTGATCTATCTACGCCACTAGTACCTGCAACTGGACCTTCTTGCCTTTGGCCATGACCAGCAACTATACGAGTCAATAATTGGACTGCATTCCTCAAATCTTGCTCGGTAGCATTAATAGGGGGTTCCTGAGGTTCATCTTCCCTCCTTAGTTCTTCAGGAGATGGAGGCGTCGAGGAAGTCTGCGATAGAGACTCATCTTGAGCCCCACTTTGAACAGCTTGACTTGGTGGTGGTTGGCTGGTCCCTTCTTGGACAGCCACATCTACTCGTTTACCAGTACTTTTACTCCTTCTCGTAATCGGCATCTATGCAATAATAAAACAATTGAGAAATAGATATGATTCACCTACAACACTGGTTCTATCGCACGATCTAAGAAATGAAAGAAATGAGACAACTCCTATATGTCCCGTAGCCTCCTGTTTATAGATGTGGTGCACAACACATCCATAAGCAAGACTCTACACAGACACGGCTTTGTAGACTCCCTAGGATGACCTGCTCTGATACCACTTTTGTCACGCCTCAAAACCCATTAAGACGGACAGGCACCCGATGCCCTAAAGGCCCGAGAGAACCAACCTGCAACCTGTTCTTACTGAGCATATACTATAACAATTGAGACAAGTTAACTTAGGATGTAGCGATATAAAACAACGTAAGTAGGTCCAAAATTTATGTACAATACTTGGCCGTCATGGCCACAACTCCTTAAGACACAACTGAACCATATACATATGTCGACAAAGCCTCTAAAAGATAGAAGACTAGAGTAGGTCGGGACAAACCCCGCCTTACCCTTAACTATGATACAATACCAAATGAATTTACCAAGGACTCAATAAAGCTCCAAATCAACTTGGAGCTCACCAAAAGTAGCAGAATTTTGAGTGCTCCTACTGAGGAGGTCTACTAGCTGGAGTACCTGAGCCTGCAGCATGAAATGCAGCGTCCCCAATACGGGACGTCAGTACGAAAAATGTACTGAATATGTAAGGCAAATAGTATATGTAATGCAAGGCTAAAATGAAATCAAGTAGCAACATATGAGTGCATAGATTAGGAGAGAAGACCACCTTTGCTTACTCTTGTGGAATCAAGTAAGCTACATTCTTTTCTTTACCTTTTTGTATGTTATAATCTTTGTTGGACATGTGATACAAGTGACCAGCTGATCAGTGGTAGAAGAGGATGACCCATGCTAGGCGTATTAACCCCTGGGATGCGGTCCTCATAATTACACAACTTGGGATCGGCCCATGCTAGGCTTTTGCCCCTGAGCTGCCACCCTTCTATACCAATAAGGATCGGCCCATGCTAGGCTTTCGCCCCTGAGCTGCCACCCTTAATTATATAGATTCCTTCACTTAGATTCTTTAATCTTTGAGATTATTGTTAATCAGTTCATAACTCTTTTGAGATATTATTTTGGATAATCATAACACTTTTCAGACGTTGATTTGGTGGTCATAATCATCTTGGAGATATGGAAATATGGAACAGTAGTGGAATACATGAAAATAATACTTTGAGGCAGTAACAATGACATAAGGAGCTATGAAACATCAACACCTTACTTTAAGACCTTAATGGCACTATTGACTTCAATTGGCTTAGGAGAGGGATTCATCAAACTTTGTTTTGCAAATACCATTTCTATAACAGCAGAGGAATAATTACACAAGTATAGAGTAGTGAACATATAATGAAGTAGTTCTATGTACTTAGAATGGGGAAAGAAATATTGTTAGCTATTTGGAGATAGTACGCTGCCACTATGCTTCCTTTCCTAGCAATAGAACTTATGGGAATCACTTCATTGATATTAATTGCAGGTTCAAGATTTCATGCCAAAGGGATACATAATCGAATAGCCTTACATACCTTATTTTTCTGACCAATACTACTATCACGATTCAACCTTCCTTTTTGGGTGCTAATCTACAACATAAATCATGATTAAGCTAACATCAGCAGCTAATCACAATAAGGTCCTCGAAAACAGTAGCTAAAATTTTGATGGAAATCAGGCCCATACAACCCTTACATAAATGGTGAACCACCACACCCTTCCTCTACATCATTAATACAACTTCATACATCATCTTCCAAGATACCCAAACTGCCCTCAACAACAATATTCATAAGGCAGCCACTATCAATCTCAAATCTTTCAGCATAATAGGAGAATATTGACTCAAAGATCTATCACAATCCATAAATTCTTGATAAATATATACAAAATTCTCCACTCCAAACATGATCAAAGAGAGGAAAACAAATGGGTTGAAGTCTTACCTTAATTCTGGAAATTTATCCTCTAAACTTGTACTTCAAGAATTCAAACTCTCCTTCAAACTCTTACTTGAAAAATGAGACAGCACTCAAGAACCCTAAGGTGTTTTAGGGCTGCTTATTGAAGCCAAGAGAGACCAAGAAAGAAACTTAAGGAAATCTGAAATTTTGCAAGTTCAAAATGGAGAAAATAGACTTGATCCTTATCCTTTGAAAAAGGAGGTGTTATGACCGACATTCTTGACCAATTTTGGGCCATATAATGTCAAGTAGGTGTCCCGCCTTCTTGTCCTTTTAACTTGGGCCTTTTTAGACTCAAGATTATTGGACCTTGGCTGTCCATTTTCCCTTTGTCCTTATATTCAACTTGGGACAGGCTAATGCAAGTAGGTGGTACACACTTGGCCCAATAACATGGTAAAACAAATATTAGGAGGTGATGCACTTACCTAGTTTCACTTGGGCTTTATCCATAATGGGCCAATTGGCAGATTTGGCTGCTGGGCTTTCTTTCATTTACAATTTTCTTTAATAGGTTTGGGCTTCAAATTAACCCCTAAATATAAGAATAAATCTGGTCAATCAAACTTGGCCCCTTTAACTATAATATAGCTCAAGTAGGTGATGCAGCAGCTAGCTCAATTACACCTTACTATAATTACTTAAATACTTTCCATCGGAGTTAACTTGCAATACATATGCTGAAACGTGCAAGGCATTACATCACCTTCCGAGCTAGTTTAAACCAACACTAATCATGTAAGAAACATGATCCCTCACCTACACTATAAGTCTATGTCAAGTATAACATGAATAGAACTACCACATACAAAATACAGGCCATTACAACATAAATGAATAATCATAAATATTTTCAGTTGATAATTTATTGTGAATTCGAGAAGTTTTAACGTTATTTTCAAATAATATATGTTACTTCAACTGTTCCAATTAGTTAACCAAATTTCTTATATAATCTAAAATACTTTCAATTGCTAATTATTGTGATTTAAAGCATATTTTACGTAACTTTTAATAATAATAACAATATATATTATTTCATTTGTTCAAATGCATAAGATAATGATAAAATATCAAGAGCCAACTAAATATTTTTTTAAAAAAAAAAAGGTTGTACCTCTATTATATTTTATAGCTTAAGTATAATAAATGTAGTTGTTAAATTTCAAGAAGTTTAAGATTTGAAAAGAAGAATTAGATAGATAACATATATTCAAAACACATAAATAAATGTATATCAGAAAAGACATAAGATAAGGAAAATGGTCCTAAATGACTGATATAAATTATGGCTGAGTTGAATTATCCAATGATTCAAAGGTATAACAATAAAAGAAGCAAGTACAACACTGTTTAAGCATAAACATTAGGCAAAAATAAAAAATATCCTTAATCCTTAACTAGAAAGCACATATGTCGTATCCAACACCTGTGTGCTCCAAAATAAGATTAGCAATGTCTTATTGCAACTTGATGGTGATGTCAGAGTTATCATCTCAGAATGATAAATATAGATTGGGACAAATAAGCTACTTCTTTTAATTTTATTACACTTGAGTGATAAAATGAGATGCCAAGTGATATCTGCCCAGTTATTTGAGCTCACCTATTTATTCAATTAGGGAAGTTGTAAAATAGAGTGGACCCCTTGTCCACTATCATTATCTTTTAATAAAATAAAGAAGTGCAATTTGAAGATAAGAAACTGATATGAGTAGAATTCTTCTATGTTTGGTGGGATTTCTGTATAACAATGTTGACACTTTCATACTAGCATAGTATAGGCTACTAAATTGTAATTCTATTTAATTTCCTGCATACTGGGCAACACAATTTTATTTTATTCTATTCCTATTCTTTCTCTTACCAATAATGCTCAGTTAAAATAGTGCAAGTTGATTTGTGACATAAGTGTCACGCCCGAGCCTACATCCTGGACGTGACCGACACTAGAGAATCATTTTTGATCCCCAAGTGAACCCTTGACCTAACTATCTAGCGGAAGACTTACTCAAAACTAGAAGCTTTAAAAATAGAATTTATAACCTTCAAACTCAAGTAAATACTTAACTCAACTGTCTACAAATACTTAAGTGCAATAATAATAATAATAATAATAATACTTTTCAAACACAATCTCAAAACGTCTCAAACAAAAGGAAAATACTGAGAGACTCATCAACACTAACTATCAATGAAGTCTCTAATACTAGTATAGAAGTTGGGATAAGACCCATGACAACTCAATAATAACATAAACGTAAGCAAGGAGGCCTACCAAAGCTATCTGACGCACAAAGTGATCTCAAGGAATTGATGATCCTGAACAACTGTATCTACATATAAAAGATGCAAACACAATAACGTTAGTACATTGAATGTATTTGTATGTAATATAACTTAATAACAATCAACCGAAAGAAAGGGTCGCAATAGATGTAGATATATACTCAACTGAATGTAAAGAAATAAGGAAGTGAAATCATTAAAACTTTCCAAAAAATACTTTCTCATTCTCTAAAATTTATCATTATAAGTGATATATAAAAATATACTTTAACTCTATTGGGAGATTCTCTAATCGACAACCATCCTTATGATGATATTGTAACACCCAAAAATATTTGTGCTAAGACTCGAACCTTCCTTCATTAAAAGAAAGATTTTATCGAGTAATTTAATTTTTGTTAAGTGTTAAGGTCTCTAGATATAGCACCTTGAGTTCCAAAAGAATTAAAGAGAATTCCTTCAAGTCATTCCTGGGTTCTTCTAAGTTTTCGGTCAACTTTAAACAACCATAACTTTTACCACATGATTAGTTAGGAGACCCATAAGATATCAAATGAAATGTACTGGAATCATGTTTCCATCTTCTCCAAGTTTGCTAATTTTCTAGCTCGTATGAGGGAGATATGCCCATTTGAAGTCGGGCTGTCCAAATAAGAAAAGTTACCCAAAAATATGAGGGATATTTTGGTCTTTTCCTTACCCAATCAACTTACAAAAATAAATTAGTAATATTTTGGTGACAAATCTGATTTGGTTCAGTTTCAATAAATCCAAATACGCTTAGAGTTTTAGAAGATAGTTGATTCAAGTCATTCCTAAGTTCTTTTAAGTTTTTAAGTTTTAATTTTTAGCTCATGATGAGTTAGGAGACCCATAAAATATCAAAAGAAATATCTCTAAGTTCTTTTTCCAAATCCACCAAGTTTTTAAGTTTTGAGCTTGTATGAGGGAGATATGACCGTAGAAGTTAGGCTGTCCAATTAAGGGAAGTTACCCAAAAATATGAGGGGTATTTTGGTCATTTCTTTACCCAGTCGGATTTGAACGTTTTTAGTAAGTTTTTAGGAGTATACGCTTATTGGAATCAATTTTAGTTATTCCTAAAACATGCTTAGTTTTTTTTAGAGGATTTCAAGAAGAGAAAAGAGGAGAAAAGAGGGAATGTTCAAGGAGTTCGTCAAGATTCTTGCGAGTCTTCGAGGAATTTCGCCAAGGATTTTATCCTAAGAGGTATGTAAGCTTCCATAGTGTTGGTTTTAGTTGCCCACATGCCAGTCATGAGTTTATTTTATGAATTTCATCAATGAGATTGAGTATATTGATAATCTTGTTAAGTTCTTGAAGTTTTGTGCTTCGTTTTTGATAATAAAGTCCTTCTTGAATTCTTGAGGTGAGAGTTGCGAATGAGTGTCTTTCTTGGTGTAGAATTTCTGTGAATAGGTTGGGTTTATGGATCCAAAAGAGTTTGGAGGATATCATTCAAGTTTAGACGAGGTAGGGATGAAAAAAAATTGAAGTAAAGTTCATGAGATTCGTCTCGAACGTGGATGGGGAGGCGCACAACTATTGCGCCAGAGGGTCTGGCACCCTGCACCTGCAGTGCACCCCAAACCAGACTCAATCAATTGAGGGATGGTGTGGTGCGCCATTGCTGCACCAGGGATTTCAAGTCCTTTCCGCCTCCGTTTTTCATTCCATATTCGATCTTTTAAAACATGTCTTCACTATCATAGTGATTTTCACTATCCAACCTATATCCCATCATCAAGAAATCTTATATATCAAGTCATAATCATTCAGTTCATAATTCAAATTCAAGGAAACGTTAAGAGTAGAGTTCAAGAAAGTCTTTGATTTAAATTGTGAATCCTCCGAGATCAACTATAAGTTTGAGTTCATTAAAAGGGTTCCTTCAATCCCTATTGATTCTAAACACTTTAAACTATTGCTAAACATCGAGTAATAATTCATTACATCAATCATAACTTTGAATTCATGATTTAAATTCAAGGTAAATTTAAGAGTTATGTCTTGATAGTTCTTCCGAGTTATTTTGAAAAAGTCTCTTTGGCTCTTTTCGAGGAGTCTTCTACAAGTACTTATAAGTTGTTTCAAAACTCGAGTAAATGCGTATGGGAGAATGTATTCGCGTGTATACATGATCATTGAGATGCTTCAATCAAGTCATTCATGCCCATAATTCTACGTGAACTCCATAACTTGATTTTCTTTGAGAGGAGTAGTATCTTCAATTTCTAAGTCCTGAGTATTGAGTTCCTAATCATTTTGGGATTCTATTCCTAATTATGGGTCCACTACCTGTTACCCATGAAGGTCATTGAGTTGATTAGTTTATGCCCATAATTCTGCATAAACCCTATGAGTCGGTATTCTTAAGATGAGAAGTATCATTGAGCCCTTGAGTTGAGTAGTTCATGCCCATAATTCCGCATGAACCCTCCGAGTGGAGCTTTCTTGAGATGAGTAGTGTCTTGACTCCTTGAGTTATGGAGTTGTTGAGTTCCAAGTATTGAGTTCTATGCATGGTTATTAAAAACCTTGAGTTGAGTCGTTAACATCCATAATTTGGTATAAACCCTATTTTAAGAAGTATTTTTAATAAATTGTTTTTAAAACTTGTTTTGAAGATTTGAGCACTGAGTTGAGCAAGAGAGAAAATGTTTTTACATTTATGTTGAGAGGAAATTGAGATTTTCGAAAGAGTTTTGAGCAGTTTGAGTACCATTTCTTTTAAGAGAAATATTTTTGAGCAAATTTCAAAACACAAAACTATGAGCTAGTTATATATTGGGAGTTGTATTGAGCACCAATATGGGGGAGAGTTCAAACAACTCGCAGCCCCCATAAACCATGTAGCCAACATGGGAAAAAAGGGTCATACTTTTTAGATGATTCCTTACTGTTTTTAGCATAGACTAGTGGATCAATTTAGTAGTAGGTTCTATAACATGATAGATTATATGATAGTTCTAGCAGCATGGGCTAGACTTTGTATCATCAGATAGCTCATAGTGATGGTTGTCAGTTAGAAACTTTCCAATAGAGTTACGTTGTATTATAATATACAAACAGAGTTATTATTGTATATTTTCATATGGCTGATATATTGTATATTGTTTTAAAATCTTTGCACACATTGCATCTTTTATTGTTGCCAAATATCTTGAGTTTGAGTTGAGTATCTTGAGTCATTGAGTAGAACTATATTTCTTTGAACTATATTTCTTTGAGTTGAGTTGAATTATGTTTCACTGAATTGAGTATCTAAATTCTGAGTT
The DNA here is from genome assembly GCA_016801875.1 of Solanum sitiens. Taxonomy (NCBI): domain Eukaryota; kingdom Viridiplantae; phylum Streptophyta; class Magnoliopsida; order Solanales; family Solanaceae; genus Solanum; species Solanum sitiens. Next base: position 1,178,852 of record JABWTJ010000149.1, read on the forward strand.
GATCGATATTACTCTGAGTTGAGGGGAACTATGTTTCTTTGAGTTGAGTTGAGAAGAGGTAAGTATGTTTCTTTTCATTTAGTTCAAGCTTATGTTTAAGCTTTAGGATTCCCTTACATACGCCTACATTTAATATATTGACACCATTTGTCTTGCATTATTTATGATGCAGATATAGTATTCAGGGTCATGAATAGAAGCTTCGTTGATGTAACTTGCACTTCCAGTTATCTTTGATGAGCCTCTTATATTCAAGAGGGTTTCACCTTTGCCATAAAATCAGTCTTTTTGAGATGTTGTGGGTCTTGTCCTGATATCTTTCTATAATAGTAGAGAATTCATATATAGAAAAAGCTGAGTAGCTTCAATATGTATCTTCTTTGAGTTATTATTTATAAAATATGAGCTCATCTATTGAGTATTATTTAGAATATTTTAAAGTTGAGTATTTGAGTAATTGAATTTATTTCAGTTTTAATATTTTGTATGCTTGAGTTAGTCTTTCGCTTGTAGTCAGGCAGGATGAGGGTTTGCTTAGGACATGAAATAATTCTCAAGTGATGGACACGTCCAGGGTGTAGACTCCGGTCTTGACAGATACAACGTCTTGTCCACACTTCCATAACTGTCCCATATCTTTTCGATATATGGAGCACCTCAATGAAGTGGATCCACTAACCTATGCCCGAAGTCTTTAAGGACTCATCTAAGAATATGATCATGTACCCATGGTTGCAAGATATGATTTATTGGGGCTTAAAGTTGTTTGAGCTCTTCCTCATATAGGTGCTCAATACTACTCCCAATAATATCTACCTTTGCTCAATGTATGAAACATTTTTCTTTCTCTAGTTTGAGATAATTGCTCAACTATCCTTAAAAAGAGGCAACTACTCTAAATTAAGTTTGAACTCATTATTTGTCTAGAAATCAAAGTTTCTCTTCTCTCCTTGTAAAATTGATAAATTTGGGAGTCAAATACTTCCTTTAATATTTACTCAAAATGCCTCTTTAAACTTTCCTCAAAACTCCTTTTACTTTATGAGTAAATCAATTTAAGATAATTACTCAGTCAAAAAGATTCTCATCAATAACTTAGTGAATACTTCAACTAATAGGGTTCATGCTAAAAAAAAGGAATGAATAATCAACTCAAGAATCTCAATACATAATATATAGAAACCCAAAAATTAGGAATAACAACTCAAAATTCAACAACAAAACCATCTCAAGAATTATCAAAACTAAGGATGTAAACGTAAATTATTTTTTACTCATAGAAAGTAGATGTGGGGCATGAGGATGCGCTCCGTCCATCACTATATAACCTTACATACTTGGGAAGAAAAAAAAGGTGGTAGGCCGACGTTGAACGCTTCAACTTGGCCATTGATGAAGGCGAAGGCTAGGTGAGAGAATAGGCCAACTTACTGCTTACTGCCATGGTTTAAGCTTTAGGCTCCATAGATGGAACTCTGTTAAGTTATTAGGGAGGGGAGACTTACATACTTGGGAAGAACAAAGTTATTGGCGTTATTGATGAAATTTGAAGGATGATTGAAAACCCTAGCTTTTCTTCTCTTATATCCTTTCTCTTAGTCATTGAAATGATAAAGAACATAAAAAAATATATTGAAACTATTTAAACATTAAGTAGGTCAAAAAAAGTCGTTGTCTAGGCTTAGAGAGGGTGGAAAAAGACTAAACTGACCCTCTTTAAAAGCTCCCAAAAATTATCCATGGGAACCATATACGTGTCATGGTTTGACCCACAGACCGTAGGTACCATCCGGGGATTCTTTATTGAGTTTTAAGACTCAAAAGTCTAGTTATGGGACTAAACGATGGCTAGTCGGTTCACCTATGACCTATCACTTAGATCCATAGGATTCGGGTCCCAAATTTTGACCCCAAGTACTCTAGCGATGGCCTCGTAGGATGGGTCATCGTTCAACCCACCGCTCGTCGGTTGGGGTTGTTGTTCAAAGGCTAAAAAAACTCTGGTTTGGGAGTCTTTGATAAAATGGTCATACCATTTTACTCCGACCATGAAATGAGGAACACTTGGTGGATTTAGAAAGAGGATTCAACGACCTTTAATTTGGTAGGTCACAGGCCACCTAATTCATTATGTGCTGAGAGATATGATCGTTTGAAGTTGACCTAACTAGAATGTTCTGTTAAAACTTAATCGTAAATGAAGGTTTCAACTAAACTTTGTGTTAGGGTGTTCTTGTGATCTTAAATCATATCCAAATCTGCTCGAGCACCAAAGAAATAACATTTACACATATAGGTAACTTAAGGATCACCCGATTGAATTTTACAGTCAATTAAAGAATGGCTCCGACCTTTGTCATGACCCAGGGGTACCCCCTATATGAAACAAGGCGTACAAGACCCTGAGAGGCCTCCGAGCCACTTATCATATCATAACATAAGGTAATAGAAAAGGTGCGGAAATTTAAAACTTTTTGATACAATCAAAGTCTTTTATAAAATGAGCGGAATTCTCATAACATTGTCTTAAACCATCTAACATAAGAAGATAAATCTTGGACCGCAGCCCATGCAATAGTCCAACATGAAAAAAAGAAAGACATAAAAGATATAGGGTGATTCCATCCTCGAACACAATGAGGACTCACCAAAGCTTCAGTTTGTGATCAACTAAGAACTTAGCCACAAGTGTGTGAATCGGGAGCATCAAACCCTACATTTGATAAGAATGTAGGCAAGAGTATGCGTTAGTACAATCAAGTACTAAATATGATGGCTAGCATAAACAACATGAACATAAGCATTAGTCAACATAAGACATACGGCATGAGCACAATCAATACATAATAAGCATAGTAATGAAAGAGAAATACTCCCTTAAGTAACCTCACTTAAGCTTAGCCAATACTTAGGTCATCTGCCTCTAGTCAAAATTACATCATGGAAGACATGTCTAGCAACACTCAAAACAAGTCAACTTTGTAACATAATCACATTAATCATACTTGCTTTTAAAGACATGGGGATTCACCTCAATGCCTAGCTTATAAAGGCTAATGGGTGTTCACTTCTTGCCTTACTTACTTTTAGATTGCGGGTAATCGCCTCCACGACCTTATCATATGATACATGTACTCGCCTCCACATCATTTCATAAAGAGCACGGATACATGCCTCCATGTACGTTCATCATAATAAGAATGTGGGGACTCACCTCTTGTTCAATTCCAAGGAGTATAGGAATCACCTCATATCCGTGTATATGGAGGTCCAGGGTAATTGCCTCTAACCTTATCATTCTTTAAGAATTTTAGTCTAGATTCATTAAGTGAGTAGTACTTTCAACCTAGAATCATTCATGTGAATACACCTTTCACATTCATACAATCATGCTAATCAAATCATTCGAGGAAGTATCCCTTTCATACCACAACATCAAAAATCAACTAGTCAGTCTAGGATTTACTCTCAAAGCACTACCTCTCATGATCATGTATGATTTATTCTCAGGATATTAACACCACATTCATCATATATTCTAATCATAATTCATCAATCCTATAAGGATATTAATTTCGTAGAGTTTCACTCACATGTCATGAAACTCACTATATCAAGTCAACCCTAAAATCATAGGATAGGCATGGGTACATATAATTTCATCCTAAATACATGAAATTCTACTAATTCAATCATAAACAATCATAATCCACTCGATTGGATCAACATTCATCATAACCCACAACAATGGAAGAAATCCTAACTAGAATTGGGGAAATTCTTCTTCAAATTATGGAATTCTAAGGGAATCCAAGGGAGGAAGGATCCCATGGATGAAAAGCCATCATACCTTAGTCACAACGCCCACAAAAGCTTGAAGATTTGGAGACTTGACCTTGACCTACCTCCAATTCCTTCCTTCTTCCTCCAACTCGTAAAGATTGAGAGGATTTTGGGTTTTATTTTAGATTTTGAGAGAATGTCTTGAATGAGGGGTTTTGGGGTTAAAAATACTTATATAGGTTTTTTAACTTAGGAAAAACGACTCCACTTCAATTTCTGTAAAACCAAAAAAGACAATTAAGTTCCTAACTTAACACACTAGTCCTAACCCGCGAGACTACAACTGACGGGCCGTGGATGGACCTGTGGTCCGTCCTGGTCGATCGTTTTTCATGGTCAGAGAATATTGAGCCATCCACAATTGCCCCAGCCACGGGCTATGGACCTATTTATGGGGAGTGGCTCATGGTCATGGTTTTGCCTCAAGCAGTTTTTTTGAGTGTCCCACCCACGAGGCTCACCTATGGGGCATAGGTTTAACCATAGGGCATGGTTTTACCTTGTGGGTTGCAGTTGGAACTTCTTCAAAAGATTCATTATTTACCTATTTCGATTCTGGAGTGTTACACTATCTCCCCCTTGGGATCTTTCGTCCTCAATTGAGATTCTAAGCATGCTTCTACACGAAAACTCTAGACTAGCAGCCCATCATGCGTGCAACACATCAAAATGCACACAACCAAGGAGGAAACATCATCTCTAAGCTCAATATACTCAATGAAATATAAGGAAGTAAATACTACATCTAATAACCTAATATGTGCAAAAATTTTCAGATTTATTACACTTAAAGAGGGACTACCTTCTCAAAACTCAAGAGAAATCATGGAGCTCATATGCAATCCGATCTCAAAAAGCACAAATTCAAGCAGGGGATCTCCACTCCAAGTAAAGGCATGTTCTACAACTCATCTCATGAAGTGTATAAGCAACTCATACTCAATGCTCAACAACACGAGGAAAATAATTCACATAAGCCATTTTCTTTCAAAACTTAATCTTTTTCATGAACATGCAAATTTAAGGAAATCACGGAAACACATAGAACACACATGACTTAAAACATAAGTAAAACAAGAGGAACTCATTACCTCAAGCTAGAATAGAAGAAAAAAGGTGAGGATATAAGGACATCATATCGGCCTTGTCCTCTCAAATATCACCTTTAACAAGATGGTTTTTCTATAACAACTTAACGGAAGAAACCTGCTCATTCCTCAACTTCCTAACTTGTCAGTCTAAGATCTCAACCAAAATTTCTTCATAAAAAGGTTCTCTTTCACTTCTAACCCTTTTATGAGAACTATGGATGTCGGATCTCCAACACACTTTCTCATCACAAAGACATGGAAAAGCGGATGCACTAATGCCAACTCATTTGGAAAATCAAGCCCATACGAAACTTTCTCAACATGTCTCCAAATTTGATATGGGCCTATAAAATGGGGACTAAGCTTTTCTTTCTTGCCAAACCTCATAACACCCTTCATGGGTGATATTTTAAAGTAAACACAATCATAACATAAAATTTAATGTCTCTCCTTCTAGTATCCACATAAGGCTTTTGTCAACTTTGGGAAATTCTCCACCTCTGTCTAATAAAATGGACCTTCTCAATAGTCTTATGTACTAACTCGGTTCCTATCAAAGCAACCTAACCCACCTCAAACCATTCGATAGGGGATCTACCTCCTACCATAAAGAGACTCAAACAGAGCCCTACTAATTCTCTAATGATATCTATTATTATAGGCAACTTCTATCAAAGGCAAATGGTCATCCCATTTTTCCTTGAAATCTATCACTCAATCCCTCAACATATCTTCCAATGCTTGGATTGTGCTTTAGGCTTTGCCATCGGGATAGGGGTGAAAAAACTGTGCTAAGCTTAACATTAGTACCAAGACCCTTTTGGAAAGACTTCCAAAACTTTGAAGTAAACTGAGCACCTCTATCAGAGATAATGGACAAGGGAACTCCATGCAACCTTACTATCTCTCTCAAATATAGCTTAGCATAATCTTCAACCGTATAAGAAACCTTTATGGGAATTGATGGGCCGAGTTCGTCATTTGGTCTACTATAATCTAAATCTAATTATATTGTTGCGGAGTCTGTGGCAACCCTACTATGAAGTCCATATTAAAATCTTTCCACTTCCAAGTAGGAATGCTAATATCTTGGGATAAACCTCTAGGTCTCTAGTGCTCAACCTTCACTTGTTGGCAACTAGGAGAGTAACCACAAATCCCGCAATATCCTTCTTCATCCCATTCCACCAATAAATCTCCCACAAATCACGCAACATCTTGGTGGCTCCTAGGTGAATAGAATATCGATAACTATGGCTTCTGAAAAGATTTGTTCCGTCAAGTGATCAATATTCGAAACACACAAACGACTTGGTATCTTAGGACACCATCTGTTATTTGGGAGAAAGCCTCTAGGACTTTTTTAGAACCACCTCTTTAAATTCTACGAAGGTCGGATGAAGAAATTGTTTTGCTTTAACATCGGTCACGAAAGAAGATTCAGAACAATTATGGACCATAATACCACCCACAAAGGAATCCACTAGTTGAACTCCCAATCGGTCTAACTTATGAATATCTCGGATAAACTCTTTTCTCTCATCATCAATATATGCAACATTACCCATGTATAATCGACAACGGGCATCCACCACCATATTTGCTTTACCGGGGTGATATAGAACACCCATATCATAATCTTTCAATAACTCAAGACACCTCCTTTGGCAAAGATTTTGGTCTTTTTGGGTAAACACATATTGCAAACTTTTGTGGTCGGTGAACACATAACCATGGACCCCATACAAATAGTGCCTCCAAATTTTTGAGGCAAATACAATCACCTCTAACTCAAGGTCGTGGGTAGGATAGTTCTTCTCATAAACCTTTAGTTTCCTTGAAGAATAGGAAATCACCTTACAATTTGCATAAGCACACATCCCAATACAACTCTAGAGACATCACAATATACCACAAAACCATTCTTCCCTTACAGTAAAGTCAACACCGGAGCGGAAGTAATTTTTTCTTTTAACTCTTGGAAATTTTTATCATAAGTTTAAAACATATGAACTTGTCTTTCTTTTGATTCAATGTTGTCAAAGGAAAAGCAATGTAGTTTAACCCCTCAACAGATCTTCTATAATAACTGGCCAAACCCAAGAAGCTTCTAATATACGTGTAACACCGTGAAAACTTGTAGGTGAAACTAGAGCCTAACGAGTTTGTTTGTGAGTTTGATATGGGGTTTCAAGGTTTATAATGTCTTTCGGAGCTTATGTCAAGAGGTTTAGGGGTCAAATGTCAAGGTACATGTAACACTCCGAAAGTCTAAGACGTGTTCTAGAGCCTAACATGAGTGTCTAAAGGTTGTGTCATTGTCCTAAGGCCTAAAATGTTGAATATAAAACATTTAGGAGTCTTTAGAGTTAAAACGTCAAAAAACGTCCACGACGTCCGATGAACATACTACTTTGGCTAGTCGGGTGTCTTGATGGGTTGAGGAAAGTGTCTAAGGGCTTTTATCTTGGTGAGATTATGAGGGTAGATATAAATGCCAAAGAAGGGCTTGAGGATGCTAGGCCAAGTGAGGAGTGCTAACCTTCACGGGCAAGCCAAATGCAAGAGGCCAAGGCTGCCCAAGAAGGGAGGCTACTGCCTCACTCTTCACGAGCATGACCACGGCCAAGGTGGGGAGCTCGTGAAGGGGCCTTAGTCATGGGCGAAGATGCCAAGGTAGCCTTGCTACTTCCCAAGACACCACAAGACACTTCACAACTCGTGGTGAGCTTGACGGAGGGCAAAGGGCTTCCGTGAAAAGGCCTTAGCCAAAAAGGAGTTGAGTTGGTGGGCGATAGTGAGATACTGCATAAGATAACCACGAGTCACTTGAAGGGCCGTGGTGCATCTTCACGGAAGGGAGCAAGTGCTCCGTGGTCCTTCCTTGGTGGGAGAAATGGAGAGGGGCTCCTTGGGAGGAGCTACTGCCTCACAACTCCACGACCACCACTATGGTTCGTTGAGCACTTCACAGACCGTGAAGTGGGGTGTGGTGATGGACAGGGGCCTCACAATGAAGTCAAGTTTGACTTCACTTTTGGAAGTTCAACTTAATAAGGGGTAGTTTGGGTATTTTGGGGGTGAAATATATATTGACTTTAGGTCAATTTCCATTCATTTCCTACCCCAAAAACACAAACCCAAATTGAAACCCAAATTGCTCTCACTTCTCTCTACTTTCTCTCTTTTCATTCATCCTCCATTGAAGAACAAGAAGCTTGAGGAAAAAGCAAAGTCTCTAAGATTTTCACTCAATTTTTGGGAATAAAGCTTCATTAAGGTAGTGGTTCTTCACTCTTGGGATTTCTTTCCCCAAGAGGTCCTCTCAAAGTTGAATTTCAATTGCCCAAATTCTTAGGGCTTTTCTCTAGAAATGGGTTTTCTTCTAAAGCTAAAATTGATGATTGATTATGTTGAATTATGATGGCCTATGACTAATCTAGTGTAGATTATCGTGTAACTGATGTTAATTGTGGGAATTTTGTATAAATCATATCCTTTCCCTTATTTTCCCCAAGTCTTGGTTCTTATGTATGAATTGAAGCGGTATTATAAAATCATGGATGATGGCTTATGAAGGAGATTGGGTAAGTCTTGTGATATCAATCCTTTACTTCAATTATGATTACTTGTGATTAAGTGATGATGTTGTATTCAAGTATAACTTATATTAAGATTGATAGGGTTGGTATGATGTTGAATTGAAATGTCTTGACAATGGTTTTTCAGATGTTGGCTAAAATGTAAATGTTATAAGGATAATAATAACTTACCAATTGTCCTTATCATGATGTGATATGTAAATGTGCTAAACTCACATGTATGAATTGTAATGAAAGGAAAATACTCATGGAATTCTTATTGATCTATGATGATGATGATTATATAAGGGATAGACCCTATGACCTAAACTAAGTAATAATAATAATGGATGACTTAAAGACCTTTCAAAAGGGACTTTAGCTTAGCACCGAGAGAACTTGACCATGGGAGGTGTTGACTTTCCATAAAGGAAGATTCACCCTATAGTTCCACATGAGGTGCTGAATCCCCTATGAGGGATACTCAGCCTATGGATTCGCATGAGATGAGGCTCCAATGCTAAATGGAATGTAGAGAGTTCATACATATCTCCTAGTTCCTTAACTATGTTTCCCCCATAGGAAGACTAACTAGTGGATCCACCTAGAAAGTTATGTTTATTCTTGGTTGTACTTTGGCCGATAGACCACCTTACTTTTGGTGTAAGGTCTTACAACATCGGATTCCACACTTAGATATTGTGGTCTATGTCGGTTAATTCAAGTGTTCCCAAAAGGTAAAATGAAGTAATGAATGAACTCTAACTACGATGACCTAAGTGGTTTTGTTTGGTCTACGTAGGGGTATGAGACTCTACCTATACATTGAACTAGTTAGCCTTGAGGGGAGTCTTAGGAGGATGTTGTTATGTATGAATATGCTTATAAATGTAAATGATATGTATATGATGATCTTACATGTTGTTGGCACCATATGATGTTGAATTCACTTATTACTATATATTTGGTCTCTATTGCTAAAGTATGATGTTATATACTCTTAATGATATGATATGTGACTAGTTGACTTAATGAGGGTTCATGAGTAATTGTCTTGCTTTGTTAGAATGTGATGAACTCTTATACATGCTTGTTAATGTTATAACTTGATGATAGAGTTATCTTGATTATGTGCTCAAGTATGGTGGTGTGCATGTGTGGCTTGATAAGACTTAAGGTTGTTGGTTCGTGAATGTGAATAAGTCTTTTCAAAGTAAAATAGCATACATGATTTCTATGATGTGTGTGCATATGGCCTCATACTTAGTACATGTGATGTGATAACCCCATTTTCTCCCTTTTCTCCCAACATTTTAGGTTCCAGTCGTTGAAGGGCTTTTGAGACGACTTTGAAGGAAGACTTTGAAGGAAGACTTGGAATTCTCATTCATCCAAGTTGGGTAGGTCCTCACTTTTCGAGGGCAATGCCACTATCAAGATATTGATGTTGTTCTAGTTATAAGACTTCTAGTTCTTTCCTTTTCATTTGAGTACTAAAGAATGTATAGACTATATGTGGCTTTATTACATTGATGTATGGGATATGCCCAATTGTTATACTCTTGTTTAGATGGTTATGAGATGAGACATCCGTTTAAGACTATGTTAAGTATCCTATAAATATGTGTGCAATAAAAGTAGAAGACTATGTAATCTTATTATACTAAGGGTCTATGTATACTCAAAAGGAATATATTAAGTGTGTGCAAGAGGTCTATGTAAACTTCAAGATAGATATAGAAAAGTTTTAAATTTTCCGCATTTTTAACCTATGAATGTAATGATGTAAGCTAAGAGGCTAGTCTTAGTCCTCTCCAAGGAAGACAACGCCGGTTACGTCTTGGGGGTGCTTCCCGGATGTGACAGTACATCTCCCGAAGGACCAACCAAGGGGTCCTTGAGGAGGACACTAAGGCCTACCCCCAAAACCCCAAGAAACCAAAAAGATTTAAAAATTATAGTGACCTACAAACGGCCATCTATGACCAGTAAATGAACCCACGCCCTATAGTTTAGGGTTGTGGATCAGGTCCCCAGTTGTTAAGTTGCAGCAACCACCTATGGATCAATTGGAAGGGAAGTCAATTCACCCACAACCTGTAGGTTCATGGGCGTGGTTTGCACAACCTATATATACATACATACATATATATATATATATATATATATATATATATATATATATATATATATATCAAGACCCCAAATGTAAATCCCAAAAGTCCCCAATTCCTCTCCTAAAAATATTATTTATCTTGGTCTCCATTGAAGAGCAAGGTCAAGGTCAAGCTAGATGGTTCAACAAATTACCTTTCATCTCCAATTTCTTGTGGAATCCAACCTAAGGTATGGATTCTTTTCTTCTTTGGGAAGCTATTACCCAAAGAGCCCCTTCAAATTCAGTTTTCAAGTTCTCAATTTCCCTAAACCTAGGTCTTTTAAATCTACATCATAGGTCTTCTTTCAAAACGATTTCAATTGATTAATTATGGTTTATTATGGTTAATTATGATAAATTAATATTATATTGATGGAATATTATTGTTTTATGATGAAAAATCCCCTTGGAACCATGATCAACCCCCACTTTACTAAATTGATTCCATGAAGTAAGAATTGTTGAATATTGGTCCGATTATGTCATTTATTGTTTTTTTTGGTGTAATTACATGATTCTAGGTTTTCTTGGTGTTATTACATGATTCCAGTATAATAAAACATGTATCCTTGATTAACCTAAAATCCTATGGTGAAATTGATACAATCTAGTGTTATGTCATGAAAGAGGCCAATTGTGGGTTTAGATCTGACCTTCTAAGATTGATGAACTTCTTCATGAATTGCCTTAGACTAGATCATCTAGACTTGAATTGCTTATAAGTAAATGTTGATGATATGAACTAACTTAATTAGGTATTACATGAGGGGTCATTAGTGTTGAGATTGGGTTGTATGTTTCCTACATGACTATAATTGATCAAGAATAAGGCATGAGGTTAGGTTCCTTGATAACTAGGTGTACATGATGAACGTGTGAGACATTGCTTGAGAGTAAGTCTTGTAATATGAAAATAACTCCTAGGGCTCTAAGGGTAAAAGATAATGCGAATAAGCTAAGAATGTTAATGCTTTAAAAAAAGAGATATTATGTATGTTGAGTTGTATATGGCATTAGTGGGTAAAGACTTCACCCACATGACCTATAATATGTTTAGATGAGTTTATGCATGAAATTAATGGATTAGTTGAGTCTTTGTTGTATCTATGTTTCATGTTTTGAATGCTAGTTGTGTTGACTCAATCTGACCCGTGAATGCAAGATATGAGGTGTATGTATTAATATGATATTATGTTCATGTTTATGAATACTTTGAGAATAAAGTGTCTATTATGATAATGTTTTTGTTGGGTCAATGGAAGAAAAATCACACATTAACCCCATGCGTGTATATGGCTATTATGTGACTAAGGTGTTGCTTGTGGCTAATGGCCTTTGAAATGAAAATCTTATGAGGGTTGTACATCTTTATGAGGATTGTATATGAACTTGTTATTCACTTAGATAGTGATGATCATATGATGATTGAGTAATTTGGTATTTATGAAATATCCTTCTTCCCTATGCCTTTACACATTATTACGCATGAAATGTACATGACCATGATGATCCTATTGTGTTTATTGAAAGTCCATTCTCATGAGAACACATGATCTTTTGTGAAAGTTATCACATACTAATTATGATTCTAACGTTGAAAGTTCATTCTCGCCTAATTGAATCTATGAGCTATTTTATGAGTTGGGTTGAACGAAGGGTAAAATACCCCTTCAAACATGTAAATCCAATAAAAAACTAAACAAGTAAATTTTTCAGAAATAATTCTTGGCACAGGCTGGATTTAAAAAATGAGGTAAAGACCTTCCCATCAATGCAATAGGTTGTGTCATCTTAAATGAACTCATGATATAGAAGCTCTCCCCTCAATGCAATAGGTTGAATTTCTAGTGTAATCTCTCTATCCCAAAACTATGTGCCCACATAGGTTTTTATCTAGTGCATCCACCTTAAAGCTATACATTTAGTCGTATCTTAGGAAAGTTGGACACTTTTTCTGGTGTGGGGTTACACGACACCGGATTCCATGTCGCTCACATGGTCTGTAATACTTCGAAAGTCTAAAGTCTAATATATACCCTAACAAAAGGGTCTAAGAGTTGTAACACTGTGTTTAGGTCAATTATAATGTATATAAGTCATTTAGGAAGTTTTAGAATCAAAATGTCAAGGAACGTCCACGACGTCCGGAAACTAGTTCAAGAGGTGCTAGTGTGCCTTAGCCTATTTGACTAAGTTTTAAGAGTCGGAATATGATGAAATTTGGTGGTAAGGTGCCTAAAATGTACTAGAGTTAGTATATAGTCAAAACGTACTGTACGACTGCCTAAGGACAAACCAAGGGCCGTTGACGAGGACCCTTGCAATTTGGAAGAAGCTTTCATGAGGCAGTATCCATCGATGGATTGCAGGCGACGAGCCGTTGGTGAATCGACGGGGCATCGATGCCTCCGTCGATGAAGACTTAGAAAATTTCATTTTAAGTCATTTTGGAAAAATCTATGACCAAAACCACGGATGTGTATCACGAAGGTCACACTGCCTGTCGACTGACCTATGGCCCGTCAGTCGGGGTCTCGTAGGTCAGGTATGTGTTTAACTGTTTTGTTTAAATTGTTTCATATAGTTAATTCAGGGGTTAGTTAATTAGTTAGTGGTTAAGCGATTCCTAATTAAGTTATTTAATAACTCCTATAAAGACCCCAAACCTAATTAGACTAAACCCAACTCTCATAATTCCAAAAACCCAATTCATTTTTCTTCTCTCTACTTTCTCTCTCCCAAAGAAACTCCATATAAGACGAAGAAACTGAGGGATCTAGGGCTGAAGAGGGTCAAATTTTCTCCATAAAACATCATCAATTAGTAAGGTATGATATTCCTTTCACCTTTGGAATCTCTTTCCCCAAAGGGTTCCTCAAAATTGATTTCAAAAATATGAAATTCAAGTGGGTTTATTTCCAATACGAAATTGATCTTATGAATTGCTTTGTTTATTATTCCTTTAGGTTATTTTTAGTATATTAACATGAATGATAAGTCAATTATACTACTTCTTGATGCATTGACCTAGTTTGTGGAAATATGACCTTTTCCCCTTAACCCTAGGTTGTGATCTTGAATTGAATAGTGTAGTATTGATACAATTGACTTGGTTAATGTGTTCATTACTATTCCATGTTGTTAATATGCTAAGTTATGTGTATATTGTGATATATTTTAATCCAAGTATGCAAGTTCTTGAGTTATTGAACTAGGTTGTGAAGTAGATCATGAATTTGACCTAAGTCTCTAATCCTAGGCTATGAAGTAGTGATGAATTGTTGTGTAGTGATTCAATTGACCTTATTATTATGTTGGTTACTATTTTGTGATGATATTAGACCCATTTTTGGGTTGAATTAAATGGTTGATAGTAAGACCTTGATGATGACTTGTGAAGGAGATTGGGGTACGTCTTGTATCTCAAATCTTTACTTCAATTAAGATTACTTGTGATTAAGTGATGATGTTGTATTGAAGTATACCTTATGTTAAGATTGATAGGGTTTGTATGATGTTTAATTGGAATGTCTTGAATGATGGTTGTGAGTTTTTGGCTAAGATGTAAATGTTCTAAAGATGGTGATAACATAGCAATGTGCCTTATCATGATGTGATTATTTAATGTGCTAACCTCACATGTATGAATTGTAATGAAAGAAAAATACTAATGCAATTCTTATTAAACTGTGATGACGATTATATAACGAATAGACCCTATGACCTACATTAAGCTATGATGATTAATAAAGGCATTAAATACATTTCAAAAGAGATTCCAGCGTAGCACCGAGTAAACTAGAGTAAGGAGTGTCCCTTCCCACATAGGGAAGGTAGGATCACTAATGTACTAATGAGATTGGAGACTATAATGCATGTATCATAAAGAGGGTCCCAACTACATCTCCTAGTTCTTGAACTATGTTGACCCCATAGGAATATTAGCAAGTGGATCCACATAGAAGCTATGTTCATGTTTTGGAGCTACCTTGGCAAGTAGTCCGACTTCTTTTGGTGTAGGATTCCATGACACCAAATTCCACATTAGCTCATGTGGTCTATGTCGTTTAAGGGAAGATGTTCGCAAAAGGTAAAATGAAGAATGAATGAACTCTAACTAGGATGACCTAAGGGGTTTAGCTTAATCTAGGTAGGGGTATGAGACTCTACCTATACATTGCACTAGTTACCCATGAGAGAAGTCTTAGGAGGATGTTCTTATGTATGTATATTCTTATAAATGGAAATGATATGAATCTGATGATCTTACATGTATGACATTATGTGATGTTGGTTTCACTTGTGAACATGTGTTTGGTCTCTGTTGCTAAAGTATGGTGTTATGTACTCTTAATGATATGCTATGTGAATTTGGACATTGGTTATCGTTCTTTTTAGGTTTACTTGATTAAGTGAGGTTATGAGGCTTTTCTTTGTTATTGCACTAGTGGAATTAATGAGGGTTATGAGTAATGGTCTTTCTTTGGTTATGATGTTATGAACTCTTATGCATGCTTGTGGATGCTATAACTTGATGATAAAGTTGTCTTGATTATGTGCTCAATTATGTTGATATGCATGTTGACTTGACTAGACTTAGTATTGTTGGTCTTGTGGAGTAGATGGTCTTGACTTAATTAATATGTACTATTGACTTGTATTGGTTCGATGTGCATAAGACTTTTCAAAGTAAAATAGTATGATTTAATGAAATGTCTCTTGTTAGCATGATTTCTATGTTGTGTGTGCATATGGTCCTATACTTAGTACAAGTTATGTACTAACCCCATTTTCTCCATTTTCCTTAACATTTTAGGTTTCGGTCGCTGAAGGGCTTGTGACGACTTTTCAAGGAAGACTTGGAATTTCATTCTCCAAGTTGGGTAGGTCCTCACTACTTTGAGGACAATTCCATTTTATAGCTTTGGATGTTGATTAGTCTTATAGATGTTCCTTTCATTTCATTTGAGTACTAAAGATTGTATAGCCTATCTGTGGCTCTTAATGTATTGATATATGGGCTATGCCCAATTGTTATACTCTTATTTAGATGGTTATGAGATGAGACGTTTGTTTTAATACTATGTTATATCTTATATATATATATATATATATATATATATATATATATATATATGTACAATAATATAGAAGACTATGTAATCTTCTTATACGAAGGATCTATGTATACTCGATATAAATATATATTATATGTATCCGAGAGGTCTATGTAAACCTCATGTTAAATAGAAAAAAAGTTTTATATTTTCCGCATTTTTAACCTATGAATGTAATGATGTAAGCTAAGAGGCTAGTCCTAGTCCTCTCTGAGGACAACGACGCCGGTTACGTCTAAGGGGTTCTCCCCAGATGTGACAAACTTGGTATCAGAGCATGAGGTTTATATCTTTCAAGTTGGTGTCTCATTTAACCACGTCTATGTAGATTCTCATTCATAATTGTGAAGCATGCCACACTTATGAATAGGAAACTATATTATGCTTAGGAAACTCTCCTTTTCTTAGAAATCCAATATCGTGCTTTGAAAGTCTTTACTCTTTCTTCCCTTAGCATCTAATCCTTGTATTGTGATTATAGTAAATGAATACTCGAAGAACATCTGCTCGAAGACTTGATGAAGATATTGCCATACGGGATTTCCTCCCTGAGGCAATCAAGTCCTTCCTCTTGAAGAAGTTGCTAATGATGATCAAGCTCTGGTCAATCCTCCTCCTTTCATGGATGGGGACATACGTCAAACCTTTATCCAAATGGCCCAAGCCATTAATACACAAGCACAAGCCGTCACTACTCAAGAACCAACCATTATGGCCCTATCTAATCGGGAGGTGGTACCCCGAGGAAACCAACATGCCATGGCCTCCCGTTTGAGGGATTTCAGGAGGATGAATACCCCTACTTTCTATGGGTCCAAAGTTGAGGAAGACCCCTAGAGTTCATTGATGAAACCTACAAGATCCTCTATTCTATGGGGTTGACTACTAGTGAGAAGGACGAGTTAGCCACTTACCAACTCAAAGATGTGGCCCAAACTTGGTACGTCCAATTGAGAGACAATCGGCCTTTAAGGGATGGACCGGTGACATGGGAGATTTTCAAGAATGATTTTCTTGATAGGTTCTTTCCTCAAGATAAGAGGGAAGCCAAAGTGGAGGAATTCATCAACCTTCGTCAAGGAGGTATGAGTATACTTGACTACTCTTTGAAATTTACTAAATTGCCAAAGTATGCTCCTTCTTTGGTTTCTGACCCTAGAGATGAAATAAGCCACTTTGTGATGGGACAGTCGGATGACTTTAAAGAAGAATGTTGTTCGGCTATGATACATGATAATATTAACATTTCTCGTCTCATGGTTCATGCTCAACAAGTGGAATAGACAAGGGTTAAAAGGAAAAGTAGGGATGCCAAGAGGGAAAGGTCTTATAATGGTGGTTCTTCAGAGGGTAGTCTTGACATTCAAGACAAGCCTAGGTTCAGTAAGAGGTTTTCTAATCAAGTTCCTACAAAATTTCCCAAGGTTCGTGATGATAGGGTGTCTAACCCTAAGCTCAAAAGGGAAAACGTTCTATCTCACCAAACAAGAAGCTATCTTGTGGGAAGTGTGGCAAGAAGCATTATGGTGATTGCCTTGTTGTGACGGACAAATTGTTTGGGTGTGGTAAGAGTGGCCACAAGGTTAGGGATTGCCCAAATCTGAAGAGGCAATACAAAGGTAGCGGACAAGCTCAAGCTATTGGTTCTAATGTGGATCCTCCAAAGAAGAATCACTTTTATGCACTTCGTTCTAGGGGTGAACAAGAGGGTTCTCCAATGTGGTTACTGGTATGCTATAAGTCTTCTCTATTGATGTATATACTTTACTTGATCCGGGTTCTACACTATCTTTTGTCACTTCCTTGATAGCTAGAAAGTTTGATATTTTGCCCGATATTCTAAATGAACCTTTCATGGTAACTACCCCAGTAGGTGATTCAGTGGTTGAAAAGAGGGTATACAGAAATTGTCCTATAATGTTGCCAAATAGAGTTACTCATGTTGAATTAGTAGAACATGATATTGTCGATTTTGATGTCATTTTGGGGATGGATTGGTTGCATGATTGTTTTGCTTCCATTGATTGTAGAACTAGAATTGTCAAGTTTTATTTTCCAAATGAACCCGTTTTAGAGTGGAAGGGGGAAAATTCTATTCCTAGAGGTCGTATTATGTCTTGTCTTAAGGATTGTAAAATGATCTCAAAAGGGTTTCTATATCACTTTGTAATAGTCCAGGATTTAGACTCCAAAGATCCTACGATTGAGTTAGTCCTCGTAGTTAGGGAATTTCCGAAAGTTTTTCCTAACGATCTTCCCCTCCCGAACAAGAAATTGATTTTGGTATTGACTTGCTACCGTATACCAATCCTATTTCAATTCCTCCTAATCAGATGGCTTTGGCCGAATTGAAAGAGTTGAAGGCTCAAGTCAAAGATTTACTAGACAAGGACTTTATAAGATCTAGTATTTCTCCATGGGGTGCTCCGGTTTTGTTTATGAAGAAAAAGGATGGGTCCCTTAAAATGTGCATCGATTATCGCCAACTCAATAAATTCACAATGAAGAAGAAGTGTCCTCTCCCTCGGATTGACGACTTATTTGATCAACTCCAAGGGGCAAGCTACTTTTCTAAGCTTGACTTGAGATCGGGGTATCACCAAGTTAGGGTGAGAGGTGAGGATATACCAAAAACTGCATTTCGAACAAGATATGGTCACTATGTGTTCTTACTAATGTCTTTTGGTCTCATTAATGCCTCGTCGGAATTTATAGATCTCATGAATAGGGTATTTCAAAGTTACCTAGATTGATTTGTCATTGTCTTCATTAACGACATCTTGGTATATTCGAAAAATGAGGGTGAATACATGGACCATTTGAGAATGGTGTTACAAGTGCTTAAGAAAAAACAACTATTTTCCAAGTATAAGAAATATGAGTTTTGGTTGAGATTGGTGGCGTTTCTTGGTCATATCATATCTAGTGAGGGATTTGAGGTTGATCCAAGGAAAATCGAGGAGGTCAAGAATTGGCCTAGACTATTGACTCCAACCGAGATTAGGAGTTTCTTGGGTCTGGCGGGATATTATAGGAGGTTTGTGAATGTTTTTGCGTCCATTGCATCTTCCTTGACTAATTTGACCCAATAGAATATGAAATTTGAGTGGTCGGAGGCATGTGAAAGAATCTTGCAAATCTTGAAAGATACGTTTACTTTTACTCCGGTGTTGACTTTACCGGAGGGTATCAAGGGCTTCGTTATGTTTTGTGATGCATCCCGAGTGGGCTTGGGGTGTGTGCTTGTGCAACATGGGAAATTAGTAGCCTATGCCTCTAGAAAATTAAGGTGCATGAGAAGAATTATCCAACTCATGATCTTGGGTTAGCGGTCAACGTATTTTCCTTGAAAATATGGAGGCATTATTTTTATAGTGTCCATATTGATGTGTATATCGACCACAATAGTCTTCAATATGTGTTTACTCAAAAATGAGTTGAATATCCGACAAAAAGGTGGTTAGAGTTTTTAAAATATTACGACATGAGTGTTCTCTACCACCCCGGCAAGGACAATGTGGTGCGGATGCTCTAAGTCGTATGACCATGGGTTGTGTGTCGCATCTAGAAGAAGCCAAGAAAGACCTAGTGAAAGATGTTCATAGGTTGGCTCTTTTGGGTGTTAGATTGGAAGATTCTCCGAATGGTGGTTTTATGGTCCATCATTACCCTGAATCATCTTTGGTGGTTAAGGTGAATTCCAAACAACACCTTGATCAACCATTGATGGAGTTGAAGGAGTCGGTTATTGGTAAGTGTAATGAGTCATTTTCCTTAGGGGGGAAAGGTGTCTTGAGGTATCAAGGAAGGTTGTGTGTTCCTAATGTATATGGTTTGGGGAACCGGATTTTTGAGGAAGCTCATTGGTCCTGTTACTCCATTCATCCGGTTTCTACAAAGATGTACCATGACCTTAGAGAAGTGTTTTGGTGGGAAGGCTTAAAGAAGGACATATCAGAATTTGTTGCAAAGTGTCCAAATTTCCAACAAGTGAAAGCCAAACACCAAAAGCCGGGTGGTTTACTACAATAAATCCAAGTTCCTACTTGGAAGTGGGAAGACATTAATATGGATTTTATGCTAGGTTTGCCTCGGACACAAAAGTAATATGACTCCATATGGGTAGTTGTGGATAGGTTGGCAAAATCCACTCATTTTATTTCCGTCAAGTCTACTTACTCGGCGGAGGATTATGCAAGGATCTTCATACATGAGATTGTGTGTCGCCATGGTATTCTGTTATCCATCATATCGGATAGGGGGTGCACAATTCACATCTAGGTTTTGGAGGTCATTCCAAAAGAGGTTGGGTACCAAGGTGAAGTTAAGCACCAATTTTCATCCCCAAACGATGGTCAAGCGGAGCGTACTATTCAAACCCTTGGTGATATGCTTAGAGCTTGTATAATTGACTTCAAGGGAAATTGGGATAAACACTTTCCTTTGGTTGAGTTTTCTTACAACAATAGTTACCATTCCTCTATAGCTATGTGTAAGACCCGGGAAATGAATTAAGGTGCTTAGAGCCTCACATTTGTCTAAAAAGGTTTTAAAAATATTCATTAAGTATTTTATAGTTTGTATACTTGATTTGAGGTGATTTGGAAGTCAAACGTCAAGGGACGACCAAGACGTTCGACGACTAGTCACAAAAGGGCCTTAAGTGTTTTTATGTTCTTATGTGTGTTTCATGGGCTCATGAGGTCCTTATATGAGTTATAATGATTTTTACAGGCAGTGTGTTAAGTTTCATGAAGTTTGGAGGTCAAACGTTCAAGAATGTCCAAGAGGTTCGAAAGTTAGCCTTTTAGACGTACTAGTGTGTCCTTGAATGTTGGTCTTTTTTTCATGTGTTGTTTGGAGTTTAAAGTCATTGTAGTTGACCCTAGTACCTTAAAATACATGTTAAGGATCAAAACGTATGGATACGACTCCCCGAGGACCACCCGAAGGGCCCCCAAGTAGGACCCAAACATTTGGACAAGAGGCTGCCAAGGAAGCGAGCAGGTCAAAGAATTGGACCATAACCTCGCAACGCGCGCCTAGAACACACCTCACTGCCTCAAATTTTATTTGGGGCAGAATTGGGAGGCTGCTCCGCGACGTGCAGCCCACTCCCAGATCCGTTGCATCATTTTTAAGTCAATTTTGACATGTCATAAAGTCCCAATAAGCATCGGGGGTTTTGGTAACTTAAAGGGACGGTTATAAACTGATTTTATGAATTATCTAACCCCTCTTCCAAGAAAAACCCCCACACCCAATAATAAACTCAAAAATCTCAATTCACTCTTCTTCTCCAAATTCTCTCAAACCTATATTGGAGGGAAAACTCAAGTTCAAGCTATGGGGTGGATTT